>CM031240.1:362882138-363495471 GCA_018340775.1 Taxus wallichiana var. yunnanensis
ATGATCCATTGTCATCTTTGCTTAACTTAAACCTACTGCAATAGGTGTTGGTGGAAGCTTGCAATTCAACATGTTAAATCTCTTCAAAACATCATTAGTATACCTTGCTTGTGAAATAAAAACTCCAACTTCTAATTGTTGAACTTCTATGCCCAAAAAATAGCGCATGAGGCCTAGATCTGTCATCTCAAATTATTTCTTCATAGCTGATTTTAATGAATATTTAGATAAATTTCCAGTGATGATTAAATCATCCACATATAAACAAACAATCAAAATCTTAATGTATAATATAGGCTCACTGCTGATCCTACTAAACCATTCTATATGAAATAAGAATCAATCATGTTATACCAAGGTCTAGGTGCTTTCTTGAGACCATAGAGTTCTTTTTCAACCTGTATACCTTTCCTTCATGACCTTAAATCTCATAACCTTCTTTGATTCACATAAAATTCTTCTTCAATAAAACCATTCAAGAATGTTGATTTTACATCCATCTGATAAATAGGCCATTTTTTTGAGCTATAATTTCTAAAACCATTGTTACCATGTCCAAACATGCTACTACAGGTGCAAATGTCTCATTGTAATATACTCCATATTGTTGTGAAAACCTTTAGCAACCAACCTTGCTTTATGTTTATGTACTTTACCATCAACAATATATTTGGTCTTATAGACCCACTTCACTCCTATCACGTCCTTTCCTTCTGGAAGATCTACCAATTCCCATGTCTGATTCTTCTCTATGGCGTCTATCTCATCATCCATGGCTTAAACCCAAACTTCATTGTTTATAGCCTCTTCAAAGTATACTGGATCTACAGCTTGAGAAAAAATGCAAAAACTGAAAAAGACATTAGTTGTATCAACATTATTAATCTCATTAAGACTCCTTGTTTTCTTACTGATTGCAAAGGGCTATTTGATGATGGACTATTTTGTACTAAAGGAGTAGCTTCTGTGTTCTTTGTGGTGTCTATTGGATGGTTGAAGATGACTAAAATCTTGAGATCTCCTAGATGTAGATGGAGGTGTAGTTTGTGCTACAACATGTGGTGCATGTCTAAGATTCGAAGAAGATACAATACCTTGTTTCTCTATGCTTTCATCTACCATATCATCATGAGGAATAACTTCTACTACTACATGATTTTTTTCTCAATACTTCCATCCCATGCCTCATTTTCAAAAAATTGTACATCTCTGCTGATTATGAACTTTCTAGTAATTGGATTAAATAACTTGTAAGATTTTGTATTCTCTGAATATCCAAAAATATGCATTTTTCTCCTTTGTTGTCTAACTTCTTCCTTAGCTCATCAGGCACATGTGCATATGCCACACAACCAAAAATTCTAAAATGAGAAACATTGTGTTTCCTCTTAGTCCAAGCTTGTTGAGGAACCATGTTTCGAACAATTTTCGTTGGACACCTGTTTATGATGTAAACAAAAGTTGTTCTACTACTTCTTCCCAATACTCATTTGAAAGATGATTTTCCTTCATCATACTTCTCACCATCTCCATGATGGTTCTATTATTTCTCTCTACTACACCATTCTATTGTGGTGTATACCGAAGTAAACTACTTTTGTATACCATGATATTTGAAAAAAATCATAAAAGCATTGGAAACATACTCAACTCCTCTATCTCTGTCCTCAAAAATTTTATGTAGTACCCACTTTTATTTTCCACTAAATCCTTGAACTACTGAAATATATCAAAAACATCTTATTTGTGTCTCAAAAATTACACCCATGTCTTCCTTGTATAGTCATCAATGAATGTCATAAAATATGAGCAACCTCCAATAGAATTTTTTTGCATCGGTCCACATAAATATGAGTGAACAATTTCAAGTGGTGCACTTGTTGCTTTTATTTTGTTAACTGGGAAGGACTCTCTATGTTGCTTCCCCAAAATACAACCTTCACAAACTCTATCTATTTTCTAAATCAAAGGAAAACCTTTCACCATATTTTTTCTATGAAATAAATTCAAACCACCAAAGTTTAAAAGACCAAATCTGAGATGTCATAGCCATGATTCATATTTTTCAACTCACTGAAAATTTGATTCAATTTCCTTAGCTCCGAATTATCTGTAGTATGAGCTCCAAATGTGGCTGGTATAATCTTCAAAGGAAACATTTTGTTTCTTTTCATCTTCACTTTAGCAATCACCTGGGTACTTGGATCTTTATCCACGATCACACATTCATTGTCTTTAATGTAAACTTTGTATCCCTTTTGTACCAATTGACCAATGCTCATAAGATTGTGCTTCAAACCTACAACATAATAAACATCCTACATAATCTTTTTTCCCCCTTTTTGTTATAATTTTGATTGTTCCTTTCCTTTTACAATCATTGTATTATTATTCCCAAGGGTAACTTTTTTCTTTACTGACTAATCCAAATTAAAAAATAAATATAAGTTACGTGACATGTGATTAATGCAACCAGAATCCAAATACCACACATCACTATGGATCTCTTGGGATATATTACATTGAATAGAATATGCTTCATAAATCTATGTGCATGTAATAAACATGGAGCTTGGAGTAGAGCTTCCAACTTGATTTTGATTCTTTGCTTTTCGATCATATTAATTTTCCCCGCATTCAAAATCATAGTGCCCATATCTCTTGCAATAGTGACACTGCACATGCGATTTATCCCATCTCTTTGACCTGAAAAATGATTATGATTGTGCTCTTGACTATGTCCTCTTCCACTTGAGTTTGATGGACCATTGCTACGTCCTCTAGATGAACTTCTTCCTCTTCCTCTAGGGCTGAAATTTCCTCTTCCTCTTCCACAATTTCTTGATACCTATGATGAAAAAGCTTGATCTACAACTACATGTGATCTATTAAACCTTTGTTCATGATTTATTAGTGATGCATGCAACTCATCAATTGAAAATTGACTTAGATCCTTAGTTTCTTCAATAGAAACTACCAAAGGATCAAATTTTGCAGGCAAAACTTCTAAGCAATTTTTCAATAATCCTTTTGTCCTCAATATTTTCACCATGAGATTTAATTTTATTGACTAAACCAACTACAAAAGTAAAGAATGATTCTACAAAATCTAAATCTTTCATTGACATATTTTCAAAATCTCTACGAAGTAATTGTAGCTTGGAATTTTTACTTTCTCTTTACCTTGATACACAACTTGGAGAGTTTCCCATGTAATTTTTGCTTTACTAGTTGTTGCCACTCTAGGTAGGATGCTTTCATGCATGGCTTGATGAATGAAGAAAAGATATTTTCCTTAATTTATTCAAAGTTTCTTTCTCTTCCTGTGAGAGTGTATTATATGTTGCTGCATCTGTGGGCTCTGTGTACCCATTTTCTATAATTTCCCACACATCTTGGGATCTAAATAGTGCCTTCATGGTTAATGACCAATACTCGTAATTCTTTCTTGTAAATTGTGGTGTCTGCAGACCGGATATAGAAGCCATAACTGTTGTCAATTAGAAACTTGTTAAAAACATCCACACTCTGATACCAATTTATAGAAATTAGGCACATAAAATAACAACTAACAGAAATAAAATAAATAATTGCAAATAAAACATATTATTGCAAACTCAGATCAGCACTTCTTTGCATATATTTCTTCTTCTAGTTCTAGAGCTTCACTCAATACAATATCTTTGAATGTGTTTGATATGAAAACACTTACAATTGCCTCTAATAAATAGATGGCTTCATCTAACAATAAAACACCCAACTCTTAAAAATAGAACTAAAAAGCACATGTTTTTGTGCAATACAAATATTTTGATTTATTTGTTTTAATAGCTTTTCCTAAACTTAAGAACATCTAAAATTAAACTTAAAAATAAAAGCATATAAAAAACAAACTATTTTTTACTTTTCTAAGGGAAAAATTACTCTCTTTCTAACACTTGTCGAGCTCATATTGAAGTCTTAGATGAGATGAATATGGTGGTTGGGAGCTCAAAGGCAAGCTTGAGTCTAATACGAATAAGGAAAAGAGGTAGTTCATTTCATGGGGAGTTGAAACTTGGTGGGGATGCTGAAAGAGGGAGATCAATGCAGTAGGTGAATGGGATTAGCTATAGCTCGAAGTAGAGCCAAGGTTTTTAACTTTCCCATAAAATGATGTAGCTCACCAAATACGGAAAGTTGGGAATTGATAAATAATATCTCTTGAAAGAAAATTCCAAAAGTAATACACAAGCCGATAGCGGAGTCGCAGTCTCAATTACTAGGCAGAGATGTCAAACACTCCATGTTGAGGTCACTATCGGATGCACGAGATCTAAAATTAATTTTTACATAGGTGTAGTGTCTTTGTATATCGCTCTAGAAAAAAAATTCACCAAATGCCAAATCAAAATAACAAAGAACCAATTTCCACGCAAACATAATATTTTTTGATGCCACGAGAACAGGTCCAAAAAAATTCCAAAGGAATTCCTTCTAGCTGCATGTCTACATGTAGGTGCAAAAACAAAAGATTCCATGCATGTTTCTATTAGGAGAAAAAGCACATGAAAGCATAGGCTTTTTAAATTCCAAAATACTCTAATTGTTATGCACGGCCACTTTCTCGGCCGCAAGGAGATCGATACCAATTTACTGTAATAATCAATGAAAATTAATTGCATTAGATTACTTTAATCAAATATTATAGTTTTATGTATACACGATTGTGAGAGGGCATAAGATGAACGCACATGTGAAGGTGGACATCAAGAGACATTCGTTACGATGAAATAGGTCAACAATTTCGGGTTACTTGGAGACTACAAAGCATGGTTTTGGAGGTATAAAATTCATGGTGTGTCTGTTTACATCCTAATTAATGTATATGTTATGGAAATGTGTAAAAATAAGAAGAATGTAAGGTTTGTTACAGGAAGTTATTCTGATTAATTAAATTCCAACATTAATAATGTAATATCATAATAACGTATTAATTATTGCAATTACTGAGATAAACATATGATATAATCTTAAATGCATACGATGAGGTATACACTTAGTTATATACATGGTGAAATAAGAGAGATATGGGTGCAAAGATTAGATAAAATGTGAGTACTGAAGATGCTTCATTATTGATATTAGAAATCGGGAAATACCATGGTCGAAAATTTACAACTCTACCATGATCGATTGTAAAGTCTTAAACATTTTTATGAATTTGGACTTGCTCATAATGTGGCTATGTAACTTCATACCCATTTTCCTACAAATATGTGTCACTATCAAACCATAAGTGTCACATAGTTGTAAATTCTTCCGAATAATCTTAATCAAACTCAAACAATGACCATGGGTGGAAGACCTGCAAAAAGGTTAGTGTTTGGGTTGAAATGTAATCTATGTAGGTCACATACATTGACACTACTCCAAAGAAGCATAAACTACATATGTTTATCACCTAGCATGTGATATCTATATGGATGTAGCTAGATTGGAAACTTGAACCACTTTGACAATTCTTGGGATGAGTTTACTTTTTCTAAGACGTTGAATTCAAATATTTGGATGCTTGGAAGTGAGGGAGGTTGAGTTCTTTAGAAATATATTCTAGTGACTTCCTAATGGATGTGTATCATCTTTAGGAATATTTAGGGTGCCTTGAATTCCTTTTGTATTAATGTTTTCAATGAGATCTCATGAGAGTGTCAGTGATTAAATAAAGTGATATTAACTTGCTTAAATAAGGTTTTTAACGTATTTTTTTATGAAAAAGCTTACCCAAGAGGATAAAATGACCCAATAAATACAATTTAATTGAAAGATAATTTGGAGGATGTGTCATTCCAAGACCGTATAGGTCATCCATGACTAGGGAAAATTTTAAGGAACCCCTAGGAAAAACTTATAGAAATCATGGTAAATGTCCTTGTAACTTGATTTCGTAGTTTTGGTGAAAATGGTTGTTGTAGTAGTTTTCTCGTTTGTTTCAAGTTAATTATGTTAGCTATAAATAAAGATAAACAACTCATAAAATGGAGGTTTTAAGGTACCTCGAATGCATGATATGGATGAATGGATGCAAAAATGATTAATCTTCATTGCAACTTGATAAACATGTAAAACAAGGACACTAAGAGGGAAATGGATTAGATGATAGATTGGGGTTTCCCAAAAAAATTGGATCCAAGAAGCATTAACTTCCTTGGCATATGTCAACCCCCATGTTTCAATTAAATAATATAAAATCAATAATAATAAGCGAGGATAATATATAGAATCGAGGCACACATAATCTTCATGTTGCGTGTAAATAAATAGCACTTTTAAGCTCGACGGAAAACTTCAAAATAGATATGCACTATGCCTTTGGTGCTTAGAGCACGTAAGTTCACACCGATGTACTTGATATGTTGATACCTCAACTAGTAGTGAATTAGTAGTATACTTGCCTAGCGAATCACCTAGGGTTTTATAGGAGATTTTTTCAAATGTAGGCGAAGCCGACCCCTAAAAAAATATACTATAAATTTTAGGAGAACAAGACACTGACCTTCTCCGAAAAATTCACCTTTTCAAATTTTCTAAAAATGAATATTTTTCCATATTACAAATATTTGCCACTAAAATTATCCTGGACAAGAGAGGAGCAATGGTGATTGGGTTACATATAGGCTAATTTTATTGCGGCACAGAGAAGTGGGATGATGGATCTTGCAAACTAAGGAAAGAACATAACATAGATGGTAAATAGGGGAAGGATCTAGAGATAGAAAGTATAGTGACAGAGAAGACTAGGTAAAACGTGATGGTGACACGAAACAGTGTAAAACTAAGCCTAATGGGAAACAAGCTAAATGGATGACCTGTAAATAGAAACACCGATAAAACTAATTGATAACATAATCATGACGGGTGAACTGCAAGATGTTAGATCCAACAAGATAATAATGGAGATAGCATAAGATAGCACAAAAATCAATATAAACCTCCACGAAGTCATACGAGTGATGAAAACAAGCTCCAAAGGACCACAAGAGGGTTGATATTGTTGTAGGGATACTCTGGTTTGAAGATGGATTTGAAAAATGCAAGAGAGCCAAGTGTTTTCATGTCTCGTGTGTTTTTCTCTTTTAGAAAGGGAAGACCTCAATCTTATAGGGTCAACGGTGAATAGATTGGTCACCGCCCATCATGGGAAAAATTTCCTCAATGAAGTTTATTTTGTGTTTTAATTGAGATTTCAGGTTTTTAAGGACGGAAAATCACTTTAATTCATTTAGGCGGGAAGATTTTGTTTAGGGATATGTGATGGGTAGTTAGGGGATAAAGATAGGTACAGTAAAAGTTAGGAAAATGCATAGGGATTTAGATTTAGGATAAAAGCATCCTAAAAGGAAAGTCCATTAGGGCATAATGGATAATGGTTAATTAATTAATTAATTAATATTAATTAATCAATGTTATTAAAGATGATGGGTTAATAAACACGAAATTTAATTAAATTAAGGGGGATGAATAAAATTAAGTAAGTCTAGTTAACCATGGTGAAATATGCACACGTGGGCGGACAAGGGTAGGGGATCGATAACGCTGGGGAATCAATAACACGTTTGAAAGTAGGTATATGATGAAGGGCAAATAGGTGAAGAAAGATGGGTAAAAGGATAAAGCAACTCAAGATGTCCCAAGAAAAAGTATCACAATAAAAATAATAAATATGATAGTGATTCGATATCACATGGGTAGGGACACAAGGTGGTCTCAATGGAGACAACAACAATGTTCTACGAGGCTAGTGAGTGGGCGAAAATCACTATAAATGGAGAGAATCCAACGAGAAACCTCTCGAATGGATGTAAGCAGAAATGACCAATGGGTCATAGTAAATTATCAAATCATGCGCAACTAAATGTGAAAATTATATGAAATCCTTTGTACACGAGGAATCAAGCAAAAAGTATGCGTCCATAAAGGAAGAGGATGATAATGAAAGTAATGGGGCCCAGCAGAGGGTGCGAGAATGGCCAAAAAGGAATAATATGAGTAATGGTTCCCCAAAGGGAACACAATTATGGCCACAAAAGTTTAGTTGAGATGAGATCTGGATGATAATATGGTGCATTAGCGGGGGATGCGAAAAAAGTCCAAAAAGGCAAAATAAGAAATTATGGTATAAAAGACCCCAAGGGGGAATAAATAAGGCCATAAAAGTGGACTTGAGAAAAGATGAAATGATGAAATTGTGCCTTGAAAGAGCATGAAGATGGGAAAAAAATCGAAGTAGGAAAATGCTTGATAGAATGCTCAAAGAAGGCCACAAAAGTGGACCTAGGATGAGATAGATTAGATAAGATTTGATGAGATAAAAAGGCATATTTAGATGAGATTAGATAATAGATAATGATAAAACTAGATGTGACCCAAGGGGTATGAATAATTCTAAGTCATATCAAGGAACACATGGGAAAAAAATTCCTCCAACCGTATTGGAGGTAAAAAAGTGGAGGATCCAGTAATGCAAGGCACATGTGACCAAAAACATGATATTAACATATAACCAACAATAGCTATTTATACCAAATATTATGAGAGAAAGATAGGGAATGAATTCATAGACCTAATTTTGACATGAAAAAGGGATTTGTACAATAAAACTTGTGCTCAAGAAGAGGGTTCTCCATGAGTGGTGTTCCTTAAATCTATGCCCCAACTCTAGGAAGGGAAAAGAATAAATAAGAAGCTAATAGAAGGTTGATCAATACATGAAGCCTTCAATTCCATAATAAAAGAGTAGCCATCCTTTAAGGGTATGGTCTACTTTATACATATATAATATAGATGGAAAGAATGATATACATGATAGTCATCCTTTGAGGAATCAATCTATTTATTTGATTTGATTCCTTTTCCTTTTTTTACATATATGAACAATTGTCCTTCGAGGGAGAAGTAGTTTTTGATATCTTTGATTTTGATAAGATCATCCATGAATTTTGAATTTAATAAGGAGAAGATCTAAGTATAGCTAGGTAGACCACTTAGGAGGGGGCAATGAATGTACAAGTGATACCTATGATCCCTTTTGCATGGTTTCAATAGGTGAAAATAGGATGATGGGTATAATGATCGCAGAGTTATCACCAAGAAGGGAGAACCTATCCATAAGGAAAATGCTACGAGAAGATTCGTGGTGCTCGTATTTAAGTTCGTGTCTAGGAAAGTGATGGTAGACACATAATTCCAAATCACTCCAATGATAGATGGAAGAGGCTAATGATGAAGGGATGATCTAAAGATATGACTAAGAGCTCATTAGAAGACATGCTAACAATATAATGGTTACAAGTGCAATGCGTTAAGAGGTTCCACTTCTGGTTTACCATCAAGGGATGCCAAACGATAGGCTCCCGACCCATACTTATGTGTGATAATGTATGGTCCAATCTAGTTAGGGGAAAACTTTCCACATTGGCTCCTTTCTAGAGTAGTAACATTCTGATTTTCTTTGAGGACAAGGTCACCGACATTAAATTTTCACTCTTTGAGGTGCTTATTGTAAGCACGCTTAATGTGCTCTTAATAAACATGATGGTGTTCAAGAGCGAGGAGGGGGCATTCATCTAACAATTCGAGTTGTGTTAGACGTATTGATTTTGGAGCTTAATCACTTCACTAACATGCTTTTGTAGACTTGTTGGAATACCACGATGCGGCGTTGGTTGACGAACCATCTTCGGTCATCCATGGATCGGTATCGGTCATAAAAGGAGGAACTGACATCAAATTAGGGATAATCGGCATCGGTTAAGGCTAACCGACATCGGTTTCCTGTGCATGACTATTATAATTAAGTTATGGGAATTATATCTATCTTTAGTTGTAAAGTGAATCTAATGGTTGTAATTGCATAGCTAAAGTTCCCTAAGATTGTAGATGCATATATAAGCATAAATTTAGGGTTTAGAAGGTAGAATTCAATTGAGAATAGAGAGAAGTTTCCTTTTGAGAGAAAAATAGAAATTTTTAGAGAAGAAAGTACAGGACATCCAATAAGGTGTGGAATATTTCAAATCTTCATTATATTTCCTCTTTGATAATAAATTGGTTGTTCCTTGGTAGACGTATCCCACACTTTGGGTGAACCATGTTAAATCTTGTGTATTTTTTATTCTTGTTCATTTCGATGCGATTGTTTTCATGCTTATATCTTATTAATATATTTGTATAACCGGTGTGCTAACCCCAACAATTGGTATTAGAGCATCTTTGTTTGAGGGTTGTGTGTGTTGAAATATTTACTCACAGAGGGATTTCTGATTGAGTGGGAGAAAAGCAATGGGAGAAGAAGGAAAATTAAGAGTAGATAAATTTTATGGTGGTGACTATATATTATAGAAGATGTGGCAGAGGATTATCTGTATCATAAATATTTATACTTACTGTTGGATGAGAAGGCAAGACCTGTAAAGATGACTGATGAAGAATGGAAAATTCTTGATAGAAAGGCTCTGGAGATCTATAAGATTGAGCTTGGAAGCATCTGTGGCTTCGAATATTACTAAAGCAGGATCTACGGTAGAGTTGATGAAATCTTTAGCAAATCTATATGAAAAACCTAGTGCTTCAAATAAATTTTATTTGATGAAAAAATTGTTTAATTTAAAGATGCAAGAAGGTGGATCTGCATCAAGTCATTTGAATGATTTTTAGTCTATTGTAAATCAATTAAAATCAGTTAGTATTTTGTTTGAGGATGAAGTGAAAGAAATTTTATTATTATGCTCTTTTCTAGATAGTTGGGATAACTTGGTAATGGTTGTTAGTAATACAACATCTGCTACTAATGTTTTAAAGTTTGATGATGTGGTTAGTATAATCTGAATGAAGAAATACGTAGGAAAAGTACAAGAGAATCATCATCTAGGAATGCTTTGAATGTAGAAAGTAGGGGAAGGAAGAAGGAGAGATCCAAGAGAAAGAATAATGGGAAATCAAAGTCTAAGAATGGTAGATCTAAATCTAGAGGTAGAGGTATAATCTGCTGGAATTGTGGAAAGAAAGGTCATGCAAAGAAGGATTTTGGTTCAAGGAAAACAAAGAGAATGTACTAGAGAAAGGTAAAGAGGAAAATGTTTTTGCAAAAGAGGTAATGCAAGATGCCCTAATTCTCTCCTTGGATAATAAAATTGAGTCATGGGTTTTAGATTCAGGAGCTTCTTTCCATACAACCCCTAATAAGGGTTATTTCAGAAATTATGTCTAGGGTAATTTTGGGCATAATGATTTAGGAGATGATGAACCATGTATTATTACTGGTAAAAGTGATTTTCATCTTAAATTGTAGAATGGAAATACATGAATATTGAAAGATGTGAGGCATGTTCTAAGCCTTAAAATAAATATAATTTTTGCAAGACAATTGTGTGAAATTGGTTGCATGGTTATATTCACAACTGAATCTTGAAAATTTACCAAGGGATATCTTGTTGTAGCAAGAGGTAAGAATGTAGGATCATTGTATTTATCTACTTGTATTACTGATTCCTTTTATGTTTTATCTACTTCAGACTCAGATACAAGCATTTTGCATAATCAGCTAGGCCATATGAGTGAAAAGGGAATGTAAATCTTAAACGCAAAGGGTAAGTATCATATATGAAACGTATAGATCTAGATCTCAGTGAGCATTATATTTTTGGAAAGAAGAAGAGAGTGATATTTCTCAAAGTTGGGGAAACAAAGAAGAATCATAAATTGGAGCTTGTACACTCATATGTGTGGGGACCAGCCCAAGTAGCTTCTCATGGAGGATCCCAATACTATGTTACTTTCATTGATGATGCCACAAGAAAGGTATGGGTTTATTGTATAAATCGTAAATCTGATGTTTTTGAAAATTTTAAAATATGGAAAGCCCTTGTTGAAAATGAATCGAATTAAAATTCAAAGTTCCTTAGATCTGACAATGGTGGTGAGTACTTGCAGCAAGGCTTTCAATGATTATTGTTCAATAAATGGAATACACAAAGAAAGGACGGTTCCTAGAACACCACAGGAGAATGGTGTTGTAGAGAGAATGAACAGGACAATCATGGAATGTGCTAGAAGCATGAGGAGACTTGGATTGCCTTTATAGTTTTGGTGGAAGTAGTAGACATGGAAGTTTATTTTATTAACCGTGGACCTTCACGTGCCTTTGAATGGTGGAATGCTAGAAGAATCTTGGACTAGAAAAGAGGTAGATATTTCTTAAGAGAATGTACATGGATCAAGTTTTGGTACCCAAAGGTGAACTGATGGAGAATTTTGTGGATGAAAATGAACTCTCATATTTAAAATTAAGACCTATATTTTTACACAGTAACTAGTATCGGTTTACCCTTGACCGGCATCGAGTCTCCTATCTACCGGTGTTGATTATCCGAATCGGCGTCGGTCACTGTCAAAAGTAGATACAAATATACATGATGAGAAGATTGAGCCTCGACACCCCAAATCTCAGTGAGAAGGTCACAAAGGGTAAGTAGACCTCCAGAAATATTTTCACCTTCCTTCTCTTATTTATTATTGACTGATAGTGGTAAACCAGAAAGCTTTGAAGAAGAAATGTAGGATAAATCCCACAAGCAGTGGGAGCATGGCATGAATGAGGAGATGGACTCCTTAGAGTAGAACCAGACATGGAATTTGGTTAAGTTTCTAGTAGGTAAAAGAACATTTTAGAACAAGTGGGTTTATAGGATCAAGGAAGAAGAGGGTGGACAGAAGAGATACAAGGCAAGGCTTGTAGTAAAGGGATTTGCACATAAAGTAGGTATTGACTTTGGTGAAATATTTTCTCCTGTTGTTAAGATGACTTCTATTCATACTATATTGAGTTTAGTTGCAGTAGAGGATTTTCATTTAGAGAAACTTGATGTCAAGACGACATTTCTTCATGGTGATTTAGAGGAAGAGATTTATATGAATCAGTTGCTTGGTATGAATTCAAGGGTAAGGATAAACTTGTGTGTAGATTGAAAAAGAGCCTATATGGGATCAAGAAAGCTCCAAGGAAATGGTATATGAGGTTTGATAGTTTCATGCATGAGCATGGTTATTTGAGATGTGAATCTAACCATTGTGTTTATTTCAAGATGCTTGGAAATGGGAGCTATATTATTTTGTTACTATATGTGGATGATATGCTTATTGTAGGATCTAGTATGTAGGACATTGGTGAGCTTAAAGAAAATCTATCTCACACATTTACAATGAAGGATTTGGGAGTTGCAAAGAGAATCCTTGGCATGTAAATTCACAGAGACAGGAAAAACAGGAAGTTGTATTTGTCTTAAGAGCATTATATCAATAAGGTGTTGGAAAGGTTTAATTTGAAAAATTCAAAACCTGTAAGTACACTTATGGCTAGAAACTTCAAATTGAGAAAATATCAGTGTCCTACATCACACGAGGAGGTTGAGTACATGGCACAAGTTTTGTATGCTTCAACAGTTGGGAGCTTGATGTATGTTATGGTTTGTACTAGACCATACATTGCATAGGAAGTGGGAGTTGTGAGCATATTTATGGATAATCCAAGTAAAGAGCATTGGAAATAAGTCTAATGGATTCTCACGTATTTGAGAGGGACATCGAACATGTAGTTATGTTATGGAGCATCGATAACTCTTTACCTAGCGATATGGATTCAAACATGGTTGGTGATTTAGATGGAAGGAGGAGCACCACTAGATATGTTTTCACAGTAGGTGGCACGATAGTTAGCTAGATTTCTAGATTTCAGAAGGTTGTGGCCCTATCTACTATAGAGGCTGAGTATGTTGCACCTACGAAGCTAAGCGAGGAGATGATTTAGATGAGCGAGTTTCATGAAAGAGTTGGGAAAAGAGCAAGTTGATTGCATATTGTACAATGATAGTTAAAGTACAATTCATCTGGAAAAGAACTCAACATTTCATTCTAGAATGAAACATATTCAGTTGAGATATCACTTCATACAACTGGTATTGGAGGATGGGTAGCTGAAGTTGGAGAAATTTCATACAAAGGAGAACCCTGCGGATATGGTAACAAAGTCATTGGGAAAGGAGAAGTTGGAGTTGCACTCCACTTCTACTGGTCTTCGAGTTTGTGACTTGAAGAGGTAGAAACATGTCAAAGGAAAGGATCAAAGGATGGAGTTGTACAATATAGTGCAGCAATTTATCTCCAAGTGGGAGATTTTTGAGTTGTGGAGCTTAATCGCTTCACTAGCATGCTTTTCCAAAATTGCTGGAATACATGGTAACCGGTGTCGGTTGATGAACGCCTTGATCACCCATGGACCGGTATCGGTCAGGAAAGGAGGAACCAGTATCGGTTAGGGATGAATTACGTTGGTTAAGGATAACTAGCATCGATTGCCTCTACATGACTATTATAATTAAGTTGTGGGAATTAGATTTGTCTTTAGTTGTAAAGTGAATCTAATGGTTGTAATTACATAGCTAAAGTACCTTAAGATTGTAGATGCATATAAAAGCATAAAGATAGGGTTTGAAAGGTAGTATTCAATTGAGAATAGAAAGTTTCCTTTTGAGAGAAAAAGAGAAATTCATAGAGAAGAAAGTACAAGACATCCAAGAAGGTGTGGAAGATTTTAAATCTTCATTGTATTTCCTCTATGATGATAAATTGGTTGTTTCTTAGTGGATGTATCCCACCACACTAGGTAAATGACGTTAAATATTTTGTATTGTTTCCTCTTATTTATTTCTGTATTGATTACTTTTATGCTTAGATCTGATTAATATATATGTACAACTAGTGTGTTAACCCCAACAAGATGCTCTTGGTGATAATATTCATCAGAGATGAAGTCATGACGAGACACATGCAAGGAAAAAAATTGAACTTCGAGAGGAAGGATGAATTCATATCCATACACAAGAGAAAAGGAGTAGCACTTTGTGGAAGTGCGGATGCTAGTCGATAAGCCCAAAGAGAAAAGGGGAGATGAAGATGCCAATTACATCCAAACTAGTTAATATTCTTTGTAAGAATGGTTTGAAGGTTTTATTAGTTGATTCGGCAGTCGTTAGCTTGAGGATAATATGGAGGATAAAAACTAAGTTGGATGTTGAATGAGTCACCAAATTTCTTGAGATCTTTTTTTTTAAAGGACTTTTTGTTGTCCTTGATGATTTTCTGAGGGATGCCAAAACAACAAATGATGTGCTAGTAGATGAAATTAAATGATTAGACTAGATTTAGATGAAGTGATGGGAATTTCTTCCACCCACTTGGTAAATTATTCATTTGCAGCGATGATAGAGTGATGTTGTTGTGATGACCGAGGATTGATGAGACCAATGAGATAAATACCCTATTGTTAAAAGGGCCAAATGTTACGAGATGGCTACAAAGCTTAACTAGGAATATGAATAAGATTGGAATGTTGCTAGAATTTTCAAATTTCTCAACATACTCATAATGATCATGATTTAGGGAAGTCCAATAATAGCCATAATGAAGAACGCACTTAGCAACAACTAAGCCACTAAAATGTCCACCACAAATACCGCCATAGACTTCTTGGATAACACGAGAAGATTCATGGGATTTCGAGGCATCGAAGAAGAATATTATTTTCAAATCCACGCTTATAAAGGATGTCATCAAGTATCACATAGCGGTTATCACATCTTGAAGGAAATACCTCCTATCATTCTTGGATAGATCAGGTGGAATGATGGATTTGGATAAATAATCAAAGATTGTGACGTACAAAGATCGAAGAACCGGATTCAATAATATTAACACAAGGTAAGTCATGAAATGGTCGATCACTACGGTGAATGACAATAGAAAGTTTAGATTCTTCTCTTGTCTATGGGATGAGAGTTGTAAGGGATGCCATCATATCTACGAAATGATTGGACAACCAAGGAATGGCTTGGATAGTATAGGAATTGAAGGCCTCAAGGAAGAGATGAATGATGTCTAAATATTTTTGAGAGTTTCATTTTTACATTGATACTCACCTATGAATTTTTGATGATAAGTTTAGAATCCCCATAGATGTCAAGAATTTGAACACCTAGAAAGAGAGCAGATCGAAAGGCCTAAAATAAGGGCTTTGTACTCTATTATATTATTCATGCACTTAAAATTGAGCTTATTTGCAAGGGGAATAAGAGCATCCCTAGGAGGAAAGAGAACAATGTTATAACTCCCCATGCCAAATCCCTTCCATGAGTGGCGATGAACATGGGTGTGGGAAAAGGATAGTTTATTGATAAATTCAAAACCACCAAAGTGTAAGGTTTGTCATGTGGAAGATCGGTGAGGTGAGATGATGTTGGTTCGAAAATGTAGTGGACCGAAAGGGATGATTTCCTAACATTGGGTTGGTACATTGGAGCTTGTTAAGGTCTCTTTGAGATGGTGAGGAGTGGGTAAGGTGTTGAGTGTAAAAATACGATACTCCCTAACGTAAATTTATCCATTACTTTATCCAGGAGTCATCGTTGGGAAGTTTGGAGGAAGGGATGGATGAGCTCGTGGATGGTGCAAATGGATCATTCTTGAGAATGAGGAAATTGTTGGGTCTATAGGTCATGTTGCACATTTGGAAAGGAGGAGTGTCCCGGGAAGTGTTAAAATCTTCCCCTCTACTCATATTGAAGACAGGTGATGAAGTGCATAGGGGACCTGCATAAGCAAGATGATCCGGATCAGGTCGTCCCAAGGAGAACATTGAACTTAAATTCCTCTTCTATGATGTAGAATACCTCATGGGGAGCTTCTCACCAACATGGATGGGAAGGAAAACCATTCCCAAGGAAAGAATGATTGCATCATTGAAGGCACGAAGGACTATGGGTGTTTGGGAAACTATGGATTTTGGGATCTTAAGCTGATCAAAGGTATGTGATGGGATGATTTTAATTCTTTCCCCATTATCAATCATGGATCTTCGAATGAAATTATCATTGATCCTAACCGTGATGAAAAGGGGAAGGTCATGTTTGTCAAGTATGACATTTGGAATCTTAGTATCGTCAAATTAAATAGTAGAAGAAGGCATGTAAGTGCTCCTACGAGAGACGTAAACGGTTGAGCCTCATCACTAGATGTCGAAATACACTTCAAAGCTTCAGTGAGGGCATGTCTATGTTCTGGAGATATTTGGGTGAGCTCATAAAGTGATATATTAATAGGGGCCTAATGAATTTTTTTAACGATACTTTGTTTAATAGGTCGAGGGGCTAATACGAAAACCTTAGGTTTTGATGATGATGTGAGCTCCTTAGGAGGAGGAATGGTGAAAAAGGTCTTGGATTTTGGTTGGGATGTTGACTTAGGATCATGTGGGCTAGATCTAGTGGATATCTAAACAACATTTATGAATAATGGGGAACCATCCTTGAAAGAATCGTCGTTTGGAGGTGGGATGGCCGCAAAAGTCTATGATGAATAAGGGGACTTTTGCATTTGGATGGATGAGGTTGAAGGTATGGGTGTGGAAGGAGGAGATTGGTTTGCTTCAAGAATAAATTCATTTTCCTCGATGATGTTGTGGACAAGGGTTTGGAGTGCTTTGCAATGTTCGGTGTCATGTCCAGGAGTACGATGGTAGGCACAAATGAGGTTTGAATCAAACCATGATGGATTCTTACTATTTGGGTCAAAGGCCTTAATAGGTGGAATCATGATAGCAAAAATTTGTAGTAAGTGTTGGAGGACTTCCGCATATGATTTAACCAAAATATTAGAAGGCACTTTTCTTTATGAGACATCTTGGTCTTGAAAGAAGAATCAGATGCTCAAAATGATTTGGATGTAAAATGTGAAGTTAAGAGTATTTCGGGCTTTGGTGTCTTAGCTTCGTTTTGGTGTTGATTTGTGTGCTAGAAGACAAAGCATTGGATGGTTTTGGATTGAGTGTATTTGATGGAGGTGTTATTCCAAGAAGAGATGGATGTGGTCCTAAGATAGATGATGTACCATTGGTTTTAATAGTCTTAGGAGGGGGATGTCGATTTTCTTATGAGGACGTGAAAGAGAACGTTGAGTAAATGTGTCAAGGGTTCCATAATTTATCTGTGCGAAGCACCCTTAGGAGGGATGACCAAAGTCCCAACTGGAGAGTCTAAAGGTGGTGCTACATGCGAGAGAGACTAGTTTTTACATGATGAGGTCAAAAGGAGGTGAAGATTGGCTTGATGTAGAAGTGTTTGATTGGGTAGATGAGATGGGAGGATTATTTGAAGTCAAGGAAAGTTGAAATTCTCTCATAAATTATTCAAATGATGAAATTGATGTGGAAGATGATGTAGATGTGGTGACAATAGTTGATGTAGGGGGTGAAAGCGTGGAAGGAGGAACTAGGATTGATGTTAAGGATGGTATAATGGGTAAAGGTGGAATAGATGTGGATAAATTAGTCGAATACAATGAAGTGGATGTGATAAGTGATGGAGTATATGGGATAGGTAATGAAGTAGATATAGGTGTTGAGTCAATGGTGGATGTGGTACTAGGTTAGAATGGTTGTTTCATAAATGTTTCAAGGGGTAATAATGATATGTTTGTGAATGGGGTTGATCTAGTAGTTGTAGATGCAGGAATGGATGCTAAGGTAGATGTAGGTATGATTGGTGTAGTTGTAGGGATAAGTTTTAATGGGATTTTAGATGGAGGAATAATGTCTAAAGAAGTGGATGTGATAATTGATGAAGAAGGTGAAGTTGTTGATGGGATAGGATCTTGATCACTGGTATGGATAGTATTTATGGTATGAGTGTTAGGCGTTTGGGATGCGAGAATAAGTGGTGGCTTGAGTTGGTGCATGGTTGGGAAATGGTTTTCTGAATATGTCAAGTGATTGGTTGGGTGATGCATTAGGATTGTCCACTTCAAGATCACCTTGATCGATGATTCTTTAGACTAGGTATTTAAATGTTCAACACCTCTGTATGTCATGTCCTCAGACTTGGTGGTATTTACTGTAATGATCATCACGATGCCACATGGGTTTCAATATAGATTTATCAAATGGTCATATTGGAGGGAGTGTGATAATATTAACCACCATCAACTTGACAAATATTTAACTATATGATTCTCCAAGGGGAGTATAGTTTGGTGTAGGCCTAGGGGCTTGTTGTTGAGGCCACATGCTAGATGTAGGTGCAGAAGAAGACTTGACAACCACGGTATTGGCCATACTGTTATATTTATCATTGTGTGTGGATGGTTTTGAACTTGGCTTTGGGTTTGTTCGATTTAAGATTGAGTTGGCCTTGCTCAAGGGCATGATTTTTAGTTTGCGAGCCATGGTGAAGGCTTCTTCGAATGTTTGGAAAGATTGGATTTATAATGTAGAAAAATATGATTCTAACATGAACATGTGAAGAGTTTGATGAGTTCGGTTTGTGGAAGAGTAAATAATAGTTGGTTTATATGCCACGTCATTGTGGGAAAATTTTTTTTATAGATTTATCCTCAAATTTTCTAATGAAATATAATTCATTAATGGTGATTTTACGTGCAAAATTAATTGAAAAGTTCTCCGGGAAAAATTACCCAATCAGTGTGAAGGAGAAAAGGGAATGTTTAGGACTCTCATTGTACAATCCAAATGGGCCAGCCAAGAAAATAGGGAAGGTGTGAAGCATAAGTTCATGATCATGTGTGATAAGTTAACATGTGTGTTTAAATATGCATAGATGTTGTTGGGGATCTTCCTTGTTATTGAACTTGGTAAAATTGGGAAGATCCCAATGAGGGGGATAAGGTTTGATTGGAACTAGTAGATGAATTGGTTCATTACATATTTTTTTGTAAGATAATATAACATTGGGTTCTAAGGTAACAACCTCTAGACTAGAAAACCTATTCATTAAGGCATGAATAAGATCATTCGATGTGATGATAGGTTGGGATTGTGATTGTGTGGCATGGAAATTATCTTGATAAGGTGGTTGATAAGTTTTTGGATGTGTAGGGGTTTTATGAATCATTTGATAAGGTGGTCATTGCCATGTTTGATGTTTTGATTGTTGGGATTGGATTGGTCGTTGAATGGGAATATAGGTATGAATAGGTAGAAATTTTGGGTGAGGTGGATTAGACACCGCATAATTCAAAGAAATTGTAGGTGGAGGTTGGGAAGAAAGGATATGTACATGTGATGTGAGAGGTAAATAATATTTATGATTTTTGAACATGGGATATGACATCTGGGCAAATTAGGAAGGGACACTAATAAAGATAGTGGTGAAGAGTTAATTTGAATGGTTGTGGTGATGGTTGTGTTGATTGGAGGAAGATGGGGAGGAATGGGTGTGACTAATTGATTATTTTGGTGAGGTGGGAGATTGGTAGAGGATGAAGCAAGATCATGTTGGACTGTAGCAATTTTTGATGATGGAAATTGAGTGATCTTGGGATTTGAATGATAAGGATAAAGTTATTGAAGTGGTGGATCATTAACGGAAGTTGATTTGTCTTCCTAAGAAGGTATTATTGAAGAGCTATTGGATTGGCATCAAGAATCTTTTGGAATTATAAACTACCATGAGGGATAATAGGAGGTCCAATAGCTTGGATATAGGATATGGAGGGGTGGATGGTCGAGATGGGATGGGATGATGATAAAAGAAAGGATTAGTCTCATCTATGGTAGTAGTTTGAACAAAAGGTTCTTGGGAAACATTGATGAGAGGTTGGGTGCCCATGGAGAAAGTGACCAAGGGCACAAATGAGATATTGGTCATGATAGATGTTTGTTGAGATGAGACGATAGAACTGTTTGAGGTGAGGTTTTGTTCCATTTTTTTGGCTACCGAATGAGTAACTATGGGCATGAAATGAAAACAAATTTTATACTAAATAGATCAAGAAATTCAAGAAAAAAATTATTTATTTTTGAATTATTAAGAAAGTGAAAAATAAAAAGGGAAATGGATAACAAAGGTACCTAGGAAAAGGCAATCTATGTTTGGTTTCAAGTTTTTATGGCTAGGGAAGTCTTAGGTGGCTTCCTGTTGGGTGATGAAATCCCAATCAGTTAACCGGGTAGGAAGATGTCTAAATATGTGATTTAGATGTGTGACTTTTAGGTTCTATATGATAGGATGTGAGATGCAACCGATTAACCCCTATTTAAGCTATGTGATCAAGCAGAATGCAAAAAAGAAAGGTTCTTTTTCAAGAAAAATCCAAATGTGATATTTTGATGAGGACACACACAGAAAGGGAAATACAATGCAAAAAGGAGAAAATAGGGGAAATGAGGAATACTTGTATAAATATTTTCCTTTTTATCTAAAATTTAAGCAAAGAGTGATCCAAGCAGCTGATACCAACACAAGCAAGAAAAAAGTGAAGCCTTGCACTATAGTGTTAGTAGAAGACAGAAGAAATATAAAATATAAAGAAAAGAAAGGGATCACCTAAAGGGTGGTCCCACCAAGGTGTTAAGAATTTTTAGTATTTTTATGATTCATTTCAAGTTAATGATGTTAGCTACTAAAGAAGCTAAAAATCAGAAAATGGAGGGTTTAAGGTACCTCAAATGCGTGATATGGATGAACGGGTGCAAAATGATTGATCCTCATTGCAACTTGATAAACATGTAAAACAAGGACACTAAGAGGGAAATGGATTAGATGATAGATGGGGAGTTTCCCAATAAATTTGGCTCCAAGAAATGTTAACTTTCTTATGAGATGTCAACCCCATGTTTTGATAAATAGTATAAAAGAAATAATAATATGCAGAATCTAAGGCACACAAAAACTGAAAATGTAGAAATGTAAAGCACATACAAATCTGATCTAAACTGAACTTGAAATAAAACTTACCTAGCAAGGTCGACAAAGACCTAAGTGGATGAAGGTGACTAAAGCGAAAATTATATAGATCTACGAGAGATTTGAATGTAAATTGGATGCAACAAAAAGCTTATAGATCTTGGAAGTGGCCTACATAAGATGGCACAGGGAAAAAAATGCCATAATATGATAGAACATAGATACTTGGGTTGGTTTATAAATTGGTCTCGGTTCAACGAAACTAGAGTGGGTTGATGGTGATTGGGTTGCGAGATAGGATAATTTTAGTGCGAAAGAGAAGTAGGATGATGGATCTAACAAAATGAGGATGGTAAAGAATAGAGATTGGCGGTGGGGAAGGATATAGAGACAGAAAGTATAGTGATGAAGACCTGGTCGACGGTGACTTGGGCTGGTTAACAATGACTGAATAGTGTAAAACTAAGCCGAGATGGGAAATGAGCTAAATGGATGACCTACAAGCGAAACACTAATAGAGCGGGCTGATAATTGAGTCATGGCGGTGTCGAACATGCAAGATGTTAGATCCAACAAGATAATAATGGAGATAACATAAAATAGCACAAAAATCAATATAAACCTCTCAATGTCACGCAAGTGATGAAAACAAGCTCTAAAGGACCACAAGAGGGTTGATGTTGTTGCAAGGATACTTTGGTTTGAAGATGTATTCGCGAGAATGCAAGAGAGCCAAGTGTTGTCGCATCTATGTGTTTTTGTGTCTCTTTTTGGAAAGGGAAGAGCTCAATCTTATAGGGTCGATGGTGACTAGATTGGTCATTGCCTATTGTGGGGAAACTTTCCCCAATCAGGTTGATTTTGTGTTTTAATCAATATTTTAGATTTTTAAGGATGGGAAAAGATCTTTAAAGCTTGTAGGTGGGAAGAGGTTATTTAGGGATGTGTGATGGGTAGTTAGGGGATAAAGATAGGTAGGATAAAAGCTAGGAAAAATCATAGGGATTTATATTTAGGATAAAAGCGTCCTAAAAGGCAAGTCCTATTAGGGCATATTGGGTAATGGTTAATTAATTAATCAATGCTATTAAATATGATGGGATAATAAACAAGGAATTTAATTAAATGAAGGGGGTGAATTAAATTAACGGGTGTATTTAGGACCATGGTGAAAGTGTATGGGGGTAGACAAGGGTAGGGATACCAAATTTGAGTGTCTACAATGGTAAAAATATAAAAACTAGTTACAGATCGAATGGAAAATATCCTAATACTAGTTTGACAAATACCCTCTATTGAATTTTCTCTCCAGTGAAAGTTATAATTTATCTTCATTTCACTGATACTCACTTGATGCTCCAACACTAAGAAGACTAATGAACTTTGCCAAAATTTCCAAATATTGACAAGAAAAAAGAGTAATTTCGGTGTTTTTTTAAAATTGAGAATTGCTTCTATTAATAAAATGTTACAATAGTCACAAAACTAAATATTAATAATAAGAAAGGCCCCAATAGAGATATATCTATGAACCAAGTTATTGTTTTAATGTTTCACATGTTACTATTTCAATTTTTGCATAATAGAAGAGGGATCTATAAGGGGCCCTCACCTTTGAAAATATATATATATATAAATATATATCAAATTAAAATTTAAACTTCAAGGCATATAATTGTACTACCTAAAGTTATAAAAGATATCATGTAGGAGGAAACAACAATCTTGACATAAAAACTTACAAATCAAAAAAATAGATATTAAATATACATTATGTAGTTATATAATGTTATTCTTCCTCACGATTCCATATGAGCAAGAGAACTGAGACCCAGGGTAGCACAAGAGAGTATTCTCTCCTTCCTCTCATGAAATTCCTTGTAATTTTCCATGACTTGAAATACATACAAAATTTGACTGATGCAGGAAGTAGACATCCCCTTTTCAATAAAACTTCTCCAAGATGGAGGAGGGCCGGTTAAAATGTTTAGAATCTTATCCTTCCCTTCGATGTGGCAAGCTAGTCTTCCATCATTTTTCCACCATAGGAGAAGGGTTTCCTTTACCTTCCTGCAAAAATGGTGACTCAAAGTTCTTCCTCGAGTGCAATGCCACAGTCACAGATTATTTGTTTGACGACCTTGCACACCTTTCACTCTAATCTTCCTACTTTCTTTGACAACTCGAAACATATTTTTTTTAGATAATATACGTCGGGCTTGGACCTTCTACCCCCATAACCTTTGGGTGAAAGTTTTTATAGATAGGGTGTAGGCCATCCTTGGAAGTATAATATTCTTTGGGGAAAATCTTATGAACAAGGAATTGATACATTTGAAAGACAGGGCTAATAGAAGCTAGCCTTGCAAGAAAACCAAAACTGACACTGTCAACAAAAGAAAAATCCTCCACTAACTCCATGGGATTAGGCAAGGTTAATACATGATTGAAAAATTCTAATTCAGCATCACTCACATAAAGTATTGTGCATAATAAGCTCCTTATAATGTCATCCATATTGGGTAAACAAAAATAACACATTTTAATGGGAAACTATAAATCTTAAGCAACAGAGGATGTGAAACGAGAGAGAGAGAGAGAGAGAGAGAGAGAGCTCAAATTGGAATGCTTATACAACTTGTGAATTTCTAGCATGTCCTTATATACAATTCACCATGACTAGAAGATCAAAAAAATTGTCACTTATGCATTTAATTAAAACTCGTGTGAACTGTGACAACTGACAAAATAGAAAAGTGTATTTTGAGAAATGAATATTGTTATAATTAGACTTTAATGTGTTGATACTTGATGATGGGGCATGGATGTAGGGTAGTGCATTTTATTAGGAGAATAACCATTCAATGTGAAGTAACTTGGAGCTTTCTTATTGGCTCACACTTCACAATAACTGACAGGACCCACCAAACAACTAACATTGGGAAAATAGTATAAGCGTGGAGATTTCTTATTGGTTTGTACTTCTATGTGACTAACAAAGGATATGTAGAGTCTAATCCTCACTTTGTGAAATCAGTACGTACGTGGTTTTTTATTGGTTTGCACTTCACAGTGAAACATACATGATAGAAATATCATTTAATAGAAAATGGTTTGTAAGAACCTTACATAGGGGGATCCTTTTTAATGGCTCGTCTTTCGGATAGAAAAAATGAATATCAATGGAAATTAATAAAAATGTATAAATTATTAAATGACAGACTAGACTTCAATTTTGCAATGTTATACCACCATTTTATCATGAATTAGCAAGATTTACATGACTCTTGAAAGGATTTCATGCTCAAGCACCTAGTATTTAAGCTATAGCATATAACCGAAATGTTAAAGTCTAAATTCAAGTGATGACAAGGAAAAAAATTATTCATGTTTTATGAGTTTGAGAGCTTTGCATGCATATAGTTGTTCAATTATTTTAAGGTTTATTGTCAATGGAGGCTTACCTGCACACTTTCTACTTGGAATAGCTCTTTGGAGACACCATTTTTGACAAACAAGTCATCGTCCTCGACCATTATACAACCTTGAAAATGAATGTAGAGGGATCTAGTTTGATATATGACAATGATGATGCAGACTAGGATGAAGCACAGTTAATGGTTTTTCTAGTGGCCATTAGATAGAGTGGGCTGCATATTTTAGTTGGAAAACTAGAGGTAATGCATTATATTGACTTTCTTTGGGGCATTTTTGGTGATAAAGTAAGTTGTGATGAAGGAATTCTAAAATCCAAAGGAGGAAATGTAATTGCTAACATAACTGAATAGGATTTTCTACTTACTATCAATTCCCTAAATCTAATATTCCTTTAAATCAAGAAATGGTGGAACAATGAGGAAAGAGAAATAACCTTAAGACTATGCTTAAAGATTGGGTAGAGGACTCGACTAGTTTCAAGTCCAAAGTCTCAATAGACAAGATGAATATAAGATCTTTTAGATGTGGAGTGAGAGTGGGAATGTCCCTAATGAATAGATTGTTTGGAGCACTAGATATTGTGTATGTCAATCGACATGGGTACCCTACTAGCCATGATTAAAACATACCTAATCTAGCTGGAGTTCTAGCTTTTAACCTCTTTAACAATCTTGTGAGTTCTAGGAAGTTAGAGAAGTGGGAAAATCTCTATATGATGTATTAATTTCTTGATTTCATGTGTGTAGTCCAAAAATTTAAAGGAGTCCCTAGTTGGTCACCACAAGATAGTCATATAGTCCTTAGGGTATTTAGTAATATGAACATGCATAACTATAGGAAGAACATGGAGCAAATTTGTAATAACTACTACCTTGTGATCTACAATGCCATACATGACACCCCTATGCCTAGGGTAAGTCAAAGAATAATCAATTCATTGAGATAATGTGGAGATTTCTAGTGTTACCTAGACCATATAGTGATAAGAGTAGAGGGGATTCTCACTATCCCTTTTAGACTACCCAAGTATATTTCAGACAATCTAGCTAAGCAGGATATTATATATCACTTTGTACATGGCATAAGTCATGTGGTAAAGGAAAAAAAGAAGAAAAATTATACTTATCCTCCTCTTAATTTCTCAGTAGTTTCAATAGTCCTGACTAATTTCAAAATTCTAAGAGAATAGGGTCCCATGGGACATCATTCCACTTAGACTATAATATTCTAAGGAATTTTGACCCAACAGAACAAAGTGGGACAATTCTTCAAGAACACTCCTGGCATGGTTACTTACAACTATAAACATTGACCCCAAAAGGATGACCTAGTTTATAAGGATGAGGTCAACAATCAAGTGGTGGCCATATATGAGAAATTTCAAAGTTACTTATGCACCTATTAGGAAGCAATTAAAATTTGGTGGATTGGAAGTTAGATCTGGAAAAGTAGAAGTATAGAGGGATGATGAGGAAGAATATTCATATGATGAAGGTATTAATTCAAGAAAAATTCAAAATATTATTGTTTGTGTGCTTCCTCCATAAAAAGGAAAATGTTATCCTTCTCATTCTTTTCCTTTTCCAAGCATACAAATGACAAGCCCTGGAAGGTCTATTAGGATAGCCACAAGTCCACACATTCCACAAGAAACAAGTCTTATTTTAAGTATCCCTCTTGTGAGCATTGTTGCAATTATACCTCTTATGTATGTTCCTTTTATTTCTACTTATTCATTTCCTACTTCTATAGGTATGGTTTCTTCTTCTTCTATTCCAATTCCATCTTCCCTAGGACCTTTCACTAGTAGTATTCACATTTCTACCAGTTCTTATTATGAAGATGAAGAGGGTGGAGATCGTGGGATATTGGAACCTACTAGTTATCAAACTCCTCCTTTCTCTTCCTCTATTTCTACTACTTATATTGTTTTTCCTTCTCTCCTTTCTTTTATTTTGGAACAGGATTCTATTCCTAAGAGTTCTTCTTCTTCACCCATTTCTTCGAGCTTTTTTCTTCTCCTTAGTTTTCATCACCAATAACCGTATCATTGTCTACCCAATTTTTGCAGTCATTTATTCCCATCTTGTTGTAGTTACTACAACAATATCAAAATAATTGAGTGTATCTCCTACAACCATTTCATTTGCTTCTTTAATTTCTTCTTCCACTCCTCTTAATTTTTTATCTTCTTCACTCCAACATCATTTGGCGAAATGTTAAAAGACCTTGTAAGGCCATGTTGAAGGCACCAATGTAGCATTATCCTTCTTTCCTTTAACTTCCTTCAATTTCTCCCCAATCTGGTTAGATTCTTCATCCACCTTTGTTTCCTTCTATAACACCATATGTTTCCCAAAATTTCTTATCAGGCATGCATGTGCCACTCCTTCCAATTCCCTCTTTCATTCCCATTTCTTCTTTCCATGATCCTATGGTCACTTAGAGTTTCATGAGCCATCTCTTGGCCCCTTTAGGACCTTTTCAAGCTAAACCAAATTTTCCTTGGACACCACACACCTTACCACAAATGGGAAGGCCTTATTCTACCTTGGCTTCCATAACAACAATTATATCTACTACTTGAAGGAACATTGACTCATCCCGTTGGTAAAAATCAATGGCTTCTATAATAGCACAACTTAAAGACCTAAAGGTGAAACTCAAGTATGATACTCCCACATGAACCCTCAAGAGGGTCACAAAGAGGAGTTTTTCCCAAGGATCTACTCCTATCAAAATGGAAAGAAAGGAGGAAATTTTGAGGTATTCCAATAAATAAAGCACGAGGAAGTCATAGATACAAACCCCAGGACATTTATTGATGTCACTCAACAGATGATAGATGATTTGGTTAAGAGAATGCAAGGCTCATCTTGATGTTATGCATGCTTAAAAGTAATTTAGTGTGTCAAAGAACACTTTTCCCAATGTGCAAATGTCCTTGAGAACTTTGTATGAGCTATTAGTTTCTATATGAATTCATCAATATATAAAGCAAAGAAAGGGTTATAATAGGTTAAATAAAAACACAAACATATGACCAGGATAAATTCCATGATGGAAAAGCTACTATCTATCATAAACATGGGTCTTTGTCTTAATGTATTACAAATAAAAATATAGTACTTGAATACAACAAAGATCTACATTGCTAACATTTTGAAATAATCGGGTGATTGGATGGCCATAGTGGAAGGATTGTGTACAAAGTTGATAGAGATATGAGGTATAGTAGATAAGATATTTGAATTATTATCTAAAGCTCGATTCCCTCTATGCATCATCTAAAAAGAAGGTTAATTCATAATTCCATCTTTGAGAAGGATAAGTGCAACAAGTTGGGGGACCAAAAAGTGGACATCAAATCCTGAAGTTTACATCAAAAATAGTAAACATCAAATTTTCTCTTCCACATGCTTGAACCATGCCGAAAATTTGAAAACATGTCACAAAAATGGTACCATTGCATAGGAGAAACTGTTAGCTTTGTATAAATATTGATTTTAAAGTGAATAGAATATGATAAATATCATTTTATATTTTTTTACTAATAGTAGGTCTTTAAGAAACTTTTTCCCATGAATGTTCATATCTCGCATTTAAGACTCGCAAATTTTTTTCACTTGTTAGAATGTGATAAAACCTATACCATCCCAACCATGGTGAAATTCTATACACATTAAAATAAAATATTTGATTTCGATATTTTTTAATGAATTTATGGTGGGAAAACAGAAAGTACTCCTTTCGCTTTATGTTTTCAGACCACTTTCATGGAAAAATCATTAAAAAAATATTGCTCAAAAAAATACAAAATAAAATCTATCCCAAGATAGATAGTGGCATCTAACTTTTCACCAAAGGAAAAAAATCAAGTTTTGGTCATCCAAATCACGGGCAAACGGACTACAATCTTATAGGTTTTTAAAAAAAATCAAATTCATTGAATTTTGAGTGTTTAATGTAGCTAAACTTGTCCATTTTTTTTTAAATTTAGTAGTTTATAAACTAGATTCTAGATGCTACAATTCATATTCATATAAGTTTTCCTAATTTTGATTGCACACATTGCTAATAATCCCTACAAGTTGATATTTCACTATTATTTACAATATGACGTCCACTTATGACCCGTTTTTTCCCACTAACTTGTTGCACTTACCTAAACAATTCCAAGCATTCATTGCTACTCTAATTTCTAGATTTTCCTAGGTAGATATGGCTAGGAAGACATCATTTATTATGGCATTGGTGACTTTTACAACTAGAAAAGTGGAGAAATATTCACTTCGAGTGAAAATGTTAATCTACTAAAGAATCGCACATGAGCAATGCGATGTGAATGCCAAAGGGATAAGGGGAGGTATGTAGAGGGGTATTAAGCAGAGCCAAAATGTAGAGAGGAAAGCAAAAGAATGAGTAGAGGTGACATAGATTCAACAAAAATTGAAAGGGGGGAGAGAAGCAAGTCTAGCCTCTTCAATTCTCCTACAATTTACATACTTTCCGACAGCCATGTCAGAGAAGTGATTGAAGGAGAAAGGGGGAAGATGTAAAGGTTATGAAGGGATGGAACCCTAAAGATAACATTGAATGTAAGACCTTGTCTTTCAGAGTCACCAATGTCAATTGTTGCCTTATCTAAAGTAAGACCTTGTGATTTGTGTATTGTCAGAGCCCAAGCCATTTTGAGAGGTAGTTGCCTGCGGTTTCCTCTTGAAATAGGAGGGATTGGAACATGTGAAGGGTTATTAATGTCCCAAGAAGGACCAATGTATTTTTTGAAATGAACCATAATGAAAAGAGCAAGTTCTGGTGGGAATGATGAGTCACCGTATATGATGTCAATAGTTATCTTGATTACACCATTGACAAGTCCATCTTCAACCCACACATTTTCCATAAGAATAATTTTTTTATTTTTATGAAGAAGAATTTTATGTTTGAGTTGATCATCATTAGCATCACCCAAAATGCTCTGCCTAGTAACAAAAGCTATACACAGTGCAACAGGAAGGTTTAAAGATTTGAGCATCAAAAGGTTATGTTGATTGATAAGTATATTTGTTGCGAATAGATGCATTGCTGAAGTGAAACCCTGAAGCTCTTCTTCTGAAAGGTGTTTATCAATCCGTGACATTAGGCTTTGCCAATCTTCAATTCATGGAGAAGCATCACGAACATGAAGTAGAAGTTCACAAAACTAAATCTGTGCAAAATCATAACCTTGCTTTGCAAAAACCGTTCTTAGAGTGAATGTTGCAGGAAAGCTTCTCCAAAGGTTGGCTCCATAAGAATGACCAACATATAAGGGAATGTCTTTGACATGAGGCAATTGGCCAAGGTCACCAACAATAATTAGAGATCTATTACCAAAAGGTGTTGTTTTGAAATGCGGGAAAGCCTCATAGAGGTGATAGTCAACAGAAGCAAGTAGCTTGGGGCCAATGAAGCTCATTTCATCAATTAGTATGTATTGAACATGTTGCATGGATTCTTGAAAGTTTGACAAATCTTGTCCCTCAAATGGTTTTATTTCTTTGATAGGTATGCGCAAAGTAGTATGCATAGTAGATGTTGAAATATTGAAGGTTGTGACACATGTTGGTGCAAGCAATAGAAGAGTTGATTTTGTTTCATTACCTATGGGAGAGAATGTTGATCTAATTGCATTAATGAGATACAACTTCCCTATTCCAACAGTTCCTGAATTATTAATTTGAGAGGAGGTAGTTGGTCTTTGTGCATGAAATGGTGAAGTACAACATCAAAAGAAAGCTTTTTTTCAGGTGAGAAAGTTGAAGTAGGTAGGGCTTGCGGAATGTGATTACTTGGAGATGTTACATAGAGCTTTGTTTTCCTCAATGAAGGAAGCAACAATATCCTTTAAACTTAGAAGCACTGAATTTTCTGACCAATTGTGGTTGATGTCGAATTCCCGCTGCCCCAATATATCAAGGTTATTTACCTCCATGTTGTTAGTGGGATGGAGCTGAGACAATAGCTCCCATTCATACAATTGATTAGGTAGATTTGTATTGTCTTCATCACTGGAAGTTCCTTCGCTTGAAGGGTGGTTGGATTCCACTGGAGAACGATTCACATGCCAAGGATGATAATTATTCTGAAATAGTTCCCAGCTTGAAATTATCTACTTTGGGGAGGTGCCTATGTCCATTGCAATGTTGCAAAAAGGTTTGTATAGAAGGATCTCAGTCCAACAAAATGTTTCAAACTGTGATGAGTCATGAGATGGGATCTTAAAAAATTGGGGAAGACATGAACAATTGCAAGAACTGTACGTGGCCTCCATTTTTCCCCCTTTCGTAACTTGTTGTAAGACCAAGTTTGAGCTATTTCTATAAGTGACATGGATTCCATTGTTGTTGGTTGTAGCTTGTAGACATCAACAAGTTGAGATGAATCTTGAGAGTCAATGTCGATTGGATGACCCTCTGTAATACTTTCTTGCCAACATTTAAGGAAACAAATGAGCGGCTACAAAGAACAAGAGGCAATTTGAGGAGCATGTGGCAAGTTTCTTGCACACTGATATCATGGTCAATGATGCTTTCAGTGAACATTTTTTGGAATGCCAAGAGTGTCGGTTAGTCATCACCGACACTATTGCAGATCCTAGACAACATTTAATGGTATGTTTCAGAGCATCGTTCTACTTTGGAAGCATATTTTGCCATGTACTTTAGAACTACATGGTAGGAGAGAACTAGATGACAGTCAACATTGGCTCTCCATATGGATAACATTGTTTGATTATGGATGTTTAACCTGTCATCATTTATAAAAGGAAGGTACTTTACTTTCCTATCTGCCTCACGAGAAAAGTGCAGATTATGTGCGCATCTCCCAAAGGGAATTGTAACGACACTGTAAACCTGCATTTCTTTTCCTCAAGCATGTTTGTTCTGAGCATTTGGTGTGTCATTGAACATGATTGAGAAGCCATTCCGATCCAAGAGAGGATCAGAGGCAAGTATCTTTGTAGTGTCTAAGAGGCAAGGATCATCTTGTATGGGCTAGTGTATATAATGCATGTGTTGGCTGGTGCATCAAGGGTTCCATGCAGAAACATATCTATCAAAGTATTTTTTGTGCCTCTACACTTTGTGGGTCATCCCACCACTGTTTCAATATTGGGTGCATTTTGAAGCCACAAAAAACCATGCACATGTGTGGAACCTCTATGTTTCCATTCATATTTGTTAGAAGAAAGGATTTAGATTGCAAGGCATGAAAATAAAAGAGGACAAGGGAAAATGGAATGAAATTTTTACCTATACCAATAATCTATCACCCCAAGATGTTTCTGGAGGACCTCTTCATGAAATATTGTGAAGCATTGATGTAAGTAAGTAGAGACATGATGAGGATTGGAAATAATGTTTACATTTCTCCATCGTTGAGCATCTCTAGCATCTGTTGGGGGTTTCCCAGGCATTACGTTATGAAGGTTCAAAAATTTTGTGTCTATTACACTGAGAGTAAAGAAAAATTAGGTGGGCCCAATTATTCTATCATATCAAAAATCTTGGCCCTAATATGAGACCAAAAGGACCGTGTCCCACGAAGATTGGTCCCAAAGCACATCAGACTATCTGGGAGGGCATCATTAGGACAATCATGAAGTCTATGGTGAAGATTTGCAATTGTTGTTGGTAGCCCATGGTCTAGGTCTTGTTTCATGAATACGGATGTTGTAGCCTGACTCCTATGATGCATTATGAGGTTAAGAAAAAAATATGAACCGCGGATGGGAACCAAACCGCCATCATGATAGTGCATCAAGTGTAAAGCATATTCATGAAGTTGAACCTCTTTCATGTGAGGCTCTTTAAACATGGCTTCTCCTAAAGGGAACAAAGTTAGAAAGGCCATAGAAAACAACCCTTGTGTTGTATTCATTTATTTGGGAAAGAAAAATCTCAGACAAGGGAGTGTGATCGAGGATCCCGGTTCTACCATGAGTAATAATCTAAGAATCTCTTCTTGTTTAGTACATGTATTTGCAGTTGATGGAACAAAAGATGAAGAAAGGTCGTCCATATCTGGAAGTGGACAAGGCTCCATGGAAGATAATTCTGAAGCATCTTCTTGGGGTTCAGGAATATCTAGTGTGACATTATTCAACAAGGAGGAAACATTTGTTGGGTCAAGAGGCAAAGAGGCAAGAGCATCAATATCTAACAAAACTTCTTTGTAGTATGGATTGATCTCGAAAATAAAATTTAACTAGAAATTGTACACACACATTTCTTTGCTTTGTATTGATATTCGATGTAAAATTTGAGCATTATATCCTTTTGTATTTTTAATAAAATAATAAAAACTGCAATTACTGTGTAAATATTGAAAGAAATGAAGAGAATTCACCAGCAATTTGACACAAGAATTGATAACGGAGTTCGGCGCTTGAGGCCTACGTCTCTGGGTCCAATTGAATGGGACCAATCTATTAAAATCTTGAAAATAATTCTTTAAAAATAATTATACAAAATTATGACCTTCTCACAGTCTTCCTCTATTAAAAATAATAGGGGTTTCTTTTTACATTTCCTCAAAATTCCACTCCTAGCTCAAGTTATGAGCATTACAATATCTTAGAGAGACCCCGAATGCCATACAAATAAAATATCACTCCTTTTATATTGTTTCTAAGCCTCCTAGCATGCCAGCTGGGCACTTATCCTTTTACACGGCCCACCCAGGTTCCATTCTCCTCCCCATGCATTTGACTTATCTTCTTGGGATCAATATCCCACATTTGGCGCATAAAATCTTGGAAGAGGTTTTAAAAGGTAGGTGGGCGCATGTTTTTAGTGGCTTAAGAGCCACCTTAGCTTGTGGAAAGAGGCACATTGTTTGGGCTGGATGTATATGGTGCATGTATATGTTATTTTTAGGTGCCAAAAACAATGCACAATATAATGCGTGGGAAACAATAAGGATTTGGGTTTAATGTGTGGAAATAAAAAGGTAATAGTGATTTGAATGTAAAGTGTGGCATTTGGAAATAAGGATTAATAGGCAATGCGTGGAATATGGAAATGAATAAAAATGCGTGGGAATGGAAATTGCATAGTTTAAAAAGGCATGTCTAATAGTCCCACATGCATAGCACAAATGCAAATACAAGAGTATATATACACAAGTTGGTTTAGTGATTAAATGAGAAGGAGGCCAAGACACCCCTCCATAATCGAGTGTGTCGAACCTGGCTGAGGGCCCCCAGCCAGTAAATAGTGGGGTCCATTTGTCCGAAAACGAGTGTCCAAGACCGGCGTTCCCAAAACCACTTTTAGTACGTCACACAAATTGTCCACGTGTCGCAATATAATCGAAACACTTGGCGAGCATGCACACATCCAACCTACACAAAACCCAAATTTTTCCAGTTGCCCAAAAATTTCAGCGAGCTATAACTTTTGCAAACGAGCTCCGTTTCCTACAAACAAGATATCGACGGAATCGTATAATTTTTCTCCACGCTTTAAAAATGATTGCAACTTATTCTGAGAAGATCTTAGATCATTGTTTCTCTGTGAGGATCCTCTGGATCATTCCTCCCCACTGAGAAACTTTTGGACCCCAAAAGTCAACTTAATTGGTGAATAGGTGAGGGTATTTCTCCCTCACCTTTCCGGTTTCCATCCATTTAGCCTTGTTCGGATGCATGCCTTTGAACCCAACACAAAGATACTCAATATCACCCCTTCACAAAGTTCTTACTTTCCTGTCCAAAATGATGTCTTCCTGCAACTCATCAAGATACTCAGGAGAAAAATCATCAATGGAAGGCATTATGTTAGAATCATCATGATCAACAATCATAGGCGGTTCATACAATCTTAAATTCTCAACATTTACAACTGAGTATATTTGCATATATGGAGGTAAATCTAACCGGAAAGCGTTGTTACCAATTTTTTCCAATATTTGGAACGGACCATACCGTATAGGTTTCAATTTTTTACCTTCACCTATTAGTCTTTCCTTGTTGATGTGAAGCCAAACTGAATCACCAACTTTGAACTTGTGATCAGTTCTATGTTTATCATGCCTAGCTTTGTACTTAGCCTGACTTTTCTCCAATTGTTCACGGACATACTGATGAACCTGTTGTATTCTCTGCACAAATATTTTAGCCTTGTCAGAATCACTTGCACCATTAACAACAGTTTCATGTCCATAATATATATCTAATGGAGAATTAGGCAGATATCCATAACAAGTCTCAAATGGAGACTTCAAAGTAGAAGAATGTAAGGCACGATTATAAGCATGTTGCACATAATAAAGATGTTCATCCCACAATTTAGGATGTTTGTTACTATAGCCCCTAAGTAATTGTACCACTGTGCGGTTTACAACCTCTGTTTGACCATCATTCATGGATGAAAAGTAGTGCTCTTTTTCAGTTTTGAGTCCATTAACTTTATGTTGTTGACCAAAATTCCCCAAAAATCTAGAATCCCGATCGATATGATTGAAGTAGGTAAACCAAAATGAACCTCAGCATATGGATTTGCATGCATGCAAATGACATGCAACAGCAGGGGAACGAATTCCCTCCTCAATGAAGGTGAGGCTACCTTTATTGAAAACCAAAATCTGTATTTACATCTCGTACATTCAAAATTGTAAGAAAAGTGAATGAAGGAGATAGAATGAAATGAAAGAAAGGAGTGGAATGGAATGGACTGAAAGAACATGCAAGAGTTAGGTAAAAACAGAGCCTAATATTGCATGAAGAGAAAAGATGAATAACCAACACAAATAAAAACGGAGTTTGAGTTAGCCAAACAAGAACATGCAAAGGGAACACACATGAGCAAGTAGATAGTCGAGCTTGATCACTTGTGAACTAGAACAACTGATTACTAATGTTGACAATAAGATCAAAGATAATATTTGCATGCAAGATTTAAACACCTAACATCTAATGAACATAAGAACACCAAATGTTACAAGAGAGACAATGAATGAGACACAAAGTTCTTATTCTATTAACTCCAAAATGTTTTTCACAAAGAACACAAAGTTTCTTCTTGAAACAAAGCTTGCACAAAAGTATCTTCTTCTCCTCTCTCAAAGTCACCTTCTCAAATGAGCCCCTCACTTCCTTTTATAACCCAAAAGTTGGTTCAAAGTAGTTAGGGTTTTAAATGATCATTAAATAAGGCACTTAAGTGACCTTTGACTTTTTCTAACCAACTTTATTAAATACAACCCAAAAATAGAAATTACTTAAAATATCCAATGTTTCCCAAATAACAACACCTTTAAAAATATACAATAATAACCAATGCCTTATCCATTGAAACGGGGTCCGCTTTATCTCAAACGTATGAGAAATGGACTCTCCCATTCGCTAGATATCAAGAAAATCAACTTCCTACACCATGGGTGAAATTAGGATCTGCTTGCTTTTGATAATTGAAAGGATCTAAACCTTCCCAAAGTTTCAAACATCTTTTCTTCTTACGGAGGTTCACTTGGCGAAGAATAGCCTCACAAAATACCTGCATTCAAGAATTCTACTTGGCATATCATTAAAATTAACAATTTTAGGCTGAGCATTCTCAAACAAGTTCTTGATTTGATACACGTTCCATGGAAACCGACGAGAAATTGTTGGCGGGAGTGTACATGTCTTTGAACAATCGTGAAAATTGTTCTTCCACCTGCTCCAATGAACACCTTTGATTATGCTCATTTACTAGGTTGCAAGGAATCTCAGTTATGAAATCCTGGATCGAGGAAAGTGAAGCGAAAACTTCATTGCACATGTTGTCATAATGGATCATAGAATCCACAAGAAGCGTCTTTCTCGATTTGAGATGTAGACACCGGAGAAAAACGTGTCCCTCGATGTTCAAATTCGAGAATCCCTTCAATAGCCAACACTGAAGATTCCATACTTGTCATCTCCTGCAGACTGGGCAATATCTCATCCAAATTTGATATCGTAGAAACAAAAGTTTCTTTGAAAGAAAGAATTGGATCTAGATATACACTGATATCTTCATGAAGCTTAACTACAGTCTTGATCGCTCCCTGGCCCAAAACGAGAATCTCCGAAAGCCAAGTTTTAGTGACATGGCCCAACGTGTTTATTTCCTTTGACAAATTAAGAGTCTCTTCATCACGGGGCAGCCACGCATCGTCAGTCTTGGGAAGGTGGATGATATGGGATTTATCAAATGCTTGAACATACTCCACCAATTGACTCTTTTCGGCCTTGAGCCGAGAATTTTGGGACTTGTATTTCTCCAGTCTTTTTAGCACGATATCAATTGAATCTCGAGCCATCGCCATGTCACTTTCTAACGTGGATCTCCCAAGTCCTAGTCTGGAAACTTCATAGTCGGCTGGCGTCATAGCATTACGCTCTTTATCCACTCGTGGAATGGCAAGGTCTGCAAACTTGTTTCCATCATTATCCACCATTATTCGAGAAAGTACCTTGGGCTTCTTAGGAATGGCGTCATTCGATAGTTTGAAAAGGGCATCAAAATCAATGTCGATTGGCTTGACAACTCTCTTCCTTTTCTTCACTTCAGAATCAACCCAAGAAGGAGTTTCATTTACTATCTCGGCATATAGAATCCTGGAGCTTGAATCAATATCCTCATTATCCCTGACATCATGAGATCCTTCTTGAATCCTATCAACGGCCTCGATTTGAGGAGACACAACCTCAATGTCCACTTCCTGATCATTCGGGAGATTTTGGGAAATCCCTTCATGAACTACGTGCTCCGAAGTATTTGATATTTGAATTACTTGCACTTGAGTGGGTGTTTGTTCGAAGCATGGCTGAGGATCATTTGCTACCAGCGTATGAGTGCTATTAATGATGTGAGTGGAAGAATCTCTACTCGAGGTAGAAAATCCAGACACACGCTCCTTTCCTTCTTCAGGGTTTGGATCTTTGGATCTCTCTCTTCGTGACACGTTGCTCGGCGAAGTGGATTTTGGCAACCATTCTTTTCTTGTATGTCGTGTATGATTGGATGGTAACGAAGTTGATCGAGAAGAAACCTTGGTCGAATGGAGGTGTCCTGATATAGGCAATTTTGTGATTCTGAAAGCGTGATCCGAATTGATTGAAATTTGGCAAGCTCCCTATCATACCAAGATATGCTTCTTTCGATAATTGGTTGGTTCTTGCCATCGAGAGAAAATTCATCTCTTTTGGTCCAGTCGATTCGAGGCAACGGTGTGAAGGCAATGGCATCATATGAGGGATCGACGACATCCTCATCATCGGTTATGAATGAATCGGGAGGACTCCGGATGTGGAAGGCCTTGATCTGAGCAAGTGTTAGGCGAGAGTACTCCGTCTCCTTACCTCATGTTCATCCGAGCAAGCGGCCCAGAAATCCTCCATGGTAGGATTATGTTGATACTTCGCTCCCATAATCGTTTGCATATAACCATTGATATCGAACTGGGCTCTCTTCACATATGGATGGATGGTTATGAGAGCAAACTCCTTTTCCATTAGTTGTGCACTGAATAAGTTTGGGCATTGGTATTCCCCGATTTGGATCGGGAAATGAATTCCTGGATGGTGCTTGTCACTAAGTAAGCAGTGAACTTGGAACAATTGTCGCGCCAGCTCCATTAACGCCCACTTATCACTGACGTACTTGGGAAGTTTCCACGGGGTCCCAGCAAAGCCACTCACGCGAATGTAGGAAAAAGATGAAAATTGTATAAACCAGGTTCCCCATTGGGAAATGACACTCATGGCTTCTTTGGAAAACCTTTCCTCGGTATTTCGATTCAAGTTCCGGATCACGCGGAAGGTGAATGCATCGTTGACTCTTCTAAAATGGTGAGAACTATTTTTGAAGCTGAGCTGAGGGTAATAGTGAAAAACGTTGTTTGATGACCCCAGGACTCCTCTCGTTTCAAGTCCCGAAAATAGCTTTCTTCGTGCTACTGCATAGGTCAGATATGAGGTCATGTAGAAGCATCCAGTCATTTTGACTTCTATCAATTGCTTGTGAATGGTGTTGCTGATGATGGTGGCCCGATCCACAAACTCCTTCTTGGCTAGGATGATACGAGATAAGCTGGTACATCCATGGGTGGAAGACCCTTGCGGAAGGTAAACCAAAAACTTCGACTTAGGAGAGTGATCATGTCTCGATCTCTTCCCACGAACTCAATGCGGTGCAGAGTTCTTTGGGGAGCTGTCGATCCGAGGTCTCTTGGTTACCCGACCAATTGTTGTTAACCATTTTGCTCCATCTTAGGGGTTCTTCGTCCCCGAGAAATCTTACGCGGTGGCGAGTGATATCTCGCATTCTCGGGAAAAAATCGGGTATCCCGAGCAACTCCTCAATGTGTTCAGGTGTGATTAAGAGGAAAGGTTCGCGGTTGTCTTTATAAATTCCTCGTCTCTCAGGATCGTAATGCTCTGCATGCAAGCAATCACCAATTCCGGACCTTTGCAGAGGCAGGGAATCTTTTTGCTTGGGTAGGCCAACGTGGTAAAGCCTATCGAGAAAAATGGTTTTGCCTTCAGTTTTCACTCGCTCGCAAAACTGTTGCACGTTGATGTGACCCAGATTTGTATCGGTGATGTTGTCATACGCCGACTTAATGGAGCTGGGAGGAATAATTCCTTGGAATTCATATTTCAGGGCAGATTTATTAGATCTTTCCACTGGCTTCCTCGATCTCCCTGCAGATTTGGATCTTTCGGCCATTATGAATTTAATCAAAAGGTGACTCAGGCACGCCAAACAATGCAAACGGGGCTGGGTCTCAGTCTCCAACACCCCGTCGATGTAAGAAAAATATTCCCGTTATATATTATTATTATTATTATTATTATTTTAAAATGATAATAATAATTGTCTCGAATTACAACCTTTAGTATGTTAATAAACAAATCGAGACCAAGCTCGAATTCTAACTCCGACAATAACAATTAAAATCCCCGATCTTAATATTTACGTGAATGGAGTTTCCTTTCTTCGGCGTTTCTTCTGGCTTTAGGCAAATAAAACAAATTTATTCTCTGGTTGTCTATTGCTGTCTTCCTTGGCTGGGCGTCTCCTCCAAAAGAATGCGTGGTTTTCTTGTATTGTGTGGGCTTTGGCTTGATGTATTTTACCTCTGGCTGTGTGGAACTAAAACTTTGGACCAGCGTGGGAATGTGCTTATTCTTTTTATTTTTATTTAAAAACTATTCCCTTTCCACCTTCATGCGCTGTCCCTTCTTTATCCTGCGCAGTCCTCTTTCTTCACGCCTGAGAATGAATTCTTTCTTTGGTTTTCTCTTGGACTGTTTTTTAATACAAACGCCTCTCCTTCTTTTTCCCTTACGTGGGAATTTGCTGGATGCATGGGAAGGCGTGGGAATGCATGGAGAGTTTCTTGATTCCCCTTTTTTTTTTTTTTTTTAAGCTATAGGCAAACCTATGATAATATAACAAGTCAAAAAACAATTCAGTATTGGCGCGCGAGATCAATCGATGATATTCTTCAGAGTATGGATCACGCACTGTTCCGTATGATTCCTATTGGCCACTCGCGCACTGTTCCGTATGCTTCCTAAACTTTGCCTTAAACCACGAATGCTTGTTTGCATTCCATCAAATGCTGCAACAAATGAATGGTATGCTGTGCGTATATTTTTTATTTGCTGTTGGTTTTGATTGGAAAGCTTTCTCTTTTCTTTCCTTTCCCTCAGTGTGTGGACAGCTGTTTGGGCTGTGCGCCTCCTCTACAGGAAAATGCGTGGAGTTCTCCTTCTTAATTCTTTAAAAAAGAACTATTCTTCTTTGCTTCTCCCAATGCACAGGAATTTGATTTGTCCTCTTGAAACTGTTCTTTATCTAAAAACTTGTTCTACTCTCCAGCACGTGGGTCTTGAAAAGCTTCTTTCTTTTTTTAAATTAGAAACTTGCTCAGGTTTGTCTTATCTTTCCTCCTGGCGCGGCTTTTGCCCAATGCGTGGAAAACAATTTTTCTTTGTTCTTTTTTAAAACTGTTTCTTGGCCAGTGCGTGGGATTTATTTGCTTGTCCAGCGCGGTTTGCACTTTCTTTTAGTCTTCTTTTCCTTGACAATGCGCATGTATTTGCCTTAAGTCTTTTTCTTTTGATTAATTTCTTTTTTCTCACATGGCGTGGGTTTCTCTTGCATAATGTCAAACAAAATATTATGTCTTTCTGAAGAAAAAGAAGCTTCTGAATTTTTCCACCGGGTTTGATGGAGGAAGTTACGAGGATTAATTCAACTTCCTCTCATCCCGGGTAGTGGCTTAAGTGCCAGGGGGAAATGGGAAAAGTAACGGGCAATTGCCAACGGGAATGGCAAAATGGGTTGGCAATCCCCGTCCAATTTCCCCATGTGGGAAATTGGGGAATTTTATGCCCGTTTGCCAATCCATGATTTGGCAATTGGCAGAGGAAAACCCACGTGCGGGAAATTTGAAGGAAATTGCCAGGAAAGTGGAAATCCGGGTTTGGGAAGCCAACCCGGCAGTTGGAAACAAAAGCTTACTTCCCCGGCACTAAAACTTGTCGGATGAACCTTAATTTATATTTATTTAATTAAATACTCCTTAAGTGATTTTTAATTTAATCAAACAAGGAGCAATTAATTAATTAAATATTAATTAATTATTTTAATGTATTTTAATCGTTTTATAACACGATCACAAAAATAAGGCGGGAAGGAAGAGTTCTTGCCCGAAAATCACGAATTTTTAATTATTCGAACAATTTTTGAAAATTGGTGATCAAACAAAAAAAAATAAGGCGATCCTCACCGAGTCAATGAACCAACACACACATTTTGTAAATACTACCACATTCAAAATTTTCTAATTTCATGGGAAAGCCTCCTAGCCAAAGAACTATGCTACAAAAGAATAGATGCTACTACCACTGGTGGTCCTGGATAACATGTCGGCAACCTTGTTTGAATACCTTTTTATACCTGATTACAAGATTAAATTGTTGCAAAAATCCCATCCACCTGAAATGTCTAGACTGCTGCAATTTGGTTTGTGTTTGTAAGTATTGAAGTGGTTGATGGTCAATATGGATAATTGTTTCTTTTCCCATTAAATAATGCTTCCACTTTTTAACACTTTGAACCAAAGCATACAACTCTTTATCATAAGTTGGATAGTTTCTTACCGCACTTGTAAAGGTTTCTGAATGGTAACACACTGATCATTTGTTCTGCATCAAAACTACCCCCATTGCGTAGTCACTAGCATCTGTCTCAATCTCAAATGAATGTTGTAAATCTGGAAGTGCCAAGATCGGAGCGGTACTTATCTTCTCTTTCAGTGTATCAAAGGCTTTTTGTTGTTTTCCTCCCCACTGAAAGACCTGTTTAATACTTGTCAAAGCATGCAAAGGAGATGCAATATATGAGAATTTAGCAATAAATTTTCTCCAGTATTGAACTACACCTAGAAAAATTCTAACTTCCATCACATTAGTGGGTCTAGGCCATTTCACAATAATCTCTATTTTTGCAGGATCAATTTTCAATTCTCCATTTCCCACAATATAACCCAAGTAAATTAAAGATGTTTTTCCAAATTTACATTTTGACATCTTCAAATGTAATTTCTCTTTCCTTAGTGCATCTAAGACTTTCTGGATGTGTTTAACATGTTCATCCCATGATTTACTGAAAATAAGAATATCATCTAAGTAGACAATAACGAAATTATCAATGAATGGTCTAAAAATTTCATTCATAACTCTCATGAATGTTGCCGATGCATTGCACAAACCAAAAGGCATCACTAACCATTCAAACAATCCCTATTTTGTTTTAAAAGCAGTTTTCCAAACATCACCTTCTGCAATTCTTACTTGGTGATAACCACTTCTTAAGTCTAACTTAGTGAAATAAATTACATTCTTTAATTGATCCAGTAAATCATCTATTCTAGGAAGAGGGTAACGATTCTTTATAGTAATCTTGTTTAAAGCACGAAATCAACACACATTCACCAAGTGCCATCCTTCTTAGGAACCAATATAATTGGTGAACCACATGGGGATGTACTTGGACGAATTATACCTTGAGCCAAAAGCTCCATTACCTGTCTCTTGATTTCCTCGTTCTCTACTATTGACAACATGTACATTCCAATATTGGGAAGAGGTGCATCCTGAAGCAACTGTATCTCATGTTGAACCCCTCTTTTGGGAGGTAGACCACATGGATCCCGAAAAACATAATCAAAATGAGAAACAATTTTTACCAATTCATCCTTATGTTTCGGATCGCAAGTCTCAAAAGCCATCTCATTTTATTTTCTTTGGCTTTGACCACCATGAGCAAAAAACTTTTTCTTGAGTTTACAAGCCTTTTCATTTGACCTACAGTTACCAAGGATAGATTATTCTTTTCATGGTGAGCTCTAATAATAAACTCAATTCCATCCTTTACAAGCAAATATTTATTTTCTTCCCTATAGAAGATTGCTTTACGATCATACAAATAAGGACTTCCCAAAACCACCCCACAAATATCCAAAGGAACTACATCCAATTCAACCTCATCAATAAACTTGTTTGTAATGGCAAATCTGAAAGTACAAGTTTTAGTTACCTGCAGTTTTGCATCATCACAAACCCAGCCCAAAGGATAAGGCTTAGGATGTGGTTTAGTTTTGAGTCCTAGTTTCTTAACAACCTCCTCAGAAATTAGATTAGCTTGAGATCCACTATAAAAAAGAGTATCAATTTTCGTATGCTTTGAAATTACTCTAATGTGGAAAAGCTCATTTCTTTTCTTATCATCAGGTATAGTTTGTTTACTAGAAGAAGATGCAACATCTGTAGTGCTATTGTTGGAAATTGAAAGAGTTGATTTACCTTGAAAACTCATAGCTGTGATTTTGGTTTCATCACCTGAATCAAAACCAAGATCATGTACTACAGTGTTTGTTTTCTTTTCTTTTCCTTTCTTAACCATCCATTTAGGCTTCTTTTCAGGATGTAATTTCCAACATTTAGACTCATCATGGTTTTTTTTACAATGATTACAAAATGGTTTTTCATCTTCCTTCTTAACAGTAGAGTTTGTTTTATGCTTACCCTTTCCTTTTCCTTGTTCTTTCGAACCTTTTCCTTCAGATTGTTTGTTCTTTTGATTAAAAGAAGAGAAAGAGGACTCCTTTGTCATTTTCCCTCATGCTTCCAAATGGGTTGCTTGAACACATACTACATCAAGATTAGTAGGACCTAAAACAAGTATCATATGCCTTAGATAACTATGCAATCCACCAATATATTTGAGCAGTGTTTCTTCTATGTTTAGGAAATTCCCAAAATTAGAGCCCTTTTCCTAAATTCTTGTGTGTATTCTTGAAAAATTTGTCCCTTAGTTTGTCTTAATGTTTTCCAATCCATCATAGCTTGTTGCTTATAACCAAGAGGATAAAATTGTTGCCTAAGATTTGAAACAAATTCAGACCAAGAAGTGATTTCTATACCTTTGTTTTCTTCCACTTCCTGAAGCTTACTCTCCCACCAAATGAGTGTTGTGCCACCCATCCAAAGAGTTTCCAGATGAATCTTTGCTTCATCATCAACAATTCTCTGAACCCTACAATATACTTCTATCTGCTTGACCCAGTTATCCAACTTCTCTGCATTTAGCTCTCCAGTATACATAGGCAATTCAAACTTGATATCTAACTTTAATGAAGGAAAATCAGATTTTAAAGAGTCTCTTTTTGGAATATCAGAACTAGAGCTTTCTTCTTTCTTACCTCCTCTAGTTCCCTTTTCCCTTTGCCTATCTTGGTACATTTCTTCCACCATTTCCTTCATCTGTTGGAATGATTGACGAAAGTTTTCTTCCACTTCCTCTCGATCCGCCATTGTAGGACTTCGAGATCGTCTGGTACCAATTTTGGGATCTCCTTCAACTAACTCTCCTTCACCCTTCTTAGATCGAGACCTTGTTAACATCCAACACACAACTTGTAATCCAAAACACATTAATCTGAACCAAAAATCAGTCAAAACCAGCTCTGATACCAATGATCTAAAAATCAAATTTAACTAGCAATTGTGCACACACATTTCTTTGCTTTGTATTGATTTTCGATGTAAAATTTGAGCATTATATCCTTTTGTATTTTTAATAAAAGAATAAAAACTGCAAGTACTATGTAAATATTGAAAGAAATGAAGAGAATTCACCAGCAATTTGACACAAGAATTGATAACGGAGTTCGGTGCTTGAGGCCTACGTCTCTGGGTCCGGTTGAATGGGACCGATCTATTAAAATCTTGAAAATAATTCTTTACAAATAATTCTACAAAATTATGACCTTCTCACAGTCTTCCTCTATCAAAAATAATAGGGGTTTCTTTTTACATCTCCTCAAAATTCCACTCCTAGCTCAAGTTATGAGCATTACAATATTTTAGCACAGACCCGAATGCTATACAAATAAAATATCACTCCTTTTATATTGTTTCTAAGCCTCCTAGCATGCCGACTGGGCACTTATCCTTTTACACAGCCCACCCAGGTTCCATTCTCCTCCCCATGCATTTGACTTATCTTCTTGGGATCAATATCCCACATTTGGCGCATAAAATTTTGGAAGAGGTTTTAAAAGGTAGGTGGGCATATGTTTTTAGTGGCTTAAGAACCACCTTAGCCATGGAAAGAGGCACATTGATTGGGTTAGATGTATATGGCGCATGTATATGTTATTTTTAGGCACCAAAAACAATGCATAATATAATGTGTGGGAAACAATAAGGATTTGGGTTTAATGCGTGGAAATAAAAAGGTAATAGTGATTTGAATGTAAAGCGTGGCATTTGGAAATAAGGATTAATAGGCAATGCGTGGAATATGGAAATGAATGAAAATGTGTGGGAATGGAAATTGCATAGTTTAAAAAGGCATGTCTAATAGTCCCACATGCATAGGGCAAATGCAAATACGAGGAGTATATATACACAAATTGGTTTAGTGATTAAATGAGAAGGAGGCCAAGACACCCTCTCCGTAATCAAGTGTGTCGAACTCGGTTTGAGGGCCCCTAGCCGATAAATAGCAGGTCCATTTGTCCGAAAATGAGTATCCAAGACCGGTGTTCCCAAAACCACTTTTAGTACGTCACACAAATTTTCCACGTGTCGCAATATAATCAAAAAACTTGGTGAGCGTGCACACGTCCAACCTGTAAAAAACTCCAAATTTTTCCAGTTGGCAGAAAATTTCAGCGGGCTATAACTTTTGCAAATGAGCTCTGTTTCCTGTAAATAAGATATCGACATAATCGTATAATTTTTCTCCACGCTTTAAAAATGACTGAAACTTATTCTGAGAAGATCTTAGATCAGTGTTTCTCTATGAAGATCCTCTGGATCATGGATCATGAGCTATTTTATACTGTAGTGCAACCCAAACATGCGCTCTACTAACATAGAAGTCATATTTTGTGTGGTGTGGACCTTTTTGTTGTATAAGTAAGATGTCTAATTCTCCAAGGTGATGTGGAAGGTATTTCGCGATGGAGGAGATGTTTTGAGGGAAGTTGATGGTGTGACCTATGTATTTGTATTGGCCTCCACGAGCTTGACTAACTTGTACAATAGGATTAACTCTTGCAATTATCATTTCTTCAACTTGTGTCAATGACTGCAAGTAAGGTGGTTGACATCCTGGGTCCATGTTGTTCCATGAAGAGAAGTGATGTCCATTTCTTTCAAGATTACATCTACTGCAAGTATGCACACCTCCAAAATTTCTTGTGGTCATTCCTGGGTAGTTTTCTAAACAAATGGAGCATGTATTGCTTTTGGACAGAAGATCAATTCTTTTATGAAACATGTGTTGAGTTTCAGAAAATGATGTGTATGTTGAGCATGAGGCTTGTTGCAGGGATTGGGAAACAACATGAGAGGATGTTTCTTGCACATGTGGAAGAGGAAAGTGAAATGGTTTGGAAGGAAATGTGTTTTGATGGTTGATATTGTTGTTATGAGGCTCACAAGAGGGTTTTTGTGAGAAATACATTCTTAAAAAGCAAGAAACATTCAAAACAATGCAACCATCAAAGATAGTGTGATCGTTATTTATAATCCAGGGACTGCTCAAAGAACATGAGGCTGAAAATGGGATTGAAAAAGTTTGTTCATTTAGTAAATTAGAATCTTCTTGCAGGTTATTTGAAGGTCACTCAGCATGGGGTGATAGATAGCCAAAATTAGGAATGATGGAGGGCATGTTGGTGTGAGTTAAGAGCGCACAATGATTTCTTTCTGAGGCTTATTTATGGGCATGGTAATAGTGATAGTATTGTTCATTGATCCTTTCTCTATTGCGATCGTAATGATTATGCCTTTGCAGTTTTCTTTGCTAGTCTGACATAGTTGGTTTGCAATGGTTTGGGAATTAGTTCTCCCAAAATAAAGGGAAGTGGAATTGCAAAGGAATAGTGACCTAGAAAAAAACACACATTGTAAGCATGTTGGTAGCAAAGGAACAAAACTTAATTTGGAAAACATAATAATGGAATGAAAAATATATATTATTGAGATTTATGTAACACAATGCAACTAAAATCCATTCCATATGTAAAAGTTCATGAAAACTTTCAAATTTCACCATAAATAGAGACATTTTTGCATATATAACAAGGAATGCATGTTGCACCAACTTTTTTTTTCCAGAAAAGTGTTGTACAAGAGAAACAAATTTTTATTCTACACATTTTTTTTGCTTCCATATTCAGTGAGCCAAAAAAGACAACAGATAGGATGACGTGATGAAATATTGCATGTATTTTAGAGCCATTTTTTTATGGCGTATATAATAAAAAGGTATTTCTGAACATAGCTATATTACAACATGTTTTGTTCTACACAAATTCAAATTTCAATGCAACTAAAATCCATTCCTTTTGTGTAGTTTCTTGAAAGCATTTGATTTTCACACTAAATAGAGACATTTGTTTGCAGATAGTAGAAGAAATACATGGTTTACTAATGTTTTATTTAAAGTTTTATACAACATTGAACAAGTGTATATGGTCCTAATATCTGGTTTTCAAGGTTCTCTCTAACAAGAGTGTAAAGCATCATGAAATAAAAATTTTCTTTCAAAATTTTCATTTTAAAATTATTGCAGCGAAAAAGAAGGCCATCTCATGTTGAGCCAACCTATTGTTTGTGTGAGTTTTCTTTCATCCAAACCAACATTGGCACTAAAAAGGAAGACAAAAAAAATAACATTAGATGACAAAAAAACATATATGATGTTAATTCCAAGTGTATGGGAGAGTAAGAATGCCCTTAAGAGGTATATTTCTAGGATGAACTATAGAAGACAAAATAGGACAAGAGACCTTTTTTTTGGCGAGAGGCTTTAAAAGCCTTTGTGTAGTGCAGTCTTCCACCCAACTTGGAGCGGATCGATGTGGCCTCATAAGGGAACCAATCCCCTCGACACACAATGATTCCTGACTCTCACAAAGGCACGTGCCCTCACATGCCGAGAAAAACAAAAATATCAAGAAATTTAACAAAATGTTTTCTATCAATCAAACTTCCATTTAAACTATGCAATGCAAAACAATGGAGGTTCTCGCTATGGAAAGAAAATGAATAGTTTACAAGCAAGGGAAATTTATTGCAAAATTGGAAGTGACAAACAAATCTACAGTAAATGTGCAAGTGCCCAAAACATTTTTTTTAACAACCATAATTTCAAAGGGAAAGGAAAAAAAATCCAGGCATACAATTTTTTAATAACCGCATACTGCAATGGGAAAATAAAAGAAATGATATTAATTTCTCAAACATCAAATAAACAAATGTCTCAAATTTCACCATAAATAGAGACATTTGTTTGCACATATAACAAGGAATGCATGTTGCACCAAATTTTTTTCCGAGAAAAGTGTTGTCTGAAATGAATTTTTATTCTACACATAGTTTTTGCTTCCATATTTGGTGAGCCATAAAAGGAAACAGATTCGATGACATGATGAAATATTGCATGTATTTTAGAGCCATTTTTATAGCATATATAATAAAAAGGTATTTCTGAACATAGCTATATTAGAACATGTTTTGTTTGACACAAATTCGAATTTCAATGCAACTAAAATCCATTCATTTTGTGTAGTTTCTTGAAAGCATTCGATTTTCACACTAAATAGAGACATTTATCTGTAGATAGTAGAAGAAATACATGGTTTAGTAATGTTTTATTTAAAGTTTTATACAACATTGCACAAGTGTATAAGGTAATAATATCTGGTTTTCAGGATTCGCTATAACAAGAATGTAAAGCATCATGAAATATTTGTTTTCTTTCAAAATTTTCATCCGAAAAATTAGTGCGGTGCAAATAAGGCCATCTCATGCCAAGCCAATCTATTGTTTATGCAAGTTTTATTTCATCCAAACCAACGTTGGCACTAAAAAGGAAGACAACAAAAATAACATTAGATGACAAAAACATATATGATGTCAATTCCAAGTGTAGGGAGAGTAAGAATGCCCTTAAGAAGTATATTTCTAGGATGAACTATAGAAGACAAAATAGGACAATGGCCTTTTTTTTGGTGAGAGGATTTAAAATCCTTTTTGTAGTGCATACAGAAACCCAACTTGGAGTCGATCGATGTGACCTCATAGGGTAACCAATCCCCTTGACACACAACGATTCCTGACTCTCACAAAGGCACATGCCCTCACATGCCAAAAAAACAAAAATATCAAGAAATTTAACAAAAATATTTCTATCAATCAAACTTCCATTTAAACTATGCAATACAAAACCACGAAGCTTATCGCTATGGAAAGAAAATGAATAGTTTACAAGAAAGGGAAATTTATTAAAAAGCTGGAAGTGATAAACAAATCTACAATAAATTTAAGTGCCCAAAACATTTTTTAACAACCATAATTTCAAAGGAGAAAGGAAAAAAATTCAGGAATACATTTTTTTAATAACCGCATACACAATGGTAAAAGAAAAGAAATGAGATTGATTTCTTAAACATCAAATAAACATTCCAAGCGAGACGAATTGAAGTAACAAAACAAAGTAAAAATGTTACAAACAGAGAGATAGTAAACTTACCCATGGCCTATTGTAGAGTTGATCCCCATTATGCCCCATGTAAGAATTTGTATAAACACTCTGTATTTCCCTTGGCAGACAACAAGACAATAGTAAAAAAACACATTTATATTTGACTATAATGACATGATCTGATTAATAAAGCAAAGTATATTTGCAAAAAATGAAAAACAAAGTATACATGATCTGAGTAATAGTATTTTTGATCACAAAGGAAATAAATTAAGATGGTTTACAAGAAAGATCTACGTAACATCGCAAGGTTGAGGAAATTTGCGTACAAAGCAATCTATAAAAATATACTTAAAAATAATTTTACACGCCATATTATTTGCAGTTTACATAGGTGCACTACCCATTACAACCACACAATAATTATGGACTATTGTACCATACATAAAAAGTGTACACAAAAATGATTATTATTCTTTTATACTTACTTTTAGCATATTAGTGAAAGGAACGATAACCAGATCATACCAAGCCAAGAACACAGATGCTAATCAAACACCATGATCAATAAGATGAAAGCAATTCACCAGAATAGCTTTACATAAAACCTTTACTTTGCAAACAAATGAGCAACAATATCATATATTATTATGGAGCTCAAAAATACATTGAGAATGGGCCTTGCTTAAATAGGCAAGGAATAACAATCTAAGAACCAGTCAAGGTCGTAGATCAAGCCATGAATCAAGGAAATAACTAGTCATCAAAGAACTAGTCAAGACCATATATTTAGGAGAGAACTAGACATCAAGGATCTAGTCAATACCATAGATCAAGGAAAGAACTATACCTAACAACTAGATAATATCTTCTAATATCTAAATAAGATAAAAGAAATATCCACACACATAAGTGGTTGAGGATAATACAATAAAGGTAAATAAAAAACCTAGGTGAACATGAGCTAAGGTAAATACCTACTCTAACAATTAGTTCTCGTAGATTCATATTCACATAGCTGCAGGGTTCCTATTCTAAACAATGATGAAATATTTTAAATAATATTTTGATATACCATGTTAATCTATATCCATTATCTTTTGATATTTTTATGCATACAACTTTAGGTATATTTTTATTTGTAGCGAAGCTTCTGATGGTTTTTTCTAATTTTTCATGATTAAAAAAACTATCATTTTATTGGATTACAAAACCCATTTCTTTGGTATTAACATTTTTATTTTAACAAAATCAATCTAATCTATGCCATTATTTTCTTATTCCGCCTTGTATTGACTTAGTCTATTATGTTGTAGTATGGGATGTTTATGCAGATTTTTCTACTTTTAAAGTAAATATATGAGGCGTTTATATTGTAAATGTTCCATACTATATAGAAAAACTGCAAATAAATTGATGGACAAACAAATAAAACTATTTCGTTAATAATATGGACTACCATAGACACATAAACAACTGCTACGCCCTTAACCTATTGCTTGTATTAGGATATGAGTAGCCGACTTGTGGCTTACCATATCATTTTATTATATCATTTATACTTTCTCATGCTTAATAGGTCAGCCTTGGTGATGGCCATAGCATATGAATAGTATATATAGGGGATTATAGGTAGTATTTCATTATCATTTGAGCATTTTAGTCTTATTATATGGTTTGGAGGTTGCCCCCTTGAAGTGGTGAAGCTATTCTAATTGCATATTGAGATCATTATTCTGAAATATTGTGTTATTTGGTGTTCTATTGTTGCTCTTAATCTAAATTATACAATTAATTTCATTACAAGTGGTATCAAATTTGAGATCTAGGCCGAAATTAGGGCAAAAATCCTAAAAAAAAAAAAAATCCGCCACATATTGTGAACCGAGTGAATTGGTGGGAGATATTTTTACCGAGTTGTGAAGAATTTCAAGTAAGGTGCCCTAAAAATTTTAGAATTTTTTTAATTTATTTTTCAAAAGTTATTACAAAATTAGAATCACTCCTAGGGTGCAAATTGTGAAAAAATTTCAAGTTATTTACATTTTCGAAAGCTCTCAAAAAACTAGTATTAGTATATTCTTTGTGTTTTTTCCTGTTCAGCCAAAATTGTATCGAAACCCTAAACCCTAAGGTTTGACATCATAGCGGGGCCTTCCATAAGAGAAAAAAAGAATCCGGTTACTTTGGGTAAAACCCCAGATAAAGATGGGGTAGTGATTGAAGAGATGGAGTCAGAAGGGGTAAATATAGATTCCTCAGCACTAGGGTTTACCTCAGTTGATCATAAGGTGAGCCAACTTGAGTATGAGTTGTGAAATGTACAATCTGAGATGGCCTCTAAAGGAGACATAGCCCAAATCAATCATCGGTTGGATGATATCATGCAACATGTAAAGGGTAACCAGTATGGCCCAAATCCGGCCGATATCAACCAAGGAGGACCTTGATTCAAAATCATGGACAAACCAACCATATTAGATCACTTTTCCAGTCCCATCAGAATCAAACTTATTCACAACCACTGAACATGATGCTGAAAGTAGATATGCACAAATTTGATGGTAAGGATCCCCTGAATTGGATAAATCAAATGGATAACTTCTTTGAGTTACATCAAACACCATCGGACAAAAGGTGACATTGGCATCCCTATATCTTGAACTGACCAATTTGTTTGGTATCATTGGTTATGTGCTCGGAGGCGGAAAGAATGGTCTAGGTGTCACTTGGACAGTTTTACGAGGAGTTGCAATTGCACTATAGTTCCAAAGTGTTTGAGAGAACTACTTTAGTCAATTAGCAAAGTTACGATAAGTAAACAGATCACCAAATATTATGTGCATTAATTCCAAAACCTATCCTTAAGGGTGGAGAATATTCCAGAAGAGAATTTGAATGACCTATTTCTTGGGGGTCTTAAGGACCACATTGAGCATGAGGTACGTATGTTTAATCCAATCAAGCTTTCTGATTCTATTATCATGGCACGTCATGTAGAGGAAAAAGTTCTTTGTAGTAGGAGGCCACCTTTCATTAACACCAAAGACCGTAGTATCTCTTCCCCTTCATTTGTTAGGCCAATTAGACTGACTCCTCAACAAATGGAAGAAAAGAGAGCAAAAGGATTATGTTTTAACTGTGATAGAAAATATGGATCGGGACATAAATGTGCTTTGAGAAGTTGTTCTATATTGACGGAGGTAATGAGGATGATGAGGAAGCTGAAATTATAGGAGAGGCTGAGGAACCAGTAGAAGATGAAGTAGAGGATCACCAACCTACAATTTCTTGCCATGCATTTTCAGGTATTAGTACTCCTCAAACACTCAAGGTTATTGGCTATCTCAAAAAATAGAAGGTGACGGTGTTGATTGACTCAAGGAGTACTCATAACTTCATAAATAATAAGTTAGCTACCCACCTCAATTGTTTTATTTACCTAGCTCCAGAAATGCAAGTTATGATTGCGGATGGTGGGACAGTCAAGTGCACAAGAAATTTCCATACTATCAAGATTTCCATGGGAGACTACATGTTAGAATCACCTATGTTTGTTATTTCTATGGGAGGGGCAGATATTGTTTTGGGGGTCCAATGGCTCACAACCTTAGGTACTATAGAGATGAATTTCCAAGAATTGTTCATGTGATTTCATTCAGATGGAAGGACAATACAATTGAATGGGATGGTAGCTAAGTCTCCACAGATTATTAGCTCTCATCAGATGCAGAAGGTTCTCAGAAAAGGAGTGGATGGCTTTATAGCAAAGCTATTTTCCATAGAAGTACAAAATACAGAGTCTTCAATGCCACCCAATCTTCAAAAGATTGTGGATGCTCACTCATCTGTTTTTGATGCAATTCCAAAGGGACTACCACCAATTAGGGATCATGATCATGTCATTCAATTGATTCCAAGGAGCCAAACACCTAACATTAGACCATACAAATACCCATATTCCCATAAAAGTGAGATCGAGAAAATGGTGGAGGAAATGTTGAAGGCAGGTATCATCAGGCATAGCCAGAGTGCATATTCTTCACCAGTGGTCATGGTACGTAAGAAGGATGAAACATGGAGGATGTGTCTAGATTACCGAGAACTCAACAAGTACACCATCAAAGATAAGTTTCCTATTCCAGTAATTGATGATTTACTTGATGAATTACATGGTGTTGTTTATTTCACAAAATTAGATCTTCGTTCGGGTACCATCAAATTAGGATAAAAGAGGAAGATGTTCATAAAATGGCTTTCAGGACTCATGAGGGCCATTATGAGTTTTTGGTAATGCCTTTTGGTCTTACAAATGTGCCCTCAACCTTTCAAAGCTTGATGAACACTATTTTTAGGTTGTTTTTAAGGAAATTTGTATTAGTTTTCTTTGATGACATATTGATTTACTGATAAGACATGGGAAGAACACTTATAACATGTAAATAACATGTTGGAATTTTTGGAGAAACATACTCACGTATGCAAATCCATCCAAATGTTCTTTTGGTTTACAAGAGGTAGAGTACTTAGGTCATATTGTATCCCATGAAGGCATCAAAGTTGATCCTCATAAGATCAAAGCTATGGTGGAATGGCCAAGGCCCAAAAATCTCAAAAATCTTTGTGGGTTCCTAGGACTAACAGGGTACTATAGAAGATTTGTGCGGGGATATGGTAGAATAGCAACCCCACTCACTGCATTGCTAAAGAAGGATTCCTTCCATTGGACAGACATAGCCACTAAATCCTTTGAGAAGCTGAAGGAAGCCATGTGTAGCACCCTAGTTTTGGCTACTCCCAACTTCTCAAAAACCTTCATTGTTGAATGTGACACTTCAGGATCAGGATTGGGAGTAGTTCTAATGTAGGAAGGAAGACCAATTGCATTTGAGAGTCACCAATTCAAAGGAAAATATCTGCTCAAACCTATCTATGAGAAATAAATGATGGCTATTCTTCATGTGGTCAAGCAATGGAGGCCCTATCTCATGGGTAGACACTTCAAGGTAAAAACTAATCATGATAGTCTCAAATAATTTTTGGAGCAAAGGTTATCATATGAGGAACAACAAAAGTGGGTAACAAAAATGTTGGGTTATGATTTTGAAATCATATACAAAAAGGGTAGACAAAATGTAGTAGCCGATGCGTTGTCCAAAAGGGATACATCCGCAGATGCCTTACTATGTGGAATGTCCATGTTGACGGCCGATTGGGTGGATGAAGCAAGATTGGAATGGAATCAAGATAAGGATACACAATCTCTAATACAGAATATCAAACAAGGATCTATGACATCTAAAAAATTTGAGTGGAAAGGTAATGCCCTATGGTACAAGGATAGGTTATACTTGAGTAAAGATTTTGAGTTGAAGCATAAGATTCTTGTAGAGCTACATGCCTCACTTGTTGGAGGACACTCTAGGTTTTTGAAGACATATCATAGAATAAAAAGATAATTATTTTGGGAAGGACTCAAGGGGGATGTACAAAAGTTTGTATCAGATTGTTTAGTGTGCCAATAGAACAAAGGGGAAACAATTAAGACACCAGGTTTGTTACAACCCTTACCGATTCCTAGCCAGAGATGGGAGGAGGTCTCCATGGATTTCATCACCGGATTGCCTTGTTCAGAGGGTAAGAATGTTATTTTCATGATTGTGGATAGGCTCACAAAATATGACCATTTTTTTGCCCTATCACATCCATTTGCGATCGATACATTCACACTATTTTTTGGGAGACAGTCAAAGGCTACATGGAACCCCAAAGATAATTGTAAGTGATCATGATCCTATTTTCACAAGTAATTTTTGGATGGAATGATTTTCATGTTTGGGCACTCAGCTAGCTCACAGTTCATCTTATCATCCTCAAACTGATGGGCAAACAGAAGTGGTCAACAAATGCTTAGAGGGGTATTTACATTGTTTTGTATCAGATAAGTAGGAAAGGTGGATTAAATGGCTACCACTGGCAGAATGGTGGTATAACACATCTTTTCATACCTCTTCTCAAATGACCCCATTTTTAGCATTATATGGTTACCATCCACCTTCTATCACTTCCTCCTTGAGGGTGAAAACTAAGGTCAGAGATGTTGAGGAACACATTCAACATCAACAACAGGTTTTGGCTAGTTTGAAGGAGAATTTAGCATTAGCACAAAACAAGATGAAACAACAAGCAGATCAACACCGTAGTGAAAGACATTTTGAAATTGGTGACTGGGATTTTATACATCTTCAGAATTATAAATAGATGTCCCTAAAGCAACAGAAAAAGGAAAACAAACTTGCTCCTAAATATTATAGCCCTTATCAAGTTCTACAGAAAATTGGTAGTGTTGCTTATAAACTAGAGTTGCCTCCATCTTCACACATACACCCAGTATTCCATGTTTCATGCCTGAAGAAGGTTATTGGATAAAAATTTGAAGCCCAGACAGAGTTACCAAAACTTGATGAGGAAGGAATAATCATTTTGGAGCTAGAGAAGATTCTGCAAACACGTACTAAGAGGCTGAGAACTAGAGACATTAAGGAATATCTGATCAAGTGGAAGAATCTGAGCATAGAAGACGCCACCTGGGAGGATGAAGGTTTTCTGCAGCAACATCCAGATTATTCAACATTGAGGACAATGTTGGTTTAAAGGGGAAGGGCATGCTACACCCTTAACCTATTGCTTGTATTAGGATATGAGTAACCGACTTGTGGCTTACCATATCATTTCATTATATCATTTATACTTTCTCATGCTTAATAGGTCAGCCTTGGTGACGGGCATAGCATATGAATAGTATATGTAGGGGATTATATGTAGTATTTCATTATCATTTGAGCATTTGAGTATTATTATATGGTTTGGAGGTTGCCCCCTCGAAGTGGCGAAGCTATTCTAATTGCATATTGAGATCATTATTCTAAAATATTGTGTTATTTGGTGTTCTATTGTTTCTCTTAATCTGAATTATACAAGTAATTTCATTACAAACACATATTTAAATGATTTTTTTATTCAAAGATAAACTTTACTGACTTAAGATAGGGAAAATCCTCACATGCCACTTAGTTGCATTGTGCCCCCAATAGCTCTTCAATATTCCTCTTCTTCAACACCAATACACCACAAAGAAATCAAATATAGCGATCAAATATTAGTTTTTTCAAGTTACGTGTGTGGTGTTACCATGTAGAAAACAAAAGCCCGAAATTTAATTTGAAATAAAAATATAGAGTCATAATGAAAAATTAACGTTAACAAAAAAGGTCCAAAGCTAGGTCATAATGAAAAATACAAATACTTATAGTGGTTTTTGGGTTAACTGCTCTTCAAAACTAAAACTTGAACATGGACAGTGACATGCCATAAATGGCCTTTCACACCTGTCATTTTTCCTTGCATGATAATACAAGCACTTTATTTGAGATCCAGAGGTGGTAACCACGGTCAAGCCCAAGTTAAATTTGTAAATTTAGCAGTAATCCTTCTCTGCAGAAGGTGAAAGAAGAACCTGCAACAAGACGAGCCCCTAAATTATCCACAGGCTTTACCCTCTCAAATTCATTGCCGAAAACAAACAAAAAAACTACAGTAAGGAAACAACGATGTAACCAAAAAAAAATCTTCAAACCCCAAAGCGTACAACGACAGCATCCGTATTAACTCCTTGAGTCGTGAATGCGAGTTAAAGGGAAAAAAACAAAAGCAGTCTCAAGCATCGTCTATTTAACAACACAAGCGGGGGAATTCTAAAGGCAACATGATTCAGGAAGGGATACTTGAGCACTTTTATGGTCAATTCAACCAACAGGAAATGGGACAAAGATTAAATACTTTGTAGAAAAAAGATCCTTTGAGGTCATTTTAGAGTACAAAATCTCACCATTTTTTATCTACAAGCTCCCATGAGATATTATGTCGGGGAGGGTTGTTGCATTTATGTTGAATCACCAACAAAACTTACAGAGACTTGAATGGAAGACCTTTTGAACCTATTCGAAAGTCAAGTGGAAGACTCTTTATTTTAGATGCACTAACAATGATCATATGGTAGTTTTGAAGGGAAAAAAATATTTTGCTTGTCTAGAGAACCTTTGCAATAAATTCAATTGTATTGATGCTTCGCATGAAACATGTGGCTTATCCAATGTGTGGCTGCAACTTGGAATGTAATCAACCACGGACTCTCAACCATACGGTGCGTTGATGTACATTACAATGGAGAGAATTGATTGCTTTAAACATGTCGTAGATGAGATGAGTCCTCCTCCCATTTGTAAATGCCTTCTAGCATAATAACGAGTTTCAGTACTCATACAAGAAGTGTCTAATCTTATGAGGCCACCTATTCTGAACCTGGGTTATATTGAGAATGAGTTCAAAACATGTGTGACTAAACTTCAGGGTAGTAAAATGCAGTCTACATAGGTAATTTATAGTAGAACCTAAGTATATATTGAATAAGGCATAAGCATTAGTTTTCCTATTATTAGGATTTAATATTGTTACATCTATAATCTTAAAAATAGGAAGTATTAGCTTTTTTCCATGTAAGCTATAGTTTTTATCCTTTAATTAGCCACTCACAAACATTTTGATCATTTGAGATATTTTTAACTAGTTATAGCCTATTTTAAACTATACCAGGTGGTTTACCCTCTAAGGAGGAAGATTGTTTATAAAGAAAGAGCTTGATAGTCCAAGGATTGTTTAGTGAGTGTTTTTAAATTTATATGTATTGCCTTCTCAATTGTGTTGCAAATTTTCTTAGATTTGTTTTGATTGATTAATCATTGTATAATTTTATTTGTCATGAAATTTTTAGATATGCATAAGTTATTTGCATAGTCATAAATTTGATTAGTTTTACTACTTATAGAGACCTACTGGCACTATCAAGGTTATAATGTGAATAAAATTGAATACTTAGCACTATAATGACCAAAAAATATACTTAGAACTATAAGACATTGTTAAGACTTAGTGATGCAAGATTATCTACACCATGTCAAAAAATCATTTGAAACATATTCAAAAGCTCCCAAGCATTCCATTGAGAATAGCTATGTTTTGATCTACTTTAATTTCATTTTTTGCATTTGTCTTTTCATTTTATCTTCTTATGGTATGCCTTATCAAAATATTTTACCTATAGAAGGCTATATAAGAAATTCAATATCACTTTATAACAAGTGAAGCACACAAGAAGTTTCAGATCCATATTGTCAAAGGTTAAGGTTTGAAGGATTAAAGTCAAGACTGTAGAAATTAGTTCATGACCATATAGTAATTATAACTTATATAGTATTATCCCTTAGCATTTCCAATATTGGTAGTGGTACCAAATAATTTTTAGTCTTTGATTTGCATGTTTATGCACGTTTGGATCATTCCTTCTCTTTCCTCTATAGTTATGTTTCTCTTCGCTCTTACGTATTTTCAAGAATTACTTCATGTTTATCATCAAATGTTCCAAGTTTGAACACATAATTCTAATTAAGAATGGTTAATTTGGAAGGTAATTGATTAGAAGTTAATATTTTTTAAAAAGGAAACAAGCATTTTTGGTTTGTAACACTTATCGAATGTCATCACGGTGTTAGCTATCCCATTAATGTTTACTCACTTATGAAACTACGTGGAGCTTGTTAATTCATTCTCTATTCATAAATTACCAAGAAAAGTAATTAATGAATCTTACAAACTATAAGCTTCTCTAAGAAAGGACACTATGGAAATGTTATTCATTTGTGTGTTATTACATCTTCAAAACACTTAACATTATAAGCATGGATATTTCTTGTTGGTTTGTACTTTGGGTGACTAATACAGGATATGTAGAGTCGACACTATGAAGTCCATATGTGCATGGTGTTTTTTATTGGTTCACACTTTGCAGTGAAACATATATAACAGAAATATCATTTAATAGAAACCCATCCATTAAAACCATAAATACGTGGAGTTTTCTTAACGGCTCGCCTTTCGCACTCTAACATGGTTCTTACAAAGGAAAAAAAACATGTGAAAGAATGTGTAGATGTCTTATTGGCTCACTTCTGACTATTTCTAACAAATTATTAGTAGATATTGGTTATGCAAAAAGAAAAGTAGTGTGGAATATTCTTATTGGTTAATAATCGACAAGGTTATCAAAGTACTAACATTGTAAATTTTGAAGTAACTTAGAGCTTTTCTATTGGCTCAGGATTTGCAATGACTGGCAGGACCTACCAATTTGGCAAGAAACTGAAGTCTGACATTGTGAAAACATTATAAGCATGGATCTTTCTTGTTGGTTTGCACTTCGGGGTGACTAATAGAGGATATGTAGATTATGACACTATGAAATCCATACATACGTGGTGTTTTGTTATTGGTTTGCACTTTGCAAAGAAACATACATGATAAAAACATCATTTTATAGAAAAATAGTCTGCTAAAACCGTACATACATGGATCCTTCTTACTAGATCACCTTTCACACTCGACATGGTTCTTACAAAGGAAAAAAACATGTGAAAGAATGTAGAGATGTCTTATTGTCTCATTTATGACTATTTCTGATAAATTCTTAGCAGATATTGTTTATGCAAAAGAAAAGTAGTATGGATTATTCTTATTGGTTAACAACTAAAAAGGTTATCAAAGGACTAACATTTCAAATTACAAAGTAACTTAGAGATTTTTTATTGGCTCATGATTTGAAATGACTGACAACACCTACCAAGTTAGAAAGTAATTGAATTCTGACATTGTGAAAACATTATAAGTGTGGATATTTCTTATTGGTTTTCACTTCAGAGTATGTAGATTTTGAAACTATGAAATTTGTATGTACGTGGTGTTTTGTTATTGGTTCACACTTGCAGTGAAACATACATGAAAGAAATATCATTTAATAGAAAACAGTCCATTAAAACTGTACATACGTGGATCCTTCTTACTAACTCACCTTTCACACTTTGACATGGTTCTTACAAAGGAAAACAACATGTGAAAGAATGTGGAGATGTCTTATTGGCTCGCTTCGACTATTTCTGAAAAATTCTTAGCAGAGATTGGTTATGCAAAAAGTAAAGTAGCATGGAATATTCTTATTGGTTAACAACCGACAAGGTTATCAAAGGACTAACATTGCAAATTGTGAAGTAACTTGGAGCTTTTCTATTGGCTCGCACTTTGCAATGACTGACAAGACCTACCAAGTTGGCAAGCAACTGAAGTCTGACATTGTGAAAATAGTATAAGCATGGAGATTTCTTGTTGGTTTACACTCTGGGGTGGCTAATAAAGGATATATATAGTCTAACATTATAAAATCCATATTTACGTGGTATTGGTTCACACTTCCTAGTGAAATGTACATGATAGAATGATTATTTAATATAAAAAAATTCGTTAAAACCATACATACGTGGAGCCTTCTTACTATCTTGCCTTTCACACTCTGACATGGTTCTTACAATTAAAAACAACATCTGAAACTATAAAATATCACCACAAGGAATTAACAAGATTTAATTTTAAAAGTGAAAAAACTACAAAAATATGTGGGGATACAAGATTCAAATCACCTGATATTTGAGCTACTGTAGAGATTTTGGATTCCAAATTCAAGAAATTACTAAGAAAAAGAGAGTATTGCTATTTTCAAAGATTAAGAAGTTAAGAATTTGGCATATCTACAATTGCTCAAGTTTTTTGAATTTTATCATCATTGATCAAGTAACGCTTATTTCACTAAATCTAGATATATTCTAGTGAATCTGGACTCCAGTATTTCAAGTATTGGAAGAAATCCATCTCCATTTTTACGTATATTAGATTCCATTTTTGTCTATACTAGATTCCATTATTACTATTATTGGAATCCATTAGTAGCAATATTGGATTCCAATATTGTCATTATTGGAATTATTCTAGTTCCAATTTTACTATTATTGGATTCCAATTATGCTATTATCTTCTTCCAATATCGCTATTATTGGATTCCAATTTGGCTATTATTAGATTCCAATTTCATCATTTTTTAGATTTTCAATGTTGAGAGTATGTAAGGCTAACAACCACTAACTATTATAAGGCATGAGCCCGTTGGATTAATAAAAATAAAAAATTAACAATAAATTCTAGAAGAAACCAGTTCAAAGTCATGAGAAGTCACTAACTATTATTTGGTGAGCTCGTTGTATTAAGGTGAGTGGTCGCTAACTATTATAAGTCATGAGCCTCAATCTAAGGTGAGCGGTCAAGCTAACTATTATAAGTCATAAGCATGTTGTATTAAATGAAAGTGAAAAATCCTTGATGTAAGGTTAGTTGTCGCTAACTATTATAAGTCATGATCCCGTTGTATTAAATGAAAGTGCAAAAGCCTCGATGTAATAAGTCATGATCCCATTGTATTAAATTAAAAATAAAAACTAACAATAAATCCTTGTAATAGCAAGTTCGAAGTGTGAACCGTGGACTTTCAAATTAAAAAAATATGAGACTCGCACTTAGAAAGTGCAAGGCACACATTTTCAAAGTTGCGAGCCTCGCACTTAAAGTTTATTTATGAGGCTCTTGAACTTTAAAAGTGTGAGCCCCACACTTTGAAAGTGCGGGGCTCACACTTTTAAAGTCCAAGATCCTCACAATTTCTAAGTATGATCCCCATACTCTGAAAATTTTGAGCCTCACACTTTCTAAGTCATATCCCCGCACTCTGAAAAATTTGAGCCTCGCACTTGGAAATCGTGAGTCTCACACTTTCAAAGTTTGAGATTCTCATTTTGAAAGTGTGAAGTCTTGCACTCACACTTTCGAGTGTGAATCTCAAACTTTGAAAGTATGAGGCATGCACTTTCAACACATATCCTTAAATTTGACACTGGCCTTAAATATTAGTGGTGTTATTTTGATTTCTGTGGAACTCACAATAAAATTATGTTCTCACCCCAAAATATACCTTGTAATAACTCAAGTATTGTTTTTTTAGATTGTACAAGTTCACTAGTGTTTATTATTATAAACTATATCTCCGAGTAATCATTAAAAGAAAACAACATAGTTGGGAGTTTATGTATATCACAAATTCTATTACTCTGAAATATAGTATAATTTATGGTCATAAATTGTTCCATTCTCCATATAAAAAATGAGTCACTTCCATGAGCAAGAAAATAAAATAATCCTTGACACAATGCAAGAAATTTTTTTGTGAGAAATGTTTTCTTATGCCCTCGAAGATACATTGAACCAATATTTTATAGTTTACATCAATCAAAACACTCATTATGCCACAATTGTATTCTTTGTGAGTCAAGAAATAACACAACTGATTTGTCATCATCTTTACATTGAAAGGTTCTATCTATACATTTCAAAAAATTACAAATTCATACATAAAAAATTGTAAATATTATATTAGGAGTCATCGTCACCTATTGTGAACAATTTTATTTACACAAAACATGAATACATTTGTTGCCTCTAGAACAAGATTGCCAGTTTGATACAAGTAGTGTTGAGTAAAGTAGTAGTGGAGGTGTTATCAAAGTAGAGACTAGTATTTATGAGTAGAAGCAACATAAGAGTGTACTACTACTAGTATCAAAAGTGGATTGATTTAGCTATGACAAAAAAATCCTATTCGGCAAGTGGAAAAGGAAAAAAATTCCCAAAACCCAATTTTTCCCCTTCTAAAATAAATTTGGGCACACTTTTATCTGTTTTAAGGGTTCGAGTGGTTTGAATTATTATGGAAAAAAATATGGACTATAACTAGGTAAAACTAGTCATTGTTTACTTGAAAATCAGCTCATCCATTGAGAAAATAAGACCCCAAGAAAGAGAGGACTCCAAGGGATGATTTTTTTTTCCGTCACAACACCATCCAAGTCTCGTTCTATTCAAAAGTGTTTTGTGAAATCACCTCACTAAATCTCACAAACAAATGCCTTTCAAAAGCACATCTTGTGCTCCTTGTAACATCATTGTGCTTACCATCTGCATATCCATCCAAATACCTCCTGTAATTATTACTAGGGGTCAGTTGGTTCATTCGGATACTAGGAAATTACGTAGGAGAAGGCACTAGCATCGTCGAATTTAGAAATCTAGAAATATCATGCATGGTGGGTCGAACAGATGGTCATTTCTTGGTACAAAGCAAGGCCAACTGGAATTTTTTTCTTACAATCCCAAGATCCTGCACTTTTGTATCAACAATTTCCATGAGTGTGTTGTAGTTTGATTTTGATAGAATCTGGGTTCACTTTCCAATGTCAAAGACAATTCCATCCACATTTGATTTCTCCTGACAACAAACCTTAAAAATACTTAAACAACGTATAGTGTAAGCTCCAAATGAAAATTAACAAACATAAATCTTACCAACTTTGGCAGATTTGAGTTATTGGCCACAACTTCCTTCCGTCAGTAACTCCAGAAGAGCAATCTCATAACTATATACATCATATTTATTATTCAGCCTTGATGTTCTTGCATATTTTGGGTCAATGTAACAAATGGTACCCATAACATAGGTAGAGGTGTGGTGTTTGGCCGAGGAAATGCACTTGCAATGCCAAAGTCTGACAAATTTGTGTTGAAATTATAATCCAAAAGAATGTTAGAAGTCTTCACATCCCTATAAACAATGTATGGGTTATAGTCATAATGAAGATATGGCTATCCTTCTTTAGCACCATGAGAAATCTTTATCCGATTGTTCCAGTCTAGCTTAATATTCTTTGATGATCCTATATGAAAATAAAAATTAATAAAAAACTTGTTAGATTTTCCAACAATCCATTTTAATATGAAGGTTAGAGATTGATTGAAACTTCTATTTCAAAAATGAATCTACAATGTACAGATCCATTTTTCTTCATAACATAATCATTTTACTCACCATGTAGGATGTCCCACAGACTTCCATTTACCATGTAATCATAAAACATCAGGTTTCCAAGTGGAGAAAGCGAACATCCATGCAAACTCTCAATATTTTGATGTTTGATGCTTCCAACTATTTCCACATTAGTTTCAAATGCAAGCAAGCTTTGTGGGTAGTGAATGTACATTCTCTTTATAAAAATTGGCTTAGAATTATTTATATCACATTTATAAAGATTTCTTGTAGCACCATAGCCAATTATATATTTCTCTTTAAGATTTTTGTGATTTTCATTATGTCGTTGTACATGTAAAGAGCCATGTTCATGTGTAGTATGACCAACCTTGGAGAACCTAAATGTAACAAATAGATGTGTCAATAAATAAATTGTAATATGATATTGCTTTCTAATTTGTTGTTTGATAATCTATACAATATGAAATCATGTCTTGTCATGTTAGTTTTAACACCTTGCTCCATGTTGTTTACAAATCCTTTTGTAAATACATTTGGATGATTTGAACGATACAGAGCTATAATTATGCACAATAGTAGTATTGAACCCTAACAGATGCAAACAATTTTAATTTTTGAGATGGATGTTGTTCATTGCATTGGACCACAATTTTGTTAGACAACATCATACACATCCAAGTTTGCCAAATTTTTGATAACAATAGAAGAATGTCTCTAGAACCCAAGCTATTTAAAAGATAGCTACTATTTCTTGCATCGATTGATATCCAAAAATCATAAGAAACAAAACTGAATTGGTACATAGAGAAAATTTATGTTTATATCTACACTTGTATGGAGGAAAACATGAAACATTTTTAATGATAGGGATTTCCCAGATGATTTTTGTAGAAGATGTTTCTGTAAAATAAATAGATCCATTTACGATATCTTCTATTATCGGGGTAAGAGAATTAAATGTATTCCTTTCTCACAGACCTCCATAGCTTACAAAATTGAATACCTCCAAGTTTCCACGATGATGTAGTGTAACTCAATTTTTTTAAAGTGATGGGAAGATAGTCATCAATCCACTACTAGCTCCTCTATCCTAAAGTTGTCTGATTATTTTTTAATTGATGGAAATATATTCTATAATATATTGATGTTAGCATCTGCTAGTCTTCACTTTTAGAAAAAAATTTGACATCTTCAAACAAACCAAATTTAATAGCGATTAATTGTTGAAATTTCTTAATGCAACACACAAAAAAAAAATTTATTAATGATTTCTTGATTTTTATAACTAAAGGAGGGTTAAAGGGTCCCTTTCCCTTTACATTACAGATACAATGAGAGGATCAGTCTAAAAACCCCGAATGATCCAAAGCAATACTTTGGTGAAAAATGCTTAAGGGCCTATGTCAAAAACACAAGTGGTTGGGAATACATAAAAAACCCAAACCAAGTAAGATAGACAAGATGATTCGATAACAATGGAACCCAGCAAGGCTATACGAAAACCAAAAAAATTTATAGCTTGATAGATTCTATAAGCACTTATTTATTTAAATTATATGACACCTCTGTAACCTCCACTTTAACGGGGATGAAAACAGTTTCCACAAGAGGTTCCAGAAAAATATGCTCTTTTCCAACAACAACCCAACTTTTTAACCAATCGTATGCCTAACAACCTTTCCAAAGTGAAGAAGATCCCAACATGTTGGTTCCTATTGCAATGAGAAAACATATCATCCAGGTCAGGAAAGGGGAGTGAAATATATCCCGCCCTCGGTGTCTCACCCCATTTGGACACACCAAACACGAATCACATTAGGACATCAAATTATTTGTAAAAATCTGAAAAAATGGCCACGTCCACCAAACCTTCATATTTATAATGAGCCTAAGATATCAAGGGCCACGAAGCACTTGTGGTTGTTCATTTCCACTTCCATGTCAACCCTATACGTTGGCTTGATCCAGTGACGACCCATCTTCAAATCCCAATCCTTCACCGGGTGTATGATAAGAAGATGACAAACAAACGTTAAAGAAACTTCCACATTTACCCTTGGACATCCCTCTAGAGAAAGATAATCATCTCCAAGAAATCCCTCAATAGCAAATAGGTCTTGCTTTGTTTCAATTCAAAAAATGGATTTCAAACAACGACACAAAATTTTGGTATAAAATTCCATTTCACGCACCGAAATAGAAAATTACATGAAAGGAAACATTGGAAATGCCATGACAGATGAAATGAAATTTAGTTCTAAAAGGTGTGAAAATAAGGAAGAGTGAATCGAAAATATATGGAGTGACTATGCCATTACATGCTTGTAATTAATACAAGCTTGCTAGGGGCTTTAATATCGACCTTTATTGGAAAAGGTGATGATTTCGGAGATCAACATATTTATATCGAATATTATCACAAAATTCTTTGACATACCCGCTATTTTCTATAAAAATCTGCTTATTTAGTAGTCCCCATTATATAATATTTAAGGTCCAATATGTAATTAATGAAAGCATAAAAAAGGAATTTTATTCCCACAATTTTTTTGATGGCAGCGTTAGAAATAATATGAGATCCGCCTCCAATAGTTAATTCATTAGTATTAAATTCATTAGTAATGGACCAACAATGTTCTAGCACTTTAAATTATTGATTCATACATTTATTAATTTACATTGGGTGGGAACTATGTTCAATGAAAGATTTTGTAAAGAGCTATGGATATGGGGTAAGAACCCATTGGCGAGAAAAATTTTCGGTGGACAAACTTGTGGATTTCTTGCCAACGCTCTGGGAATCTAAGTCCCTCTACTTAACCGGTGTAGTTGTTGTATATGCATGCACATGAAAAGGTGGATTTCTGTGGTGGCCTTTCAACCGGGATCCAACAGGGACACTCCACTGACCCTGTGAAAAAGCTTACAAATACCTACAGAGAGGACTTTGTTTGAAAGTGGGAAAGGGAGTGAGAAAAGAGGTAGGGGAACTAATGTTGTAGGTAGATAATCAGATTCCTACACACACACTAGTTAGAAACTTCAACACATGCATTCATGAGAAGAAACAACTCTGTAAATAACAATAAGACCAAATAGAATTTATCGATCACAAAGTATCAAGAAACCCCTTAGTCAAAGAAAGTTGGAAACTCCTTCTTGTATTGTTTGTTCAAACCAAAGTTGTACATAATGGAGAAATAGAGGAAATTTTAGAATGAGGGTAATGGAAGAATTTGGCTATCTCCTTTGTTCTCTCAAGGTACAATATACTCTTGAGTTTACAAGATCAATCACCAACCCTTTGAAATGGGAATGACGTTACAATTTATAGAAGGAGAGGTGACTTATCGTCTTCCTCATGACCTTTCAAATACCTTAATATGACTTAAGACTGTTCATATTCCACTTTAAATATTTAAGTCCCTTTTATAATAGCAAGGTGACTTAATTTACATTATATTTCTAAAGTCATTTAAGTCATATTAAAAAGTGCAACCCTCAACACAAAAATATAACATTGAAGAGAGAGAGTGTTGTATGAGGAGCGAAGAGAGAGATAGAAGAGGAAGAAGAAGAAGAAGAATTATGCCAAAGGATGAGTTGCTACAGTGGACTTGGCTCCATTCTTCGACTATTCTCCACTTCGTAATCCTGAGAAGGATTCTGACCCATCCACTTTGGCTTCATATCTCCCTTATAAAAATCAACTTACTATTTTTAGTAAGTATGAGAAATCAGGTCCCGATCTTCAATTGGATGTTGCGGCTCAATTTTCCTCTTTCTCCTGTGTTCCTCGTTCCTTCTGGATCAACTTTCTATTTTTAGCAGGTGCTCGAGGGCACACTTACTATTTTTAGTAAGTGCCAAAAATGTCTGTTCTGGTGGATTCTCAGCTGTAGTGCACCTCCAATGTCTTCGTCTTCTTCACAGGTTCTTCTATCGATGACTTTCCCAAAATAGCAGTTCCTATGTAGTAGACCTGCTATTTTTAGAAATTTTTCCTCTGGGAGTTGGATTGATGTGGAACAAAGTTTTTGATATGGGTTTTTTCCCAATATCCTCCCTCTAAAATTTTAGGCCCGCCCGCTTAATAATCCAGGAGATTTTAAAGTTTTAATTTTCAGACCTGGCAGTGCTTCTGGGTACGGTAGCCATTAATGGACCTCAAAATTACAGGTTTGGTTTTCTCCTCCGTTTGTGAATAAAATTGTATTTTTGATGTGGATTTTTTCTTTTGGTGCTTCGCGTGCAATCTTACTTCGATCCGGCAACCGGTTTCACGGGAAATCCCACTTCTTTCTTCATTGAGCCGGAAAGGAGATTTCTTCATTGTGGATGCTCTGTTGCACATGGGGGATTTTGAAGGTGTATTCTTGATGGCCTTGGGTAGAGGAATGATCAGAAAAATATATCTTGTTGTTTCATGCATCCGTTTGGGATATTTCTTCAACTTCTCATTTCATGGCTATGGAGTTTTCTTTGTTTTCTCCTTCTGTGCTTTGTGCTTCTCCTTCTATGTTTGATGAGGATTCCTTCTGGGACCTGCATGCTTTCATGGAGTGGGAGGGGAGTGAATTTTTATCAGGTCTGGTTTGATTTCTTGCAATGGTGGAGTGATGGAAGAAAGTTGCAGAGGAAGTATGGAGGAATGAAGTGCACACACAACTATTAGAAGTTAGAAGTGAAAAAAGTGGCACTTGGAAAAATTTCAAAAAGATATGCACAATTAGGTATTGGGAAAAATTTTCCATGCTTTATGTCCCTGACCTCAGGTATGTGAGGGACATAAATTTCCACAATGAGCAAGACAACGACACGTGGCACTAGATCCAATGGCAGGGAATGGCGGAAAAAGCTGATTTAAAGCACTGGGAGATGAGAGGAGGTCACATGGGTGTCCAAATGAATCCCTATGGGGGATGGGAACATTTTTCAAGGTCTTATTTCCCCCACCTCATGTGCATAAGGGACATCAAATTCCACGGTGGTCAAGAGCATGACATGTGGCACCCTATCCGACGGCAGGGGATGCACGCTCCAAATAAGCACTGGGGATGAACTGCGGTCACGTGGGTGTACAAAAGACTCCCCATAGGGTCTGGGAACATTTTTCAAGGTCTTATGTTCCCCACCTCAAGTGCATAAGGGACATAAAATTCCACAGTGGTCCTGGAGCTGACACGTGGCGCCCGATCCGACGACAAGGGATGAATGCTTCAAAAAAGCACCTAGGGGCTGAACTATCAAGTCTGGAGGTCACATGAGGGTCCAAGAGGTCATATGATGACTGAGAGGGATTCAAGGGGGCTGGGAGAACTTTTCCAACCTTAGGGTCCCGACTTTGGGGGCGTGATGGACACAAAATCCCACCAGGCTTCTAGTGTTGACACGTGTCCTCCCAAAAATTTGGCTAAGTCCTAAACTTGTAACAGTGATAAATTGAGCTCCCGATGGAATTTTTGGGGAAATTTTTATATTATATTGACTATAAATTTCCTTTTGAATCTAATGGTGTGGGTATCATGTCTTTATTATTCCATTTGATCCCTAAAAAATTGGATTTTTGATTTTGTACTCCACCTGTGCCTAAGAAAAACTGCTGTAGACATGATGCACCAAAGTGTTGTGAAAAATATTATTTTTCCATCATGTAGGTCTTATGATTCTCTTTATATATATATATATATATATATATATATATATATATATTCTCCTAACTCCATCCGAAGCTCTCGAAATCTTCTTCAGAAGCCCAATAACTATTTTAGGCCTATGTACCGCCTAGGCTTGTGAACCCTATTTTTTACTCAGATTACTCCAAGTCTTGCAGAACTTCCCCAGACCTTCCAAAATCATTTCCATGATGTTCCAAGGTCTTAGATTCACCTCCATGTTTAATTTTTTCCTTTTTTTCCACTCCAGGGGTTGATCCATTCCTGGGAAGGCCAACGATAGCCCTTCCCAATACTGCCAGAAGATAGTATCTTTTCAGAACTCCCTAAAATCACCTAGGGGTGATGAATAGACTTACCTAAATCACCTAGGGGATGAGATTACATTATTTAGGAGGTCATTTGGACTGATTGGATAGACCCGGGGTGTCTTGGAATGATGGGACTTGAAAAAATTAACACTGGGGTATCGTTGTCATGCTTGGAAATTGTCAATTTCCATGTTGCACATTTGCATGACAACAGCTGGCTCTAGCTTGGGGACATGACATGGACTGAGCATAGTGAAGACATGACATGGGAATCCAAAATCTCAATTTTATACAATATAGTTTTTGACCAGTGCCTTATCCATTGGGCCCTGCGAAGTCATGTACAACTTACAAGAGAGAGAGAGAGAGAGAGAAGGAACACACACACACACACAACAAATGAAAGGAAACACATGACACACAACAGGAAGGGAAACACACATAATAGAAAGGGAAACACACCTAGAAATCACCTATGGTACAGGGTGGGGGATAACCCACTTTCACTGAAGCACTTTCCGTTTCTCAAAATTTACCCATGAGTGGGAAACACTGAGTGATGATGTTCTACAAAGCTGTTGATGGGTTCTAGAAAGTAGCCTCCCCTCCTCAGCTGCTTATGAAAGCCATGTGCTTTCACAATTGTCTGTGTACTTGGTAGGAGTGATTCCATGTGAGGTTCTTGATGCTTAGGTCCTTGCTTGGAAATTCCACTACCTTCATCCCTTAAAATTAGTTTCATCATGCCAGTTTCCTTCCATGTTTATCCATATAGATGATTCTCCATCGAGCATCTCATCACTGCCCCAAAGCTGATTTTTGCCATGTTCTAAAAAACTCTCTTCAATGCAAATCAGCTCAATGTTTTCCCTATTATCTTCTTCCATGGTGGAGGTGTTGTCTTCAAGAATGGAGATGTCCAAAGGAGATACACGAACTTTTCTTCTTTTGCACTCATGAACTTCTTCACACAATGTGGAAGAAAAAGGCATGTTTTCATGTTTATTCTCGTCAACCAAAGTATTAGAGAAGTCATCAAGCTTATCCCACTACTCCATTTCAACATCAAAAATTGGTGCACCAAAATAGGAAGCACAAATTGACTCATACTTTTCTTGTATCTCCATGGCCCAGGTTAGGAGTTCAAGACTGATTTGAGGATCCTCAGTTTCTTCTACAACCTTCAAGATATCTTGTACAGATAGTTCTTCTAAAATTTCCATAGGATCATTTTTATCTTCATTGGAAGAATCTTCTTGTTGTGCCTCTAGGAGATGGCTAAAAATATGATCCATACGGGCCCATGATTCATTTGAAACATCCTCATTCACCTCTTCCATGCTTTGCATTGCCAAAGATTCACTTTCTTGCAAATACGGGCATACTTGATTCATGACACCTACTGACAAGGAGAAGATATCCAAGCTTTGTGGGAAGGGTGCTCCTTCAAGCTCAAAATCCATATCATCTTCTTCTTGGTAAGAAGTAGAGAACCATGTTGGGACAATAGTATGAGAAGAATTTTCTGCTATATCTTGACCATCCATTATCGAATCTTCTTTCTTAGGTGAAAGATGAAAGGCTATGTTTTCACCATGATGATGATTCTACTCCCCAAGTGAGTAGAGGTTGTGTTTAAATTGTTCGTTCTCCTCGGGTTTGAAAAGAGAGTGGGCTTCTTCCATTTGATCATCCATGATTGCATCGGGATGAGAGTTTGATTCTTTGACTTCCTTAATTTCTTCATGCAACATTTCTACATCACTTGAAGAATCAAAATAGGAAGGAGGATTATTTATGACCATCTTGAATTCGTCATTTTCAAACCATAATGATAGCTGAATTTCTTGCTTGTGCACTTCTTCACATATCCCCATTTCATCATCAATTAAAAGATCAAAACTTGACAAGAGATCATCCATGCTTCTTTGTGAATTGGTCTTCTTCTTCATCATTGGTGGAGTCTTCTAAGGGCATTGGATAATCCATTATGCAGCAAGGATCTTATTTTATTGAATATATTACTCCCCCATGGGTGTGACTTGAGCCAAATAGAATTTTTGAATGCTGATTCTATCTTTGTCTCTTCTACTTCTTCCTCCATGACGTTGCTTTTTCTTTCATTGGGAGGTTCCATGAATAGGTAGGCTTAGCCTTGTATTTATAGTTTTTGGTTTGGAAGAATTTGGAATTTGGGTGCATGTGGGAATAAATCTCAAAAATCACTTTAGGATTAGATTAGGATAAACATGATTTAGGCTTAGTTAAGCTTGGTTTAGGCTAGTTAACTAGGGTTTAGGCTAGTTAAACTTTGATTAGCAAGTGATTAGAGACTCATTGAGAGTTGGGAGGGGTCCGGATAACCAATTGTGAATGCTGATTCTATCTTTGTCTCTTCTACTTCTTCCTCCATGACGTTGCTTTTTCTTTCATCGGGAGGTTCCATGAATAGGTAGGCTTAGCCTTGTATTTATAGTTTTTGGTTTGGAAGAATTTGGAATTTGGGTGCACGTGGGAATAAATATCAAAAATCACTTTAGGATTAGATTAGGATAAACATGCTTTAGGCTTAGTCAGTGGTTTAGGCTAGTTAACTAGGGTTTAGGCTAGTTAAACTTTGATTAGCAAGTGATTAGAAACTCATTGAGAGTTGGGAGGGGTCTGGATAACCAATTGTGGTGATAGATAGCCTACGAAGCCAATAAAAGTGGTCTAGAGAGAATTAGGGAGGTTCTAAATGGTCAAAAGGGGAATGTTTAGCTAATAAGAGAGATATTAGCTAAATAAGATGATTATAAGAGGAATACGACTAAAAGAGTGTCGTGAATGGGCATCTGAGAATGGAGCGAATAATAGGTAATTAAAAAAGTGTCGTTAATTAACTAGATTGGATGAAATGTTAAGTATAAGCATACATCGGTGTCTACATTTGCCCCTCTTTGAGGTGGCGTAAGTGACATCGCTTCAAAGAAAGTAGACAAGTACAAATGGGTAGAAAATTTTGAAGGGATAGAAGAAAATGAGTAGAATGGAGGATGCCCCTCCATCATCGATGGGGTGATAGAAGAACTAGATTGACGATCAAAAAGATGACAAAAGAGAACAGAAGAAATAATAGTGTGAGGAAGAAAGGGCATATAGAAAGAAAAATGAGTATGAGGAAGAGGGAATGAGCTAACATCCATCCAATTCCTTTTAAACAACTTTGTTTTTCATCATATTGCTAAGGATCTTCATCATCGGTCCTTATTAAAAAGAATGAAAAAAGTGTAGTATGACATTGAAAAGCCATATACAAACAAATTTCCATTGCTAAAAACACAAACTCCATGCAACATATAAAATGCAATGCAATAGGAGAAAGTAAATGATGCCTAACTCTATGCAACATACATAATGCAATGCAATACGAGAAAGTAACAGAGAAACAAGATGTAATATTTTTGTTATCAAGCTTCAGTTACAACCTATTCGAATTAATGACAAGGGTTAATGATGGTGCCCCAAGCAAGGATACATGCGAGGAGAATAATGGAGGACACTTCAGTCCTATGAAAAAGTAATGTGCACTATGAAACAATACAAGGCAACTTGTTGTGCCCTAGAGTACAGATGAAGTAAGTAGCCTAGCTTTTGTTAATGGAGGTAGATCAAGATGGTCCATGAGTCACACACATGAATAGGTAAGAACCAAAGAGAAATGTTTTGTTGGATGATTTTCAATTTTTAGAAGTTTTCTTAAACATATTTGAATGTTTTTTTTAATTTTTATAACATATTTGAATAGTTTTTATTTTTAACGAAAGTTTTCTCAAACTATGCGCAGAAGACGAGGAAGCCCGGATGCTACTAGCAATAGATGGATGTACAAGGGCATAAGCCCATGTGTGTATGAGAAAGTTGAAGATGCGAAAATTCCCCAACGGTTAGGTGGGAGTATTCAAAGGAAAACTCTTCACGAGTAGAAGCGGGACCCAAGGCCATTATTGATAGTTTCAACATGATGATGAACGTAACCAATGAAGTGTTGGGAAGAAGCAAGGATGCCCCCAACATATGTTGGCCTAAAAGCGAGATGATAGAAAGGAAGGAGAAGATTGTTTTTGTGAAAAGAGACAAAGGTGTCCAAAAACATGGCAAAAAAGTAATCTTATACACATGGATGTTTTGAATGAAGTAGAAGAATGATCTAAATGATGTGAATGAAGCTTAGAAGCCTCACAATGAAGAAGTGATTAGCCAAAGGCACAAATCGTGAGACGAGATAAGGACTAGAGTAAGATTTTGAACAAGATCCAACAAAATACACTTGGTAACATACTAATCATGTCTACTTATAGAGATCCGGTGTGTGTATGTGGAATTTATTACCTCTTGAAAGGAATATTTAATAGACAACAAGAGAAGACACCCTAGCCAATGTGTAGGAATGATTTATTTTGAAAGGCAATAGGTGATTGGTGAATGAAGGGTGGAGGGATAGCCGTACATTACTCCGCTTCCAACCAGGTGTCCATAGCCCTGACAGAGATGTATTTGATTCTGATCGCAACATTTCTCTCTAACAGTCAGGCATCCATAGCCCCGATAGAGATTATTGGAAATACCCCAAGAGAGAGTAATATATCAATTTAATTTTTCTTTGTAGCTTTTAGCTTTTGATTGATTGATTTTGATTCTTTTTCTTTATAAAAACTTATTTCAGCTCTCTTGTTTGACAAGGGGTTAAGAACCATAGATGGCTTGATGGAAGAGGTGGAAGTGATTGTGATGATGACATTTGCTAGTGTCAAAAACATGTCCAAAATTTATTCACAAAAATTTTATTAGATGTTGATTGTGATAGGATCTCTAAGAGGTCAGTCGTTCTTTAATTTACCAAGGTGATAAAAGACCAAGCTCAAACAAATACCATAGAGATAAATGTCACAAAATGTGTGCGAAAAGGCTAACCACAATATCACCAAAGGGATGAAAATGGTAGGAAGACTTGCAGAAGAATGATAAGAAAGGGAAGAAAGAAACATCCATGTGTACGCAATACATTGCGCAATATTTGATCTTTGCACCTTATTTTTGTCGTTTTTTCTCAATGTTTTTTTATTTTTGAATTGTTTTTTTAATTTTTATCTTTTTGATAGTTTTAAGAGGTTGGGACTAACAAAGTCACTATGTGTGATAGGATCCAACAACAATGTTTGTGACTTCCTTGATAAGGGAGACTAGGTGCATTTGTTTATCAAGAGTTATGTTATCCCCAATCTCAATGATCGTGGTGAGCTCCTACTCAACAAATGACTTCAATTTATCCTTAAATAAGGATTATTCATGCAGGAGCTTGAGTTCCCTATTCATAGGTTTATGCACTTTACACCAAACTTGATGGTTGTGTTGATGTACGATTTTGAATCGTGCTTGATTTACAATTTTGATATTGTTTGAGTTGTTGGGTGATTTTGAACTCTTGGAATTTTTGATCTGAGTTTGATAATGAACCTGTTTGGGTTTCTTATAAGTTGATGCATGACTTGTCTAATCCTAAGTAGGATAAGAAAGAGAACGTTGACATTTAGAACTGATGTGAGAAATGACCGCAGGCTTGCCACAACCATTGATAAAAGAAATATGTGATGAATGAAAAGGATACGGTCCAAGAATTGAAGAGGATGGGATACGAGGAGGTGAGCCACTGATAGAAGGCAATGAAGGGATGTTAGAATATGGCCCTAAGATGGAAGAAGTTGGGCTACAAGGACATGGCCCGAGAATAGAAGAATATGACAAAGGGCTACTAGGGCATGGCCCAAGTATAGATGAGGAGGGACTACTCGGAGGTGTCCCATAGATAGAAGAGGATGAAGGGCTACTAGGACATGGCCCAAGAATAGAAGGTAATGGGCTACTAAGAGGTGACCCACAAGTAGAAAATGGAGGACTACCTAGGGGTGGCCCAAGTATAGAAGAAGAAAATGGGGTACTCAATGGTGACCCAAGGTGAGATTTTGATTGAGGAATGATGATAGATAATGAATGATTTGGTAATGAGAAGATAGGTCATGGCTCAATGCTAGACCCTGTATCTCATCATGCTCAAAGGAAGGTGAAGATGGAATAGAAGAAGAATCAAGTTCCATGAATTTAGGCTTCTCATCTATATTATGAAAAAAGGGTAAACTTATTTTCCCTAATACGCAAGCATATCAAGTTCTAGAAATAAACCTTTTTTACAATCCTCTAAAGGGATATCATCATGTACTCTGATTATTTCTTCATTCTGAGAGAAATCAATTAGTAGAGGTTGTTGTTCTTTGTCCATAGAAGGTTGAATAGAAGAAACAAGTCCGATAAGCGGCAAAGATTGATTAATAGAAGAAGATAACTCAAGAGAGGAAGTAGGATTGGTGGTAGGTTCCTCATGAATGGACAATTTGGATCTGGACCTAGATTTCTTTTCTAGAAGATGATGTAATGTAGGAGAGAAAATAGGATCACATAGCCATCCATTAAGTTACAACGTAGGAGTCAAGTTAGATGATTGACTAGAGGGAATCCAAGTCATGGAACTCTTCGATGGAGGAAGAGCTCATTGAGATGACTGATCAAGGAGGTCCTGTGAAGAAAGGGAGGACCGTGACTCAAGAACAAAATTAGATGTTCAATTGAAGGAACATGGAGTCACGTGAGTCTTCAAAAGAGGAAGATGTCGTTGAGGTGATTTGGAATAAAAATCCTGTGAATGAAGGGAGGACTGTGATTTAGGATTTGTTCTAGGGGTATCCAAACAATAATTGGGATCTCGAGTCTTAAGAAGAAGAGTGAGTCTGAATGGTAGTTGGGATTCACTTTCTTACAAATACAAGCATACTTGATTCATGAAACCTACTAACAAGGAGAATATATCCAAGCTTTGTGGGAAGGGTGCTCCTTCAAGCTCAAAATCCATATCTTCTTCTTGGTAAGAAACAGAGAACCATGTCGGGACAACAATATGAGAAGAATTTTCTGTTATATCTTGACCATCCATTATCGAATCTTCTTTCTCAGGTGAAAGATGAAAGGCCATGTTTTCACCATGATGATGATTTTGCTCCCGAGTGAGTAGAGGTTGTGTTTAAATTGTTCATTCTCCTCGGGTTTGAAAAGAGAGTGGGATTCTTCCATTTGATCATCCATGATTGCATCAGGACGAGAGTTTGATTCTTTGACTTCCTTAATTTCTTCATGCAACATTTCTACATCACTTGAAGAATCAAAATAGGAAGGAGGATTATCTATGACCATCTTGAATTCATCATTTTCAAACCATAATGTTGGCTGAATTTCTTGCACTTCTTCACATATCCCCATTTCATCATCAATTGAAAGATCAAAACTTGAAAAGAGATCATCCATGCTTACTTTGAATTGGTCATCTTCTTCATCATTGGTGGAGTCTTCAGAGGGCATTGGATCATCCATTATGCAGCAAGGATCTTCTTTTATTGAATATATTATTCCCCCAATGGGTTGTGACTCGAGCCAAATGGAATTGTTGAATGGTGATTCTATCTTTGTCTCTTCTACTTCTTCCTCCATGACGTTGCTTTTTCTTTCATCGGGAGGTTCCATGAATAGGTAGGCTTAGCCTTGTCTTTATAGTTTTTGGTTTGGAAAAAATTGGAATTTGGGTGCATGTGGGACTAAAGCTCAAAAATAACTTTAGGATTAGATTAGAATAAACATGCTTTAGGCTTATTTAAGCTTGGTTTAGGCTAGTTAACTAGGGTTTAGGCTAGTTAAACTTTGATTAGCAAGTGATTAGAGACTCATTGAGAGTTGGGAGGGGTTTGGATAACCAATTGTGACTGATAGATAGCCTACGAAGCCAATAAAAGTGGTCTAGAGAGAATTAGGGAGGTTCTGAATGGTCGAAAGGAGGAATGTTTAGCTAATAAGAGAGATATTAGCCAAATAAGATGATTATAGGAGGAATACAACCGAAAGAGTGTCATGAATGGGCATCCAAGAATGGAGCGAATAATAGGGAATTAACAAAGTGTCGTTAATTGACTAGATTGGATGAAATGCTAAGTGTAAGCATACTTCAGGTGTCTACATTTTCCCCTCTTTGAGGTGGTGTAAGTGACGTCACTTCAAAGAAAGTAGACAAGTATAAATGGGTAGAAAATTTTGAAGGGATAGAAGAAAAATGAGTAGAATGGAGGATGCCCCTCGATTGTGGGGTGATAGAAGAACTCGATTGATGATTGAAAAGATGACAAAAAGAGAACAAAAGAAATAATAGTGTGAAGAAGAAATGGGATATAGAAGAAAAATGAGTATGAGGAAGAGGGAATGAGCTAACATCCATCCAATGCCTTTTAAACAACTTTATTTTTCATCATATTGCTAAGGATCTTCATCATCGGTCCTTATTAAAAAGAATGAAAAAAAGTGTAGTATGACATTGAAAAGCCATATACAAACAAATTTCCATTGCTAAAAACACAAACTCCATGCAACATATAAAATGCAATGTAATACGAGAAATTAAAATATGCCTAACTCCATGCAACATACATAATGAAATGCAATATGAGAAAGTAAACAAGCTAAACTAAAAGAGAAACAAGATGTAATATTTTTGTTATCAAGCTTCAATTACAACCTATTCGAATTAATGACAAGGGTTAATGATGGTGCCCCAAGCAAGGATACATACGAGGAGAATAATGGAGGACACTTCAGTCCTATGAAAAAGTAATGTGCACTATGAAATAGTACAAGGCAACTCGTTGTGCCCTAGAGTCTGAGAAGTAAGAAGCCTAGATTTTGTTGATGGAGGTAGATCAAGATGATCCGTGAGTCACACACATGAATAGGTGAGAACCAAAGAGCAATGTTTTGTAGGATGATTTTCAATTTTTAGAAGTTTTATGAAACATATTTGAATGTTTTTGATGATTTTAACATATTTGAATGTTTTTTTATTTTTCTAACATATTTGAATGTTTTTTATTTTTCTAAAAGTTTTTGAAACTATGTATAGGAAGACGAGGAAGCCTGGATGCTACTAGCGATAGATGGGATGTACAAGGGCATAAGGCCATGTGTGTATGAGAAAGGTGAAGATGCAAAAATGCCCCAACGATTAGGTGGGATTATTCAAAGGAAAACTCTTTACGGGTAGAAGCGGGACCCAAGGCCATTATGGATAGGTTCAATGCGATGATGAACATAAACCAATGAAGTGCTGGGAAGAAGCAAGGATTCCCCCAGCGTAAGTTGGCCTAAAATCACATAATAGAAAGGAAGGAGAAGATTGTTTTTGTGAAAAGAGACAAAGGTGTCTGAAAATATGGAATAAAAAGTAATCTTATACACATGGATGTTTTGAATGAAGTAGAAGAATGATGTGAATGAATCCTAGAAGCATCACGATGAAGAAGTGATTAGCCAAAGGCATAAATCGTGAGACAAGATAAGGACTAGAGTAAGAGTTTGAACAAGGTCTAACAAAATACACTTGGTAACATACTAATCATGTCTACTTATAGAGATCCGGTGTGTGTATGTGGAATTTATTACCTCTTAAAAGGAAGATTTAATAGACAACAAGAGAAGACACCTAGCCAACGTGTAGGAATGATTTATTTTGAAAGGCGATAGGTGATTTGTGAATGAAGGGTGGAGGGATAGCCGTACATTACTCCGCTACCAGCCAGTGTCCATAGCCCTGACGGAGATGTATTTGATTCTAATCGCAACATTTCTCTACTTCCAGTTAGGCATCCATAGCCCGATAGAGATTATTGGAAATACCCCAAGAGAGAGTAATATATCAATCTAATTTTTCTTTGTAGCTTTTAGCCTTTTATTTTTGATTGATTGATTTTGATTCTTTTGCTTTCTGAAAACTTATTTCAGCTCTCTTGTTTGACAAGGGGTTAAGAACCATAGATGGCTTGATGGAAGGAGGTGGAAGTGATTGTGATGATGACATTTGCTAGTGTCAACAAATATGTCCAAAATTTCTTCGCAAAAAGTTTATTAGATGTTGATTGTGATAGGATCTCTAAGAGGTCAATTGTTTTTTATTTACCAAGGTGATAAAATACCAGGCTCAAATAGATACCATAGAGATAAATGTCACAAAATGTGTGCGAAAAGGCTAACCACAATATCACCAAAGGGATGAAAATGGTAGGAAGACTTGCAGAAGAATGATAAGAAAGGGAAGAAAGAAACATCCATGTGTACGCAATACCTAATTGCAATGTTTGATCTTTGTACCTTTGATTTTTGTTGTGTTTTCTCAATGTTTTTGTATTTTTGAATTGTTTTTTTTTTTTTTCTTTTTGATAGTTTTAAGAGGTTGGGACTAACAAAGTCACTCGTGTGATAGGATCCAACAATGATGTTTGTGACTTCCTTGATAAGGGAGACTAGGTGCATTTGTTTATCAAGAGTTATGTTATCCCCGATCTCGATGATCGTGGTGAGCTCGTACTCAACAAATGACTACAATTTATCCTTAAACAAGGATTGTTCATGCAGGAGCTTGAGTTCCCTATCCATAGGTTTCTGCACTTTACACCAAACTTGATGGTTGTGTTGATGTACGATTTTGAATCGCACTTGATTTACAATTTTGATATTGTTCGAGTTGTTGGGGGATTTTGAACTCTTGGAAGTTTTGATCTGAGCTTGATAATGAACCTGTTTTTGGGTTTCTTATAAGTTGATGCATGAATTTTTGATCCCGAGTAGGAGAAGAAAGAGAACGTTGATGTTTAGAACTAATGTGAGAAATGACCGTGGGCTTGCCACAACCATTGATAGAAGAAATATGTGATGAATGAAAAGGATATGGTCCAAGAATTGAAGAGGATGGGCTACGAGGAGGTGAGCCACTGATAGAAGGAAATGAAGGGATGCTAGAATATGGCCCTAAGATGGAAGAAGTTGGGCTATGAGGACATGGCCCAAGAATAGAAGAATATGACGAAGGGCTACTAGGGTGGCCCAAGTATAGATGAGGAGGGACTACTCGGAGGTGTCCTATAGATAAAAGAGGATGAACGACTACTAGGACGTGGCCCAAGAATAGAAGGTAATGGGCTACAAAGAGGTGACCCAAAAATAGAAAATGTAGGACTACCTAGGGTTTGGTCCAAGTATAGAAGAAGACAATGGGGTACTCAGCGGTGACCCAAGGTGATATTTTGATTGAGGAATGATGATAGATAATGAATGATTTGGTAATGAGAAGATAAGCCATGGCTCAATGCTAGACCCTGGTATCTCATCATGCTCAAAGGAAGGTGAAGATGGAATAGAAGAAGAATCAAGTTCCATGAATTTAGGATCCTTATCTATAATTAAAAAAGGGATAAACTTCTTTTCCCCAATACGCAAGCATATAAAGTTCTAGAAAGAATCCTTGTTTGCAATCCTCTAAAGGGATATCATCGTGTACTCTGATTGTTTCTTCATTATAAGAGAAATCAATCAGTAGAGGTTGTTGTTATTTGTCCATATAAGGTTGAATAGAAGAAACAAGTATGATAAGTGGAAAATATTGATTAATAGAAGAAGATAACTTAAGAGAGGAAGTAGGATTGGTGGTAGGTTCCTCATGAAAGGACGATTTGGATCTGGACCTAGATTTCTTTTCTAGAAGACGATATAATGTAGAAGAGAAAATAGGATCACATAGCCATCCATTAAGTTTTGACATAGAAGTCAAGTTAGATGATTGACTAGAGGGAATCTGAGTTGTGGAACTCTTCGACAGAGGAAGAGCTCATTGAGACGAGTGATGAAGGAGAAACTATGAAGAAAGGGAGGACCGTGACTCAAGAACCAAATTAGATGTTCAATTGATGAAACATGGATTCACATGAGTCTTCAAAAGAGGAATATGTCATTGAGGTGATTTGGAATAAAATTCTTGTGAAGGAAGAGAGGACTGTGATTTAGGATTTGATCTAGGGGTATCTAAACTATAATTTGGATCTCGAGTCTTCGAGAAGAAGAGTGAGAGTCCGAATGGTAGTTTGGATCTAAATCGAAGAAGAAGAGAAGTGGGGGAACCTAAATACTAATTTGGATCAAAATCATCTAAACCATACCACCAAATATGAGCTTAAGGTGGGGAACAAGGTACCTGTATGGGCCTTCTAGAATGAAGAACCATGTGAGGTTTAGTTGTAATGGGAATATTTTGATTTGAATACCTAAACCTAGGTTTCGTATTGTTGTAAATGTGAGAAACCACGTGATAGTCAGTCATTTTTGGTGTCATTTAAGCACAAATTTCTAGACCTAGATAGTGGGATGAAATTCCTTTAAAGGGAAGGAAGTGACATGTCAATTCAGGGAAGCATAATGGTAACCAACTAGACTTTTCATAATTATGGAGATGCATGCATGATTTTCCAAAGAAGCTCTAATAAAAATAGACATTGTGATGACGTAATCTCGATGAGATCGAAAATTATTGTCCTAGAAAACAATTTTTCCAGATGAATAATCTCAAGGAACAATCCTGCAAGTTTGAAACACAAAGCCAATTAACAAGGAAATACACCCTATGTAAATGCATGTGCAAAGTGATAGTTTGATGCAAAGATGATCAGCACAATGTCAATATTTACGTCAAGCTCGAAATGAACAAGGTGTAAATATTAACAAAGGGTAGACACGACTCCCTAATCAAAGGATACAACGACACCTTCAACAACCAACAAGGCCAAAATGTTAAAGGGCGATGTTTACAAATATAAGCCACATAACCACACCAATTGGACATGTTAATCAAGGTTTAAGAAGAAGTGAGATATTAGTGTCAAAGTGGCATCAAAATGACGCAAACAAAGTAAGTGAAACCTTTCAAAATTTTGGACAATGTTTGAAATAAAACCAAGTCAAGGTATACCGAGGATGTGTTAAAATGTGCGCAGATGTAACACCATAATGTGGATACTTAGATCACATTTATGAAAAACATGACATAAGTATCTTAATTGTGTCGAGATAATGCAAACAAGGTAACACGTCAAAGGGAGATCAAATGATGAATCAATCCTAACTATGATGATGATCTTGAAATCAAGATCAAGTGGCCATCAAAGATATAAGGATGCATCCACACACTTTAGATGTTTAACAACTTAGCCGCAAACATGGATGAGCGTAAACAGACAAAAAAGTGGTGAACACTATCTATGACAACACTCCCAAAGATGCCTTCTATTGCCCCAAATGGGCAACAAGAATGCAAAGGTGTAGATCAAAAGATGAAAAATAAACTAAGCACCACTTGGGCAGAGCTTTGCCTCATCCGAAGGCGAGAAAGAAGCTAAGCTAAGTTAAAATTTCATCTAATTTCCGTGATGAAAGGTACTTAGATCCAACTTAATTGGATTCTTTTCCTTGTTAAAAAAACAAGGTTCTGAATCCAAACAAGTTATCACTTCGTGATGACCAAGACGGGACAAAGGACTAGTAAAGTGGTCCTAAAGACAAAATGACCTCCCTAATAAGATCTCTCAACTAGGTGTTACAAAGCTATCTTAAGCGACCGTGATTTACTCAAATAGTCCCTTGCCTATCTTTGGAGTATCTCAGCTTTACTTTACCCCCTTCAAGCACAAAGGGCAACTAGTGCATCCACGTATGCTCTCCCTGGGGTTGCCATACGAAAAACCAGTAACTCTAACTCACAAGGCGTACTAGTCAAGTGGGTAAGCGAGGTGCTTCCTATTTCATCCACGAGGTTACACAATGGTGGACTACTTTAGGGTTCCTGGAACCACCCCCATTTTTGTAGCTTAAGGTGTTATGCCAAAGGGGTTATGTTCCAGTTAAGCGGAGAGGGACGTACCCTTTTCTGAAACCTGTAATACAGTGTGAAGTGAAATGGTGTGTTTTTTTATCTTGCTTTAACTTAATGTGGTTTTAAGTAGCACACCATTTGGCAACCTGTATGAAAACACGTATTAGAAGGTTTGTGTCTTGTTTTGGTCCTACATACCAAGGTTAGTAATTTTCCAAAATGTCATACAAAGGAGATAAGATGTTGTTTTTGATTTCCTAGATCGTCTTAAGATGCAAGGAAAGAGCATACACAACAAGGTATCTCACTCAATTTTGCAATAAATGGAAAATTCCTAAGTACAATTCAAAAATAAGTTCCTTTTAACCAACTTTGAAAGCTATTTAAATTGTTTTGCAAGTATGACGAAAGTGGTGAAATGTTTCTGATTCCTAAGATCACCTAGAAAGGCGCGAGGGAAGAGCATACACATTCAAAAATAAAGATGCAAATGTTTTTGATTAATTTAGTATTAAAAACTTAATGTAAACGAAACCATGTAAACCACTTTAGTAGAACCTACAAGAGTTAAAAAACCAAGAAAATAAAAAAAATTCAAGAAATCCAATTTTTGCACTTTTTCAACAGTTTTTAGTAATTTGCATTTTTGGAGGTCTCCAGGGCATTTAGGGAGTTTTGTGATAATAGTTAGTATACCAAAGGTATCTAACATTTGGAAGCTCCCTTTCAAAGTACAATTCATTATCTTTCCGATGCCTATTCAAAATCTGAAAATGGTTTAACAAGTCAAAAGATATGGTCAAAACAAGGAGCACTAAAAATAAAATTGATAAATCCGGACTACATAGAGATACTGCGCTCGCCTGCCCAGAATGACACATACGTACCCCAGCCAATGGATATGGGCCCAAGTAGACAAGTACTTGGGCAAGGTAAAAATGCAAAGTCAACAGAGTGGAATAGGACACATGCGCGCCCAGAGTGATGCATATGCGCCCTAGCCAACGGATACGCACCCTAGCAAAAATAAATAATTTCAAATCTTTACACAGTCAACCCATTTATGCATATGTTTCCAGAGAGGTGAATGCATGGTCTAGATGATGGAGATGCGTGCATGTCCCCTGTAGAGGTGAAATTTATAGATTTTCACATAGTCGAGTGCCTGTCGCATACGCAGCCAGAGAGGCGGATACGCGTGCGAGATGACAAAGATGCGTGTGCATCCCTGTAGAGGTAAAATTTGTAAATGATGAGTACTGCCAGATAGGTATGCGCTTATTCCGATGGAGACACTAGGGTTTCAACATGTACGCACCCCTTGTAAACACCTACATGCACCCTGTGAAAAACCTACAAAAACTCACAGATTTTCAAATTTTCAAGAGCAAACAGGTTAGTTGTTAGTCAAAGTGTCCTATTTCTATATCAAACCCACAAAATACATGTAAATGAAGGTCATTTATCTAGTGTTAGAAACAGAAATGAGGAAATAACAAGTGATTTGACCCAAAAACTTGAAAATGAACTTTGAAAAACCTAAAAGACCTCCATTAATGGAGGATGGACATAAGTGTCCCACCGGGCGTGCCAAATGTGTTCAATGAAATATTTTGCAAAGAGCTATGGATATGGGGTAAGAACCCCAAAGCTTTGTGCAAAGTCCCTCAATGGACCATCTGATAAGAAATGAGAAAGGAATCCTATTTGCATGTGTTTAAAACTTGAAATAAGTAAGAAATCTAACAAATAGCATTAACCTCTATTCTTGAAAGCTTAACAAAATATGCCTACTAAAGACTTAAGCAATCAGTTTTGTTGTTTACTCCATGAGGGTGAATGAATCTCACTAAATGGCTACATGGCCAAGTTTAGCTATTCCATTACTAACCTAACATGGGTGCAAGATGAAGTTATTTTAATGGTGGATGACCCAAGATCAAATGCCTTATTAGCTTGGCTAATGCAAATGAGCTCTTAAGCTTTCTTAGGCTTGTTTTTGGCTTTTGTTTTATGTAAAGTTGTGTGTTTGAATGGGTAGGATTAGCCTTGTATTTATAGTTTTTGGTTTGGAAGAATTTGGAATTTGGGTGCATGTGGGACTAAAGCTCAAAAAGCACTTTAATATTAGATTAGGATAAACATGCTTTAGGCTTAGTTAAGCTTGGTTTAGGCTAGTTAACTAGGGTTTATGCTAGTTAAACTTTGATTAGCAAGTGATTAGAGACTCATTGAGAGTTGGGAGGGGTTTGGATAACCAATTTTGACTAAAAATAGCCTACAAAGCCAATAAAAGTGGTCTAGAGAGAATTAGGGAGGTTATGAATGGTCAAAAAGAGGAATTTTTAGCTAATAAGAGAGATATTAGCCAAATAAGATGATTATAGGAGGAATACAACCGAAAGAGTGTCATGAATGGGCATCCGAGAATGGAGCGAATAATAGGGAATTAAAAATGTGTCATTAATTGACTAGATTGGATGAAATGCTAAGTGTAAGCATACATCAAGTGTCTTTAGGAACAGGGTCTATAATCTATAGTCAAGGAAAACCTCGGTAATCAATATCATGATACTACATAATTTAATCTTCAAACTATTAATAATAATTGAAAAATAAAAATTACATATTTGGTCCTTCGAATAATCTCAATAACTTTTATATATACTTTTAATTTACTAATTTTGGGATTGGTGTATTTTCTTTATGAATAACATCTTATATTATATTAACAAGTAAAATGATATAAGAATATTCACAAAAACAATTGGGTGGTATGGAAGCACGCCCCAAATCCATGAGTTCAAACTAGGTAGATAAAAATCCTAGGAGTACATCCGATTACAAAACATCACAAGACAAAAAGCAAAAAAGTTAAGCCACCACTATGAATTATTGACGAGAAGCAAGGCACGATATTTATTATGCCATCGAGATCCGCACAAGTCTTGAGGATAGACATATCCCTTTATTTTTTTCCTTTGAAATAAAAAATATCGGTGTGGTCTTGAACAAAAAAACTCATTACTTAAAATTTAATGAAAATAGTCTAAAAGTTCCATCTCGCATCTTGTTTCATGATACAAATCATATATCTAGGCACTACAAACCACTATATTGGAAAGCAATTGATCGATACAATATTGTATCGACATGGTTGGTTATAGAAAATTCCTTCTACACAAATTATACACAACATGATTCCCACTAACATCTGTTTCTTAATACCCTCTTCAAAATTCTTTGTAATAACATCTTCCGCATTGCCAAACGACTTCTCGAAACTTACTACTTATATGCACAACCACACTCTTCTTACATCAATCAACATTATCAACTTCTATCAATCCAAAAAACACATTCCAAAAAAAAATCTAGTCGTTAGTCATGTTATTAATTATGTGATTAGCATATGGAAGAAGGTCACCTTTTTTCATGGCTATCTTGCCAAACTAGCTTTGAGGATTGGAGAGAGGATGACACGCACATATAGCACTTAGACCCAAATTTTGTTTTCCTAGGCCAATTTTTTTTTATCAAACACACCATTGGGCATACTCATAATAGAAACCATGAATATGGGAAATAAAAAAATAGTATATAAAAAGATTTGATCAATGCAATAGAATTTTGTCATTTAATATTGTGCAAGAATCTTGTTCACCTTCACCCTGCGTATGTGGTTGATCATTTAGGTCTATTTTCTTTGAAGGATGATTTTAAGAAAATATGCAAGGCCAAGACAGACAGAACATGTCTTCAGGTTTAAATGATGTACATCTGTTATGATGATCTAACATTTCCATACTACGTGGCTATGTTAATTACAAGAAATTGTTGATCGTAGCAATAGCAAAGCCTTCCCTTTCACTAACTAATGGTGCTTATCGGTTGCAAAAATTCTAGTCATTAGTCATCCTTTTGAAGGTTTGTATTCAAGGACTTGGCTCTGCTAAGATTTAGCTCTGCCAAGGATAGTCCATTGAATATAATATAATTACAAATAATGACAAAAACCTATTGAGATTGCTTTTTGCATTGTTAAAATGGATTCATCGACAATATAGAGGATAGTGGCTGATAGCATTCTCATCAACGAATAATTGGTAAACATAAAACATGCATTGCTCTTCACGAACTCGGATCATTCATTCTTGAGAAAGACCCATGTTCATATTTTCCCTCCATTTTTAGTAAAATGTTTAGGACTATTTTGTTTAATGTGTTATTTTTGGAAATATGCAAGGCCAAAATGATCAGGATATGTCTTCAAGTTTAAAATATGTACTTCTATTATTATGTTCTAACTCTTATCTTTTTCGCTAAGATAGACACTAATTTTTATTAGGTCAATGTTTTTAAAAAATAGAAATAGTAGAGCCTAGTGAGCACCAAGCCACTCCTTTCAGTAAGTAATGTAGCTTAGTGGTCGCTATGTATTTTCTTTGATATGAACCAACATGAAAAATGTATTGCGACCTCATTTCATCCATTCATATGATTTTTTATTCGGGCGCTATATTTTGTAAGTATCGTAGCTTAGTGGTCATTAAGAATTTTCTATAATACAAACTTTCTTCATCTCTATTTTCATAATTAATAAACAGTTTAGCCTAGAGGCCACTAATTTATTCCTTTCTCATTTAACAATAAACAATAAGCGTAGAGCACTATGTTCTATAAGTATTCGAGCTTAGTGGTCACTAGGCATTTATTTTATACAAATTTCATTTATCTCTATTTTTGAAATTAATAAATAGTTTAGCCTTGAGGGCGCTAATCTATTACTTTCTTAAAGACCTCCATATCTTTCGACAGTAAACAATTTTCATATCTTGCATATTTTGCATCTAAAAATTTTACGAAAAATGCCTAGTGCCCAATAATATCTATTACTATGATTTGTTATTACAGTGTTATGTTTGAAATAAGATATTGTTTAGCCTAGTTGCCGCCAAATCATTCCTTCTTGTAAGTATTCAATCTTAGCGGTCGCTAAGCATTTTCTTTAATATGAATTGTTGTTTGATCTCTATATTCAAAATAAAAAATCAGTTGAGCCTAGTGGCTGCTAATCTACTCCTCCTAACAAGTAGTGGAGCTTAGTGGTCGCTAAGCATTTTCATTAATGCACACTAATGTGTAAAAAAGAAAAGATGAAAAGGTGTGTGCCTAGCAGTCCCTATGATGTTATATGAGCACCCTGAAAACATTTTTAGTAACCATCTTTCTTCCCGACTATGCAAATACCTCCATAGCTTTCAACAATAAAATTGTCCATATCTCACATATCTTGTCATCAAAATATATTATGGAAAATGCCTAACAACCATTAATATCTATTACTATGATTTGTTCATAAAGCATCTATGTTATCAAGAAATTGTTTAGCCTATTTTCCACACAATCATTCCTTTCAGTAAGTATTTGAGCTTAGCAATCGCTAAGCATTTTATTTCACACGAACTGTTCAATTGATCTTGTTCAAGTAATGGAGCTTAGCGGTTGCTATGTATTTTACTTGATACGATCCTATATAAATTATGTGTTAGACAAAAAAAAAAAACTTATGAGTAATATAGAAGTTGAGATATCTTTCAATGGTATGTAGTGCCACACTTGGTTATGGAAGGAATGTATAGTCAATAAGATAAGATTATAGTTAATGAAAATACTAGTGATCGAAAACTATAGAGATATTTATTTACATTGCTGGAAATGAAACCTAGGAGTTGTAGAGGCTAGCGACCGCTAGGCTTCTTCTCAAAAAATAGACAGACAACATACGACATGCGAGTTGTTCATTAACACGTCTTTAAAGAGAATACCTAATCCCCTATAAAATCTAAGTATTTATTATTTTGAATTCGGTGTTGCAAAAATATCATTCTAATGGAGCTTAGTGGTCACTATTTTCTTTCCTATCTATAAGGTACTCTCAAATTCTGGTGAAGCGTAAAATTATGTTTTAGTTTTTCTAGAGTAAAGCGTAAATAACTCCAAAATATCGATGATCACGAGATATATTAGAAATTTCATGCCACATGTCAACATTTTAATGGATTACAGTTACAACTTAATAATGCATATTTTTATAGGTAAAAAATATTTGTTAATTCTATCGCTAATTAAAATTTTCTTAATAAATGTGTCAATTATATAATTGTGTAATTAATTGGTTCAAACTTGCAAGATGCCATATTTTATTGGATTTGTTTTTGAATTAACACGACAATAGCTAAAAAATATCAAATTCGCGATTGATAAAAATTAATATTAAACAAGGAGTATATCACTCTCTTAAAATTTAAATTTTTGTTTCCTAATGTTCAATTCTATTTTCTAAATGGTTTTTATAATGCTTAAATTAATGTTTGTCATTTTCCCATGAGTTCACAAAGAAACTTTTGACGTTGTCCCACTTGTTTCTAAAGTAGGTAAAATTAATAAATTTGATTTCCTATATCCCACGTTATCCCCCGAATTAACGTGAATTATATTTATAAAATATCAAATTCGTACTAGATAAAAATTAATAATTAACGAGGTATATATCGCTCTCTTAAAATTTCATTTTTTTGTTTCCTAGTGTTCACTTCTATTTTTAAATGGTTTTTATTATGCTGAAATTATTAATTGTCGTTTTCCATGAGTCCACAAAGAAATTTTTTTCATTATCCCACTTGTTTCTAAAGTAGTTTAAATTAATAAATTTGATTTCCTGTATCCCACGTTAACCCCAAATTAATATGCATTATATTTAAAAAATATCAAAGTCGCACTTGATAAAAATTAATAATTAACGAGGCGTATATCGCTTTATTAAAATTTAAAAAAAAATCTTTCCTAATGTTCACTTCTATTTTCTAAATGGTTTTTTATTATGCTTAAATAAATAGTTGGATTTTTCTTGAGTGTTCACAACGAAATGTTTTTCATTGTCTCACTTGTTTCTATAGGTAAAATTAATCAATTTGATTTCCATGTATCCCACGATATCCCCCAAATTAAATGCAAATATTAATGACGATTGAATTCAAAGTATGATATGCAAAATCTCCCGCATTAAATGTCAATATTTTAAATATCAAAAGCCCACACTTTTGCTTGAAGAAGAGGAAATTCAAAATTTGAAATTTCCTATTCCAACTTTTTTAGTTTTCAGAATTTATTTCATTGAATGCATTTGGAAAAAACTAAATACACTAGAGAAATATATACTAGGGTTTATTTTTTATTTTGTAATCACAAAAAGGAGCTTTTGAGATCGAGAATACAACACACACAAAAATTAATTTACTTGGGTCTGAGTGCTCGATTCTATACGAATTTTGAATGGTAAGTTGCGGCCCAGATTGTAATCGCGTTTGGGGGTGCACAAACAAGACAAAAATAGTGATTATGGATAGATCATGGGTGCAAGTGTACATCAGGAGACCCAAAAAGGAAAGAATCAAAAGAGACAAGAAAAAGCAGGTTACGATAAAATCTCATTGATCTGTGTGTTTTAGAGAGAATACGAAGCTTTAACAGACATTATCAAGCACATCAAAATATCAGATACAACTAAAACAAGTATTTATCAAAAGCATCTATGTTGTTGTATGTGTACCGTATTTTATGGAGGGCACTTGCAACCACTCTGTATTTGCCTAGTTCTTGTTTTTTACACCACAATCAGTCCATGTCTTTCCCTTTGATGCATTTGCAGTTCTGTTTCATCTTCTTGTCAAAATGTGTTGCTCTATCTAAAACCACATTTTTGTCCTCCCATGACCAAATATTTTGTAATCCCTTTTACAATATTTATTCCTTCTGAAAACCCATTTTTATGTTCAATCGTAGCTCAATTATTTGTGTTTATTAAACGGTTTCCCTTTTTAGCCCTTCTATTTGTCTCTCTGGTTAATTTTTTATTGATTTTTCGATTTTCTTCATTCGTTTTTTTTTTTTTACGTAAGTGTTGGTATCTATCCCTAGCAGCAAAACATGAGTTGCATATTCTTTTTTTATAAATCGTAATGGTTTGCTTTTGTATATTTTAGGTAATCATTTTGACTTCCTTTAATGATTTTTAATATGAAAGAAATAGTCATGACTAATTATTCAATATTCAATTCTCACTTGATTGCCACGTTGATATATATAGTTTTTATATTTGTTTTCCCACGTAGAAATAATTAAATGTAATGTCTTTACAAAAAAATTATGTTTAGTAAAAGGTAAGCACATTATATGTACTTGTAAATATTATTAAATATAAATGTTAATCATTCTATTTACAAACATATATTTCATTTATAGTTAGTAACGAATTACTTGATAAATGAGCCAATATAAAGTAACAATTTTCAAATTCTAAAATAACATATTCCAATACTAGAGGTCGTTAAGGTAGATGTTTATGACATTTCCTAGCTATTACAAGAAAACACAAGGCAACAAATATTCCAAGACAAGACAAATATTAAAGAGTTTCCTTAATACATTTTTCAAATAAGAACGAAGACTAGTGGTTGTTATCATTTTGGTTGACTCACATACAATACAACTAGGATGGCTCGCCTAAAAACCGAGCTAAGCACCATTATTATATTTAGATTTCCATATTATGATATCATAATCCTACCATGATATTCAAAGCCTAGCGGCCGCTAATGTCGAAGATTATTAAATAAAAGACTTGAGATAAGTGGGTGTTAGGATATTTTTGCCTTACATACAGGACAATTAGGAACGACCCGACTAAAAAAATTAACTAAGCTCCTTTATTATATTTGGATGTTACAATACTACCTTCTAAGACTAGTGACCACTAGGGTGGATGTTTGCTTAATTTCTTTGATGTTCCAAGAAAAGATTAATTTAAACGATTTTCCAGAATACACATATTCCAAAACGAAATTTTTGCATTGTGGCCACTGAGTTCAATATGTTATTCAAAGTATATCACATGATATTTGAAGCCTAGCGATGCTGCTAAGGTCATAGATTATTCCATTGCATTGGTGTAACATAATAAAGACTTAATATTAGCGGCCACTAGGATAATTCTTATCTTGTATTCAAGATATTGATTAACAACCTCGACTAAAAACTTAAAAACTGAACTAAGCTCCAACACCAATTGTTTAGCCAGGTGGCCTCTAAGTACAACATGTTATTCAAAGTTTATTACATGATATTCCTAGCATCCACTACGGTCAAAGATAATTACATAGCGCTAGAGGAAAATCACAAAGACTTGAGGTTAGTGGCCGCTAGGATATTTGTTGTCTTGCAATCATGACAAGTAGTAACGACTTCATTAAAAATCTAATTATGCTCCTTATTATATTTAAATTTTTCCTGAATACTCATGATTCCAAACAAAAATTTAAGCCTAGTGGTCAATGAGCTCAATAGGATATTCGAATTCTATCACATGAATTCCAAACGAAATTTTAAGCCTAGTGGCCATTGGGTTCAATATGTTATTTGAATTAGTGTTGTTGTAACATCACAGAGGCTTGAGGTTAGTGGTCTTTAGGATATTTATTTTCTTACATACAAGACAATTAGTAATGACTCGATGGAAAAATGCACTAAGCTCCATTATTATATTTAGAATTTAGAAAATGATGTTCCAAGACTAGCGACCGCTAGGGTGGATGTTTACGTCATTTCTTGGATATTCAAATACACAACTAGACAACAAATATTTGAAGATAGGATAGATATTAACGATTTTCCAGAGTACATGTAGCCCCTAAGATCGAAGCTTATTATATTCTCATCGTGTAACATAACAAATTTTAACGAATTTCGTGATTACACATATTCCAAAAATAAATTTTCAGCCTAGCAGCCGCTGAGTTCAATATGTTATTCAAAGTCCACCACATGATATTTGAAGGATATCGGGCACTAAGGTTGTATATTATTTCATGGCTTTGGTGTATGTTATCAGCCAATTTTGACTTTGCAAAATTAATTTAAAAATGGAAATTTTGAAATTTTTCAAAAGTGTTACTTTGCATGGTTTATCACTCTCATCACGACCGTCTCATTTTTGTGATCGTTCCGGTCTTTGTTTCATCCATTTCGGGCGAGAACTCCTCCCGCCAGGTCTTAAACTACGTTAAATATTAATTAATTAATTACTCTTTGTTTAATAAAATTAATTTTAATAACTTTGGAGTATTTAATTAAATAAATATTAATTAAATTTCATTTGACAAGTTCTATTTTAATTGTCGGGGAAAATAATCTTCCGCTTCCCATTGCTGGGGATGCCAAATTGGCTTCCTGGGCCCAGATTTCCCCTTTCCTAGAAAAATTGTTTTAAATCCCCACTCGTGGGATTTCTTCCCCATTGCCAAATTAATGAATTGGAAAATGGGAAAAAAATCTCCTAATTTCCCACATGGGGAAATAAAACAGGGATTTCCAGCCTGCCTTGCCATTTTCGTTGGCAATTGGCCGCTGATTTCCCATTTCCCCCTGGCAATTAATTCCACTACCCGGAAGAAGGGAAGTTGGATTAATCCTCATAAATTCCTCCATCGAACTCATTGGAAAGAGTCATGTGAAGCTTTCTAAATTTCTTCTTATTTCTTCTAAGAAACATAATAATATTTTTATCACATCCATCAAACAATACTAGTCTATGAACGCCATTGTGAAGGAGAAATACAAGAAGGAGGACAGTCCAAGCAAAGGCCATAGCAAAGGATAAAACCAGTCCCAAAACACCACGCAGGAGAAGGAGGACAGTCATAGAAATCCCCACGCATTGGCAAAGGGAGGGCAGCAAGGTGAAAGCATAAAACAAAAATCCACACAGGTTTTTAAATATAAAAATACAAAGTAATGTTTTTCACACATTAGCAAAAGCCAGAACAGTCCAAAGAACTTCTCCCACGTAGCCCAAGGGAGATAAAAGAATATGCAGAAGTATTTGAAATAGTAGGTGAAAGCACATGCCACGTGGAAAGAACAAGAATTCTCATGCGGAGTTTCACATGAGACAAAAAAAGAGCAAAAGGTAATAAAAAGAAATTTCAACGTGTTGGTGTGGAAAAGGAAGAATAAGGAAACTTCAATGCATGCAGCAATGTCCAGGTAGGTTTAAACAAATAATGTTTTGAGTTTTCCACGTTGGTTTTGTTGAAAATTTCAGTCCACGCATTGGTGGAATAAAGACAGACCAAGAATAAATCATTTCCACCACGCATTTACTTGGGCAAATCACATAAGAGGTAAAAGGAAGTGAAGGATCAGTTTTCAACGCATTGCAAGAATAAGAGTCCACGTTTCAGCTGGGAAGAAATAATTATTCACGCAAGGAAAGAGGATTTGCAGTTCTCCACGCAAGAAATAAAACCAAGACAAGTCCAACGCAGCCAAGAAGTCCCACGCATGGTTTGAAAGAAGTCAAGGAGTAGTGTCACGTTCCATCATTTGCCAAGAAAATCCACGTTCCAACAGGAGTTTTCCAATTCTCAACGTAGAGGTTTTTGGTGAATAAATTCCACGGGAGAATTTAATTAAAAAATAAATCGTTTTCATCACGCATTGGTGAGAAGTATTCAGGGAAAAATAATTATTCACGCATTTGCATAAACCAAGAGCTCTCCAGAAATTCAGGCTATTCAATAATATCACGCATTCAAAAGTCAGCACAAAAAAAAGAGAAAATGAATTTAATAAAGAAAATGATAGATGGAGAAAGAGCGTGTTACAGGTTATATCTATTGAAGTAATCAACTTTGGAGCTTGATATCTCAAAGTCGGATGATCATCGGGAAGAAAGGTTTAGTATGTTGAATTATCCTCATCTTCATATACTCATTTGCCAAAATTCAAATGTACAACACTTCATTTGATATTTTCACAGAGTCAAATAAAATTCACTTTGCATGATTTCACTTCTTATGTAGTTTTCAGCCTGTCAAGGTGACTCACTTTGAGAGTTGATATTTTAGACTCAGATGATCGTCAAGAGAAATGAATTGTTTTGTTCAATTATCCTCACCTTCATATGCTCCCTTGCCAATTTTTAGATGCTCAAGGTGACGTTTGGTATTTTTACCAGGCTAATTTTACAGGTGATTTGTGTAGTTTTGTAAGATGGAAGTAATCACCTGAAATCACGTTTCTGTCACAATCATGTCATCTCCAAACAAAATGATGTTGTGGTATAAGTTCCAGGGCATTCTAATCACCCCGACGCTCCATTCAGAGTATGAGAACATCATCGATGCCAACTTGGGACACATCGATGTAAGTCGGTTCTGCGATCGCATATCGACAGAAGGAGAGTCACAATTTTCTGACGCTTGTTCTGAATTGCATAGATGCACCACAAACCTGCATAGTGTGGTGATTCAACTCCAATGGCTCCAAAGTAGAAGCAACCTCTGACTTCCTCATTATGTGGTATAAGTCATAGCTATTGGCATATGTCTCTTCGAAGTCAAAAACCATTGTTATCGGCAGAAATCGATAATGGGAGAATCTTGTCTACACAATTGTTTTCACTTGATCATTGTACGAATCTATTCATCTAAAAACCAATACCAATGATAAGTATAATTGTGCGGATCATCAAGCAAGGCCACGTCATTCAAGTGTGTCCCTGTTAGCTCTCATTTAGCAGTGGGCACAATACTTCATCAACCAGTCTTAAAGTTGGAGCATTTTCGAATTGGACGATCATGAGCAGATCAGAATGCCAACACTTTGGGATGGTGACAAAGAAAAAGGACATAACTCCAGGAAGTGAATTGCAATTTTGGCTCTTGGAAGATCTTCTCAATGACAAAAGATTAAGAGCTGGATTCTGACAAGCCAAGGTGGCGTAACGACTTCGATCTCGTGAAAAATGAAGAATTCACCATGGAAAGGTATTCAGAGCATGTGGAGAATTGTATGTAATTTTGAATGTGAATACAAATGAAGACAAAATTTCTCACACCAGGATGTTGCTCAAACGAAGAGGTGGATGAATTGATCAAGTTTCAAGCTCATCTCTCTTGTCATCTGGAGGATTACGGAGCACGATCAATGAGTTCATTCCCATACGATTGGGATAGGTGGAATCTTGGCCCAATGGATAAGGCACTGACCATAGGTGTTTTGATCTAGGTGGCGCATTGTTGACTAGGATGTCTATGTGTGTGTCCAAGTCATTTAAGTGGGGTCCACGTGTGCCCATTTCTTTTATGACTTTTTAACGTAAGTGGTTTCTATTTTTAGTTGCTTTTAATAAAGTTGGTTGAAAAAGTCAAAGGTCACTTAAGTGCCTTATTTAATGATCTTGTAAAACCCTAACTACTTTGTAACCAACTTTTAGGTTATAAAAGGAAGTGAGGGGCTCATTTGTAAAAGTGACTTTGAGAGAGGAGAAGAAAATACTTTTGTGTGCAAGCTTTGTTTCAGGAATAAACTTTGTGTTCTTTTGTGAAAACAATTTAGAGTTAATGAAATATGAAATTTGTGTCTCATTCATTGTCTCTTGTAACATTTTATGTTCTTATGTTCATTACATGTTAGATGTTTTGATCTTGCATGCAAATATTGTCATTGATCTTATTGTCAATGTTATTAATCTGTTTCTAGTTCACAAAGTGATCAAGCTCGATTATATACTTGCTCACGTGTGTTCCCTTTTACATATTCTTGTTTAGCTAACTCAAACTCTGTTTTTATTTGTGTTAGTTATTTATCTTTCCTCTTCGTGTAATATTAGGCTATGTTTTTACGTAACTCTTGCATGTTCTTTCAATTCATTCCGTTCCACTCCTCTCCTTTATTCCATTCCATCTCCCTCATTCACTTTTCTTTCCATTGATGTTCCAAAACACCCCCACATACAATTTTGAATGTACGGATGTAAATACAGATTTTGGTTTTCAATAAAGGAAGCCTCACCTTCATTGAGGAGGGACTTCATTCCCACACTTTGTGCATGTCATTTGCATGCGTGCAAATCCATATGTAAACAATGTAACATAACAAAGTCTTGAGATTAGTGGTCATTGGGATAATTCTTGTCTTGCATTCAATCCCCTCTAACCTAAAGCTAATAATATTGTTTTTTTACATTGACGGAAAGATATCCTAGAATATATAGATACTAGCGAGCCGTTATTCTTCACTTCTACCAAAAAATTGACAACTTTAAAAAAACCAAATTTAATAGCGATTAATTGTTTAAATTGCTTAGTGCAACGCATAACATAAAATTCTACTAATGATTTCTTTTATTTTATAATTAAAGGAGGGTTGAAGGGTCCCTTTCCCTTTACATTATAGATACAATGAGAGGATCAATCTAAAAACCCGAATGATCTAGCAATACTTTGGTGAAAAAACAAGGGCAAATGCCAAAAAACACAAGTGGTTGGGAATATAAAAACCCCAGACAATAAGCCAAAAAGTATGAATCGATAATAATAGAACTGACAACGCTATATAAAAATTAAAATAAAGATACATGCTGATAGATTTTAGAACCACTTATTTATTTGAATCAGATGACATCTCTGTAACCTCCACCTTAACGAGCATGAAAATGGTTTTCATTGGCGGTTCTAGAAAAAGATGCTCTTTTCCAGCAATAGCTTGACTCTTTAACCAATCGTACGCCTCACAACCTTGCCGACGAAGAACATCCCAACATGTCGATTCTTATTGCAGCGAGTAAACATAACATTTAGGCCGGGTAAGTGTAGTGACCTATCTCACGTCAATGATGTCTTGCCCAATTTTTCCACTTCATACAAGAAATGATTTAGGACATGAAATTGTTTGTACAATTCTAGAAAAATGTCCACGTCCACCAAACCTTCCTATTTCTAGTGAGAATCAGAAATCAAGGACCACAACACACTCAAGGTTTTTCCATTTCCACTTCCATGCCAACCGTATATGTTGGCTTGATCCAATGACACCCATCTCCAAATCTCAATCCTTCACTGGATGTATGATAAGAAGATGAAAAATGAATGTTGAAGCAACTTCTGCATTTACCCTCAGACATCCCTCTAGAGAAATATAATCATCTCCAAGAATTACCTCAATTGCAACTAGATCGTTTCTCTGATTTAATCCAAAAATTGAGTTCAAATGGCGACGTGAAATTTTGGTATAAAATCTCATTTCATGCATAGCCACGGAAAATTGCATGAAAGGCAACATTGGTCCGGCCATGATAGAATAAATGAAATCTCGTGAAAGAAACCTAAAAGGTGTGAAAATAAGGGGAGAGATTAGATAAATATATGGAGTGAATATGCCATCGCATGCTTGAAATTAATACAAGCTTATCAATGGCTTTAATATCAACCTTTATTGGAAAAGGTGATGAGTCCAACCAATCAACATATTTATTACAAATCTTATCACAAAACGCTATGTGAGTTCCTCGATTTTTAAAAAATATTCCTATTTAGTAGTTATCATCTAGAGTTAATGAGAGTATACAAAGGGAATTTTAATCACACAAGATTAATTTTCCCTGACAAGGTCTTCTTTTTAATGACAACATTAGCAATAATATGGGATTCACCTCCAATAATTAATTCATTACTATTCGATTCATTAGCCAAGGACAAATAACATTCAATGCTTAAACTTACTGATTTATACATTTAATACTTTACTAAATTTATAGTCATTAGTCACCCATTATTTTTTTGGGCTACCACTCCATACAAGCTTTGAGGATACTTATTCTACTATGATCTAATCTTGCTACTCTTTGTGATCTAACCTTTCCTAACTATGTGGTTATTTTTATTACCAGCCTTAACTAACGGTGCTTACCTTTCATTAACTAATTAGATGCTGCTTACCGGTTGTAAAGAATTTTAGTTTATATGAAAATATATGGATTAGGTTTGTTTGATATATCACTTAGGTCTATTTTTTTTTAAGGATGATTATAAGGAAAAAGAAAGGCCAAGATGGACATGATACTTCTTCAGGTTCAAATGATGTACTTCTACTACTATGATCTAACCTTGCCTAACTATGTGGTTATGTTTATTATCAATAATGGTTTATATTAGAAATAGCAAATCCTTCCCTTTCATTAACTGACGTTGCTTATCGGTTGCAAAGCATTTTTTTTATATGAAAAGATATGAATTGCATTTTATGCATAATATATCAAATGAGAACTATATAAGGTGTCAACCTTCTTGAAGGTATGTATTCAAGGACTTGGCTCTGCCAGGATAGTCCAACTAATATAAAATAATTACAAACAATGACAACAAAGATGTTGAGATTGTTTTTGCATCGTTAAAATGGATTCCCTAACATTGTAGAGGCTAGCGGCCGCTAGCCTTCTCATCAACAAATAATTAGTAAACATAAAACAAGCATTTCTCTTCATGACCTCTGATCCTTTATTCTTAAGCAAGGTTTGTGTTCATCTTTACCCTCGATGTTTAGTAAATTGTTTCGGACTATTTTGTTTAATAGGTAATTTCTAAAAATATGCAGGGCCAAGATGATCAGGATATGTCTTTAGGTTTAAAATATGTACTTCTATTATTATGCTCTAACACTTATATTTTTCGATAATGTAGAAATGAATTTTTTTAGACCGATATTTTAAAAAAAAAACAATAAAGCCTAGTGAGCGCTAAGCCACTCCTTTCAATGAATGCGTAATGAAGCTTAGCGGTCACTAAAAATTTTCATTGATACGAACCGACATGAATTACGTGATATGAAAAATATATCCAACTAGTAATACATAATGCTTTATCCTTCTGATTGTTATTCTTGAAGTTTAAATGGATTCCAAAAAATGTAGAGGAAACTACCTAAGGGAAGTCAGGAAGCTTAGTGGTTGCCAAGAATTTTCCTTTCTTTGATGTTCCAAGACAAGAGAAGACAAAAAAATTCAAGACAAGAAAAATATTTACCACTTTCTTGAATACACATAATTAAAAATATTTACCACTTTCCTAAAGTCACGTAATTAATACAAGAATATTTGAAGTCTATTACATGTTATTCTTAGCCTAACATTTTATCTTAATGTTGGTGGCTGATAGGATATTTTTGTCTTTTATACGGGACAAGTAGTAATGAATCAATGAAAAAACTATGTTCCATTATTGTATTTAAATTTTACAAGACTAATGAGCGTGAGGGAGGATGTTTACTACATTTATTTGATGTTCCAAGACAAGAGAAGACAAAAATACTCCAAGACAAGATAAATATTTATGATTTTTTTAATAGAATAATTCAAAATGTAATTTCAAGAGAAACAATACACGTATCAAACATGCAATATTAATCCTAGCGCCCACTAGGTAGATTATCCACCACCATGATCCTAGCATACACTAGGGTTTTCCATGATTTTTTTTTATTCAATCACTAATTTTAAAATAAGAAACTATTGAGGCTTGATACTGGGAAACCATTACTTTCAATTACTAATTGAACCTAGTAGTTGTTAGGCATTTTCCTTTATACTAGTTGATTTCAATTATGTGATATACACGATATATCTTATGAAATATAAAAGGCACCTAATTACAACACCCAAACACATCATGACATGTAAGATTTGTTATTATTAAATATTCAATTCTCAACCATTATCACCCATGTTGGATTCCAGGTTTCCACAATGAAGTAGTGTAACTCAAATATGTTTTTTACAGTGATGGGAATATATATATATATATATATAATTCTTTATGCTAGCTGACCACTAGTCTTCACTTCTAGCAAAAATTCACTACTTGAAACAAACCAAATTTAATAGCGATTAATTGTTTAAATTGCTTAGTGCAACGCATAAAAAAAAAAATTATTAATGTTTTCTTGTTTTTTATAACTAAATGGGGTTGAAGTATGCTTAGAGACCGTTATGTTATAAATATTTATTCCTATTGAATTTTACTCTATGAAAATAATGACATAAAGATACAACATCTCGTTGTTATTGCACTATTGAGAAACAATATTTTTCTTTCCAATTACTTACAAAATATTAATTTGTTTAATTCCTTTTTTCAGGAAATATGTCTTTAATTGGTCACTCTCGTTCATGAAAATTCCTTTGATTGAAGGAGTAGAGGATATGAAAAATATAGATGATGAATGGTTTGTAGAAATGCATTCCCCAGAAAAATTACCACGGTGATCTGTGGTTATTTTTGTTGATGAAGACGTTGTCAAGTGAAGTCGGTATGGTACTAACTTCAAAATTTATTGATGAGAAAATATTGTGTATTCAAGTTGAATGCATTGACGTCATAATGAATAAGTGCCTTATTCTTGACATGGATTTGGAAGTTTCATTTTTCAAGAAACTAGAAATGAAGGCTTCTAGAGAAAATAAGGTGTTCTTGTCTTAAATATGGTTGGAATTTGGGGAATTTCATACATTCAAAAAAAATAGGATATGAAAATGCCCTTGAATTTCATAATAACATGAATTTGGTATTCAAAAAATTGTATAGAACCGAGAATACCTCTTCTATTTTTCATTATTTGAATAGAAAAAATTTTTTCTCCACCGAAACATGCAAAGCTATTTACAACGCTGAGGTGATCTTATTTTTCTAAATTAGAGATAGATCCATCTAAGTCAAAGTTGTAAGGGCTTAAAAATAATAACAAATCAGTTTTGTTGTTGAAGAAAGTGACCAGTATATTTGAGCAAATAGAATCTTCAAATGTTGAACAATTAAAATTGTTTTTGTTCAATGGTGATGTTTTTCCAGTTGAAGTTTCTAGGTGTCATTTGGTACACCTCCAAAATATCAATTTTATCCTGTGTAAGAGATAATGTTGACCTTCTTGTCCATTCAATGTTGATTAATGTTATTCCTACACTGAGGGATGTAATTCTTCTTCCCTTTTTACCTTCTACAAAGGAACTTGTGCAACTCGAGGATCCAAATGACCTGAAAAGGGATGAAGTGCAGTTCTACATTCTTGATGGCCAACATACCATTTGTGCCCAAAAAAAAAAATTGGTTGAAAAAATACAAGTCATTACATACTAAGATGCAGTTTAGAAAGGCTCACATTATGTCTTCACACATGCCTAACGAAAAAGTCATTGTTAATATTTGCAAGCAAAAAAATGATGTAAAAAAAAATTGGATTGATACCAATTTTATTGATGTACTCTATAAGGATCGAATGATTTGGAGATCCCTAGGATGTCCTCGAAGGCCCAGTGGGAAACTCAAAGTCAAATGATTTGAAGGTAACAAAACTTAATTTTAATGCATTTGTTCTTAAAATTTAATTTTGTAATATGCAGAAAGTAAATATACTATTTCCTCTTTCAATGCAAGAGTTTTGAGAAGCAATGTCTTTCTATTTTCAAAGTGGCTAAGGTAGAGAGTCTTTATGAAAATGACATTTCTATTTTTACTCGAGGACATATGGACAAAATTGACAACAACCTTTGAGTTATTTAAATTAGGTGGGCTTGCTTGTTCTCCTTTTAAGGATAACCAACCTAACTTTCAAGTAAATTCATTGGCAAGGTTCACGATGAATTCCTTCAGGCCTTGTAAGAGGAATGATTGATGAGGAGATATCAATTCTACTAGATAATGTCCAATCAGGGAAAGTATGGTAATTAGATCTATTGAAGCAGGCATCATAGTGGAGAATTTTGATTTTTATTGCCAAAGAGTAAAATATGATAGAAGAATGAGAGAAAATTTTCTAAAATATATGAAAAGTAAATATCCAGGTAATATTGTATTGGCAGAATGCATTGAAAAAAATATTGTTGAAAAATTTGTCTCGTGCATGATTCTCACTACCACTAGTTGTGTGTACTCTTGGGAGAAGAGAATAAAGGAAAAAGAAAAGTTTGATTCTGGAGGAAGTGAAAAATCAAAAAATAAAAATTGATGTTGAAGTGTTAGAGGTTCTCCCAGTGAAACTCAAACAATTATAGACAACTACGTGATTTCAATGGAAGAAAATATTCCAACAAGGATGGAAGACACCAAGAGTTTACCTGTCAATGTGCATATCCCTTCCATCTCTAGTCAACAATATCTTCTATTTCGTCAACTAATCCATTCAATGCAAAATGTGTGATCACATATTTCTATAATTTGTCTAGTGTACTCACTTCGATGCAATAATGGACCTTCTTACAGTTTTTAGATCTAGTCTACTAAATTGTGTAATTATTGTGCTCTTACCTGTTTCTTCTTCAAAAATGTTAAGAGAGATAAAAAAAATACATGCAAAAAAGTTCAAAGACAAGGGGGAATCAGTTGTGGAAGGTTGTTACAGATTTTATGACAGCAATGGAAAATTTAAGAGCTTGTGTCTTATGTACACAATAACTGATGTGCACAATTGTGATGTTGATGATGGGGATATAGCAAAAATCACCATGGATTGGATGGATCAACTTCCATAGAAAATTGTGACTACAAGTGAAATTGGCCTACGAGGAAAGACACATCCTTTTCTTTACAAGAGATCTTATGGGTTTTGGTCTCATATGTTCACTTGACTCACTTCGATAATTCTTCGGTTATAGTGTTGTATGGTGGTAGTGTTGCAGTGCATGCTTTGGTTGACTCAGGTCTATCTGCGGTTTTTATTGTTGAATCACATGATCAAGAAATGTTTTTACAACATTACTATTCTCATTTGAAAAAAGTATGTTGATTAAGATCACTTTAAAAATTCTATTAGTTTAATGCATTTGAACTGATACATACAATATTTATGCAGACAACCAAACAATAGAGGAAGACACCATCTCTTCCTCTCCACATACAAACAAAGGAGATGATGTCATTCTTAGTATGTCGCAACCAATTCAACTTGTTTCCCCAGATGTCGTTGACCATCCATCCAATGAATCTATAAAAGGTGAGTAAGAAATACTCATTTTATAAATTTATCACTAAAAGAAGTTTTCGATTGTCATTGTTTACATATTTTTAATAAAACTTCAATTTTTTCAGATTTGATGCCAAATGGGGAGGTTTTTGGCATGTCATGCACGAAACTCGTAGATGGAAAAATGGTATGATAGTCATATACAATTATAAAGAAAACCATTTATAAGCCCCTCATAATTGAAGGAACCTATAGCAAAGTAGTTTATTTGTTATATGTATTACCCTAGCGGTCACTAACATACATCTTTTAATTAGATTTATTTTGAATTGAGTAAATTTTTGGTTTATTGGTTAATATTAAATTGTGGAGACAATTGAAAAAAATTACTTTACATATTTGGCTATTTGTGGCCGCTAAGCTAATCAAAGAATGTCATACCAACTATAGTCTAGAAATAATGGGTTAGCCTAGTGGTCCATAAAAGGTTTTTTCATTGAATAGAAGCAAGTTATATCATGAATTTAATTATGTCACCATGGTATTTACTTTCAATTGATTAATTTTTTTCTAATTGGTTAACAATAAGTTACCGACAATTGAAAAAAAAATACTTCTTTGCATTTTTCATTAGTGGTCACTAAGCCCATCATAGACTGTCAACCCAAACATAGTCCAGGCATTAATGGCTTATGCCTACTGGTCACTAATATACAACTACATCTATGCAATATTGTATAAAAAGAAAGTTGTATCACATATTTTTTTACATCGAATTAAAATTTATTTTGAATTGATTACTATTTTTTTTAAATAGAACAAGCATCACAAGAACCTGTAGAGGGGGAGTGTGAGGGAATCCAAGATGGAGTCTCAATCAATAAGTGTTAACATACTAAAATTTTGATTATTTGAATTGGTTAATATCAAATTACGGAAAATTGAGAAAAAATACTTTGTGTAGTTGGCCAAAAGGATTATTTAATTATTTTAGATTTGGAGGGTTTTCTCTATGAGAAAAACCAATCCTATAAAGATTTGGAAATCAAGTTTGGTAAGGAGACTCTCAACTTGCAAGGTGGGCTCAAGGAATTTTTAAAGATACTAGCAGTAAAATGTGAAGTGGGATTTTGGTCTAGCTATCTCTCTTGTCTTTGAAGTTGAAAAGTTGATTAAGGATTTGAAAAAAATTAGCATTTGAATTCAAACCAGTTATTTTTTTGGGTAAAGAACATTGTTGTGTAGAAGATGAAATTGTAGTAAAATATCTCCAAAAGATTTGGAGTAGAGAGGATATTGTTTTTGCCCTAGAGACACATTGTGTATTACAATGGGCCCAAAGGAAACCCTCCAGAAAATTTTATGGTGGGGAGGAAATCCAATGAAGAAAATTGTTTCAAAGATAAGTGGTTGATGACCAATTTGTACACAAAACATATCACGATATATGTCAGGGTTTGAGTGTTGCAGAGGGCATCCAAAAATTGCAGCAAACAAAAAATATATAACTATTAATTATTTCAAAATGTTTTTACAATGATATTCATTCATATAGTCATATGGTCACTCTTTATTTTATATGTTGAGATTACAAATTTAAAAGTTGGCAATATTTATATCTTCACTGTGATTGAGTTGATATTATAGTTTTATAAGTTATTTTTGTGAATTACCCAAATAAAATATTATCAAATACTATGTTGCCTTGTTTTTAATCACTTTTGGAAGCTTACATTAATTCTAAGTTTTTTTATAGATCCTATTGGGAAGCCTCAAAAATTACTAGTTTTGGGAGTTAAAGGTTTGTTGTTTGGAATTTATGGTATTGGCAAAAAAATACCTCATAATATGGTTCCATATTTTAGATCCAAGAATATTGAATACTTTGAACGAGATTTTAGTGTTGACTTGATAAGTACTTGAATCAAAATATTTTGACACTGCCTTATGGTCTTCATTTATGGATTCAACAATGGTGAAGTACATGTTCATCAAAAAAATTAGTTGGGTGAGAAACCCACTTCAGTTCATTTGGGGATGCCACCAATGTAAGTTCAAAAAAATACAATCAATAGATATTAGACATTTATGGTAATTTCTATGGTGAAAACAATATACTTTTATCGATGACGTGAGATTCTTTTCACACGAGGTCAAAGAATAAATTACTCTCAAAACCCCAACATACTTGGAGATTTGATGGAAACTATAAGACTGATTCAAAAATTTACACTGAATTATGTACATGGTTAAACATGCAGGAGAACACAAGAACATGTGTAGATCATTGAAAACATTTCAAATGCACCATTGGCGTTTGAATTATATACTTTTCTTCCAAATCCAACAATGTATTGTGCATTTTTATGGAATAAAATAACTACCTTAAGGTTCTTAAAATTCGCAGTGCACAATCATTTTTTTTTCGATTCTTTTTTGGGAAAGAAAACATTTTTTTCTAACTTGGGTGAAGAGACAATTGTGGATCATGGACCAATAAAAGAACAAGTTTTCCCAGATCTACATAGTTTAAACTTAAACAAATTTTATAACTGGTAAGACCATTATTCCCAATCAAAAATTAAGCCTAGCGACCACTAGCATGTAAAAAATGAAACATATAATGTTTATTGTTTCACACATCGATGTTGGATTCTCTGAAATAAAAATAATTTTTTCCCTAGTTATGCATGGTTTAATCTTAAAGACATTTTGAAATTGATAAGAACCTTATTCGCAAGAAAAAAATAATCCTAGCAGTTGTTAGACCATATAAAATAGAAACATGTTATGTTTATTGATTTGTAGATCCATGGAGGCTTCCCTAAAATCATAAAATGATTTTTACTAGATATTCATATGTTAATCTTAATGACATTTTGAAAATGATAAAACCTTGTTCCAAAGAAAAATAAATCCTAGTCTAGCTACCACTAAAGCACATATAAAACTGAAACATTTTATGTTTATTGTTTTGCATATTGTTATTTTAAATATTTTCTATTTATTGTTGTGTGGAAGATTACATTGTGACCAAATGAACCGTTTATAGAGGATCCAGGAATCAAAACAGATTTCTCAAAAATCTTAGCAAGGTTTAGAGCAAGTGTAATGCATATTACAATTGTAAAAATACACCTATTGCAGGATGAATTGTGGCCTATAATGCATATTACAATTCTACTTGATAGATGAATTATGGCCTATATTACAAATATTGAAGGATGTGGAAGATGATGTGGAGATGTCGTGATGTTATTAAATCAATAACCTAATTACAATTATGTAATTTGTCCCTAAATTTAATTGATAACACCTTTTTGTATAATGTGTGTGACTATCTTTAGTAATGTTATTTTCTATAATGTGTGTTTATCAATTAAAAAGCCTTTATTCATAATCTATCCAATGCATGGGAAAATCTTGATGATGCCATCCATTTTTTATTCCACCAACCACCCTCACACGAGTTGAGGGACTACTTAATTGGGTTGTGCTTTCACCTACCCTCACTCGTTTTCTCACGTTTCTCTCTGTTATTTTCCCCTTCCCTCTCATGGCATCTACCTATGTTCCTTTCATCCTCTTGCATGAAAAAGAAGCCGGAAATGGATTTCCTCTCTCTGTGTCTTCCACTCATCTTCACAATGTCTTCTGCATAGGCTCCACACCTATTCTGAATGCGATTGAGAAATTCTTGGGCATCGATTATCTCCAGAGCACTGAGGAGAGCTCGTGTCAACTTAAGATTGTAGGCATCTTTGTGTTCAATTTCTTGGTGTTATGTGTAGATAAGGAAGTGGTCATGGCAGTCACATCCCATTTCATTTACCCACATCATCATGTTTCTTTATTTGAATCTCTAGTAGAAGTATGCCTTCCTATTCTATTTGCCAATCTGTATCCTTGTCCCTCTCCTTTCTGGGTTGATAGATTTGTGATGCCTTGGAATTGAAAATTCAAGACCTCCATTAATTTTTCAAGTTTTTTCAAAGCATTTGTATGACAGTAGGATTTGTGATGCCTTGGAATTGAAAATTCGGGACCTCCATTAATTTTCAAGTTTTTCAAAGCATTTGTTGATCTGATGGGGCATCTATCTCTAGTGTGCCATCCTTGGACCTATTCATGCTTGCAAAACCTACCCCACCCCTTCCTAATCGTGTGGTGTAGTTGAAGACTATTGTTGGCTTGTCCTTTACCTTTCTCAAAAAGATATTGCAACACTTGGCTCGGTGGACCAATTAGAGGTGAAACCCTAGGTTTCTCTATCATTCATGTTATATTTTGGCCTCGTTATTTACAATCTTTCCTATTGGTTTTTTGTTTTTATATGTAGCCCTTCATCAATCAAATATTTTGATACTTGTAGGGTGGGGACCCATCAACCCTCCGGTTCATAGCTTTGTTAAAAGCATTTAACTATCTAAAAATAAAATTATGTAATTTTCCCTAACTTTATTTGAGAACAAGTTTTTTTGTATAATGTGTGTGACTATCTTAATAATGTTAATATGTATAAAATGTGTGACTATCTTTAGTAATTTTATAATACAATAAAGTATTTAAACAATAATAGATATGTTAATATATACAAAAAAATGTACATAACATTTTTATTCTTGTGAATTCTTATTTGATTAATGTTAATTTAACTAGATAAGCTACACTAGCATTACCTAGTGAGCATTAAGTTTTAACTCTCTTACTTGTATTTTTAAAGTCATATTATCCTCTCGACTTCAAACTTTGTTGCAAAAATTGTTCACATCGGTTTAAGGAATATAAGGAATTAAAAATTCTCAGCCACTTCAACAATCAATGTGTTCATAGATATCGTGAAAACAATTTTAATTTTCTATGATTTATTCTGTGAATTTGGGATTCCAACGTAATGAATAGTTTTAAAATGAAATTCAAATAATTCTTAAAATGATTTACCATAATTCTACCTTTACAAAAGACAAAAGGAGTTTTAATTTATTTCATATCTATATTTAATTACAAAAATATATCCTCCTGACAAGGGGAGTAAGGACAATTTTAATTGTCATTTAAAGTTTTAGGTATGGGAGGAAAACTTCCATGGTGATTTCATGTCCCTTTTTTTGAGGCACACAAGTATGATGGAAGGTAATGCGGGGGTAATGATGAATTTCCTCACATGTTTATAACTATTAAGGGAATGTTGATGTTTTTGTAATCTAGGTTTATTCCTCTCTTGGAATCCGGATTTATAACTATTAAGGGAATTTTAATGCACATTTATTCCTCTCTTAGAATATGGATTTTAGCCCTTATAAGTACAGTCTCGAGCACCACCGGTGGCGCAAGTTCGGCATTGCTTCTAATAAGGAACCCTCTTTTGGATTGACCCTACCCGCTGGGATACAAGGATTACATTTTATTATATTCTCTTAGTCTCGATCGTCGCCCTCTTCTAGTTCTTCATAATATCTTCAATAATTCTCTAGTTACACGAGTTTCAATAACGTCATAATAAATGAACTTATTTGAAGGACTATGTGTGAGTCTATAAATTTGTTGACCCAACAAGTATGATAGGTTTATTAATAGCTTTGAGGTTTGTAGTGATAAGATGGCTTGGTGATTAGGCTAAGGAGCTAATACAGGTGCACCAAGAACAAGATTGAAGGCATGAAATTGGTATATCAAGTGACAAAGTTGTGGCTACTAAGCATCAAGAAAAATTAAGAAGGTACAGAATATTACTAGAGAAATCACTAAGAAGGTTTTTGTTCAATAATGAGTTATGAAAGTCCTATATGTAGGATGAAATGCAACAAGTCCTGAGTACAGCATGAGATGGACGATAAAGATGTGTAAGGTATGCTTGAAAGGATTGAGACTGTGTGAGATGGTCAATGGTATGTTGCAAAGAATATTTGAATGACCTATTTAGTCTTTTTGTATTATTATAGTGCATCAAATAAGTATAAGGGATTATAAGGATTTTTAATAGTTTTGAAGGATGAGAGATTCATGTGTTAGTGTTGTGTGACCTTATTCAAGTCTATGACTATCTTTGGAAGAAAGAATCAAATCTGGGAAAAAAAATTCTTAAGTTTGAGTATGAAGACTCGCTCATTTGAATAATCAAAGTTATGTATATTCACAGTCATATAATCATGTTGAAGACTCTAAGTAATTTGTTTTTGTTTCATGAAATCTGTATCATGCCTCAATGGAGACATGCCAGGTAGATTGTCGACTTGGTAAAGTGAGGTAAGTATGCGATTGCTTATGTTGGCATGTTGTGTTCTATGTTTTTTAATTGATGTAAAATCCAATTAATGAAAAAGAGGATGATTGAGTAGATTCATAGGATGCTCAATATTATGGTGATATATAATTTCAAGTGTTGACATGAAGGCATGAGGTGATTAAGTGAGAATGGCTTAGTTTAACAAGCCCAATTAAGGGACCTAGCTAGCCTACATGATGTAGCATGGTGGTATGAATTTCTTGGTGGACTAAGGATCATGGTAGAGGAACGGAGAACATATTTAGGGATTTTTAGGCACTCACATGAGTTTTAGGGTGCAGGTACAAGTTAAAGACCAAGATTCGGTGTTCATCTAAACTATGTGTAGTTTCTTGAGGCATGGGGTTGAGTTGTGGAAACATAAGATCTCATAGAAACATGAAAGGATGTAATATATGTTGTTCCAAGTATGTTATTACCATTTAGAGATATTTCATGTGGAGTTGTGATGTTGATTCGATTGACCCTAGCCTAAACCATGCAAAACCCCAAGGGATAGTCCTGCAAATGAGATGGGATGAGAATATTGAGAACTATTTGAGATATGATTATGATTGGATATGATTCATATATTTTTCTTAGAGGTGTGAGAGAAATTTGGATTCATTCTGAAGATTATTTTGTAAGATAAGTTGTTTTTGGTGAAATATGGTCAAGAAGAAGGTCATTTCCAACTTGAATTGCACCTTATTATGTTCACCGTGAATTATGTGCTTTTCGTGGGAGCTTTAGGATTTCAAGGATATTTTTAAATTGATTATACAAGGTTTCACTAAAATAATGAGGTCATTTCATTGTCACATTTTTATGAACAAATGTTAACAAGGTAAATAACTTTTTGTGTGTTTGAAAACCCTAGCTCAAAAGTAGTAGGACATATTTTTCTTATGAGTACTCATAATATATTTATATCACATGTATGATGATTTTATGATGTATAATACTCCTCCAAGTTTCCAAAAAGGTATGATAGAGCATTTGATGATGAGTGGACCCCACTCAAATGGGCCTATTTCTGAAGAAGTTCATATTGGGACAAAGTTTTCCAAAGGAGTTACAAAATAAATGGACATTTTTAGCATGAGAGTTTTTATTGATTTCCATAGTGGTTATAGGTCATGGTGATTCTTCTAAATAGAAAAGTGTGCCCTATTTGTGAAGACTAGTCAAAGGGTAGTTTTGGGGTAGTTTCAAGTAGTTTTTAAAGATGGTCTTGATTGAAGGCCTTTCACTTAGAGTTGGAAGGAATTATAATATGTTATGGAAATAGGATTCATATATATTTCTAGTGGTATAGTTTTTGTTTCATTATTATTACATTTGATTAGTCATCTAGGTTAGCTTGTGAGGAAGAATATTTTTGGTTTTCCATGACAAATTAACTCAAGTTTGAAAGAATGAAGTGAATGAGGCATGATATGGATTATATGATTATTGTTATCAGTTTTAAAGTTAATCTAGATTTTTTTAATATTTAATTCCTTTTCAGGTCTTGTAAGTTGCATCAAGGGTGTAAACTAGTTGAGTTTGCAAAATTGGTTTCTTGGCACCTTGATTTTGTGAAGAGGAGAGTTGATATGGTTTAGAGATATGGATGTTTCAAGCTCTATAATATGCATGGATGTGATTTAAAGATCCTTAAGATTCCATAAATTGGTTACATGCCATATTTTATTTTATCTTTTGTGATCTTGAATCCCAAAGTAAAGATATGTCTTGAAACAGCTGTTTAGAGAAGGATAAGAGTCTTTTGAGTTGTGTTATGAATTTTTGATTAGTCCAAGATAATTAACAACCATTGTTGATGTTTTTATGTCATATTACATATGTATGGTGAATTTGTGAGTTTTAATAATCATGGTTTTATCATTTGTGGTTTTAGCCCATCTAAGTGATGGGGTTTTGAGCTTGTTTGGTGCAAGTTTGATGGTTTTGGGCATGGATGACCTATATGGGTCATATGTGAATGTTTTAATGATTTAATTGGGATTTTTTAAGTTTAATTGGTAAAAAAGTAGGTAAACTGAAATTTATTATGTTTTAATGATGAGAATCATATAAAAGTGAATTTTAAGTTCAAATTTAAACTAGTTGAGAAAGAGGGAAAAAGTTAGGACCTATGCGAGTGTGTGTTATAGGTATGAAGGATGAGTTTTAAAGCTGATAAATTGTATGATAATTTGAAGAAATTTTTGAACTGTGTGTGCATGATTTAAAGGCCAAGACAAGTGAAGAAGGAAAGAGAAAAAACTAGCTAGGTGAATGAGGGTTTGAGAAAGGGTTTGAAAGAATTTGGAGCTAAATTTTGGGATCGCAATCAGTTGTGGTATCAACATATTTTCAATGATCATACTTCATCAAAATATTGTGTGATGATGCATATTCATACAAGTATATTTTTGTGATTAATATCAACAAGGGTTTAGGGGTTGGTGACTCACTAAATAAATCCCTTGTGATGTGTAATATTCACTTGAGTCTTTGTTGTGTGTAATATCGGAAGAAAAAAATTCAATGGTTTTCTTTTCCTTGAGGGTTTCCACATATATCTTATGTTGTGGTGTTCTCTCTTTTTTATGGCGATTTGAATGTATGGTATTTAATGTTGTGCACAGAGAAATGAATGGATGTTTGGTTTATAATTTTATTAAGATGATCTAGAAATTGGTTTGAGTTTATAAGGACTTATTCACCCCCCCTCTTAGTCCATTTTGCTTCCGACAATTGGTATCATATCAGGTCCTTTTGGAGAAGTTTAATCACTTGAAATGAGGTATTTTGAAGCACTATCATGGACAATTATCAAGTGCAAGCTGAAATGCTTCCCATGATTATAATAAGGGCTTACTTGAAACCCTTAGGGTTTTATATATGGGGTTATATTTTTAAAGTATGTTCATCACCTCATCTACTTTGAATAATAATGAAGTGTGTGGAATTTCTCAAACTACTTTTCATAGCCAAGATGAAAATATGATATGGTATATTGATAGTGGATGCTCAGCTCATATGACAAGTGACAAGAGTAAGTTCATCTCCTTAATAAATAATGCTTCTAGATCTGTTAGGTTTGGTGATAATTACGCCATTAAAATTGCAAGAAGATGTTCTTTAAGTTTGGATAATGGAAAAACCCTCACCAAGTATGTTATATATGATGAAGGTCTAAAGCAAAACCTACTCATTGTAAGTTAAATGTGAAAACAAGGTTATGTTCAATATTTTGATGATAAGGGCTGAAAAATTAAGAAAAGAGAAACAGGTAAGTTGGTTTCCAAATCCAAGTGGATTCAAAATAACATGTATATTTTGAAATAAATCAATAAATAAAAGTGTCTTATGAGTAAGATGAATGATAGTTGGTTGTGGCATAGGATATTAGGCCATGTAAACTTTGACAATCTTGTCAAAATCAACTCTAAAAATTATGTGAGAAATATGCCAAAAATCAGTAAACCAGAGGATACATTGTGCAAAGCATGTCTTCATGGGAAGAAAACTAGAAGAAGGTTCAATACAAATGAACATGACTCCACCACTAGTCCACTTCAACTAATTCACACTGATCTTTGTGGTCCTATGAGAACTGAGAGCACTTTAGGTGATTACTATTTTATTCTTCTTATTGATGATTTCACTAGATATACTTGGGTAGCTTTCTTGAGAAACAAATCAGATGATTTTGATGTTTTCAATTCTTTTAAAGATCTTATTCAAAATGAGAAAAATGGAAAGATAAAGTTCATTCTTTGTTGGAGGATGTCTTATTTCTTTGTCAAGCAAGAAACAAGTTATTTTGGCTCTTTCAACATGTGAAGCCGAGGATGTAGTTTTTCATTAAACTAAAATGTAATTATTCTAGCCTAATCTAATGCAAGTTTGTAGTAAATAAATAAGAAATGAAATAACTGAAATACACCCAAGCAAACTAAGTAATAAAAATATGAAACCCTAATGTGAAAATAGGGTTGGAAGATCCTTAGTTGATTTGAAGATTCTCGGGACTATGTCGCGGTGAAGACTAGGCCGAACAGAATTGGAGACAATTGCAGGGCCGATAAAATGCATATCCGAGTGACTTGGCTGGACTAGGCCACCCGGAAAGCCCTAGTTTATAATATCGGCTCACTAGTCCGTGTGAGAACTTTAGAAGCTAATTTCACATAGTCATTAGATGGTGTGAAGCCTTCACTTATTTTGGTGTATATGTCACACTTAGATCATTTATGTCATCATAAACCTACAATAAAGGAATCATTGCAAAACCCAAAACAAAGCATCAAAACCTTAAAAATAAAGATGCATATGAAAGGGTCAAACTGTCCTTAGCTTCCAAATTGATGGACTTATCACTAAGCACTACACTACATCTCAAATCCAATGTAGTTCTAGGTGTGTGTGTAGAATTGTTTCTAGGTTACGTTTGTGTCGATCGCACTTTGTGGATAGTGAACAAGTAACTAGATGTATAATGTAATAAATGTGTGCATGGAAACAATAAACTCTGCTCCCGTGAAGTGTTATGCAAGTGAACCATCCTTCATCCCTTGTGATGGAGCTAGATGGATGTAAATGGAGCTATAGATGCCTTTGATGGATGTAACCTTAGGTGGAGATAGTAGATTCTTAGTGCTTGGTCCCTTATTATGATCACATAACTTTATATTTATATGATTCCTTCACTTTAATTTCATAATTAACCCCGAAAAGGATGACTACCAAAAATATAAGATGCTCAAACAGCTAAAAAGGACCCAAAAAGTGAGATTAAAGTGTAAAGAGGACAAGGGCACCCAAAGGGAATGAGGAGCACAGGCGTTGGCATCTTGAATGGGTGCTCTAGTCTAGAAAAGATAAAACTGAATTATGAAAAGACATACTAGACCAAGGTAAAGGTGCAAGACTGAAAGTAGTAATAGAAAGCAACGAAAGATGGTCAAATACATGGGTTAATCAATACTCTTCTTGCTTAGGAACCATGCAAATGGTAGTATGTGAGCAAGACTAAATAATTACCCAGTATGTGATTTTGTGTCTACATTTTCCCCCACTTTATGTTGGTGAGAAGAATGCTCAAACATAAAATAAATAGAGATGTGTACCTGATATCCATGTATATTGATGTATAAAGTGTTTCGAGGGGTTAGATAAAGCATGGAGTGATAAAAAGATGGAGCGTTAAGACTAAATATGTTAAAAAGTGTAAAAGGTGTTGAGAGTGAACCTAGGATGGAAGTGCGTGCATAAATTCCAATATGTGCGATGTACTTACATGTTAGTGTTGATGTGTGTGATGTTGATTGTTTTCTTCCTATATATATGGACTGCAAAAGAGAAAATGATCAAGTATTCAAATACGCATGTATATGTGTAAAAATTTGTTTTAAGATGCATGTATGTATGTAAAAAGCATGTAATGAAAGTATGAAAATAAAAGAGGAACATGTGCACCTAATCCTTGATGAGAAAAGGGTGTAAAAAGATCATGTCAATGAAGTGTGAGTTTTTAGGTAATCTCACGCCACTTGTCAAGAAGTTTAGAGAGGAAATTCTAATTTATCCTCCAACCTGTAACTATTTCACAAATCTGTAGAGATCTATGTAGACACCTAAATTTGGTATCCCTGCCCTTGTATGTTTGTTTGTGTGTATTTCACCATGGTCCTAACTAGACCTCATTAATTTAATTCATCCCCTTAACATTAATTTAAATAAATGTCCACTTATTATACCATCACCTCTAATCCTCATTAATTAATCTTCATTAATTAATTAATATCCACTAGCCCTAATGGACTTTCCCTTTAAGATGATTTTATCCTAAATCTACATCCCTATGCTTTTTCTATCTTTTATCCTACCTATCTTTATCCCCTAACTACCCATGACACATCCCTAAATAACCTCTTCCCGCCTATAAGCTTTAAAGTGCTTTATCCCATCCTTAAAAACCCAAAATCCTAACAAAAACAAAAATCAACCCCATAGGGAAATTTTCCTGTATTTAGTGGTGACCTATCCTAGTTGTCATTGACCCTATAAGAGTGATTTCTTCTCTTTCCAAAAATGACACACAAACACATAGGTGCAACAAAACACTTAGCTTTCTTGCATTCTACGAATCCATCTTTGAACCAGAGCATCTCAACAGTTGTGCCAACCTTCTTACAATCCTCGGAAGCTTATTTTCATCACTTGCGTGAATTTTGGAGGTTTACATTACTTTTTGTGTTATTTTACGTTATTTCTACTATTATCTTGTTAGATTTAACATCTTGCAGGTTTAACGGTAGTTGGGACTTCATTATCAACCTTTCCTACCAGCTTTCTTTACTTACAGTCATCCATCCCACCTATTTATCTTCAGCTTCCTTCTACTCTTCTCTAGTCATCGTTTCCCGGCCACAGTCAGCATTAACCCATCACCCTATCATTGTGTTTTCTGTCTCCATATCCTTTCTCTATCTATGTTTTGACTCTTTCATTCCTCTCAAACTTCATATTTTCCATCCTACATCTCTATCATCTTTTGAATCAATCTTGTCGCACTCCATTCGTCATCCCACTGGTCATCATTGACCCGGTCCCGATCATCAACGAATCTACCTAAACCTCTATTTTCTACCATTTTCTAGTGTTTTCTACCTCATATTCCCTTCTACAGGTCACTTCCAACATCTATTGGCTTCTCGCTACATCCAGCTTTACATTAAGATCTCCATGAGTCTACATATTTACATTATTATCTCAATCAACTCACTCGGTTCACCGTCGACTTGCCAATGTGTAGTCTGGGTCACCGTTGACGAAAGTAAGTAAGTTTGTTTCAAGTTTATTTAGATTAGATCACTGATTTTCCATCTATTTCCATCATTTTTAGATTTCCTATTCCTTCGGTTTCTGCATGCTATCATATTATTTATCATTTACTTCACTTTATTTTATCAAACGGGGTTGAAATCCATGAAAGGAAGGTAAAACTTCTTGGAACCGGATTTTTCATGTAGCCCCCGCATATACCATCTAATCAATTTTTCTCTAGTTATCCTAGTTTTACAAGTTCGTCTAGCTTATAGCAAGAGATCAATTACTTTTGTTCCCATTTATCCATATCACACATTTTGAGGTACCTTAAACCCTCCATTTTCTAAGTTGTTTAGCTTTATTTAGTAGCTAACATCATTAATTTGAAATGAACAAGAAAACTATAACAACATTCTAGCACTCCTAGTGGGACCACCTTGTAGGTGATCCTGTGCATTTCTTGTTATTTTCTACTTCTTCTTCCTTTTACTTACATTACAGCAAGAGGCTTCAATTTTTTTCTTTCTCATGTTGGGTTTGAGCCACTTGGATCACTCTTCGCTTAAAGTTTAGATAAAAAGGAAAAGAGCTATCCATGTATTTCTCATTTTTCCTTATTTTCTCCTTTTTCATTGTAATTTCCCTTTTCTTTTGTGTGTCCTCATTGAAAGATCACATCTGGATTTGGTTTTAAATGGCATTTATTTTCTGCATCTGCTTGGTCACATAGCTTAAGTAAATGTTTAACTTTCCACATCTCACAATCTATCATACACAACAAAAAACTCGCGCATCTAAATCACATGTCTAGACATCATTCTACCAGGTGGACTGATTGGGATTTCATCACCCAACATAAATTCATTGTGTTGTTCTAGCCACGTTAGAAACTTTGTATAGACTCGTGCCTCATGTAACTTCGGTATATCGAGGACTCCCCATCCATAACAACCTGAAACCAAACATAGATTTCCTTTTCCTAAGTACCTTTATTATCCATTTCCCTTTTTATTTTTCACTTTCTTAATAATTGAAAAACCAAAAAAAAATTGTGTTTGACTTTCTTGATTTACTTAGTATAAATGTTGTTTATATTTCATGTCCATAGTTACTCATTCAGTAGCTAACAAAATGGAATACAACTTTTACTCAAATGATTTTATCATCTTATCTCAACCAACATCTCCCATGGTTGTTGTCTCGTATGTGCCCTTAGGCACCCAATCTCCGATCATCGATGTTCCTTATCATGAGACCAATCCTTTCTTATGTCATCATCCCAATCCATCTAGGCCAACTACACCTCCATTTCTCAGGCCTCCTTCTAGCCCTATGTATGACTTCTTATTTTGTAGATCTTCCAAAATCTCTCAATCTACTCAATTTGTGGATCCTATTCCACCACCTCACATCAATACTATCCCCACTTCATCCATCCAACCATTCCAATCTACCAACACTCTCATTTCTACTTCTCATATACCTCAACAATCAAGTATTCCCATTCAATCTCAACCATCTTATTGGATCTCTACTTCCCAAAATCACACATTTCCCTAACCATTACAATCTTCAGCCCTTAACATCTTCAAACAACCCTTTCTTAATCCACCACCAACAAATCAACTTCCCCCTTCCACATCTTACACATGTAATCCTTTTACAATCAATACTATACATCAAACATCCCCATCCTTACATATCTCATCTACCCCATCATCTACTCCTCCCTTAGACATTGTGCCTATGAATTCTCCAATATCTCCCCCTACATCTACATCTATTCCTACCTTTACCACATCTACATCAACCAATTCTATTATAACCCAACCTATCGTACTTAACGCCTTATCCACATTTACATCAAACACACATATCACTACATCACCCAATATCCCAACTACCCCTATATCTACCACATCAAAAAATTCATCCACCTTGACATCTTCATCACATATACCTACATATTTTCCCATGACCACATCACCTATTTTATCCCAATATTCTACACTTAATCCTCCAACATCAACTATTTCCAAATCTATACCCACTACCACACCAATCACATCTTCTCGATTTACAAACATATCAATGATACCTCTTGAAAAATTTATGAAACAATACCCCCACCTCAAACAAACACCAAGTGTGTATATGTTTCCTCTCTTAAACCATATTTTTCCACATCAACCAATCCAAAACCTACACACATAGACCTTATCAATCACATCATACAAACACCTCTTTCTCTACCCACATCTACACCCCCCATTGATTCTACACCTACTTCATCCCCAATCACATCTACTTCATCGGATTTGATCATGCATACTACTTCACCCACATCTATTTCACCATTACCCATCATAACATCAATAGAATCAACCTTTATTCCCCTTTCCGCACTTTTTCAGTAGAAAACTGCATCAACCATTATATACACACCTACATCATCTCCTCTTTCTACATCACTTTCATCATTTGAATAATTTTGGAAATCACTTCAACTTACAACAACTTCAAATTATCCTCACATATCATCTACACAATCAAACACTTCCTCATCAAATCAATCTCTACCTCCTTTTAACCTCATCATGCAAAGACTACTCCCTCCACCCGTATCTTTAGACCCTCCGGTTGAAATCATTGTCATCCCTTCTAAGGGTGATCCTTCAGTAATCCAAATCTAAGAACCTTGGAACACTTCCACAATGATCCCTTGTGCATCCCCACAAAAATATAGACCTTCCTCCAACAAAGACCAAATCTACCTAATCTATTTTGGGGCCACATCCCTCTATTCTAATACCACTACCTTGATCACAATCAATCAACCAATCCAAATCTAAATAGTCCATTTCCCTCCTAGAACTAGATGCTTCATCAAAAACACTTCCACTCACCATTCAACCCAAGCCAAAACCACCTAACACGTATTCTTATAAAACACCAATCAAAACTAAGTCCAAGGCATCAAAACCTCAAACTCCACATTCGACATCATCTCAAGCCTTCGCTCCATCTCCTAAATCCAAGACATCTCAAAAAGAAAAAACATCTACCATCACACTTCCTCCTATCAAACATTTTGATCCAAAAAGTAATAAGCCATCGTAGTTCAACTCCCATCGCATTTGCACTTACCATTGTACACCGGGACATGACACCGAACATTTTAAAGCCCTCCAAACCATCATCCATGATCTTATTGAGGAAGATGAATCTCTCATGTAAGAGGATATTCTTTCTTCATCTAGCATAACCAATCCAATTCCTACATCCTCGTCCATCTGATCTCATCCTTCATTCACATCCCCCATTAGCATCCCTCCTTTGCAAGAGGTTTCTCCATTTTTCATAAATATTTTTGTCCTTGCCAATCATACCTATGATCCTATCCAATATCCTTTGGCATCCATGCGCTTATCCACATCCAAGTCTCTTGACGTTGGGGAGCATCTTCCCCTTGTTATTGATCCTATCACATCTTCTTCCTCATCCACACATCCTATCCACATCAATTCATCCTTCTATCCATCTAATATCTCTTTTGACATTGGGGACTTCATTCTAGGAATGTTCTATTTCTAGATTAATTCCTTTTCATCCTTGACATTATCTTATTCACCTCATCTTCATCCACCTTATTGTATTATGTTAGCCAATCCATATATCTATCATCCTATCTATATTCCACCTATGTGGCCATATCTATGTTTCCTTGGGGGCACCATGGTGTTTCCTAAATTCTGCCTTTGCGGCCATATTTGTGTCCCCATTAGGGGCACCATATCTTCATCATAAGCCCACTTTTGTGACCATTTTCTCATCCCTTGAGACACATATTTCCCACTCCCTCAATTCTGAGGTTTTGCGCATGTTCTATGAAATTTTCAGCTCATCCAATTTTGTCTCATCTAAAGTCCACCTTTGTGGCCATATTTATCCCTCTCTTGGGGACCACTCGTTCTCACCCAAAATCCACTTTTTGGTTATATTTTCCCTCTCTCAGGGGACCATTTACTTATCTCGTCGAGGATGCACATTTTCTCTTCCTTAAGCGTAGTGCATAGCTTTTGTCTCCTCTCATTTATCTCATCATATCCCATCCTTCGTAAGCTATCATCATATTTTCAAACGTGACTCAAATCAAAATTTCACTACTCTAGAAAGGAGCCAACATGGAAATTTTTCCCCCAACTAGATTGGACCATACATTATTTGGCCTATTGTTTGGGTCAAGATCCTATTGTTTGGCCTCCCTTGATGGTAAACCAAAAGTGGAACCACTTAACACATTACACTTGTGACCATTATATTGTTAACACATTACCAATGAGCACTTAGTCATATCTTTAGATCATCCCTCCATCATTAGCCTCTTCCATCTTTCATTGTAATGATTTGGAACTATGTGGTCTACCATCACTTTCCTATATATGACCTTGAATATGGGCACCACGGCTCTACCCATAGCATTTTCCTTATGGATAGGTTATCCCTTCTTGGTGAGAACTTCACGATCATTACATCCATCACCCCCTTGTTTACCTCTTGAAACCATGCAAAGGGTTCATGGGTGTCTCTTGTACATTCATTTTCCATCCTAAGTGGTCTACTTAGTTATTCCCAACTCTTCCCCATGTTAAAATCAAAATTCATGGGTTCTCTTATCAAAGTCAAAGTTATCTAAAACAGACTGCTCCCTCGAAGGATAATTGTTCATGTCAAAAAAATCAAATCAAATCAAATAAATAGACTGATCCCTTGAAGGATGACTATCATGTATATCATTCTTTCCATCTATATCATATATGTATAAAGTATACCATACCCTTGAAGGATGGATACTCTTTTGTATTAAGGCACCGAAGGCTTTCCGCATTGGTCGGCCTTCCATTTTATTAGCATCCTAAGAAATCTTCACATGTTGATCATATTTCTTCTAGAAAACTTCCCGCATTGATCAATTTTCTCTTTCCCCTTCCCAGAGCTAGGGCATAGATTTAGGGAATGTCACTCATGGAAAATCCTTTTCCCACATGCAAGTTGCTTTACAAATCCCTTTTTGTGTTGATGTTAGGTTTATGAGTTCATTTTATCCTTGTTTTTCTCATGATCTTTGGTATAAATAAATATCATTGGTTATACACTAACATCATGTTTTGGTTGCATGTGCCTTGCATTCCCTAGATCCCCCTCGTGTTTACCTCCAATGCTATTGGAGACATATTTTCCTCGTGTGCTCCTCGATATGACATAGTATCCTTTGTACCCATAGGTTGCCATCATTAGTTACGTTTTATTCTAAACCCTCTTTTAACGTCTATCTTTTATCCCTCATTTAACACAAATATAAATACTCTTATCTTATCTCTCTTTTATTATGAGCACATCCTTATTTATCTATAACACTTATCACAACCACATCTTTCACATCTACTTACTTATTCTTACCTATTATATTTTTAATCATCACTCATCACATCTATTTTTAAATTACCCTTTTTCTTAACATCACATACTATCCATACATATACATTCATCATCATCAATACAAAACATACATACATCATATCCTCAATCCAAATTCATTCAAAATTAATTAAATATTCATCCAAAATCCATTTTAATCATCAAAAATCCAATCTAACGCTATTCGACATCGACCCAAGTTGGGTCGACGTGTTTAGGAGTCAATTGACATGTCTAAGGGCCCGATCGACATCAACCCATCTCGGGTCACCGCTAACTTCCTGGCATCATCCACGTTTTATAAAAAAAAAAAAAAAAAATAAATAAAACATAAGTAAATTATAAAAAAAAGTGTGGGTTTTGTTAATCACCATCCTCCGCACCATATAGCGTTTCCTTGTTACTCCTTTGGCTTCCATCTTATTAACTTATTTTTTTCTCTTTTCTCTCTATTGTTAATTACACGAGTGAAAATGAACAATGTAGGCCAACTTTCAGGCTTATATAGCTGCCAACACCTAGTCTCCATCGACCCCCTTGATTCGTTGTCAATTGGCCCTAGTCATCATCTAATTTCCTTGATAGCCTTTGTTTTGGCTTTTGCTTTCCCTTTGTGACCTCTCCTAGGATATTCTCTCAAATTCCACTTTTGTGGCCATCTATATTCTCCCTTTAGGGCATTTTCAATATTTTGAATCATCCCCTTATCATCTCGAAGTCCACATTTGTGGCCATATTTATTTTTCCTTTGGGAATTTAATTCAACATTCACTCTATCCATTTCTACTCTCAAAGTCCACCTTTGTGTCCATATCTATTTTCCCCTTCAGGAATTTTTATTTCACAATTCTATCCAACCTACGCTCAAATTCCACCTTGTGGCCATACTTATTCCCCCTTAGGGAATTTTATTTCACCATTCGTTTCCCTATTTTCCTTTGCAGCCATACTTATTCCCCATTAGGGAATTTTATTTCACCACCCATTTTCCAGTTTGCCTTTTTGGCCATTCTTGTGTCCTATGTTGGGGCACCATTGTTTTCATCCCCGTCCCTTGCAAACACATACCTTTTTCACTTGATTCCTCATGTACAAAGTATTTCACATTTTTTTTCATTTCTTTGTGCATGGATTGATGTTTTCTTATGACCCATTGGTCATCCTCGGCTCACATCTAGTCGAGAGGTTTCCCATTAGATTCTCTCCATTTTGCAGGTGATTTTTCCCACTCACTAGCCCATATAGCATCTCATCATCTCCATTGAGACTACCTTGTGTCACCTACCCATGTGATATTGGAGTCACTACCATAGCTTTTATTGTTATTACTTGGGGCATCTTGTCTTACCTTATCATTTTACCCATCTTTCTTTACCCACCCGCCCTTCATCATCTACCTTGTTCAAGCACATCATTGATTCCCCTTGGCGTTATTGGTCCCTCATTTAAGGGGTTCTAATCATCAATCCTTCATTACTCTTCATCCTACTCTTTGTATCTTCTCATTTTTGTCTCATGGCTTGCCGGTCTGAAACCATTCGACAAAAAGGGGCAAATGTAGACACTAAATTTGGTATCCCTACCCTTTTCTTCCAAAGTGTGCATGTATTTCGCCATGGTCCAACCTAGATCCCATTACTTTAGTTCATCCCCTTAAAATTAATATAATTAAATTCCCACTTATTATCCCATCACCTCTAATCCTCATTAATTAATTAATTAATATCCACTAGCCCTAATGGACTTTCCCTTTAGGATGATCTTATCCTAAATTTACATCCTTATGCTTTTTCTAGTTTTTATCATGCCTATCTTTATCCCCTAACTACCCATGACACATCCCTAAATAACCTCTTCCCGCCTACAAGCTTTAAAGCACTTTATCCCATCCTTAAAAACCCAAAATCCTGACAAAAACACAAAATTAACCTCGTTAGGGAAAGTTTCCCGTAGTCGGTGGCGACCCAGCCGATTCAATGTCAACTTTATAAGACTGAGTTCTTCTCTTTCCAAAATGACACACAAACACACAAGTGCAACAAAACACTTAGCTTTCTTGCATTCTATGAATCCATCTTCAAACCAAAGCATCTCAACAGCTGTGCCAACCTTCTTATAGTCCTTAGAAGCTTGTTTTCATCACTCGCATGACTTTGGGAGGTTTACATTGCTTTTTGTGCTATCTTATATTATTTCTACTATTATCTTGTTAGATCTAACATCTTATAGGTTCAACAATGAGTCGAGACTTCATTATCGTCCTATACAACTAGTTTCTTTGTTTGCAAGTCATTTATCCCACCCATTTTCCTTTGTCTTCATTCTACTCTTCTCTAGTCACCATCACCCAACACAGTCTCCGTCGACCCATAACCATGTCACTTTGTTTTTTATCTCAAGATCCTTTCTCTATCTGTGTTTTTATTCTGTCATCCCTCTCATACTTCATATTTTCCATCCTATGTCTTTATCGCACTTAATCAATCTTGTTTACACTCTAGTTGTTGTCATCCCACTGCTCATCATCAACCCAGTCCTAATCATCAACAAATCTACCTAAACCTCTATTTTCTACCATTTTCTTGTGTTTTTTGCCTCATATTCCCTTGTGCAAGTCACTTCTAGAATTTATAGGCTTCTGCTACATCTAGTTTACAATCGGTATTTGTAGGTCTACATATTTACATTATTATCCAAATCCACTCACTCGGGTTGTCGTCGACTCTCTGTGTAGTCTAGGTCATCATCGACCCAGATAGATAAGTTTGTTTCAAGTTTGTGTATATTAGATCACTATTTTTCCATCTATTTCCATCATTTTCAGATTTGGTATTCCTTTAATTTATGCATGCTATCGTATTATCTATAATTTACTTTGCTTTATTTTATCAAATAGGAGTTGACATCCATGAAAGGAAGGTAACACTTCTTGGAACCATCTTTATCAGGAAACCCCCGCATATACCATCTAATCAATTTTTCTCTAGTTATCCTAGTTTTGTAGGTTCACCTAGCTTACAACGAGGATCAATTAATTTTGTTCCTGTTCATCTATATCACACATTTGAGGTATCTTAAACCCTCCATTTTCTGATTTGTTTAGCTTTCTTTAGTAGCTAACATCATTAATTTTAAATGAACGAGAAAAATATAACAAAATAATCTATATCGTCTCATTTTTGGCAAATCTGACATTAATGTAATGGAATAAGTGTAGTGAGAAACTTATCGGTGTTGTCCTCCATCCTTTAATTGGTTCCTAGTTGTATAAAACACTATTACAGCTAATGTGTACCCGCGCATGTGCTAAGGACAATCTACCTGTAAAATCCACTGTGTATGGAGTTAGGTAGACTGTGTTGAACCCACTCACTTTGCATAAAACACATGTCATGAACAAAAACTAAAAATGAATTGTATCGGTATTGTGTTGTGTAGTTTGTGTAAGACCAAATGATTCCTCCCTCTTTGGGAGTGAATGCAACGTTGTTAGAGGAGGATGTGGCCCCAAAAGAGGACCAATCATTGTAACTAAAATTGTGCCTTGCAGGGGGAGAAGGGATGTGCTAGGTAGAAACCAAGTAACATACACACAAAGTGGCTAGAAACAAGTGTTAGTATGAACAATCATGCATGTGTAGAAGACAAGTGTAACTGACAAAGACAATGTGTAAGCTAGTATGCAAGTAGACAATATAAACACCGAGAAGATAATGTAGACCATGTAAAGTGGGTTACAAACATGGGACACAACTCACGATGTTGTAGGACACTCCATTCCAAAATGGCCATAAACAAACAAGTGTGCACACAAAATAAAGGGTATATCCCGAAAAAAAATCATGTAATGGAAAGAAAGAATAAATGATGTAACAGACAACCATGGTGGCAAGTAATCCTACAAAAATAATGTTGCACATGAAGCACCCATTACTATGTTAGAAATATAACATATATGTCAAAGAATGTGTAAAACAATAAAGTAGTGTGTTATGAACAAAAATAAAACAATAGCACTGTAGTGTAAAAGTTTGGATTCCCAAGGAACCGTTGTGGGATTGGTGCCAAGAATTCATGTTGCATGTAATGAACCTATAGATTCTGTTATCACAACTATAAAGTAAGTGAACGCACATGTGTGTATGATAAATATAATGACATATAAGCTATCTATCTAGCATGTATAATAAAGTGAAAAAGTAAATTATATGCAAGAAAAATTAAATGCAACCAAGATATGTAGTATGTTGTGGATGGATGGGATGGAATGTAGAGTGAATGATAGGAACAGTGTGCCCCCCGAGTGAATGGAGTTGTATGAAGTGAGGTTCATTTGTTTATTCCCCTTAGCAGTCAAGAATGAATCGTAAACGAGAGTGCATCATTGGGAAATGGTCAAACTATGTGTTGTATGTAGCATGGTGTGATGAATGTGTAGTGATGATATGCGAAATAGAGATGAAGTGTGTGTGATGATGTATCCTAATCGTATATCACGGCAGATGATTGAAGGAGTGATTATTTAGCCTAAAGCGTATATCACTACAAGATGAGTAGGATAATTGATGATGTATCCTATGGTATATATCACTAAATGATGATCAAAATAGGTGATGATGATGTTAGAGTAAGTTATGATGTAGCCTATGGCATATATCACTAACCTAGGAATGTTGCATGAGGAAAAATATTGAATGGTTGAATGTGTGAGTGTGATGTGGTCCATTTTTTATGTATACCCTCAATATTACAATATGGACCATGAGACTAGAGTGTGTCATCAGGTAGTGAGTGTAGCATGTATAAGTAGATGAGGAGAATGTGTAATATGTGTAGTAGATGTGGTGATGAGAAGTTATCATGTGATGTGTAATGTGTAGCATATAATGTAGGATGTATAACATGTAATGTAAGGTTTATAAGGTATGTGTAGAATGTGTATGATGTATGAAGTGCCAAATTTATGATATATGATGTAAGATGAGAAATATTAAAGATGTGTGAAGATGTGCCATGTGTATTGTTTATCGTGTAGTGTGTGAGGTTCATGTGTATTGGATACCCTCAACATCAAAGTGTGAACCGAAGCACAAGAATGTTTCATTGGGTAATGGAGATTCTAACATGTGTGTAGTAGAATATGTGTGTCGTTAATGGGGGAATATGTATAATACCCCCAGGTGCGTAATTATGAGTGAACTATCCGATAAAATTGAATGATGAAATTCCTCTACTCAATGATTGCGATGATGAAAACATGTGATCATACTCTATGAGTGGTGGTATGTGAGAGAGATGTTGTGCAAGTGAATGAAGTTGATATGCATGTGATGAATGAGTATATGATGGATGTGTTAGTGTAAAATAATGTGTAGGTGATGAAGATCTATGCAAAGTAGAACGTGGTGGTAATGGAAACCTACATGGAATAGTATGAGGTGGTGATTTACGTCAAGATGCAATAATTGTCCTAGGAATGGGCCTATATTGGCATGTTGGACTAATAGAGTGATGAGGTCATGTAAAACATGTGCAAGTAGGTGAGCTAGGAGTATATTTTGCTTTGAGTGCTATGGTTCGTGGTGTACTAGATGTAATGGGTGATGCATTAGCCAGTGCAAGAGGAGGGTGGGACCATTTAGTAGAAGAATCCACACCATCGATAGAAATGACTTGATTATCATGAATGAACTTTAGATGCAAATGATTCATGGAAATTATAGACTTAGACATGCATATCTAATTGAGGCCTAAAAGCATGTCACATCCCTCAACCGCTTGTTTGATAAGGAAGGGTACAAACATAGTGAGAGGACCAACTGTAACATGAGTTTTAAAGTACCATATGAGTTGTTCATTGGAAATGATATTTGTGATAAAGGATAACCAATAGCAATGAGAAGTGGAATAGAACATGAGTTGATGGGCCAAGATGGATTAACATTGGTATTATTGATAGAAATAGATCTCGACAGAGGCACTAATGTGTAATTGATTAGTAGAGAATGCCACATGCTAATCATGGTAAAAGAAAGAAATGATCGGTGTAGAAGTGTTAGTATGCATAACTAAAAATACAAGAGCTCTGGATGCAGGAGGAGATATTGTGTGATATACATAATTAGCCAATAATTCAGTTACTTTTGTGTCATGCTTTGGTAGGGGATTGTTAAATATTTTGGTCTTGTGTTTTTTTGTTGACAGTGCACGAGAGACAGGGGTGTTTTGGAAGCTCAATTTTACCATTGTTGATTAAGTCTTGAATGAGAATGTGGAGCTTGAAACAATGATCGGTGCAATTCCCTACACACTGATGGTAATCGAAATGAAATTTTTCATTATAATGACGCCCTTTTGGTTGAGATGGATCTAATTGAAGCGGAGGAGGAAGCATAATGAGGTTACTATCGATAAGTTGTGGTAGTAGAATATGTGGAAGAATAATGAATTTATTGAGTGTACACCAAGGCAAGTTGCGATTTAAGCTCTTTGGTAGTTGATACCACATTAATAGTAATTTTGGTGTCACTTGGTTAGTTGTAGATGGTTTGAATGTTGACTTACTTTGAAAATGTGTAGAAGATGATGCTTTCTCTTGATATTTAATCTTTCTTATAGATAAGAGCTTGGTTTCATGAAGTTTAAGGGTATGATAGATTTGATCAAATGAAGGAGAGGTCTCAAAGAGAACACTTTCTAGAAAGGTGGTAATAGACTCTGTATGAATAAATCCTAAAGCTCAAGAGTCCACAAGCACATTTGACATCTTAGCTAAGTTGTTTTTGTATCGCAAGACATAATCTATTAAGTGCTCATTAGATCCCTGTTTAAGTTGTGTGAGTTGGGCATAAGAGATCTTAGAGCCGATGTTGATAGAAAAGTGAGTTAGAAAAGCATCTGGCTAGATGTGTGAAATATGTTACCGAATGGACAGTAGGTCATAGAACCAATGCATCACATAGTCTTGTAAACTACAGGGAAAGAGCTTAGCTAGTATGGTATGGTCATCCACATAGTCTAGGAATGCCACATGAAAAGCATGAAGGTTCTCTTGTGGGTCACCATGGCCTTTAAAGATGGGTAATTTGGGGGAGTTGAAGTTAGAGGTAATGGATAGGCAAAAATGGTGGGTGAAAAATGAGTATATAGAAGTGAAGTGGATTCCAAAGATGGTGATGCATGAGAGGTAGCAAGTTGGAGCTGGTGAATTTTTGTTTGTAGATCCTAATATAAAGAGGTTAAATCAAGAGTATTGGAAGAAGAGCTAGGCAGTGCATTAGGAGTGCTAGGGTGAATGATTGGAGTAGTTGTGGTAGGAATGGAAGCTAAAATATAAAGGGGTGGAGTAGAGACCATGGGAGTTGAAAATTGAGAAACAATAGGTACCAAAGCATCACAAGTGTTCTTAGCAGTAATCAAAGCATGCAAAATATGTGGAAGATGAGTGGGATTACTGCACAAAGCTTGTCAAAAATTGGTGAGTGTGTCTAATTTCTCTTGGTCAACATTGGTATCCTCGTTGTATGATTTTTCACTACCAGAAGCTTCTATTTCATGAAGAGGAACTTGGCGAGATGTATCCAAGGGATTTTCAGTTGTAGCTACAGAAGTAGGGATATCATCCATTGGTTTAGAAACCTTACGGGAAGATGAAGGAAGCTCCAAATATTGAAAATACCCAAAATGACCACTACGTGTGATGGGCATAAGAAGAAGAAAAAGCCAAAAATAAATTTTATTCGAAGGTCAGGTTCACCAAAAATGATTAAACTAAAATATAATTATTCTAGCCTAATCTAATGCAAGTTTACAATAAAAAATAAGCAATGAAACAACGTAAATACACCCAAGAAAACTAAGAAATAAAAATATTAAACCCTAATGTGAAAAGAGGGTTGGAATATCCTTAGTTGATTCAAAGATGTCACAGGATTGTGTTGCAGTGAAGACCGGCTGAACAAGAATGGGAGACCGTATCTCACTATATTTATTATTGGTAAATGGATCTTATTTAAATAATATCCACACATACACTTCACTTAGACACCTCACCAAGCCAACTCAACCTAAGACCTATTCTTAGTAAGTTGCCATAACTAACTAAGACTTACCCAAACCCTAAAAATCAATGCCTACATTCCTCTAACCACATTCCCGCATGCTCACAAGAAGCTCCCAGTCTAATCCATGGGATAATGACACATGAGATCCAAGGAAATCAGAGGATCTCCCTAGTTTAGTAAACCTAGGAAATCCCACCTTGACCGACGTCGGTTACCCCTAACCATCACCCGCTTAAGCCGACCACCATCGCTACCCTTTTAACCCCTAAACTACCTTATTCTCAAGGTTGGAAAAAACATTGGGAGAAATTTGATGAGCAAGAACACATCTCAGAGAGATAACGCATCTTCAGAGAGAAAATTCCAATGAAAAACTCACATCCAAGGAAGGAGATTGAGCATCTTCTCCTACACAGCCATCCCAGCCATGATCTGATCTATCCAAGAAAAGAAGAGTGTACATGCAGCCCATGCAGAAGATTTTTTTTAGTTGGTGATCACTTGCAACCTTCAAACCCATCATCAACACCTCCATCCCTCACACACAGGCATTCAGAATGGAATCCAAGTAAGTATAACATCATACTTTCCTAGTTTATTTCATTTCATCATCATTTTATCATCCATTGTTTATCTTTCCCCCTATTGACCTTCTCCAACATTTTCACCTCCATATACCCATTAAAACCTCACCAAAGCCTACTCCAATCACCCAATACCTCATCTCGACTAACCAAAGTCCTTTGTGCAATCACAAAGGAGACCAAAACTTGTTTTGTGACATTTCCAGATCTCACAGTAATCGCACCGGTTACACCTAACCGCCGTCACCACCCCGACCGACACCCGGTCTCTCGTATTTTCCCACACAGACCTAGAACAGAGACCTACCCACCAAATTTCATCTCACCCTCATTCACCTGTGATCTACCCGAGACCTTTATCAAACCTGCAGAGACCCAAAACCAATCATTTGACCTTTGGATTCTATTCTAGCTTAGCCTATTAGATTAGATCTATTTCTTATTGTGTTTTTAAGTGAGATACCTAAATCATTTTAAATAACAATAGGATTTACTTTGTTTACAACATTAAATTGTTTAAAATAAAGGATCGATAATCCATCTAGAAGTATCATACTTCCTGATCTAGCATACGCTAGGTAGTTCACTAGCCCATATTGTTTAATTCCTTCTGGTGGTCTTGTTTTCATTACAGGTAGTTCCTCCTAGCCAAAAGGAAGCTCTCACGATCAGCTATGGATCCGAAGTCATACGCGCACAACAACCCATCAACCAACATTTGAACAGTATTCCTCCTACGCCTATTACCCTATCTGTTTCATCAACACTTCAAAGAAACGATCTAAGAATCAAAGGTGAAACATTTTGGCATGCCTGGTGGGACCCATCCGGGGTTCCTTGCATTTCATTCATTCCTAGGAAAAATTGTGTGTTTGTTTCCCTTCTAAAAGCGTACACACTAATTTTCTTCCCTGGTAATCCACCTCTTCTTTCTATTTTCTCTAAAGGAAACTTTTCTTTTGGTGTAATTAAAAAGAACCATTTCTTCATGTTTTCTGCATTATAGTGAAAGAGCATCCCTCTTCCTCTTCATCTTATTGTGTCATCCAATTTCACATTTTTGATTTGGGTTTAAAAATAAGTGCATTCCATTCTGATTTATTGCATTAGCTCACATTAATTGAGGGCAACCTATACGCTGAAGTCATGCCCAACTGATGGTTGACAAACGAATCATAGAAAAGCACTTCTATCCTTTTCTCTTTCTCTCGAGTCTTACCAAACCACACAAAAATTCAAAATACATACATTCTTAAACAACATCCTACCTGGAAGAAGTTGTAGGTGATCACACGATCACGACACAGTGGGCACCTAGCTCACTACTCTATCGAGTCATACTTCAGAGCGAAGCCCGCCCCCACCATAACATACCTAAAACCTCACCTTTTAGATCTCCTTCTTTGTAGGAAGCCATCCTCACCAAAAACTCTATTTCACAATTCATGTGTCAGTCCCTAAATAGCATAAGCTAAACAAACATAATAGAAAAGGCACTCCTAGGATCACATTTTCTTAGTGTTTTTGCTTGGCTTGCATTTTGAGGTGAGAGATCACGTTCATCACTTTTTTTTGTTCATCCTTGCACGCTCCTCATCACAATTGGTGTATTCTGGCTTCACCTGAGTGTGCCTGGCCATATCATCATCATTCTCAGAATTTTGGGTCTTGATTCTACATCAGATTTTAATTCACAACCACTTTCTTTCATCATTGTTTCAATTTCACAAGAATCATCATCGCTTACTTACTCTCGACCGCCATCGCTTATACCAACCGAACGCGACGTTCTCCAGTCCTTTTGCTAACCTACTCAAAAGGACATTTTTACTTCACTTTCTTCCACTTTTCACAGCCCTTCACTATCATTATTCCCATTGATGTTTTAAACATCTTCAGATTTGGCATACCTATCAGATTTTACCTTCTACCTCGTTGTTTACTCACTGTCATTTTCTACAGTAACCGGCAGTGGTTACCCCCACCGACGCTGCGTTTTTCCCTAACCGGCATCGGTTAGCCTGTTTCACATTCCAGCCACCATTTGGTACTTAATCCACTTTTTGTCACCAGATTCACCTGTTCCTGTTGTTCTCTGTGTCATTTACAGAGAAGCAGCCTACTACTCGATCAAGATCTGTTCACATGGTGCTCGACTCAAGACAAGCAAGCACCTCGTATTTCACGCCATTTGTCAACCACTCCCACCTAGTCCTTCACCACCTTCTATTTTATCACCAGCCATGGATCCCATCCAACCTACTACTATCACTACTAGAGATGAGGAGTTCACATGACTCCTTGACTGTAAACCCCGCACCTTGCAGCTTTTACCTTTCCCACTCATCCACTCGAGATGCCTCGGGTCAGTTTGATATATGGCATGCCCGTATCTATCCCCCCGAACTCTCACACCCACTCCCGCATCGCCCCATCTAGCTCCATGCTGCCCGCATCCACCTTACCCCCAGTTGTTTCATAGTTAGGTCCTATACCCACTATGACTACCACATCTACTACCTCTGTGGCACCATTACATCCACCGTACCCTCGACGACTACCCCAAACACAACCTCATCCACCCCTAATGTCTCACACATACCTATAGCTACATTACCACCTCCAATGGTTTGGTGACCCCTACCCCATTTCAAAACGTGGTTCTTTCCATTCCACAATCATTAGCCCCTATTGCCACTAGGGTTACCACGACCCTTCCACCCCCATATACATACTACCAACAACCTCCTGTTTCATCCATTATTCATTCCGTAGTACGTACCCCTATTTCACTACCTTCTTCTCCACCACCCTACATGGCAGCCCCATACACTGGAGTGCCACCCCCATTATATGCCCAAAACCAACCTCTCACGCTACGGAGAGGCATCCAATCATCACAACCCACCAATGACCTAATTAAATTGATGTTGGACAAGATGCAGACATTGGAGGCATCGTTTCTAGCTCCCGCAACACTCTCACCTACGACGAGATTTGCAACGAGCCTATTCACCCATCCATTCCTATCCGTTCATACCCTGTGCATTGGGAAATGCCTAAATTCAATCATTTCAATAGCAAAGAAGACCCACAACAACATTTGCAGTCATTCAAACATGGGTGTTATCTGATCACTCATGATGATGCCTTGCTTTTGAGAACCTTTCCCATGTCCTCACTGGACTTGCATTAGATTGGTATAGTGGGTTACCTAAACACTCTATATTCTCATTCAATCAGTAGCCCAAGCCTTCTTAGATCATTTCTCTATCAATATCATCAAGAAGGTTACCATGACCGATCTATATTCCACACGCTAGTATGAGGACGAATCTATCATAGATTTTTCACTTCACTTGGCACATAGCCTCGATCAATCAACTTACCTTCCAACTACCACACAAAACTGAACTCATCGAGCTCTTCACATGGGCTTGCGCTAGACATATCTCCCCGACTTTGCAGTCCAAACCTTCCAAACATTCGATGAGGCATTCACTATGGCACGAAAGTTAGAGATTCGGCCATCGAAGAGAAGAAAATCCAATTACGCAATAAGAATTCGCATTCAAGTCAATGATACCTCTTCTTCTTCCAAACCACAAACCAATTATTCAAAAGCTAAGGGCACCGCTAACACAATGGTACTCAAGGCCGGCCCAACTCATCCATCAAATCAAGCTACACCCTCATCTAATCTCTCACCTGTCCAAACTTTTCAATTCAGATGAGAGTAGAAAAAATATACCCCAATTGGGGAACCTTACTCTTCTATCTTAGAAAATCTTATCAAAGCCGAGCCATCACCCTTCCACCTATAAAACCACACACTAGTTTTGACCCTGCTCACCCCATGCCCGCATGGTATAAAGAACATGATTTCTAACTATCATCAAGTAAAGGGTCATAGTGATGATGAAAATTGCATCACTTTCAAAAATATTGTCCAAGAAATGCTCGAGAAAGGTGAGTTAACTATGGATAATCCCAACGCCACCCCCAACCAAAATCTACAAATCTTCAAAAACCATTTCCCAACCATGCCCCTTCATCCAATCAAACCGGTGAGACATCAACTCACGATACCCATACCCGCGAGGTTCACGCTATCTTTAATGAGGTACCTATCACCTCCCAATTACCCCATATTCCTTCCATAGAGGAGATCCTAGCCCGAAATCCTCCTTCCACATTGGAACCAACCTCCCTTGTTCCTTCACCAATAGAGGAACACCTTTCATCTCCTTCATCACCAACGGAGGGGTCTTCTGCCACTAACATTGAGCCCATCTCACCCCTAGCTTCACCACTTAGAGAACCTTTACCTACAGTACCTCCTCCACCCATAGAGGAGCTCCCATTATCTCCTCCACCCACAGAGGAGCACCCATTACCTCCTCCACCCACAGAGGAGCCCCATCTATTCCTCCACTTATAGAGGAGCTCCCATCATCTCCTCCACCTATCATAGACCCAATTGAGATACCTTTTCCTCTTGGCGAGCATTCTCCATCAGCTACCCAAAATCCAATGACCTACTTTCGGCTCTCTTACCCACGAAAGCTAAGCTAGCCAATTCCCCATCTCTCTAAGACACATTTTATGGGAATTTCCATTAGGTCCTCACCAACTCCACCTACAGACATGTCATTCTCACATTTGGCCGATCACTTAGATTATGTGGATAGGGCTTTACTATGGGGGCACCTCTTACTCCCCATCTCAACACAGATGCAGAGATCCCTCACTGATACCTCCACTATCTACCCAAACACATTTCACCAATCAAACCAAATACAACCACCTCTGTGCAACCCCTTCCACGATACCTATTAGCACTCAAACCACACCCTTACCCATAACCCAACCTACATCTAAACCCAAACCCACACCTACAACATTTTCCTCAACTAAACCTATTACCACTTTAGGGGTCACCCCGACCACCAACCTTACTCATCCACCTATTAAACTAGATTTAGCTACATCCTCCAACGTCAATACCACACCTACTCCGACACCCAAACCAAAGAAACAAACTCATCGACCTCATACCCCGACCACACCAATCACACCCGCACTTGTCCCATCTATCTTAAGACCTCAGCTACCCAACATGGTCAAGCAACCTTCACCCATCCATAAACCAATAACACAACAACCCATTCCTTCCTCACAAACCTCTAACCTACCTAGGCACACAACATGACTTACTTACACCCACACCTGCAGTCTTTTACCACCAATACCTCCAATACCCTCAACTATTGCTTCACTACCCACTACACTTCAGTCATTGTCCCTCACACCCCAAGTATGACCCACATCATCTACCTTCACAGCACCCCCATTATCCCCATGGGTAACTCACCCTCTTCCTCCATCTACTTTTCCTTCTAGACCTCATACACCCACATCACCTTTACCCAAGAAGGTGCAACCCAAAAACAAAACCCCACTACCCCACAATAAGGTAGTCAAAACAACCACACACCCTCCTACCCATCCATCTATCTATACCCCTACCCAAACAAACACGACCGATACCTAAAACCACACCGGCACCTAAACCCATAACTCTCACCCATTCCTACTCTTCCAAAAATAGTTCCTCGACAATCAACCACACCTACACCCAAACCCACGTTCACTTCCCATTGTGATCCACTAAGTGGTCCTATGCCAAAATTTTAACCAACCTCCTCGAGACTTCTATTATCACATTACCGCCACTCCGACCTTACGACCCCCTCAAACCCAAGCCAAAAGGGTTTGATGATACTAAAATTTGTGCATACCATCATGTGCCAGGCATGATGTGGAGAACTACAAGGCCTTAAAACCATCCTTATCCAATTGTGTCCACTAGAAACCAACTTTGATGATGACGACCTTCTTGACAGGATCCTTCTTCACACACCCATTCCCACACTACCCACTCAACAACCACAACCTCCACCCTCACCACTCCTAGAGCCACCCTCAAGATTTGAAATTAACATGGTTCACATCAGAGAACTTTCCACGCCACCACCCCAATGTCATTGCACCCAACTCACCTCACAAGGCTTTTCTCCTCCAATAGGTTTTTTCCCTTCATGTCATTATACCACTCATCCTACACCTTCTCCATTTTCCAACTCCCCTCAAATCAACATGATACACACTACACATGTGCAGAAGGGAAAAGAAAAGGCAAATCGACCCACCACCAAACCAATCCTATACCCAACATACCATCTGCACCCATACCTAAAATAACTATCCATGTGGCCCCACGTACCCCATTTCTAATGGCATCACACATCACACCATGCTCAAACAATTACACCAATCTCCCCTCAAAATGTCCTTATATGACCTCATCCAAACCTCGGAATCCCATCATCAAGCCCTCATGGAGGTTCTTCAATCTATTGAGGTTTTACCCAATGACCCTACACCCGTAGCCTCCATTATCACACCCCATCATGTAGCCTCTCTCACCAAATTACCACCTTCATCCTCACCCCACCTTGTTCACCAAGTGGCCTCCCTTAGCTTCTCAGAGGAGGAGATCACGCCACACCAAAATGATGACCTGACTCCAACCCTCTTCATCTCCATCCACATTGATGACATATGGGTACGCCATGTGATGATTGATGGAGGCACTAGCATTAACATCATTTCATCCCATGCATTTTCTCAAATGCACATACCTGACAATTACATGCATAAACATCCGGTCATGTTGCATTCATTCAACGATGCTATCACCTCCACACTAGGCACTGTCATCCTCACATTTGCATGGGCCCCCGCACTATTCTAGAATTGTTTTATGTTTTGGAGGGGGAATTCCAATATAACTTGTTGCTTGGTAGACCCTGATCCATGTCATGGGTTGTGTTCCTTCCACTTTGCATCATTGTGTAAAGTTTGAACACGAAGGACACACTTATACCATTCCAGCTGACCCATCACCTTTCAAAACATGCAACATGCTTTACCGACCCAATGATGTGCTCATACCTATCAAGCCATCTACCTCCACAACCAATACCACTTCACCTACACCTCCACCTACCAGTACAACCACTACTTTCACCACACATACCTCCTCCATTCCTACCACTACTATAACCTCCACGGCTGACCCATTAGCTTCCCAATCCAACTCCACCTCTGCATCGACCTCCGACACATCATCCATTCCAACTACCTACTACCAACCACTAATCCCTTGGAAGGTGTTTTTCAATGCCTCACTCTGGGGAGTACCACCTATATAGTGTCAACACATTCCTTACTCCACATGAGTATGGAAGCCTTCACCAACACCCTCGCTATGATCACCATATAGGAGAATGCCTCCTTTATGGTCCTCCTCATCTTCATACTAGTCTCACCTATGGGGGACTTGATACTACCACTTACACACCTAAACCACCATCACAAACCCACCCATTTTCCACTGACTTCCAATCACTTACCAATCACCATTTTTCACCCACACCTTCCTGCACCACTGTGCATGGAAGGGTTTTGGTTTTGGATTTTACGAGCAAGGCCACCATACTATTATTCCATGTACCACCCACAAACATAATGACCATAGTGGTATCGGCTTCCCCGAACCTCCTACCAAACAAGCCCGCATTGAACTCATTGAGGACCCTAGCCCTTCTCCACCTTCATCTTCATCACCACCTTCACCCACTCCACCTTCATCACCACCCTCACCGACGAGTCGATGGATCCTGAATCTATCCCCCCTAACTTTTTTTTTTCATAAACACCATTTCCTTGGGGCCTTTGACTTATCAACGCAAAGGCGAGGCCCCTTCCACTCTTCCATTCCTATATCCTGAAATGATCGATGATGACACACCTACAATTAACATCATTCAATGTCAGGATGATGAATCCATACTCACCTACCTTGGTGCAGAAGACTCATATATTCATCGGTCATTACCCTCTGAGACGCAAACCATGTTGAATGAATCGACTATCGAGATCAACATTCATACTCAGGATGACCCACACATCCTAAAGATCGACAATCTTTAGATGTTGCTGAACAGAAGCCATCACTTCTTTTCTCCGAGATCATAACCACACTTTCACTTGGTCTTACGCAGACATGCCCGATATTGACCCCACCATAGTGGTCCACAATATCATAACCATTCCCGATGCCAAACCTATCAAACAAAAGCTGAGGAAAATGCACCCTCGCATTGCTCTTCTCATCAAAGAAGAACTTCAACACCTTCTTTCCATTTCCTTCATCTTACCCATTGATTATCCTCATTGGATTTCTAACATTGTCCCTGTTACTAAAGCAACAGGGGGACTCCACATTTGCATGGACTTCCGTGACCTCAACCTAGCCTACCCAAAAGATGACTTTCCTTTTCCCGGTATTGATCAACTGTTTGACTCTCCACTGGTCATGAGATGCTATCACTCATGGATGGCTTCTCGGTTATAACCAAATTTTTTTTCCCTCCCCAAGAAGATCAACACAAGACCACATTCATCACCCCTTGGGGAACCTTTTGCTATCGAGTCATGCCTTTTGGCCTTAAAAATGCTGGTGCTACATATCAACGCATGCTATGACTTACATCTTCCATGATATCATGCATCACATATTGAAGATTACGTGGATGATCTCTTGGCCAAATCTAAATGTCACTCCGAGCACCTCACCATCCTCAAAACCATCTTTGACCGCCTCATTAAATATTACATCCGCCTTCAACCTAAAAAGTGTGTCTTCATGGTTCTCTCAGGAAAGCTCCTGGGATTTATTGTTTCCCTCCATGGTATAGAAGTTGACCCTACTAAAGTCAAGGCCATCCTCAAATGCCTCCACCTACTAACCTTCACCAACTCCATAGCCTAAGGTAAATTACAGTCCATTTGCCATTTCATTTCACAATTATCTGATCGGTGTCAACCATTTCATCATCTACTTAGGAAGGATGTCTCCTTTAAATGGGATGATGACTGTCACAAAGCTTTTGAGGCCCTAAAACAATACCTTCTCCAACCACCCATACTCATTCCACCTAAAGATGATCAACCTTTTTACCTATACATATCAGCTACCGATCATTCCTTGGGAGCCATGCTCGCTCATCATGATGAACAACACAGGAGCAGGTGGTTTATTACATAAGCCATACTCTTTTGGACTATGAAACCCGATACAACCATCCATAAATTTTTTTTGCTTAGCCTTAGTTTTCATCACCAAACTCCGCCATTACCTACTCAACCACAAAACCTATGTCATGACCAACACCGATCCCTTACACTTCATGTACACCAAACCTTATCAAAATCAGCATGTGCCACATGATGGCTTATGCTTTTAGCTGATCTTGACCTCAATTCATTCATCAAAAGTCCATCAAGGGCCAAGCTATCACCGACCAACTGGCCGACGCACCTATTTCCGGGGATCAACCCTCTAATTTTGACTTTCCCGATGAGTCAATTGCTACTCTTTCCCTGGATGAACCCCTTACCAAATGACACTATTCTTCGATGGTTCCAAGTGTCAAGTGGGGGGTGGGGCTGGTATTATCCTCATTCCTCTAGATGGAGAACCCATGCCTTTGTCTTTCAAACTAGACTTTGAATGCACCAACAATATTGCCGAGTACGAAGCACTCGTACTAGGTCTCCAAGCCGCATATGCCCTAGATGTCAAATCAATCCACATCTTTGGTGATTCACAATTGGTCATCAACCAAGTCAATGGTATGTACCAATGTCATAATGAGATACTTCAAAAGTATAAACATCATGTAGACATACTTTTGACCACCTTTGATCGTTACACCCTTCAAACCATCCCACGTTCAACCAACAAATTTTCCGATACCATGGCCTGCTTAGCTTCCCAAATACCCACTTCCCCTGCCGATTCCAAAATATTTGTCACCATACAATGCCTCCATTCACCTTCTTATTTACCTCATGATGTTTACTCAATCGAACCGACACCCCTGACCCGAGTGACCTTTGGTATAAACAATACTCCGACTACCTTTCTCTCTCCATCTTACCTCCTGATCTCACCCATAATGACAAACGCACCTTCCTTAAAAAGGTCTCTCATTTCATCATTCTGGGGGACTCCTCTATAAGCATGGCTTTGATGGTATTCTCTTACGATGCCTCACAAGTTCTTGAAATTCCTTATACCATTAAGGAGGTTCATGATGGCATATGTGGAGGTCACTTTAGTGGCCTTGCTGTTGCTAAGCGTATTCTTCACCTAGGCTATTATTAGCCGACCCTTAACCATGATTGTTGTGACTATGTCAAACATTGTGTAAAATGTCAACAACATTCCAACCTTCATCATACACCCAAATATGCCTTACAGTCACTCGTGACCTTTGGCCCTTCTCTCAATGGGGTTTGGATCTTGTCAGAGAAATCAATCCTCATTCTTCCCAACGCCATCAATGGATCATAACTACTACCGAATACTACACAAAATGGGTGGAAGCCATACCACTCATCTCCATGAAAGCCGAGAAGATATGTGAGTTCATTAACCATCACATCATTTGTCACTTTGGTGTTCCTCATCACCTCATCACTGATAATGGAAAACAATTCAAAAACAAAACATTGCAAAAACTTTATGATGCCTTCGCATTCAACTTTAGTTTCTCATCACCTTATTACCCACAAACCAATGGCCAAGCCAAATCCACTAACAAAACCCTCAACAAAATTCTCATGAAAGTGGTTGATGATACTGGGAAGGATTGGCATACGCACATTCCTTTTTCCCTATGGGCATACCGCACTAGTATTCACACTTCCACTACGGCCACACCCTTTTCACTGGTCTACGGTACAGAGGTTGTTCTACCTCTCAAGTCCAGATCCCCTCACTCCACATTTCTCTCCATGACATGCTTACTGATGATGACTTTCATCAGACCACTTAGCACAACTAGAGTTATTAGATGAACGTCATCTTAACGCTCTGATCACCTTCAAGTTTACCAACAACGTATCAAACATGCTTATGACAAACGTGTTCATGAACGAACCTTCCAAGTCGGTGACCTTGTCTTGAAAGAAAATCAACACGTAACCAAAGTAGAAAAAAGTAAACGGGAAAATTTTCTCCTAATTGGCTTGGACCATACATCGTAACTCATACCTATGGATCAGTGCCTATCATTTATCCTCACTTGATGGTAAACCCAAACCTGAGCCCCTTAACGCATTACATCTTCACCATTCTATTGTTGACTCATTGTCCTACCTCACCCTTTGTCTCTTTACAGCTCATCCCTTGAGCACTATCCACTCCATACACCTCCCTAATGATTAAACAAGAATCATGTGAGTACCCATCACTTGTTATCTTCTTCTTGAATATGTGTACCACGGCACTGCACATAGCATGATTCTCATGGATACTTTTCATCTACCTTTAGATGAGATCCCATGGTCATTCCACCTTGCCTTTTGAACAAGAGTCCTATCCTCCACCTTGGTCTTGTCCATGATTTCAAAGACCTCACATGGGACCAAACTCCTTGAGTCAAACTTCTAATAAAAGATGACTCCCTCAAAAGGACATCTTCCTCTCGACAAAATTGCTGCTATAAATAGACTGCTCCCTCAAGGACAACTATGTGAAGCTTTCAAAAAAAAAAAAAAAAAATGAGAGAAACCAAAGCTTCCCGCATCGATCAGCTTCACGAAGACCTCAAGGAGTACCATATTATTTATCCCATATAGACTTCCCACATCGATCAGTCTATCAAAACAAAAAAATTTAGTCATGGACTTGCCCATTATGACCTAGACCCTTGCCCAAAAGCCCTATCACTCAAAACATATAAAATTAACTACCTTTCACCCTCCTTACCATTTCCACTCTCATTTCCTCAATTTCCTCAAGGGACATCTTGGAATTTAGACATTTGGTGATCCTGTGACTACCTTCATCATAGAACATGTCAATCATGTGCAATGCCTTTAGGGTCTTATGTTCATCACCCCTCCAAGGTATGATCTACTCAGTATGATCCTACCCAATCAGGTGGCTTTATTGCCCCCTCTTATCTTTTAACCATCTTTGTTTACATTTTGATTACCTTATACAGACTTGGTCCTCGACGCTTACCTTTGAGGTAATCCTCCCCTTTCACCATAATCACCTTCACCTACATCCTTTTACCTATAATCTACCCACACCTATTAAACCTAAACCCACAACATGCCCAAAAACCTACCAACTCATTTTCATATTCTTCCCTAGCTCATGGGAGAACTACATCGGCCTGAGGTCCCTTTTCACCGGGACTATGTAGGCAGCACTCCGAGGGCATGGGGCCCTTGGAGGTTAGCTCAGCCATTCTCTACCCTAAAACAATTCATCAACCATGCCTAACTCACCATTTACATCACATTTCACTTAGTTCCCTTTTATAACAAAATTGGAAATTAAGCCACATACATAACAAGTTGCTTACCACAACATACATTTATTACACCTACCATCCTCTATCATCACTATGCATAGATTATACAACATTTCACATATGACCCATATATATCATTCATTACAAAAATAATGAATCATAACTAAACCTACTTTCAACTCAACCATGCAAACCAAACCCGACTCAACCTAACCTAAACCTAACGAATCCTCACTCATCCATGCCTAAACCAAACTCTCAACCATGCCTATAACCTGACTCAATCCATGCCTATAACCTAACTCGATCCATGCCTAAACCTCGACTCAACCATGCCTAACCAACTCAACCATGCCTAAACCCGACTCCATGCCTATAACCAACCTTGACTCATCCATGCCTAAACCCGACTCCCATGCCTAAACCAACCCGACTCATCCATGCCTAAACCAACCTAACTCCATCATGCCTAACTCACCTAATTTCAAACCACATTAAAGTAACAAATCCATATCTCATCTAATACAAGCCATAAACCAATGTCTCATACACACATCAACAAATCACAAAATACCATGAATCTCATCATACAAATCAATAAATGTGTATCTCAATATACATGTCTATCTCATCATGTCCATCATCTCAAAATGTCAAAACGCAAGCATATATATATATATATATATAAATAAAATGTCATCGCATGTCATCGCACGCAGGCCGGTCTCATATATACAAAAAGAATGAATGAATCAATACAAAATCTCTTCAGCACGCAGCCGGTATATGCTCAAAATATACAAAAATCACTCATACATCCTCACTTTCTTTGGCACGCAAGCCGGTATGTGATAAAAATACAACTATCTTTGGCACGCAGCAGCATATATATCAAAAAATCACTAGTATACATCAAAAATCAGGTGACCGCATCTCAAGCATCTCACCGATGTCCTCCATCTCTGTGTCACCTACACCCTCGGCCTCCTATGTCCCTACTAGCACATCACCTAGCTCTAGTCACCATGCACTGGTGGCCTCTCCCTGATCGGGCCTCGAGCTCACTGACCTCCTGTGCTCTCCACACTATGTGTGTGGGATCTCATCCTCTCACTAGATGCCTGCTGTGCTCTGTACTCTCCATAGGATAGGAAGTCTATCCCAGCCACCATGAGCTGATCCTGATAATATCTCACCTCACCTAGGGCATCCCATAACCTAGATATAGGCATGGTCTGTGGTGGTCCCATAGGTCTCGGCCCCTTTGTACCTACCCTACAAAGAACCTCCCCAACTCGCCCACGCCACCTATGAACTCGGGACCAGCTCCCTATGTGCTCGTGGTGGTGCCCCTATCCTATGCCTCGTGGTGCCCCTACCCCTGTGCCTATCTAGGCCTGTAAGGCCCCAATCTATGCCTGGGATGTGGCCAACTGGCCTTGTAAACCTACCACCTGAGCCAGTAAGGCTGCCACCTGACCATCTCTATCTCCATCTCCTCCATCTCCTCCATCCCCTCTCCTCCACCATCTGGGCCTGCAGACTAGCCACCTATACTCATAGCTCTACTACCTCTACCTCTGACCCCTCCAACTGTGTCTATAGTATACCTATCTGGGTAATCAATGTCACGCTACCTACCCCTATAGGGTGTCTCTCTACACTGTAATGGTAGCTAAGTCTGGCTGCCCCGGTCTAGGTGGTATGGCTCATAACTGAGCCACCCACCACTACCTATACCTATCTGTACATCCGGCATCATCTATCCACCGATCCACTGGCTCCTCCTCCTCCCCTATAGGCACTGTAGGCTGTGGTAGAGGTAGAGGCCTCTCCACGTCATCTCTCTCGATACTATGTGGGAAGGACGGAGGAATATCCTGTATAAGCCCGAACTACCATCGAACCCTATCTACCGGGATCATCTCATCCTCCCCAACATGACGGTGACCCTGTATCCACCTCTCTAGCTAGAGCTCAGCTAGCTCCTCATGCATGTGCCTATATGAGGGGAATCCCACATATGGCCTCCAGATAATGTCCACTCCGACAACCCTCCAACAACTACCAAAAATGGGCCACATCATATGTCGGCCTATCCGATCTCCACTCTCCTACAACCGGCACCCATCTCCTATATCCCACCCACACACATCTCACTGGGAAATGCATCTACTCGGGGCATCCCTATAGGTCAAACACAAACTATGTGCTCATAGGCCCAACAATGCAATATAAATGTACAACACAAGCTAAACTTGCGCAACCACCCATATGCCCACAACTCTCTATATAGCTACACCAAGAATGTTGGTGCCTATGAAAAAGCATGTCTCATGCACCATCATATCATGGAGCACCCCCATCAATGATCGGGGAAAGCATCCACCCTCTGCATCTGGCAATGCATAGTAGCACACTACCTCCATCAATAGAACCACTAGCCTCGTCTCATCCGACGGGCTAGGTACATCTCGCCATAGCTCAAACTGGTGCTATGGAATCTCAGATCCACCACCCCTCACACCAAAACTATCCCGATCAGCTCCTCTGAGGCCTCGAGGAGATAGAGTAAACCTGGGCACCCAATATGGGTAACCACAAAATCTGAACACGTCCTCTAGGGTGATAGTCATCTCACCCATCGGAAGGTGGAACGTGTTGGTCACGGAGTCCCATCTATCGATGAGCACGACCATCAAGTTGGGCTACCAAACAACATGTCGGTAGCACCAAATCCCACTCAAGCCCACTACCTCCACATGCTACAGCTCCAAAGGGGTCGCTAAGCCACGTAATGTCACCAATAGAGAGGCGAACCCTATCCCATGTGTAACTGCGATCTCCCCTGCATCCAATCCAAGCACAACATTAATCCCTTTACCATGACCATATTCACCAATTATCATTACCCTCCACCCTATTTTTACCCTACCCATCTCAACTACCTAACCTACATCACTTTTTGTGCCTTCCTACACTGTGCCTTCTAACCACTTTGTCACCTTTTTACACGTCGCCACCTTTTCTATTTTAACCGACTTGACTTTTACCACACCTTTAACCAACATCGGTCACCTTTTGGTGACCGATCCTGTTCTACCTAACCGACGCCGCCTAAGCTTGACGACGCCAAGTCACCACCGCATAAAAAATTTCGTGACTTCCCAAACCCCCCTTTTAAAACCTCCCCCTGCCCCTTTTACCCCACCTACAATGACCTAAACTACCCCAAGACCCCTACCCACCCCACCTATACAATTTACTACCCTCCCCCCCTTTTTTTTTTCCCATTATTCCCCCATACCCACATTTTATTTTTAACCACCCACAAAAAACCCAAAACCCACAAAACCCTACAAATAACAAATACCAAAACCTCTAATCTATCTAATCACCAATCTAGAGTTAGGCGCTTACTCTCACACACTACCATCTCTTGGTGGCATGTCTGCCACCGTGCCTGCCGGTGGTCCACCCGATCCCTCTCTAGCCTCTGCCATCACCGAATAACTACTCGCAACCTCCGACCAATCAACTCTCTCACCCTGATCCCATGGACCCGCTACTCACCAACCCAACCCTCATCAAATCAAACTGCCAGCTCACTGTCCCATTTCCTTCAGACACTTTTCTCTCTTTTCTCTCTTTTTTTTTCATTTCTTCACTTCACAAATAACAAATGAATAATAAAAATGTGGATTTTTTTTTTTATAACCCACCCGACCTAACCGACGTCGGTTACCATTGACCGACATCGGTCGCAGTCGTGCCCTACCTAACCACCGTCATCGGTTTTCCTATACCGACGTCGGTTATCCATGACCGCCATCGGTCACCCTCACCTACACATTGCCCTTACTTTTCCATTTTACCCCACCCTTTACCTTGCTCCTTTACCCCATCCAACCTTTACCCAACCCATTACCTTACCTTTCCTGACCTCATCACTTCCTACCTCCATTTTTCCTCCTTTGGGGACTTCTTATTCTTTTACCCCTACCTTGGCCTTACCCATGCCGTGACCTAGATATTTGACCTGACCATCACTAGTGACCTTTGACCTCATGTGTTCGCTATACCTTACGGCATTGTTACCTGTGTTGATTGACCTAATGACCTTACCTAGCCTATTTCCATGACCATTTATCCTGACCCTACCTTTGGTGTACCGAACATACCTAAACATTCCTGCACCTAACCTACATTGTGTTTCCTGACCATATCCTATACCTTGGATACCGGATTCACTTCAACCTTGTTTGGATAAACCTATCGACCTTAGACGATGTAGAGTTTTCCTCGCTTCTTCAACCCGTAGCGTGCTGCAGTTTATACATGTGCGTGTGTTTGACTGTTGCTACCTTTGACCCTGACCCATTACCTAGATTTCCCGAGTAGACCTTTCACCCTTTTCCCCTATACCCACTTGCCTTTTCCTCACATTTACCTTTTATCAAACCACTCACCGCTTCAACCTGTTGCCTCATTTCCTGGTTTGAGGGGGATCACCTTCACCCACACACATGGACCACATCTTATTTTTTTTGTTAGCGCATCACTTACTAATACAAGCTACGCAACAAAAAGGGGCAAAATGTAGACACTAAAATTAGGTCACACTCCCTTTGTCCTCGACAATAAGCACCCTTTATTACATTTACCTAGCCATGACCCCCCTCTTCACCCCACTAATATTAATTTAATTAATTTAAATTAAATTAATGCATTATCCTCACTATATTTATTATTTAAATATCTTATTTAAATAATATCCACACATACACTTCACTTAGACACCTCACCAAGCCAACTCAACCTAAGACCTATTCTTAGTAAGTTGCCATAACTAACTAAGACTTACCCAAACCCTAAAAATCAATGCCTACATTCCCTCTAACCACATTCCCACATGCTCACAAGAAGCTCCTAGTCTAATCCATGGGATAACGACACGAGATCCAAGGAAATCAGGAGGATCTCCCTAGTTTAGTAAACCTAGGAAATCCCACCTTGACCGACGCTCGCTACCCCCCTAACCATCACCGCTAAGCTTAAGCTTCAACCACCGCCGCTACCCTTTTTTTTAACCCCAAAACAACCTTATTCTCAAGGTTGGAAAATTGGAAAACATTGGGAGAAATTTGATGAGCAAGAACACATCTCAGAGAGATAACACATCTTCAGAGAGAAATTCCAATGAAAACTCGCATCCAAGGAAGGAGATTGAGCATCTTCTCCCACATACCATCCCAACCATGATCTGATCTATCCAAGCAAAGAGGAGTGTACATGCAGCCCATGCAGAAGCTTTTCTTCAGTTGGTGATCACTTGCAACCTTCAAACCCATCATCAACACCTCCATCCCTCACACACAGCATTCAGAATGGAATCCAAGTAAGTATAACATCATACTTTCCTAGTTTATTTCATTTCATCATCATTTTATCATCCATTGTTTATCTTTCCCCCTATTGACCTTCTCCAACATTTTCACCTCCATATACCCATTAAAACCTCACCAAAGCCTACTCTAGTCACCCAATACCTCATCTCGACTAACCAAAGTCCTTTGTGCAATCACAAAGGAGACCAAAAGCTTGTTCTGTGACATTTCCAGATCTCACAGTAATCGCACCAGTTACACCTAACCACCGTCGGTCACCCCTGACCGACACCGGTCTCTGTATTTTCCCACACAACCTAGAACAGAGACCTACCCACCAAATTTCATCTCACCCTCATTCACCTGTGATCTACCCGAGACCTTTATCAAACTTGCAGAGACCCAAACCAATCATTTGACCTTTGGATTCTATTCTAGCTTAGCCTGTTAGATTAGATCTATTTCTTATTGTGTTTTTAAGTGAGATACCTAAATCATTTTAAAATAACAATAGGATTTACTTTGTTTACAACATTAAATTGTTTAAAATAGTGGACTGACAACCATCTAGGAAGTATCATACTTCTGATCTAGCATACGCTAGGCAGTTCACTGCCCATATTGTTTAATTCCTTCTGGTGGTCTTGTTTTCATTACAAGTAGTTCCTCCTAGCCAAAAGGAAGCTCTCATGATCAGCTATGGATCTGAAGTCATACGCACGCAACAACCCATCAACCAACATTTGAACAGGTATTCCTCCTACACCCATTACCCTATCTGCTTCATCACTTCATCATCAACACTTCAAAGAAACGATCTAACAGTTAAGCATATTGTGAAAGGGAGCAAGAAGAGGAGGCCATCAGCTCTAAGAAATATTGAAGAATATGTTTCAATAGAAGGTATGATCATCATGTCAAGTTATGTATCATACTTGTCGGTCTATGTGGTTGATCTATTTTAGACAAGTCCAAGTTATTGCCTTTCTGGTCATAAGTTGTTGTTGAAGGAGGTAGAGATGAGTTATGATGATTGTTTCAAAATGAGTGTGGTGTTTTTTAAATGCGTGCTCAGGTCAAAGTATTGAGTCTTTGGTCATGTTGATGAAAGTATGAAATGTTGTCGATGATTGCATGAGTCATCCTTTGTAAGTGTCTTGGTATGATATCAATGAACATCGGTCATAAATATCTATGTCAAGCTTCAAGTGATTGCTCTAATGTGTCTCCTTTTCATGTGAAGTATGTCATGTCATGATAAAAAAATGATAAAAGTTTTAGTGGTGGTAGAATGTTTATGGTGTGAGTCAAAGTCTCTGAGGGTATCATCTCTTCAAGAAAGACAAAGAACAAGGGCGGGAAAGAGAAAATGAGACTAAATTCAAAAGGTTCAAGAAGGGTCGGCTCTCACTATGGTAAGGAGATCATTTGAAATTGAATGTAACAAGTATGTAGACAAATTTTGATGCCTTGAAATCTTGTTTGAAGAAAGTTATAGCTTGTTTGAGTTTCTCGAGTTCGACAAAATCCTACTAGGATTTATTGAGGGTTTGAGTTTTGAATGCTTAAATGATGGAAATGAGTGATGAAAATTGGAACTAATGGCCTTTGAACTCTCCTCTCAAATATTTTGGTGGTTTCTTAACCTAGTTTTTCCTATAAATTTTTCAGTTCATGATATTTGATGACCCAGGCCTGTGCATTCTGGGTAGACCTAATTGGAGAGGTCAATTCTTAAAGGAAAGGGGATTTTTCATTTGAAGTAGACCCTGAAACTTTAGGTTTATCTTAAACATGAAAATGGGTGGTCAAATATGGTTTTTTTGTACTTTGAAACTCTATGCATGAAAGGATATGTAATAAAGTTTACTCGGATAGGGATACAAGTTTGTGTAAGTATAAATTGGATGCTACATGACTATATGGACATTCTAAGTCAAGGGGATCCACTTTTGGGTTCTTACCAGATTTTTAGTGGCCAAAATGGATTCACATGATGGTGAATAAAATGGCTTAAAAATAACATCTTGAGAGAGGTTTACAAATTAAGTGTGATGGAATTCATGACTGAGCCATATAAGGAATTGTATGTGATGAGCAAGTGATGACCTACATGTGTGATAGGTAAGCTATTATCTCCTTTGATGGGTTTAAATTCTCAAACATATTGAGAAATAGTTTGTGTTGGTCATAAAATAGACTCTAGGTGCTTACAAGTACAAATGATAGTGAAAATGTTCTTACAAGGTTAAAAATTAAATCAGTCTTATGGTGATAACGTATGGATTCCTATAGGAGATGATCTTGTATCAAGAATATGATGTCTCGGTCTAATATTACCTAACTAAGCAGGGGGAGTTTGTTATGTATCCTAACAAGGTGATCTAAAGGGAGTCAAGAAGGTATGGTTCTTGATAAATTTAAAGATAGTCATAGCAGATGGTTGGTTCTTGGTCTATAGTAGACCTATGATGACATTCTACAGGTGTGTTCAGTGTCTCTAAGGCAGGGAGACTTCTTTGTTAGCCTTTTATGAGTGCAAGGTGATTAGAGTAGTTTTTCTCAAAGATATGGTGTTGGAAGAGATATATGATTGGTTGGTTGCAAAGGTGAATGCCTCATGGTACTAGAACACTAATATTACTTTCTACAGTTGAAATGAGTACTGTAGCAAGGTATTTGGTTTTCTCAAGCTTGTAAAAGTCCTCAAAGTTAAAAGACAACATGGAACTCTCTCAAGATAGGATTGTATGGTATATGATGGGGTTCATAGGTTCTCTACAAGATAAAATGGGTGATTGATGCTAGAAACTTCAAAATTGCATAGATTGAAAAATACTTAGAAAGTGCTTCAAGGCTTCGTCTAAGTATTTGAGTCATATCTATGGCTTATTAAGACGGTAAAGTTCTTCATTCTTGTCTTTTCTACTAAAAAGAGTGTCATGTATCCAGGGGATTTGTGATTAGTCTTTTCATTTTTATTTTTATTTTTATTTTTATTTTTATTTTTTTTTTGGGGGCTTCTATATCCCATCAAAGATAGTCTAATTTGCAATTTGAAGGATTAGTTTAGGGATCTCATCCTCAAGATTATGAACATTCAATATATGTAAGAAACTAGTCTGATTTGTGTTTTTTCAAGGTGAGATGAGACAAGCAAGAAGTAAGAAATATGTTCTTATCCATTTATCATAATTTTTGGCATGAATAGGTGTTGTATATGCTCTTTCCCAAGGGGAGTATAGTTATAAATGCCTTGAAAGAGGTTAAAACCATAATTTTATGAGAAATGACTAGTTTTTGAGATAGAATGAAGAATTTGGTTGATTTTTCTAACCAAGAGATGACCCTATGAAGCTGAGAAAGGTAAATATAATGAAATTTTAGGTATGATTTATCATTAATGTAAAAGGGGGAGAAGTTTAGGAGGTTTTCCATCAATGACAAAGGGGGATTGTTGGCATGTTGTGTTCTAGGTGTTGTAATTGATGTAAAATCCCATTAATGACAAATATGATGATGGATTAGATTCATAGGATGCTCAGTATGATGGTAACATAGAGTTTCTAGTGATGACATGATGCCTTGAGGTGATTTAGTGAGAATGGCTTAGTTTAGCAAGCCCAGTCATGTGACCTAGCTAGCGTAGGTGATGTGGCATGGTGGTATGAGTTGTTTGGTGGCTTGAGGAGCATGTTATAGTAATGGATAACATATTTTGGGATTTTTAGGAAGTCACGTGAGTTTCAGGGTGTAGGTATAAGTTGAAGACCAAGATTCAAGTGTTCATCTAGACCATGTCTAGGTGCTTGGAGGCATGAGGTTGATTTTGGGCCATATGAGCTCATGTAATAATTTAGGGATGTAATATTATTTTTCTAGGTATTTTAGGAACTTTGGAGATATTTCATGTTGATTTATGATGTTGTTCAATTGACCCTAGCCTAAATCATAAAAAACCCAAGGTCTAGTCATACAAATGAGATGGGATTAGAATATGGAGAAATATATGATCTATGTTGATGATTATAGATTATTTATAGAGTTTTCCTAGATGTGTGAGAAAAATTTGGAGTCATTTTGAAGAGTATTTTGCAAGATAAGGTTTTTTTGGTGAAACAAGGTCAAGAAGAAGGTCATTTCTAGCTCAAATTACACATTCTAATTCTCACCTTGAATTGTGTGATTTGCATAGGACCTTGAATATTTCAGGGATTTTTCTAAATTTATTCTATAAGGTTTCACAAAAATAATGAGGTCATTTCATCGTCATATTTTTATGAACAAATGTTAAGAAGGTAAATAGTTTTTTGTGTGCTTTGAACCCTAGCTCAAAAGTGATAGGAGATAGTTTTATCATAAGTTCCCATAATTGATTTATATTGCATGTATTGTTATTTTATGATGTATAGGGCTCCTCTAGGTTTCCAAAAAGGTATGGTATAACATGAGGTGATGAGTGGACCCCACTCAAATGGTCCTATTTCTGAAGAAGTTCAATTTGGGACAAAGTTTTCTCAAAGAGTTACAAAATAAATGGACATTGTGAAGACTAGTCAAATGGCATTTTTGGGGCAGTTCAGAGAGGGTTTAAAGATGGCCTTGGTGGAAGGCCTTCCACTTGGATTTGGAAAGAGTTATAATATGTTATGGAAAGAGGATTCGGATATATTTTTCAGTGGTATATATTTTGTCTAATGGTGATTAGATTTTATGTGTCATCTAGTTCAATTTGTGAGGAAGAAGATAGTTGGTTTTCTATGATAGATTAGCTCAGACTGAAAGAATGAAGTGAATGAGGCATAAGATGTATTATATGATTATTGATATATTTTTTATAGTTAATATGGATGAATTTTTTTCCTACTGAATTCCTTCATAGGCATTTTAATTTACAAAAAGGGTGCAAAATAGTTGAGTTTACAAAACTGGTTTCTAGGCAGCTTGATTTGGTTAAGAGGAGAGTTGTTGTGATTTGAAGATATCGATATTTCATGATATATAAAATACATGGATGTTATTTACAAGTCATATTTATTCCATAGAGTGGTTAAAAGCTTTATTTTATTTTATCTTGGGTGATCTTGAGGCCCAAAGGTAAATACAGTGGTGCTTGAAACAGATTATTTGGAGAAGGATAAGAGCCTTTTGAGTTGTGTTATGAATTTTTTTGATTATTACAAGATAATTAACGACCATGTTTGATTTTTATATGTCATATTACACATTTATGGTGAATTTTTTAGCTTCAATAATCATGGTATTATCATTTGTGGTTTTATCCCATCTAGGTGATGGGGTTTTGAGCTTATTCGATGTAAGTTTAATGGTTTTGGGCATGGCCGACCTATATGGGTAATATGTGAATTTTATAATGATTTAATTGGGATGATTTTAATTTTAATTTTTAAAACTAAATGAGGTAAACCTACCTTTATTATTTTTGAATGATGAGAAGCATATAAAAGTCAAGTTTAAGATCAAATTTGAACTAGTTGAGAAAGAGGGGAAAAGTGTGACCTATGTGAGTGTGTGTTACAGGTATGAAGGCTGAGTTTCAGATATAAGAAATTGTATGACAGGTTGAATAATTTTTGGAATTTTGTGTGCATGTTTTTGATTCCAAGACAAGTGAAGAAGGAAAGAGAAAAAGTGAGCTAGGTGAATGAGGGTTTGAGAAAGGGTTTGATAAAATTTGGAGCTGAATTTTGGGATCATAATCAGTTGGGTATTATCATATTTCCAGTGATCATAATTCATCAATATCTTTTTGATGATTCATATTCATGCAAATCTCTTTTTGTGAGTAATATCAACAAGGGTTTGGGGGTTGGTGTTTCTTATGGGGTTGGTGCCTCACTAAAGAAATCTCTTGTGATGTGTAATATTCACTTGAGTATTTTTTCTATGTAATATTAGCAAATTTTTCAAAGTGGGTTTTCTTCCTTTGAGGGTTTCCCACCGATATCTTATGTTGTGGTGTTCTCTCTTGTTTATGGATTTTTTAATGAATGGTAGTTTAATGTTGTGCACACATAAATGAATGGTTGTTTAGTTTATAATTTGAGTAAGATGATCTGAAATTTTGGTTTGAATTTGTAAGAAATGATTCACCCCTCCCCCATTCCATTGTGCTTGCAATGACTTAAGAGTATGTTTTGAGATCAAGTTGTGGTCTATGTCTTTGCTATTTAGTGATTGGTCTATAAGAACAATATGGTTTGTTGGCCATAGAGTTCGTCTGGGTAAGCTTGACTTGTAGACCCAAAATGATTCCATGGGAGTTATTTTTTAGGATATGATCATTGGATGGAGACATGATTGCTTGAGAAAAAAATGGGCATAGAAATGAGAAGGCCTAATTACAAAGAATGGACCAAAGTATGATTATGTAATATTGTTGACATAGTGTGAAGAAGGTTGTGGAATCAAGAAAGGTAAGTTTGGTTATTGATGTCTAACATGAAATGTTATGAGTTTAGTGATCCATGGTAGAGTATATTGTCTTTCTTGTCCCGATCTCATTGAGAGTCTCGTTAGTATTGTGAAGGTTCAAAAGTATGATCATGTGCATGTTAATGGTCAAATAAAATTTGAAGATTACTCTGATTTCTATGTCTAAGGTCTGAAATTTGGCTAGTATGATCTAGTTTTTGTTTACACAAATATACAGGTATCATAATGTAAGATTTGAAGTGGTCCTTATGCACGGTAGTTCAATACATGGCTTTTGGTGTCTTAGCTAGATGAAAATAGGTTTTTTAATAATGTTTTCACTATATGCATATGCAAGTGACAATTTGATGCATGGTCTATTTTATTAAGCATGACCTAGTTGACAATGCATTGAGATGAAATCTATGTAGCAGAGTAAGACCAAAAAGTGATTTATGACTCGGGGGAGTTAGTGATTCTATAGAAGCTTGTTGTCCTTTTGTAAAGCTCAATATAAGTAGGATTAGTCTCATGGGGAGTTTCTTAATTCATTATGCTTGATTCTATGATTCAAGGTTTGTGTGTACATTGATGAAATACTTGAGGCCGAAGGTGAAGTTATCTAGATCTGTTTTGAAGTTTTTTTTCGGTATCTATATTTCAATAATTCGGGGGATCTATACAGGTTGTGTTTGATATCCATGAGCATACAAGTTCATCTAAGCAAGAGAGTTCTTTCAAGAAGGTATGCAGTGTCTAGAAGGAATGAAAATTAAGTTGGTGCATATTGATAGGGTTCTTGAAAGGTTAAGCATGATGTTTCTTATTTTGGTAACATTTAAGCATTAGTGAATCGGTTAGTATTTTTTTTTCATTAAGATGCCTATAAGTTAGGGGGAGCTATGTAGGTGCATCTAGCTCCATGATCAGTTAGAAGGGCCTAGATGGTATGAAGAGGCTTGAAATGTGTAATAATGGTAGAGGAGCTGATAGTGACCATATTGTTGGAGTGTTTTCATGATGAAATTTATGATTCATGGGGATTCATCTAGGTTTGTTATAATTCTTTAAAGATATGAAGATTTTTGTATCATGAACTTAGGTTTTGAATTTGGTTTTAGCTCTATCGGTAGGTTTTTAGTATCATTATTTATTGAAGACATTCTTGACATCTAAGAATTTTTATTTGCATCAAAAATATGGTACATGTAATAAATAATGTTCATTCCATCTAGATATTGGTTCTTGTGCTCTGTTTGAAGTGCTTTATCAAGGTTGAGTTAGATTAAGGTGTGCATGTGCTAAGGGGGAGCAGAGTTACTCAAAGATTCAAAATCAAAGTTGAAGATGAAGAGTGTAATTTATCTTGTTTGGTTGATGTTTCCATCCAAGTGGTGACCATAATGTGATGTTAGACCAAGTTTTTTTAGGTATATATTTTGCATTTATGTCAAAATGGGGATAATGATTTGATGGCATGTGAAGTAGCTTAGAAGGATAATGAGCTAGTTGTGTTTTCCATCAATGACAAAGGGGGATATTGTTGGTAGTATGTTGTCATTTATATCAACATTGTCTTTGATTTATTCAGTGCCATTGATGTAAAATGCGGTAGGAAACATGAAGGTTGATTGGTAGTGATAGTTGAGTTGTTTGGTCCTAATGATGGTTCATGATGTTTTGAGTTAGTATGATTTCTTGTAGAGGTGTTTTGGGTTGGTTTTGTGACATTCATTGATTAAAGGATATTGGTGAGATGTCATATAGTGTATTGAAGTTCATACTAGGTGTGCAAGTGTGCAAAATTGATGAGGAGATCAGATTTGGTGATGCAAGCAAGCTCAAGTGGCTTAATTATGGGGATCACGATTATGAGGTGTAGGGACACTCATAAGTGTCTCAGAGGGTGTATATATGGTTTAGACATGGTTTTTAGCTTTGTTCTTAAACCCAATCCTGAAGAAAGCACACCCTAATAAAGTAGAGTCATCCTTTCTGGGTGTATTTGAGAATATATGAGCATTGGATATGTTTTTTCATGTGTATTCAAAGGTGTGTACAAAGTTTTAGATTTTAATGTTGAATATATTTCAAGATATGTGATTTTTAGTCCTATCAAGTCTTTGGAAGTGAGAAACCAAGCTTGAATTGGACTTTCTGATGCTCATTGGCATGTGATAATTCTTCATGGGAGGTTGAGCTATTCAGGGGTAGTTGTGGGATTGACCTAATAAGGATATCTAAGCATTAGTTTAGAAAATAAGGCCTCGACTTTTATGAACTATCATTAAGAAGGTAAATAATTTTTAAACCCTTCTAAAACCCTAGGTATGAAGAAATTGATAAGATATTCTTCCTAGTGACTCGTAAATGGATTAGATTTTATTGTATGATTATTTTAAGTTGTATAGGACTATCTTAGGTTTCTCCAGGTGTAATTTAGGTGTCATGATTGTGTGTGGACCCCACTCAAAAAGGAGAGTTTCTACAGAATTTTATGTTGATCTCAGGTTTTTTATTGGACTGGGTGAATAAATTGATTTTAGAGGAATTATGGGATATATAATTCATGTTTATATTTATTTTAGAACAATTTTGATCCTTTAGAAGGCCTATTATGGATTATTTTGCAAGACTGGTTTTGGGGTAGTTTTGGGTAGTTTCAGTGACTGGTTGCAGAGGCATTTTGGTGGTGCTTAGTATAATTTATGGTGCATATACACTTGCTGATGACCCTAAGATCATGATATTTCCAATTATATATCACACTTGCATGGATGAGGTGATTTGATGGGGGTTTGGCTTCAATATTTTAATTTTGTAGGTCTTGGACCTAGTGAAGAAGGTTACTCTATTTGGTAGTGTCATTGCATGAGTTGATGGTTTGAGTTGTTTAAGGTTGTTATAGGTTGATAGTGATCTTATAAAATATTTCTAAGTGGTTTTCAAGTTTTTTTTGAACGTTTTTTTCAATAACATTCAATTTTGGCGAGTGGAATATTTGAGTGCATTAGGGCTTCTTGTGTCCTAATGAAGGATTTGGGTATGAAGATGGTATTGCCAACCTATATGGACTATTGTGTGATTTTTATATGATTTTCTTATGTTTCATTAAGTAAATTTTTCCTATGATGTCTGACCTATATGTAATTATGTCAAGATTCATGTATTAAAGCAAGTTTTATTGCTCAATTAAGCTAGTTGAGAGTGTATTGAAAAGTGTGAGCTAGAGGGGTGTTTCTAGAGGTGAAGAAGGTATTAGTGACCATAAATAGAGATAAAATATGGTATTTTGATATTCTAAAGTGTGATAAGATATGGGCAAGCTAGGTTGGATGACCTAATCATCTTGAAGGAAGAATTTCTTGAGAAAGGAAGGTTAGAAGGTAGTTTTGAGAAAGATAGAGAGAAGGTGAGATAAATTGGTGTCATCATCAGTTGTGGGTGCAAAATTTTAGAGGTGAAAAAAATCAAGTTGAATTAGTTGTTACTAAGTCATCTAGGGGGTTTGTACCTCCTTGTAGGGTTGGTTCTCTACTAAATCTAGGGGTTTATGCTCCTTGTCAGGTTAGTGTCTCACTAAACCTAGGGGTTGGTGCTCCTTGTTGGGTTAGTGCTCGAGATAAATTTGAATCATGTCTCTAATAAATCTTTGTTTCAGTAGTTTTTCTTCCCTTTGATGGCTTCCCACTTATATATTGTGTTCATGTGTTTATTTGTTCTTATTTTCTCATGTTTGGTTATGGTTCTTGAATGCATTGTTAATGGTTAATGTTTAATTTGATGAATGATAAATGAATGGTAAAGTTTAAATCAATGAATTTTCTAATGCCCACTGATTCACCCCCCTAGTGGTTTTTCTTCCAACATGAAGAGGTATAATTTGTTTAATCGTCTTTATTTTAATGTAGCATATGACATGGTGCACCATGATATGAGAGATCATGATGACCATACTATAATATGAATTGAGGACTAACTTAGATATGTAATTTATGAGTAAAAAGAGAGCATATGACTAGAGACAACATGATTGATAGGATTATGATGTCTATGTATGATATGCAAAAACAATATATGAGCTATGATATATGTAAGATGAGGGGAAAGAAAACTAGCATATAAGAAGGAACACAAGGATATATAAGATCAAGATGCCCTTTTTATATACACATAAATGTGATACAAATTATGATACATATAAAGTAGTAAAATAGAGAGCATATGAAAAATTTAGAGAAAATGTGAGTGGTGACACATGCAAGACAAGAATAAAAATACGTGTTTTATATGTTTTTAAATATTTTTTATATAGTTTTTGTGGAAGATTCATGTGACTATAAATGTGCAATGCCATGCGATACACAATTATGATATGGTAAGCATGAACACATTTATTTATGTGGTGATAATATAACACAATGCTTGCAAGTATATTAGGACTTGGGGAAGGACATGAACCCATGCAAGACAAGCATGGAGAAAATAAGTGATTTGAAAAAATCTATAAATTATCAAGAGACATACTAACCCTTCATTCCATCAAGATCTAGTGTGTGTTTATGTGAGTAGATTATTGCTTAAAGTAAAATCATTTAAGAATAAATATATGTATAAAATATTTACAAAGGTGTGTGGATGTGAAGTGGAAATAACAATTGTGGATGGTGAGTAATGGAAGGTAGGTTTAAGTTGTGCATTTATCTATTTCAGCCAAGAATTTATGTCCCGACAAAAATACATTTGATTCTAGTTAACTCACAACTGCATCCATAATCCCGGTAGAGATACGAGAAAGACCCCTTCAAGAGACTATTGGATATTGTATGAGTTTGATAATGGTATTGTTATCTTTCTTCTCTCTTCTTATTTTTTAAATTTTTTTGTCTATTTGACATTATATTCATCTCTCTCTTTCTTGGGGTTTAATAACCACTATAGTTGTATGAAGGAGATGGAATTGAATATAGAGACTCCATGGGCTAGCGTGCGAAAAGTAAGGCCCTATGGTATATGCAACAATATTTTAAATGTGCGTATAGTGTGGGGATATCTTAGAAGATGAAGGCATTCTTAAATCCACAAAGTAATGAATAATATGCACAAAAATACAGGTTAACCACATGGAGACTATCGTGCATGTGTGCCGTACCAAGTGTAAAAATCCTATAAGAATTGAGATTTCAATGTGCGGGAATGGAAGTGGTGGAAATTTTATTATGGATGGATGGATATGTATAGGATAAATGAATGGAACAAGTAATGCACATGGATAGTCACATGACTCATTTCTTAGGTGTTTTTGATCATTTTATAGTGTTTTTTCCTTTTGATCTTTTATATTATTTTTGTGATTTTTTGAAAGTTTGATACTTTTTTATTTTTTTGTATTGTGGGATTTTATATTGTTTATGTGATTTTTAGGCATAAAAGCATTGTAATTACATGGCATTTAATGGATTGATTTCTTCATTGTCATCCATATCATCTAGTTTATAAGTATTGGACCTATAATTTTTTAATGATAATGTACCGGTCCAAACCTTTTGGGAGAAAAATTGTCATTTTTTTTTGTAAGAGGTAAAAAGGGGTTGAGGGGGCCCTACCCCGTACACCAACACCACTCCAAGAGAGTAGATAATTACAAAACTACAGCATCAAAAAACAAAAATATAACAGTTCATAGTAATAAGAGCTCTCCAGAGCTCGAGTAGCAAAACTAACAACAAAAAAAAACATAGAGAAACTAACAACAGTGATGAAAGTAACAACCAAGATCAAAGACAGTAAAAAAACCAAAACATCCCACCCCAGATCATTTATAGGCTTTTTCAAGCCCCTCCAGCACCTTAGCCCATTCCTTCACCAAAGCATCAATATTACCCACCAAGGTACCCAAGTCGAAACCATCAGGGGTCACCTTTCTCTTCCTTCCCTGACTATCCATGGCACAATAGGCATTGGCGAGCTGCCCCAGAGTCTGAAGGTGTTGCAGAGTTGATTTCACCGTGACTACGCTCCATTCCATGTAGCTATGGAGGATATCCCAAACATGATCCAACTCTTTGGTTATGAAACCAAAGTTGGCCTTTAAAACCTCAATCTCTCTACCATGCCCATTGTTGACCGCTTCCTCCACCTACACTTTCATCTTATGCCAGTCATTGAATAGAAACTGAACCGAGCTCTTAGTGAGCCACATATCACCCTTGAGTTCCTCAATATCCACCGCCATCCTTGCCAAATGGTTTTCCCCTTTTACCAGTCCGACGTGACCCAAATCCTTGAAGTGTTGTTCTAGTTGAGCATTGATAGGGGTCACGACTTCCTATTTACTAGACTCACCCTTGGTGTATAGTGAAGTACAAGGGACCTGCGATTTCAAATCCTTAAGATTTTGGGCCGCCACCACCTCCACCCCATCCTGGTCATCATCCGAGTCCCCATCCTGAGAGTCGGTATCGTCACTTGAATCCTCATCCTCCGATTCTGAACTAGTGCCATCCGCATAAGCTTCCAGAGCCGTGGTAAGGGAGCCAATTTTATCTATGTCCAAAGCCACTCTTTTTACAAGGAAAGGATAAAGCCTTGATGGAAAACTTGTCATGTGAGTCGTACTTGGGAGGAATTTATTTGATATTTAAGCACAAGATCACCTAGCTCAAATTTACTAATATGAACCTTTTTGTGGTAAGATCTTATTATGAAATCACTATATACTTGGAGGTGATGAAGAGTATTGACATGCCTTTCATCAAGTAAATCGATTTATGTAAGGTGTTCATGATGATAATCATTTTCAGTGATGAACTCTTAGAGTGTGACTTACAAGGAAGGGATATTAAGCTCTACAGAATGATGGAATCAACCCCATAAACAAGTGAAAAAGGTATAGTCCCTATTCAGGCTTGGATGTTAGTGCAATATGCCCAAAGGGCATATAGAAACTATGTGTGCCAATCTCTATGGTAAGCATTGATGACTTACTAAGGGATTTTCTTAATTATTTTATTATAATTTGTAGCTTTTCCATTAGCTTCGGTTGGTATGGTGGGTTAAAAATATGTTGGATCTTGTACTTGTCACACAATTATTTGACATCCTTTTTTCTTAAATGATTTTTCATTGTCTAAATTATTTTGGTAGGAATACTTGAAGTGAAAAATGAAATTTTGCACAATGAAGTTAACAATTTGTGGACTTTTTGTACATGCAAGAGGTGTAACCTCAACCCACTTCATAAAGTACTTAGTGGTAGTAATGATAAACACATGGCTATCGAATATAAAGGGGTAAACTTGCTAACAAGATCAAGTTCCCGTTATAAAAAGACCAAATGGATCAAAGGGGTTGTCACTCATGTGTGGTAATATATGAGATATCTGCAAACTATTGGAATTTCTCACAACATTTTACATAATTGTGAGAGTCTTATTTAAGTAAAGGCCAATAATATCCCATATGAAGGATACAATATGCAATATTCATATTGTTAAAATGACCCCCACATGTACTATCATATGCTTCTATGAGCATGATGATAGTCTCATGGGGTAAGAGAAATCGTAATAACATGCCCTCATATCCACATTTCTATAGGATATTTCCTAGAAGTACAAAGTGTGTGGCCTTTTGATTAAAAATAAAGTGTCCTACTTTGGCAAGGCTAAGCAGATTAGGCATTGACTTTTAAATTTGTAACAAGTTCCATGTACCAAAGAGGAGGTAGAATGGTTTTAATGTTAAAAAATTTAAGGGTATCAGTGCGGGAAAATGATGGTTGTGAGAGAACACAAATGGGAAAATGGAGGGTGTCGGTTTCATTTTCCAAATGTAATTAATGTCCTAAGGAATCCATGGTTCTTATGAATTTGTTAAAAGATCATGGAGCGACTCAATTTCACAATGTGTGAAGTGAGTAAGAAATGAGTCTCAGTAGGGGTATTGTATTATTGCAATGTTTCATTACGAAATTGGTTCAACCCTTGAATTTTATTGACGAAAATGGTTTAGAATGAATGAGTGGATAAATACCACGTGGATGTGTATAATCTGGTTCTTCCCACCTAGGATAGAAACTCATATCAATGAAGGTTGTCATTATATTTTCAATTTCATTTTCCAATGTGGTGTATTTCAACCAAGATTTATCAAAATATAATTTGTAATGAGGGTAAATCGGAGTGACATTTCCTTGTTAAATTTTTCCTAAACTTTATCCTTTCCACCCTTGATAGAGTAAATAATACATGTAGCAAAAATTGGGTTTGGAAATATATGAAATAGTAGTGTTAAACTCATAATTAGAGACAGACACGTTATTGACTAGAGGGGAAGATGTAGTGGCATATACCCCATATATGAAAAGGTGTTTTTGGAAGGAATACTAAATGAGACTAAAGATCAATTATCAAGTTTTGTAGAGGAAGGTCTACCCATTTCTTTAACGGTTGGTGTGTTTGGTAAATATATAGTGGCATACAAGATTTTTACTCTCCAACACTAAAAAAGTGTGCCTCATTGATCATAGGATATTTATTGCGGTCTTTGGATGTGTCACTAGTTTCCAGTTTGATACTAGGAATGGAATTTAAAGCTAGTGGTAATAAATATGATGATGATGGAAGAGTTAAAGGAATTATGATCACTTTGGGAAGTGAGGTTGACAATTTATCATGGGATAATGAAGATGTAGATGATGGATCATGTTGTGTTGGTGAGTCATAATGTGGTGTTAAAGGATATTTATTATTCATAGGAGGTGTAAGAGTGGAAGCATTAGGTATGTCGATAGGGGTCAACAAAACTGATGTAACTTGAGAAGTGGGTACTACCCTACTAAATATAAATATGATATTTTTGCAATACTTGAATGGTTTCGAGTCAAAAGTGACATAATTTGTGATGAAATATTATAAATACTTAAGGCATTGATGGAGAGTGGATGGAACACATTTCATCTCATGAATCCAAATTCATCCTCATAAGAAGAGTGTGGAGTGTTTTGGATCCAACTCTATAATGGTAATACAATGATGCCCAAGACGATGTAAGGAGAATAATTGAATGCTTCTAATTAAAATGCATAGGTTGAAAGATAGAAAAATGGTATGTTTAGATGGCGTAGGGACACAAATGAGATAATATATATGCTAGAGACATTTTCAATTAGCATGCATTTGAATGTTTTGGATTCAATATCAACAAAAATAAATAATGGTGGATCTCATATTTCAATCCCCCTTATGTTATGATAGGGGATTCATACTTGATCTTGTAATCATAAAATGAGATAGATGAGGGAGTTAAAGTTTGGACGTTTCCCATGAAGTTTGTAAAATCATTGGGATTTTGAGTGGAAAAATTTATTGATTTTAAGGTTATAATAAGCGCCTCATTATAGTTTTAAGATTGAATGATGAGATCATACAATGATATTTTAACCGGTGTGTTATTTAATTGGTTAATTAGGTTGTTTTTAGTGTTACAGCTTGGTTTTAAGTGTGGAGATAGATTTGGCGATGATGTTGGTACATGTGTGGATTTGTATGTTGTTTTGTATTTTTGCATTAACACCTTGATTTTTTTACAACAATTTGGATCATGCCTACAAAAGTTTGATAATATTAAGATGACGGATCATGGATAACTTGATTGGCTGAATTTGTGTGCAATGGTAATGGATTCTTGAAAACATCTAAATTTTGGTTATGTGGAGCCATATAATTTTTAACATGGGTAGAACCTTTTTCAATGAGGTTTTTTTCATGTAAAATATCTGACCCAAAAAATTCAAAACTCAAGGCATGACAACTAAGCCACAATGTGAAACCTTGCCTCCCAATCTTCCTAAATCCCCTTTTTCCCAACGTGTATCCTATGAAACCTTGATCCTAGCCTTGGAATTGTCTAAATACATTTGGTAAACATTTCTTAATGTGTAAAAATGTGTAATAAGGTTTATCATTCCATTCAAAGAAGTTTAGTAGAAGATTAATTTTCTTGGAAGCATAGAAAGGTTGACTTTGGCCATTTCGAGCATGTGTACAATCCCTAAAAGATTTCCAAAAAGGTATGAAGTATCCATAGGTGGTATTAGAGATAATTTAATGTTTTGGAAATAATTTAAAAATATTTATGAATTTTTAATCATACAAGGGTAGTTTTCTCAAAAATAGGTTTTTAGGTGTAAGGAATGAGCACTCTTGCGATGAATCTCAACTTCTCCGGATGTTTCTGGGAGATCTGTAAGGAGTTAGGAGGCCAAAAATTAGGCACTTTGAAATATTTAGGAATCATCTACATGGTGAGAACATTAATTTTGATATGATGTTTTATAGATTCTTGAAACATTCCAAATAGTGCGATTCTAACCTTCATTCTAAACAAAAGGGGGCCTATTTTTTATTTTAATGGAGATTAAAGTTATGAAACCTATAAAATTTCACCCTAAAACATCATCCCAAGCCTTCGGGGTGAAAGACCTAATTTTTCAAACTATTTTTTTACAAATAGTGTAAAATATAGCTTTTATTAATGGAAAGGTGAAATTTTGAGATAATTTTGTTCCTATTGTCCCCTTGGGGACATAGGGTACATGAGGGACATAAAATAGTTCCCTCATCCTCCTCCCATAGGCATACTTTGAATCACCTTTTGTCCCTAATGTCCCTATTTTCCCTGATGTCCCTTGTGTCCCCCATGTCCCCAAGGGGACAAAGGGACAAGAAAGTGTTACTCATGAAAATTTGAAGCTCTTGGACCTCCCTATGACCCCGTACATCTCTGCAAGTTCATTTTCACATCCCTCAAGTGTTTTTCTCAACTCCTCATCTCATCTTCACCTCCTCACATGCTTCCACTTGTCATCATATTTCTCTAAGGTGTACTTTGGTGTCCCTTTTGTTCCCATTGCACCAAATTTTAACTCTCACTCACTCTATTCTTACCTGGATTCAAACCAGAGTTAGCAGGGTAGTAAAAAGTGCAATAAAACATGGTTTGAGCTCTCCTTTTCACACAGTTGGTCATTTGGTGAAATTACTATTGTCACATCTTCCAACCTCCATTAATGGATGTCATGGCATAGCGGTGAAAGGATATAATTATCCCCTTCATTTCTCGAAGATTCAGTAGGTGAAATCACCTGAAAATTGGAGCAAACGATCCTCAGAAAATCTAGTCTTATCAAAACTATCTCTTACATAATGAAGTATCTAATTTTATGGATATTGAGGACTGTGTTGCTTGACAGCATTATTCCCTCCTCGGATAATTTTTCACTTTCCCAAACATTTGGCAAGTGAAAATCTCTGAAACTTGGAACGAATGATCCTCAAAAATCTAGTTTCATCTCGAGACATTTCTTTAACGATGGGGTTGTTGATTTTTCAAGATTTGAGGACTGATTTTTTCTCATTATTTTTCCACTCATATTAAAAAATAATTTTATCACTCATTCGAATGAAGGAATCATCTGAAATTTGGAGCAAGGAATCTTAGAATAAAACCTATAATTTCAAGACTATTTTCATTGCAAACTAACTCCTATAGTGCACTTACTAAAAATAACAAGTAAGCCATGGTAAGTCATTTCTAAAAATAGTAAGTGGTTAATGTTATCCAAATAACTCTCCTAGTTATTTGGATAACTTATTCATATTCTAGCTCTAAAATCTTCATTGCAAGTTACACACACCTCAGTTGTCTCCTTGTCACATTCACTTGGTCGCAGATTTCCTCCTGCTTCCCATTATCCCCTATCCATTTTCCTTTTCCTCTTTGTTCCATTCTTCCCCTGCGTGCATCTTTTGCACATTCACCTTCCTCCCAATAGTTATTCATCCTACATGTGAGCCTTGCATTTACATAAATCAGCTAATTCCTTGGCCCTCTCGCATGCCCCCACACATTACTTTGTAATAGTTGTGCCTTGACCATACATTTCCCACTCACCATTTTGCCCCATTTCCTTCGTGCGTGTTAGGATTGTGCATTCCTTCCTTCTATCTTTCTCTTGTGCCTCATTCTTCCGCGTGCATAATTTTACACCCTCCTCTACACCATTCTATGTCACATCATTCTCTAACACGCTTGAGTTTTCCATGAAAACCAATTAAAGTGTGCCAAAAGGACGTCGAATCTTTGCAACAAATCAATAAGTGACATGTGGTAGAAAATGACAAAGCATTTACACATTTGGCCATCTTCTTGACCAATCAAGCATGTGCCATGTGTATTGCGTGTACAAATGACTCGACAATCTTCTAACAACCATATCTTTTGCTACAAAGCTCCGATCGGTGCACACCTAGTATCAACAAATAGTTTTTGATGTAGGCTATAGTGTTAGATATTCAAAATAAATTATTGATGACTCGGTAGGTGAGAAATGGGAAAACGTCAATCTAGGCATTAATGAGAAAATATGTTGTTCCAACCACTCGATTTGACATGGAATTTTCCTCCTTCCTTCTCCAACACACAAGATAGACTTGGAGAAATGCATTTGAAAAATTTGCAGGCATTGAATGCTTTTTTTATGGTTATATATCAAATTTAGGTTTTCCCTCCTTCTTCTCTTCTTCTTCCATGGATTCATCTATAAATGTAAGAGTTAGGCTCATTGTTAATGTTAGACACTTTGGATCCTTATAGATTTTTCTAAGGACTTCGTATTTATGTACTCTAAGTTGTAGAGTTTTATATCTAGCTCGTGCATGTGGATATTGGCCTCTTTAGCCATTGTAACAGATTACGTGGATTTCTAAAAGTAATAGAAGCATCATTTTGTGACTTTCTTTGTCCTATGCATTTTTGTATTCTTTCTTCTTGCCCTTATTTTACATTGTGTGCTTGCTATGTCACTCTACAAACCTTACAACTCCATTTTTAGTTGTGTTCCATGAAATTGATCTGGTAAATTTGTTTTAGTTGTGCTACGTGTGCCTAGCCTTCTTTGATGCCTTTACCTTTCATTTTCACTCAGAATGATGGTGTTCATTCCTCTTTTTATGGTGTTATTTCCTTCCTTAGATTAATTTTCCATTCTATTATCCTTATATCCCTAGTCCCTTGGCATTGTTAGCTTAGCTTTCCCTTTCAGCATTAGGAGTAGTAGCAGCAGTAGAAATAGATAGAGGAACTAGCCTTCTCTGGAGATCCGTCTCAAGCATACAAGGTCCCATAACTTGGAGATGGATCCATTATTTTCTCAAACAACTCATCTCTTCTAGATCTACGACACGGGTGCATGTTTGAACGACCAATAGTTACTTGCACGCCTAATGGGACCAGTAGTGAAAGTTTAAATTTCATATTGTTAAGTTCTGGTGTGTGGACTTAGTATTTCCATAATTTGGAGGCTCTTTAAAACACATTTGGTGACTCCCAACATTTTCAGATCTCTTTTTTTACAATCCTAAGCTCCTTTTATGAGAAGAGTGCATACCGAGAAAGAGTTCTCCACTGAAGGATCCTTCAAGTATCTCCATCTTTCAAAGAATAAGTACACGCAGCAAAGCTCCCACATGTGGATCCCCATCTCTAGTGCACTGAGAACACTCTACTCCTCCTCATAATAGACAAGTGTGCCCTACCATGGTGCTTCAACCTCCTCCTCCTCCAACGAAATTTTCTAACTTCATTGGTGGAAGCTCTGCTCAATCTCAATGCACAACATGATATGCCAAAGACCCATGCTCAAGAGCATTTCATACTTCACGGGAGAGAATCAAGTTACCCATGTTGAACACATTCAAGATGTGGCCAATGTGTGCTCTATTTATCTAATCACACATGATGATGTAGTTGTTAGGCTACTTGACCTCATTCAAGGGAAAAACACTCCAATGGTACCATGGCCTCAGATCAACATCTATCATTACTTAGGATGAGCTTGGAACATCTCTATACAACTACTTTGAAGATAAGTCATATCACCTATCACTTGTGGATCAAATGACTACAATGAAGTGGGCACCTAACGAGTAAATGATTGATTTCAACATCAGATTCCAGAAGACTTGGGACAGAATTCCTCAAGTGGTAAGACCTATAGCCCAACATGTTTTCCTGTATTATCTAAGGGCTTTAAACAGTGACATTTCAGTCATGATTCAATCTATGGGAGGTAGGACTTTACCAACTTCCTACAACATTTCCATAAGGGTATAAAATAGTCTCATCCAGGTGGGAAAGTTAGCTCCTAGGCCTCCTACACCCTTATTCCTAGAGATGTCTCCAATGCCCCAACCTTCTATTGCTTCAGTTTCAATGCAGAGTGCATAACTCATTGTGTTTATATCCTTCTCTCTGTGCAAGTAAAAGGAAGATGAAGAATCGAAGACCCTGATTAGAAACTTGTCCAAGAAGGTCATATCATTGGAGAAGTAGTAGGTGCAAGCCTATAAACGTAATTCTAATCGGTGAAAAGCCAAAATAATCAACCTTGGTGCAATTAATATGGAAATCAAAGATACGGGAAGAACCAAAGAAAATGATAGATGTCATGCTAATGTGCACTTGCCTTTACAAGTTATTCCTCCTGAACACCTCTTCCAATTCCCAGCACAAGCCAAGCACTTGTTCCAATTCAGAACAACATGGTGCAATAATTGGAGTGGTGATTTCCTTGCAATATGTCTCATATTAAATAGCATTACACCATGTTGTGGTCACGTAGGTCTATATGATTTTGAATGCTTCTAATTGTGAGCCTTCCATTAGCATAAGTGAGCTTGAGAGCCAAGAAAATCCAGAGGATCCTCCCAAAGCCAACTTGATATTCTTTGGCACCAAGAATTTTTGCGCAATCATCCAAGTTATAGATGATGCAAGCGGACTAGTGCGCCCAGGTTTCTGAAAACCCAGATATAAAAGGAGAATGCTCGAATCGACATGCAAGTTTCAACTCTAGCAACACGTGCCAATCCTTAAAACTAAAAGGAAGTAGCTAAGGCATCCAGGTGGTAGAAATTCCAAAGTTCCATCATGTGAGGCTCCACACAAAGCTCCTAAAGTGTTGTGTGCCCCTCCTTTAGTAGGTTAATCCTCTGCACCAGCTAAGGTTCCTACCTTTATACTTGAACAATCAAGAAAGGACATTGGTGTACCTCAAATGCACAAGTTAGTTGGTCTTCCATTCAGCATTGTTGACCAGATGAAGAAAACAAACATAAATGTCACAATGTGGGATGCACTCACTATTCCATCCTAGCATGACTTGTTGCATGAAGCTCTAGCTCAACTCCCGCACACTAATCTAATTATTCAAAAGTTGTGCACTTATGTCAACATTTTCCAAGAAGAGAAGAAATTAAGTAAGAATGTCAAAACCCCACCCTTTTATATGTCCTTAATCATAGGCAAACATATTTTCCATAACTAGCATGATTGACTCAAGCGCTAGTACTTCTGTCATGCCTAAGAAAATTGTTGATGTCTTAGGTCTTAAGTATAGCCCCTTGACAAAAGGAGTCCTACAACTTGATGGTTCAATTTTCACTACTTTGGGAATCATCAAGGATCTTGAGTTAACCCTCCATGCATGTCCAATCCTCATAATAACTCAAGATGTGTCAATCATTGACCTACCTCCTTTATTTTCCTTATGTTTGTTAAGATATTTTACTGCTAAAGTGGGTGGTTACTTGTCTTCTGATTGGACCCATATGTTACTCAAGAAAAGGTATGGTACCTGATTTACCATACAAGTTGAGCCAATTTTTTCCTATCATTTGGATTCATATGTCCCATCCCCTCTCCAATCCAACTATTTAATACAAGAAGAAAAAGTTTTAGTTTCGAAGAGCAACCTCTCGTGCCTCCTATCCTAAACTTAGTGTTGGATGAATGGGTGGAAAGGCACCATAAATTTGATCCATATGTTGAAGAGTTGGAATCTTATGAAACTGTGTTTGGCACCTACTGCATCCTTGAAGAAGAAGTTTTTCTTCCATGCATGCTCAAGCAAAGTGAAGAAAAGCCTAGTCTATGGAAGTTATATTTTGATGGATCTAGAAGTAGAAATGGTGTCGGAGAAGGAGTTTTTATCATCTCCCCTAAGGAGGATAAATTATTCTTCACAAATAGGTTACAGTTTGCATGTTCCAATAATGTGGCAGAGTATGAAGTGTTGGTGCATGGTCTTCTTATTACTGAAAATAAGAAAATCAAGGCACTACAGATCTTTGGGGACATAGAATTGGTTATCCATCAAGTCACCAACAAGTACATGAAAAATAATAGGCTTCTTAAATCTTATAAATACTTTGTTTGGGACATCCTTGAGATTTTATGCTCTAAATTAGTAGGTGGTGTCGCGCAAAATGAATAAGGAAGCTAACCAGATGGCTGCGTTTGGTTCACGCTTCTCCTTGTTGAGTACTTTGTCAAAGGAAACACTCAACACATCAAGATGGTGATTAGGCCATCTATTATAGATAACAAAACTAGATGGAAAGTGTTTGACAATGACGCACGATCATCTAGTTCATCCAAAATGAAGTTGAGTTCTCATCAAGCATGCAAGATCACTTACATGACAGCTTATGGTGACCAAGTGATACAAATAAATACAAAAAATTTTCCTAAAGGGCTGGTCACCTTAGAGAAAATTTTTAGCCCTGATGATGAGTTCAAGGGTGAAGAAAATTATATGCGCATTTGCATAAGAAGACTACTCCCCATTCACTATTGCATATGGAAAGGAGTTGTTGCTTAGTAAATCTTATGCATATGATGAAAATTAGGCCTTCATCTCTCTCTGTCAAAAATACAATGATATATTTTCATGGGAGTATGAAGACCTCAAATGTTTTGATCCAAGTGTTTCTCAACAATCCATTGACCTTGATCCCGATATCAAGCCCATCAGAAAAAAGCGGCGACCTTTCAATCCAAAGATAGAGCCCTTCATGAGGAAGGAGTTATCCAAACTCATTGAGGTGAAGATAATATTTTTGATCAAGTATTCCACTTGGGTCGTGAATATAGTTCCGATGCACAAGAAGAACAGTGAAATCAGACTATGTGTTGACTTTAGAGATTTGAACAAGGCATCATTAAAGGATCATTATCCTTTGCCTTCTATGGAGCAGATTCTGTAGACTATGGCTGGTGCACAAATATTCTCTATGTTGGATGGATACTCAGGCTTCAATCATATCCTATTCAAGGAAGAGGATCAATTTAAAATGACGTTTACAACCAAGTGGGGGACATATATGTATAAGAAGATCCCCTTTTTGTCTATCAAATGCAAGTACAATGTTTCAACCCGTCATGGATATTGCATTCAAAGTTAATATCAATGAGTTCATCTTAGTTTACTTTGATGCCATCACAGTCTTCTCAAAGAAAAGCACAGATCACATGTTGCACCTAAAGAAATTCTTTGAGAGATGCAAAAAATATGGGCTATCTCTTAACCCCAAAAAATACAATTTTACAGTGGTATAGCGAAATTTTCTCGGCCATGTAGTTTCAAAGGATGGCATAGAAATTGATCCTGAGTGTGTGTCAACCATTCTAGTCCTCTCCCTACCAACGGTGCACAAGAAATCCTTGTAGTCCTTCCTTGGAAAAATTAACTTTTTAGGCACTTTATTCCTAACTTTGCAGGACTAGTAAGGCCAATCACCCTCATGCTCAAGAAAGACATAGCTTTTAGATGGACAACAGAAGGAAAGGAAAGCTTCAACAAGATCAAGCAAGATATTTATTGCGTGCTAACACTCATTAACCCAGATTACTCAAAGGATTTTATCCTTTATGCTTATGGAATTGAAGCAAGTGGTGTTGTTATCTTAACACAAGAAAATGAACAAGGGTTGGAACAACCAGTAGCTTTATTCAATCGAGACACTAAAGGATTACGAATTGAGATATAGTCACATAGATAAATAGGTCTACACTATCATGCGTGTAATCAAGAAATTCAAAATTATGCTCACTACAAATCATATCAAAGTGTTAGTCTCCCACTCTTCTATTAGAGACTTCATCATGGGAGTAGAAATTAGTGAAAAGAGAGCATGATGGTGACCAAAATCATGGAGTATGATGTGACTATCAAAGCCACCAAGCTAGTAAGAGGTAGTGTACTCTACAAGAAGCTTGCTGAGGATGCATAGAATGAACCCGAGGCTTCCTTATTTTTGGATGAGGATCTCCCACATGCATAACTTGAACAGAATGCAGCCCCTGGCATATGCAACTGGATGAAGGAGATGACCACATTCCTTTCCAAGGGCATATACCCTCCTGGTTTAAACAAGGAAAAGAGAAGACATATGAGGTTACAATCTATTACTTATGTTTTCATTGATGGTCTTCTCTTAAAAAATAATCTTGATTGTGTGCTATTAAGGTGTATCGATGCAAGAAGAGAAAAAGTGTTAGTAGAATTTCACGATGGATTCTCTGGTGGAAAATTCTCTACCAAAATTATAGTAATGAAGATCATAATGGTAGGTATCTTTTGGCCTACTCTATTTACATATGCACACAAATGGGTAACAAAATGCAAAGAATGTGATTTCTTTGCAGGAAAGAAGAAATTTGCAATGTTTCCCCTCCGACCAATCCAAACATATTAGCCTTTTGCACAATGGGGTCTTGATTTCATAGGCATGATTAATCCACCTTCAAGCATTGGACACAAGTGGGTGTTGATAGCTACGGACTACTTCACCAGATGGACAGAAGTTTTCACACTCAAGGAATCAACCGAGTCAGTCATCCTTGACTTTCTTGAAGGTATCATGACAAGGTTTGGCATCCCTCAAACCATTATATCCGATAATGTCAAATCCTTCCTTGGAAATAAAATCACTTATTGGGCTCTAAATCCGGACCTCTATTTGAAGACTTCTTCTAATTAATACCCCAAGGCAATGGTCTAGTAAATTCAACAAATAAGAACCCGATTAGGATCATAAAGTGTGTAATTTTTATCAAAACTAAAGACATTGGCATACAAAGGTCATGTGCGTGCTCTAGGAAGATAAAATCATAGTTAAAAAGACAATAGGAAGTTCTCCATACAAGATTTTTATGGCAAGGAGGATAATCTTTCTTTGACACTTGAGTTAAATTCATTAGTGCTTACCCAACAGTTGGAGTTTGAAGATGTAGACCAGAGAGAAGTTAGAATGGTAGAGCTGGTTAATCTTGAAGAATCAAGGAACTCTACCATGATCAAGCTAGAATAGCATCAACAAACAACAAAGAAGTGGTTTGACAGAAAGGCTAGGCCTCAAGATTTCAAATTTGGGGACTTGGTCTTGAAATGGGATGTTGATAGAGCTAAACAAGGACACCATTCAAAGTTTTATGGACTCTAGAGTGGCCCATACATCATCAGTTCATGCAAGGAAGCTAACTCTTTTGAGTTAATTCATCTTGATGGAGGCACGCTGCAAATCCCAATAAATGAGATTAATTTTGTTGCATCTTTTTGTATATATTAGAATAGTTTCAATTCCTCTAAGTCCGTTGCACACACATTTTTTGTTTGTACATAGTTATTTCTTATCACGTGTTTCTTGTGTGAGCTCTTCTTTTACTTCCAGGATGTCAATCTTCTTCTAGTAGTTTTCAACGGTTTGTAGGATTGAGCGAGTTCAAAAATAATTCTTCAAGTGACTTCGAGGACAATTTTGCAAATTTGTGAATTAGAATTTTATGATCACATGGAAGACTCCATACCTAATGGACACTCCAGGATACTAATCTCCTTCATCTAGTAAGCATATGGGCCCAAAAGTTGTTAAAATTGTTATCCAAATAACTCTCCTATTTATTTGGACAACTTATTCACATTCTGTCTCTGAAATCTTCATTGTAAGTTACGCGCACCTCGGTTGTCTCCTTGGCACACTACTCACTTGGTCACATTTTCCTCATACCCCCTTGCGTGCTTCCCCTTATCCCCTTTCCATTTTCCTTTTCCTCTTTGTTCCACTCTTACCCTACGCACATCTTCTATGCATTCACCTTCCTCCCAAAAATTATTCATCCTACGTGTGTGCCTTGCACTTGCTTAAATCAGCTAAGTCTCTTTCCCTCTAGCGCATCCCAGCACATTATTTTTTAATATTTGTGCCTTAACCATATATTTCTTACTCACCATTTTTCCCCATTTCCTTTGTGCATGTTGCAATTGAATTCTCCTTCCTTCTATATTTCTCTTGTGCCTCATTCTTCCACACGTATACTTTTTTGCCCTACTCTGCACCATTTTTTCCAAGTCATTCTCTAACATGCTTGAGTGTGCCATGAGAAAACAATCAAAGTGTGCCAACAGGGAACCAAATCTTTGCAACAAATCAATAAGTGACATGTGGTAAAAAATGAAAAATTATTTACACATTTGGCCATCTTCTTGAGCAATCAACGTGCGCCACATGTATTATGCAAGCGCAGATGACTCTAAAAATATTCTAACAACCATATATTTTGCTACGTATATCCAATTAGTGCATGCCTAGCCTCCATTGATAGCTGTTAATGTAGGCTATTGTGTTAGATATTCAAAATCAAATTCTTGTTGGCTCTAATAGGTGATAAATGGGAAAATGTCAATCTAGGCATTGATGAGAAACTCTAATTTCTCCAACCACTCAATTTGACATGTATTTCACCTCCTTCCTTCTCCAACACACCAAACAGAATTGGGGAAATGCATTTGACAAATTTAAAAGTAGATTTGCAAGAATTGAATGCTTCTTGTTGGTGGTTGTATTTCAAATTCAGTTTTCCCTCTTTCTTCTCTTCTTCTTCCATGGATTCATCTATAAATGTAAGAGTTGGGATCATTGTTAATGTTGGACACTTTGGATCCTTACGCATTTTTCTAAGGACTTCATATTTCTATATTCTAAGTTGCATACCTCTATATCTGGCTCGTGCATGTGGATATCGGCCTCTTTCACCATTGTAATAGTTCTGTGCATTTCTGGAAGTAATGGAAGCATTGTTTTGTGACTATTCTCATCCTAAGCGTGTTTGTATTCTTTCTTCTTTCCTTCTTTTACATTGTGTGCTTTTTGTGTCACTCTACATCCCTTGCAGCTCCATTTTTAGTTGTGTTCCATGAAACTGATCTAGTAAATGTGTTTTAGTTGTGCTACACGTGCCTAGCCTTCTTTCATGCCTTTTCCTTTCATTTTCACTCAGAACGGATGGTGTTCATCCCTCTTTTTCTAGTGCTATCACCTTCCTTAGATTATTTTTCCATTATGTTATCCTTCTATCCCTAGTCCCTTGGCATTATTAGCTTAGTTTTCCCTTTTAGCATTAGGAGTAGCAGTAATAATAGAAATAGATAGAGAAACCGACCTTCTCCAGAGATCCATCTCAAGCTCACAAGGTCCCATAACTTGGAAATGGTTCCATTATTGTCTCAACAACTTGGCTCTTCTAGATCTGAGACATGGGTACACGTTGGAATGACTAATAGTTAAATGAGGTGAATTCTTAGCATTCTTGGTCCCTTGAACAGGAAAGAAACATCAGGAAGTGAAAACAGTGCAAAATTGCTAAAATAGTAGTCTTGGATAGGACCTACTAAAAATAGTAAGTCCTAGAATTGAGCCTAGAAAGCTATGAAAACTCCCATTTTTCTTATCTCGTTGATTTTTTCCATCATCACAAGAACTAGAAGCTATCTTGTGGTCAAAAAAGGTCAGAGACACTCCTCATGCTCCTAAAGCATCATTTTGAGGTGGTTTCTACATGACATGGAGTTAATGATCTAACTCATTCTAATTGTGGCAAGAGGAAGTCACTCGATAGAATTCATTCATGAAAGTAAAATCATATGAATCACACTACATTGAGGAATGGATCATATCGAGTCACTTTATGTGTGTAGGGCGCTTTCATGGGAAGTGGGAGAAATCGGGAGCATCATATCATCAAAGGAATAATTGTCATGAGAATAATGAGAAATGATCACATGTGAGTGGGTATGGAGGTCATCTCAATCATTTTATACTTCAAGAAGTGTTTCTAAACACTTTATTCGGGCTCGATAATGAGCTCACATCTTGCAAGTCAGAGGAGGTGGAGTTTGTATTATTTTAGTGTAGTATGCAGAAAAGAACATGGAACTCATTCTCATCATTATTTCATGTTCCATTCAGGGATAAATCTTACTATCTGGAAGAGGAATCCTATCTCCATGAGGATAAATCAAGTATAAGATTGCCTAAATACCATAAGCATTTTTTCACTCATGTGGCATCTTGTTCAAGAAATTGAGTTGTGAAGGAATCATCATGTTCAAAGATGAAATTTGAGACTCAAGGAGTGATTTGATGATCACCAATCCTAAATCTACCATTATGTGTATATCTTAAACATTCATAACATCCTAGAACATTTAGAAACACTAAACAAGGTCAATCTTTCTAAAAATAACACGTTGGAAAAAGTAGATGTCCTAAAATATAAAAATTTAAAAATAGAAAATCATCATCATTGGAAGTAGCCTAAGTATATTAGGAGCTTCAAGGAACATGTATTTTGTAAAATTTCCAAAAAAACTAAAAATAACAGCTCTTGACCCCACCTGTTAAAAATAGAAAGTTTCGATTTCAAAGGTGAAACAAATTGGTTTGGGCTCTGTTTTCACTCATCTTATTATTATTTTCCATCATCTCAAGGTCATTAAATTTTTTCATCACCAAAACAAGAAAATAAACCCACTGTAAACTTTCAAATTATCCTAAAGCATCATTCTAAGGTGGTTTCTACATGGCACAATTCAAGGAAGGAAGTTGGATGACCTAACTCATTCCAATTGTAGCAGACAAAAGTCATTCTAAATTCATGATAAGGACATCATATGGATCACATTTTTTAAGGAACATATCAAAGAATGTCAAGGTGTAGTAGTTGAAATCAATAACATTATGATATTAGCAAAGAGTTGAAAAGAGTAAATAAGTGATCTTCATGTGGGTCACCCTGTATACAAGAATGATAAATCATCCTAATTTCCATCTGATGTCATTCACAATAGTGTTCTTAAACACTTAATCAAACACCTAGTAGTTTTTTCATGCCTCAAGAAGGAATAACAATACCATCATCTCATATCATTCCAATCGGTGGCTACGTGACAATAATTTTACTCAAGAGTAATCCTTTCACTCGCATGATGAAGACCCATCTCGGTAAGAGAAAGACAAACATAAAAAAATTGATCATCATGGAGTTATTTCTTGTGATCATTGGGGTGAATTTTGAAAGCCTAATAAGCAATAAAGTGATCCTTATGCCCTAACTCCTGCTATTGAAACCATCATGTTTCCACCATAGTAAAGATATCATAACAGTATTCTTCAACACTAATTCAATGTCTTGGAATATTTCTACATCTCATTAGAAGAGTAATTTTTAACCATAGTGTTATAATTCCATAGATGATTACGTAGGAAATAGGTGAAATCAAGAACATTATGTAGCCTATGGGGTGTTGAAACATTAGAATTCAGGTCATTAAGGAAATGGTCATGAGAAATAGGATATGATCATCATGGGTGATGTCAGTGGTCATCCCAGTTCACTTTGTAATGCCTCGCAACAGTGTTTATAAACACTTATTCAACACTTTGGAGTGTTCTCACATCTCGCAGATAGGAGGAAGCACATGCAATCTTGGTGTTTCTATTCGACAGGTGGTTAGAGGTCAAGATTCTCATCCATGAACTATTTTTTCAAGGGACAAGAGCTCATTTCAGGAACTCTCCTTCAAGGAAAATGAATGGGTAGCTCTTCATCAGCAAAGCTTCACCTCAACCCTTCTTTCTCTATATCAATCTCCTTCTTCTCTCTCCATATTCTAATTTTCCATTAAGAATGTACTTTTTTATTTCATCATATTCACTTAAGTGACCCTCGGTATCAACATTATAAGAGTGATTTTTCAAAAATAATAAAAAGACTACGCCTCTTAGGGATGTGAAAGGCCATAATTGATTAAGATAGGTAAAAATTCATATGGGGTGTAGATGAGGAGACATTTTTATAATTCTATAAATTGGAATGGCTTCTCCATTCCAAAGGGTTGGTAATTATTTATTGAATGTATGTTGTTGAGATTTACCACTACTACATCAAGAAATTAAATTTGTAATTCTTCTATTCCTTTTCTTATGTTCTTATTATCTCTCTCTCTACTTTCCAACTTTGTATACATGATAATCTTGTAAAACCAAGAAAGGTGTTTGCACCTTTGATAAATGAATCAATAGAATTATGTGTCTATGATTTATTAGTCTTATCATTATTAGCATTGTTGTGTTCTTATAATTAAATGTGGACCTACTCTAGTTATTGTATGTGAACTATGTAAGCCTACTCACAACAGTAACCCTCTCTCTCCTTACTTCCCCAACTCCCTTTTACATCTCCTCACTACAAATTCCTCCCTCATACTATGTACAATTATTTTTCTATAAGTTTAGTGGAGTATTCATGTGTGATCCCCGGCCTAATGGCCACCCCATAGATTTAGGAAGTTTACATTTAATAATGGGATCCTCTGCATACACATTAAGAAGGGTCTTAGCCCCATGACCATTGGCGAAACCAACAATTTTCACCGTAAGAAATTATTTTGCCAATAGAGGTCTTGAATAACATTGTGTAATTGAAGAAATGTTTCAATGAGTGTGACCTAAAATCCTATAACAAGAACATTTTCATTCAATTTTTGTTGAAAAAGTGGTTTTGGTGTATTGGGATACTCTTGTTGTATGGGTGGTAGTGTGATGAGTTGAGCGTCGAGGAATCTTTTTAAGATACTAGGAAATTATTTAGTCAACCGGGTATATTACCGACACATTTGAAAGAATTCTCATGAGGTATTTTGTGTTGTGGCCCTTAAGTGTGTGTTGTTAGGGTTCATAGATAAATTTTTAGTGGAAGTTGATGAAGAAATTTGGTTAGCTACGGATTAGAGAACCACTTGATTGATTTGAGGATTCTTTTTAGAAAACTTGGAGAAATTATTCTTCTTACAAATTTTTGGTTTGCCCATACTAACATAGATATCCTCTATTCACTTGGACATTAATATAGCTTCCTCAAACTACCATAATTGTTCTATTTTTAGAATTTGATATATGTGTTTGGCATAGCTCTTAGCAAAAAAATGGTGAGTTCTAGTTTAGGAATGGGAAATGTTATCTCATGGATAACTACTCTATAACATGACACATAATCAATAAAATTTTCATCGTCAAACTATTTTAGATTGTAGAGGTCTGATAGTTTGGTACATTTGGTAACATGGACTAGAAAATGATTAAGGAATAGTCCATCAAGTTACTCAAATGAGATGACACTATGTTGTGTGAGACTAGTGTACCAATCCAAGGCTTGGCCACTTAACAATAATGGAAATGCCCATAATATGAGAGCTTCATCATTACTAATGGTGTAACACATGTATTTTAACATGAATAAATTATTTTGGGGATATTCTTTTCCCTTGAATATTTCAAACCTAGGCATGTCAAAATGTGTATGATATTGTCTCATAGGGACCATTGGATGAATGCATTTGTTACATAATTGATTGTACATGAGTTTTGGAATTTTGATACCCTAGTTAAACAGTTCAAGGTTGTGAATCCTATGTAATAATTCCTATTTGATGTTAGGTACACATTGGAAAGTGTAATTTTGAATCAGTTTGGGTGAATGGATAAGTAGGATGGTTATGTGTTTTATGGGTGTAAGTGTGAGAAATTGGGGGATACATATAGGAAAGCAATGAAGAATATTTATTAGTGTGATGGGTGAAAGGGGGAATTGTTGTGTTGAAATGAAAATTAAGTGGTTGGATGGTTCCTATGGAAAAATGGCTTGTGTATGCACTATGGTGGAGGATGTAGGTCAAACAAGAATAGTACTAATGTGAGTTACCTCTTTGGTGGATGAAGGGGGTCAATTTCTACAGAATATATTTTTATGTTGTAAACATATAATTTTTAATAATATCTAATTTAATATTTTGTGAGATATTTTATATTTTGGTCTAATGCTTCCTTAAACTTAGGGTTGAAAGCTGGTATTTTTACAATGTCAAAATTATTTTCATGAGGATAAACACTATATGGAGGATGCTTTCTAGTATGGGTACCAATGATGTGGGATTATCCTATAATTCTCTCTTGGTTAGAAGTGCCCTTGTGTGAAAGTGAAGAGTGGTCCATGGTATGGGTTGAATCTGTATGTGTGATTTTGGGCAAGAACCATACAAGAATAAGTTCAAAGGTTGATGATCGAGTGAATGGAAAATGACTAGGAGATATGGTATTATTTTATGGAATTTTTTTTTTTGTTATATTTATTTTATTTTTGGGTTTTTGCTAGAGTTTTAAATTCAACACAATATCAAAATAATTGAATATATATACAACAATGTGAATGAAAAAAATTATGGAGCTGGATGAGTATGATCTTAAAACTCCAAAAATATATTCCTTTTGTTATCTTTGCCAGACCAATATACCAAACCTCTCAATATATGTTCCCCTCTAATATACTTGTTAGTACATGGAAGAATCTCACCCTCTTGATATACACATGCGTACTTAAGAGAGGCATTAAGGAATGTGAGAGCATAATGGTATGCGGAACCTAAGAAATACATGACAGTCTTGACCCAATCAATAGTCTAGGTGGTAGGAAATGGATGGAATGGATGTGTTCTAGTGTCCTTATAAATATCTAATGATTTATAACAATGATTCCCACATTTGTTGTTGTGATGATGTAAGGAGGTTGATACATGAGTTCAACACAATGGCTTCGAGTGAGTGGAACCTTTGTCTTTTTCAAATACTTTCAAAGAGGAATTATGAGACAGCTATCTAGATAGAATCAAGATACCACTAGACTCTATGATAACAGATTATCTTTATTTTAAACAATTCCCTTGATCTTTGGATTATCATTGTATTCTTATCCTTAATATCACCGACTCTCTAATATTCCATGAAGTCAAAGGAATGGGTGAAGATTGTACCACTTGGTACTCGAGATCAAAAAAATTTGACCCAATATATTTTATTCCCTTAATAAACCAATCAAATTTGAGATCCCTCATCTGTTCTACCGTCAACTACATATAGTCCCTTTTTCATACCTCAAAATCATCAGTGCAATTGGCCCAGTAGTCTTCAATTTCATGTGTATGGTGCAAACATGGAAAGGTGAAGGTCTCTAGATTTCTCCTAATATCAAAGTCAAAATTTGATATCTAGGAGTAAAGACTGAGGTTAGAAAAGGATGTTTCTCTATTTTTGCATTTGTGCCATTCTTGCATGAATATATTCCCAAAGAGATGGGAAATGACATACCTTTCCTCTTGTTATTATTACACTTGACATGAACATGAGCTAGTTTCCTACACAACTTGAACATTATGATTTTTCACTTAGGTACCTAGGTAGCCTATGAGGAGAAAGATCATAGCCTAAGAATATGATGTAGGTGAAGGTAGGGAACTAGATGAAGTGGCTCTGTACTTTTCAATTAGTGTAACCTTTTGAGAAGATATCCTCCATTCTGGATTGTCCTCAAGGAATCTGATAATGAATATGGTGAATTCATCATTCACCCTTACATAGTTGGAATTTCTCTCCTTATGAGTTAGTTGCAAATACTTCTCATACACAGGTGATTTTTAGGCACATGGGGAGCTATGGAAAATCCTTTGAATTTTCTTATGAATTCAAGAGCATACACTAGGCAAGAATTCATGGTGAACTTCTTAGTGGTGAGAAACTACAACATCTTCCCATGGATGTTGTCATTAATGATTTTCCCGCAATCCACCACTTGGTTTTCTTCAATGGCCATGAGAATGCATTGATCCATCCAATCTTGAAAATATTTCATTATTTCTTCCCCCATCACTCTTCTCAGTAAAATAATGGCATCGAGAATAGGCCTCATGAAATTCACTCCTTGACAAGTTCTTGGGAATACAAGAAGGATTTCTTCCTTATTTGAGCCACAAATTGAGTGCTAGGCCTTGTAGATATGAATCAATATTTTCCCACTCCTACGAAGAAAATTCCTTGGTTATGATGACCATGTTGTTATTGGTGGGAATCTATAGGCATTGAGAAATGCCCTTTGGTGTTAGAACTATGAGGAGTGAGTTTTCATTTTCTCGAATTGTTCTAGAGTCAACATCATAGTGTTTTGCACATGCCATGACTAATTCAATGTTTTAAACATATAGTGGGTTACCTCCTATCTTGAATATTCTTCTCAAGAATATTTTCTCCTCCACTACTTCAAGAGGTCCACCAAGCATTTTGTTTCTTAAATCCTTCATATTCATGTGGGTGACATCACTATCTCCCACACTAGGGTATTCAATTATCGATTGAAATGGGTTCTAAACCTGAATACTTGAACTTCATGGTTTTAAAAGGTGGTGAGATAGAAATAATTTGAGCTAACATAAGTGATTTGAGCTCAATTACAAAGCTTTATATTTTTAGCAAGTCATAACTAAGACAATTATTTTTAGTAAGTTATCACAATTTTCACCTTAGTAATTAGTTATTTTTAGAAAATTACTATATTTTTACATGTGAATCCTTTCACACTTAATATTTTTGGAAGGTTTTCTTCTGGATGTTAGATTACAATGAAATTAGTCTCAAAATTTTAGGTTTTACTTTAGGATCTTCTTCTCTAGTTTTTAAAGTTTTTCATCCACCAGATCTGTAGATCTGAAAAGGCAACCTATGGGTATAAAAATTTTAGATGGATAATATAAATCATATATCGATCATCAATGGAAATTCTCTTACATTCATCTCAAAGGTGTTTTTGGGAGGAGTGCATAGGTAAAATTTGGTTGAAATTGGGTGCACGGTTAGAGAGTTGTGTGAGTTTTTACATTTTGGGGCATTGATGTTTGGAAAAATTTAAATAGAATGTTTTATGAAAATGGAGGTTTGGGAGGGAAAATAACATCACTTTTAATGATTAAAATTTTACTATAAGAGGTGAGGACAGTTAGTCATTTTACTTATACGCTTTAACTCATTTTTGACCCGAAAGCTTAAATGGAGTTGGTGGATGGTTAAAGTGGAGTTACACTAGTGTAAAAGGGATAGAGGGTAAATAAGGGACACTAAAATATTATTTATACTATATGGTGATAAGTGTTAGCCTCTTTTTGAGTGTAAATGAGATGTAGGGGCTATAAAATGGGTTGTGGGGGCTTAAAAGTGTATTTTGATATGACTGGGAGTTGAGTGGGTGAGTGGTTGGTGAGGGAATAGTTTTTGTCGCCCTTATCCCCTTTTCACATGGTTTAATTCAAGGGTATAGCAAGGGATTAAAATTTTTCCATGGGTCCAGGTATATGATAGGGGTTCATTTAAAATACAAGTTTTTGAGTGCCTAGTAGCAAAAGTGGTGAGGTTTAGTTTCCGAGAAGTTAGCCAAGATTGGGGAGCATACCTTTTTCTCCCTCATCCCTTATTTACCTTGGGGAAAATAAAAGGGGACAAATCATGCTCAAAAGTGTGCCAAGGGGTCAGGTTATCATGAAAACTAGGCATGCAGACTTAAATCTTCCATTTTCAAGTTCTTAAGTGACGCATCTTCAAAATAAATGGGGGAGCACACTTTGGTGTCCCATTTATACCATTTTCACATATGGGAGATTCAAATGTGATAAATCATGCTCAAAACCCTACTCGTGTTGTTTTGGGATGTTGATGTCACCCACCGAGTCTAAATTAAGACACCGAGAAGGATTTTTCTACCTCGGGAGCATGGAAGGGTGCTTTGGGTCAAACCTTATATTATTTTGACTCTAAAACACCTATTAAGATCATTAAATCCATTGTCATGATCTAATTCTTTCTTAAATTATTTTTGGGCCTATTCCATTATTGACTCAAAGAGGCAAATCGTAGTGTCTTGGATTATCATAAAATATTTTTAGTTCTTGGAACAAAAGTGATGTATCATTCGTGTAGAGGGCTCTAAGATATTTCCATTGATTACTTGTTTTCCTCCCAAATCCTTCCATAACTCCAAGAATCATCTAGACAATTGGGATTTCATTGTTGGATCCTTCATTCCATGTGCCCAAAATGACCAAATCTTGTTTGTTTGATTCTGGCATCGATTTCTTGCACTAAGAGTAGTGATATACCAAAAAAGGAGGTTGTTAGGCATAATCCAATTGCCTGAAATGGAGAGAGGTGAGTAATGGAGAGGGTGGACAAGAGGCACCACAGACCTGAGATGAATTCACACAGAACATCATTTATTTCCCATCAAACACAGACTCCTAAAAACTTACAATAGACATTAAAAGTATGAAATGTATACCTTAAAATTATGAGAGGCAAGTAGATATAAGAAAACATGCAAGGATGGACAAAATGCATCAAAAGAAAAAATCTATTGCTCCATTAAGTTGTCACAGTACAACATTAGTGGAAAAGAGGTAAGAAAATACCATTACAGAGCTTGTAAAGAAGGCTTAAACTCCACATTCAACCCAACAGAGAAGAAAGAGAGAGGGGGAAGAGAGGAGAATGACTAACTCTTTCTACAAATGAGCCCCATGTTACAATTTATAGAATTAGAGAAGAGAGAGAATATAACTTGGATTTGTCTTTCCCACCACTTACAAGTTTCCCAAAGTAGGTGAAAATCATGATATACAATCTCCAAAAGTCATCCCACATTGATTTGTAACTTGCAGCACAATAAAATGGCTTCCCATGCCCATTAATTGCACACCCAACCAGCTTGAAATCACTATTTTGAATTGGGTTTGTTTTCTACAAAATTCACCTTCAAATCTTCATGAATTTTGGAATACCGTGATCTCTGTGCGAAAGTCTCATAATCACAAATCCAACGAGACCATTTTTTTAAATTCCATTAAGAAATGCAAGTTATGATCTTCTCGAGTTACCTTATCTATTTTTGGTTTTTCGTGCTTGGCTTGACCTTCACGAGACCGAGTAATTAATTCTTGGCTAGAAAAGGAATTTTTAAATATTTTCTTCTTCTTCTAATGTCTTACAAATATTTTGAATTGATCTGGGCATTTAAATTTTGAGGTGGGGCACATCGACACTAAAATTTTCCTCCATAATTTCTATTTCATTAATGTATGTATTAGGAATAGGATGTTGTTAAGTATAATTAGTAGTAGCGTCTGATAGAAGATAACGGCACCGTCAGTATGGTGCCACCAATAATGTGGAGTACGGTAACAGTCAAAGTACAATAGGAATGTTGTAAAAAGTAAATATTTGTCGTAAGTGGTCCGGTAATGTTAAAATGTCAAAGTTTGGGTAATTAGAGAAGTAGGGTCTACATGATTAGGAATTAGAAATATTATATTGGTAATAAAGACAAGGAGTGAGGTCATAAATATTTTGTGTATTTTATTTGTAAAAAGTCTAAAAATGTGGAACCCATGTAAAATGATAAGGTTTATCTTATCTTAACAGATAAGCTTACATGTACAGATAAGAGTTAAGGTATGGAATATGATTCGTCAGAGTGGATTTCTTATCCTATCTTAGAGATAAGATGGATAATCCTGGAAGTTCTATAAATAGAGAGGCCACCCCCCTCATTTAGCATAGAAGGAAGTAGTGAGAAATATTGTAGGAAGTGTGCGAAGGAAGCCATCAGTTTAAAGGTGTGTTGAAGAAGCCATTAAGAGGTGTAATTGTAAAGTTTCTCCCATAGTCTTGGTGAAAGTCAAGTGAAGTCAATAACACTTGAAGTACCTCATGGGTGAGATTGTAACAATTTCATGTTAATATTATAATTTACTTTGATATTTCAGATTTGTCATCATTCTGTCTTATCATAGTTGATGGTATTCTTATGTTATGTTGTTGTTTTTTTTCCAGATTACATCCACCAAACTAAAGGCTGTGCATTAGTAAATAATCATAGCACAAGGAGTTCCCGGTGAAGAATTATCATAGTGCCGGATTGGTGATGACATTTTGGTTCCGTTGTTGGGACCATTCCTCGTTGGTGGATTTTCTGGAGAGATATTCCCACTTAGTCAAAAATCAATTGGAGGGTAACCTTGTTTTTACTGTGCATAGTAGTTACCATGATAAAGTCATTTTTTCTGTGAATAGTATTTATCACAGTAAAGTCACTTTTTACCGTGAATAGTATTTACCACAGTAACTTCACTTTTTACCATGAATAGTGTTTACCACAGTAAAGTCAGTTTTTACCGCAGTAAGTCAAGTTTTACCATAGTTTACCGTGGTCATTTCTATTTTACTATAGAAAGGTGTAAAGTCACTTTCTAGTATAGTGATTCCAATTATTTGTGCACATAAGTCTTGTTAATTGTACTTGTGGGTTGGTATTTCACGGTGGTTACTTTTGAAAATGGGAAAGATTCCTATTTTTTTAGCTCAATCTAATGAAAATGCTTCTTCTTTCATTCAAGAGTTTAAACGATCTTGTATTTGTAATAGCCTTATAAGAAGGGAACAATGGACTGAATTTTTTCCTACCTTTTTGGATGGTTCAACACTTAGGTGGTTTGAAACACTAGGTGATAATGTGAAAAATTCATGGGATTTATTAACTGAAAGTTTTCTTGAAGAATTTGGTGAACAACAGAAATATGCAGATCTCATGATCGAGATCACAAAGCTATCCCAAGGAGAGAAGGAGAAGATAAGGGATTATCATGCTCGTGTTCTAGAGCTAAGGAGGAAGCTCGATGCCCAGATCTGGAAGGAAGGATTAGCGGATGGGTTGATGAATGGTGTGGATAATCTCCTCTGTAAGCACTTCATTCTTGGGATGAAGCCAGAGATCAGACAACGAGTGAAGTATGACCGCCCAGCTACCATTGAACAAGCAAAGGAGATTACAAGAAGGCAAGAAGAAAGCATGGAAGAGGAGCCCAAAGAAATTGTGGCTAAAGTAGAGCCTACACCAGTGCCTTTGGTCCATAATCCACAACCACTCCCAATGAGCACAAATATTTCTCCTAGTACATCTACTGAGTATGAAGATCTGCTCAAAAAGATGGGTCAGTTAACTATTAATCTTCTTCAAGGAAAATAATTTAGTTCTCGGGAGGAGATAGAGGTCCAAAAAGAAATATTTTTAAGTCGTATGTTATGGTTGTTATAAAAGGTTCATTATAAGTATAATTGTCCGTGATAGAGCTTCTACATCTAGTAAAGGAGATAATGATAAAGGAAAAGCACCTGTGAATTATTTTGATGTAGTAGATAAGAGCAGAAATAATGAAGTAGATGTGTTTATAACAAAAAGAAAGAAAGAAAAAGATAATCAAGATGGAAATGATCCTAAGAAGATGAAAGAAGAAACTAGTAAGAAACATAGGAGAAGAAAGTTGGGTGTGCGGGATTTTCGATTTCACAGGGGCAAGGACCATACTCCATCTTGGAAGATCTGTCCAAAAGGCCTGCAAATATTACATATGGTCAACTCTTGGCTATGTCTTCTGAGAAGAGGCGGGAGTTGTGAAATGGACTCAATGCTCGACGAAGGAAGGAGGTTGATGTCTCTATTTTGGAGGCGAGGCGGATCCCTATGCTCCACAAGGCGAGGTATTATGTAATGGTATTTCAATTCATGATGTCTTAGTTGATGGAGGTGCTGTAGTTAATGTAATGACCGAGTCTGTAATGAATATGTTGGGTTTAAAAATTGATCGCCCTTCAACACTTATGTTAAGGTCATTAAATAAGGGAAAAACTAAACCAGAAGGTGTAGTTTCAAATGTGGCAATATCTGTTATGGGTGTTGTATGTGTGGTAGACTTTCGGGTGATGAAAATGGTATCTTAAGCGTACTCCAATGTTCTTTGGAAGATCATGGCTAAGGAGAGTTCATGCAAGAAACTACTTTGGAATGAAGGTTTCATGACACTTGGACGTGGTAGAGAGAGGGTGAAGATAAACATGATCCTCGACATCATAAAACAGAACTCAGGATTCAAGTGATGAAACTGATGATTGGACATCCTTTGATTACTCTAGTACCAGTGAAGTGGACACTAAAGATGAAGAAAGCGAGGTGGATGTTTCAGTCATGGATATCCTTCCAGTCACACCAACTCATGACCCCATAAAATTATCTGAAGAATAAGTTGATGATCGTCTCCAACAAATAAAGATTGGTGATGTTGTGATGGAGAGTGAGAAGGAATCCTACCTCCAGCTCTTTCGAAGGTACATACACCTATTCACTTTTGATTACAAGGAACTCCGTCAAGTAAGTTGGGTAGAAAATTCTATTGAGCTGGTAGATGGTGCTAAGCCCATAAAGCAAATGCCATATAGAATGAATCCTAATTTTTCCAAGACTGTAAAAGAAGAAATAGATAAGTTGCTTGATGCAGGATTCATATTTGCTGTGGAGAATTCAAAATGGGTTTCTCCCATTGTGATCTCAATAAAAAAGAATGGGAAGCTACGCATTTGTGTTGATTACAGGAAGCTCAATAAGGCAACAAAGAAGGATCATTACCCTCTTCCATTTTCAGATCGATCTTGGGCGAATTAGCTAGCCAGAGTGCTATAGTTTCTTTGATGGATATAGTGGCTACAACCAAGTTCGTATAGCAGAGAAATATCAGCTAAAGACCACGTTCACCACTCCTTGGGGAATGTTTTCTTATAGAGTTATGCCTTTTGGGTTATGTAATGCTCCAGCAACATTCCAGCGTTTGATGAATAGGGTGTTCGAACCCTACATTGGGACCTTCATCAGAGTATTTCTGGATGATTTTTGCATCTATGGGAGCAAGTTGGACCACCTGCACCAAATGGAGACAGTATTTCAAAGGTTAGATGAAGCACAAGCCTCACTAAACCCTACAAAGTGTGTCTTTGGATGTTCTAAAGGTGTTTTGTTAGGGCATGTTGTATCCAGAGATGGTATTGGTACTGATCCTGATAAAGTTTCAAAAATCAAAGATTTACCATTTCCTATTAATAGAAGTAATTTGAGATCATTTTTAGGCCATGTGGGTTACTATAGAAGGTTCATCAAGAATTTCTCAAAGATTCCATGACCACTAACCCAGATTCTTGAATAAGGATGTTACTTATGAACCAGGAAATAAGGCGCATGAAGCTTTTGGACAATCAAGGAAGCCCTGGTGTCTTCACCTATTTTTAAGAATCCAGATTGGAGCAAGCCATTCATTGTGTACACTGATGCCTTAGATGCAGCACTAGGAAGTACTTTAAGCCAAAAGGATGAAAATGGGAATGAACATCCAATTTACTTTGGGAGCGATAAATGAGCGATCTTGAGGTAAATTATCTTAATCAAAAGAGGCTCTGCTATCATTTTCTTTGTAAAGAAGTTTAGAAATTACTTGCTAGGGCAAAAATTTCTAGTTGTAATGCACCATCGGGCTCTAAAATATATTGTAAATAAGCCTAACCCATCGGGAGGATAGCAAGATGGATAATTTTGCTACAAGAATTTGAATTTGATATTATAGATAGGCGGAAAGAAGCATGTCAATGCGGATGCACTCTCTCGAGCCTATGATGGTTTAGGATCATCTTGTGATGATGATGATTTCCCGATGCAAAGATTGTTGTTATCCCTTAACACAATCCTAGTGAATACATAGATATTTGGAATTATCTAAATGAATTCAAGTTTCTGATGGTGTCAATGCAAAGACTAAGAGAAATATTACTCAAGCCGATCGTCCATATTCTATTCTCGTATGGAGTATTATTTCGAATAGGACTCGATGGACAAGATCTGAGGGCGATTGGACGTGATCAAGGGAAGGAACTGCTAGAAGAATTCCACAATGGTACATGTGGAGGGCACTTCTCTGGACAACTTACAACAAGAAGGATCTTGGATGCAGGTTATCACTGGCCCACTCTTTTTAAAGATTGTTATAATTATTGTAAGACATGTGATATTTGTCAAACACATGGTAACTGTAAGACTTCATCAACTCCATTATGTCCTATTCTTCCCCTTGGTCCCTTTGAAAAGTGGGGAATAGACATTGTAGGTCCACTTCCAACTACATCACGCCAAAATAAGTATATTGTAGTTGCCACAGATTACTTAACCAAGTGGGTTGAAGCTAGGCCATTGAAAACAGCTTCCATGGATGAAGTGGCAAGGTTCATGTATGAACGCATTGTCACCAGATTTGGTTGCCCATTAGAAATTGTAACAGATCAAGGAAGCCACTTCATTAATGAGGTGGTAGAAGCCCTAGTCAATAAGTTTTCTATTAAGCATAGGAAGGCAACAACATACAAGCCAAGCACAAATGGACAGGTGGAACGAACAAATTTTGTGTTGTGTCAAATTCTAGCAAAAGATGCAGCCTTGCAGGTACATAAATGGGATAAAAGGATTCATGCAGCATTGTGGGCATATAGGGCAACATCAAAGTCAGCAACAGGATACTCCCCATTTCAGTTGGCCTATGGCATTGATTCAATTCTTCCTATTGAGTTTGATATTCCCACTGTGAGAGTTATGAAAAATGAAAGGATGGATGAAAGTGATTCAAGAAAAGAAAGGTTGGTACATATTCATTTCTTTGGAGGAAATGAGAGAAATAGCAAAGGATACAAGCCATAAGAATAAAATGAAGCGAAGGAATACTTTGATCAAAAGATCCGGTGGTCTCCATTTCATGTGAATGACTTGGTTCTAGTATATGATTCCGTATACAAAAAAAAGAAGACAGAGAAAATTTCTTCCAAAATGGATGGGGCCCTACAAAATAGCAGTTTGTGCATGAAAATGGTACGTACTGACCGGGAGGAATTGGATGGCACTCCCATTACAAAATGGGTCAACCACGACAAGTTGAAGATTTTCCAAGCACTGAAGAGTCTACTCAGAGGACGGAGTAGAAGCTAGGAAGGGGAAGACGTAGACACTAAAATTTTCCTCCATAATTTCTATTTCATTAATGTATGTATTAGGAATAGGATGTTGTTAAGTATAATTAGTAGTAGCGTCTAATAGAAGATAACGGCGCCGTCAGTACGGTGCCACCAATAATGTGGAGTACGGTAATAGTCAAAGTACAATAGGAATGTTGTAAAAAGTAAATATTTGTCGTAAGTGGTCCGATAATGTTAAAATGTCAAAGTTTGGGTAATTAGAGAAGTAGGGTCTACATGATTAGGAATTAGAAATATTATATTGGTAATAAAGACAAGGAGTGAGGTCATAAATATTTTGTGTATTTTATTTGTAAAAATTCTAAAAATGTGGAACCCGTGTAAAATGATAATGTTTATCTTATCTTAACAGATAAGCTTACATGTACGAGATAAGATTTAAGGTATGGAATATGATTCGTCAGAGGATTTCTTATCCTATCTTAGAGATAAGATGGATAAGCTTGGAAGTTCTATAAATAGAGAGGCCACCCCCCTCATTTAGCATAGAAGGAAGTAGTGAGAAATATTGTAGGAAGTGTGCGAAGGAAGCCATCAGTTTAAAGGTGTGTTGAAGAAGCCATTAAGAGGTGTAATTGTAAAGTTTCTCCCATAGTCTTGGTGAAAGTCAAGTGAAGTCAATAACACTTGAAGTACCTCATGGGTGAGATTGTAACAATTTCATGTTAATATTATAATTTACTTTGATATTTCAGATTTGTCATCATTCCGTCTTATCATAGTCGATGGTATTCTTGTGTTATGTTGTTGTTTTGTTTCCAGTTACATCCACCAAACTAAAGGTCATGCATTAGTAAATAATCATAGCACGAGGAGTTCCCGGTGAAGAATTATCATAGTGCCGGATTGGTGATGACAGCCCATTATTCCTTTGTTTACACCTTTCATTGTGGGGGAGGTAGATGTTATAAAAGTATTTAATTTAAGCCAAGTAGCCCAACCGGCCGAGCTACCACCTTTCCTTATGGGATCCCCTCTTCGCATGTGTGCCAAGTAACACACCTTAACTTTGAGTCCTGGATATTTATATTACCTTAAACCATTGTTTGGGTGTCCATCTCAACACATATTCCTTCATCATTCACAGACTCCCCTTGCATTGAGTTAATTGCTCCACCTATTACTTCGACTCCCACGTGACACATGTCGATCACCCAATGACTTGGGCCTCCATGTTGTATACCACCGACTCACTCTTTCCAATGCGTCAAGTCACTAATTCAAATGTCAATCTTGTCTTGCATTATGGGCTTAAGCCCCCATGGTGAACTTAATTCCTCCCGGGCCCATGCTTCGTGTGCCTTCCAAATCGACTCACTCGAAACTCAAGCTTCTAGCACCTCGTGCGTCCACATAGGTTCTGGGAAACCCATTGACTCTGTAATGGACTTTGACTGGGCCATTCCCCACATCAAACAAGTGTCGGGTGTTTTGAGTTTGTTTCACCCGTGTATCCCGATTTCATGTGAGACATCTAGGACCATATTCTCTACCATTTCTGCACTGCATTCCTCGTGGAAAGTTTGGTTTTTCTACGCTCGCATGTCTCGGGCTCTCTGGGAACAAAAATGTCACCTTTTTTTGCAATACTCTACATGGAACCCGACCCTTCCTTCATACTTTTCCAATTTTGATAAGTGTTTTGTCTATCACGAGCTCAATCGATGCCAAGCAACTCATCCAACATCTTTAACTCACCTTCAACTTGAATGGCTTTGCCTACATTGGTAAGCTCATGCCCTCACATTATTTGAACTCCTCTGCTTGAGCTAAGTAACGATTCACTATCTCTCGCTAAGTCTTAGACTTAATCTCTTCTCACAAAATCTCGGTCTAGCATCCCCTCATTATTTTCATGCTTGCTCAAGTGGCTCAACTTGTCTCTTCTACAACCCTAGAATTACTCGGCTCGTTCCTCTTAACTTGAGTTCAACACAATCTTCAAATCCATGAGTTTTGGAAAGCTCATGACATCTCCCTCATTTGAAAAGGCTCGGCCTAGTCCCTTACACCTACCTGCGCATCGAATTCTACCTACTCGACCAAAAATTTGGTTTCATTCAACCTAAAACCTTCACTCAAATCTTTTGAGATGCGAGTTCGGCCCCCATAAAAAGATAGCTCTCTTCCAACAAGGCAACACATAACCCGACTCCTTACAAGTTAAGGAAAATAACTTGGTCCCTATTAGATGAGTAACTTGGCCCTACATTATGTGGCTTGACTCCTCTGCCTCCTCAAATAACTCACACAGTTCAGCCTCAAATAAATGAGCTTGATGCAATGTTGGCCCAACCATGCGATGTGAAAACTTGGTGGTATTAAGCTAGCTCAATGCACCACAAAACTAACTCAAAGTTCTTTGGGGTAGCTCGGTCACTTAAGCACACAACTCAATTTCAATGAAATTACACTCGGGCTCGGTTCCATGTCTTGCAAAGATTTTTCATGAGTATTAGCTCAATGAGCAATCCCAAGAGCTGAAAGCTTTTCGTGAAAAATCTACACCTCCCGCAAACATATTATATAATTCCTTGGATTTATACAGCTATGAGGAGATGCCAAGGATATGTTTAGATGAATCATCATATTTTTCATTTTTACAAGTGGGCCTCATTTTCGGTCTCCCAAACTGAACAAAACTTTAAAACTCAATGAAGACCAAGAAGAGGAAAAATTCCTCTTGTAACTTTCGACTCTCTCCAAGACCCTGATTCTACCCTAAATATTGAAATCTTCCTGTAAGCTCTGAATTGGCTACGAGAGTTTCCTAGTGGAAGCCTACTCTGTTGTCCAATTTCACCCGGGGGTTAAATTAGATAACACCACCACGTGGTTTCCTTCATGTCCACATAGGATAAACCGAACCATCCAATATTTGAAATATTTCATTATTTCTACACCCATTACTCTTATCGGTAGAATAATGGAATTGGAATAGGCCTCATGAAATTCACTCCTTGACTATTTTTTTACGAGTACGGAAAGGATTTCTTCCTCTTCTGAGCCACGAATTGAGTGTTAGGCCTTGCGTATATGAATCATTCTTCACCCACACCTTCAAAGAAAATTCCTTGGTTATGATTACCATGTTGATATTGGTGGGAATTTTTGGCACTAATAAATTCTATTTAGTGTTAATACTATGAGGAGTGGTTTTTCATTTACCCAAATTATTTTGAAGTCAACATCATAGTGGTGTGCACATGTCAGGACTAATTCAGTGCTCTAAAAATACAGTAGGTGACCCCTACCCTGAATAGTCTTATGAATAATATTTTATCCTCCACTGGTTCATGAGCTTCACTAATCATTATTTTTTTCATGTCCTCTAGATCCATGTTGATGACATCACTATCTCCTACACCATGATATTCAGTGATCAGAGTGGAAATGGGCTCCAAGCCTGAATACCTGAACTTCATGGTGTCAAAAATTAGTGAGATAGGTGGAATATGAGCTGACACAAGTGATTTGAGCTCAATTTCAAGGCTTTCTATTTTTAGCAGGTCCTATCTAAGATAGTTATTTTTAGTAAGTTTTAACAATTTCCACCTTTTGATGGTATTTGCTTGTTTCGAGTATCACGAGTGTTGAGAATTTTTTTTTTTATAAATTTACTATATTTGTACATGCAAATATTTGCACACTTACTAGTTTTATAAGGGTGTCTTCTAAATTTTGGATTGCAACAAAATTAGCCTCAAAGTTTTAGGTTTTACTTCAGGACCTTTTGCTCTATTTTTTAAATTTTTTCATCTACCAAAGCTCCATAGATCTGAAAAGGAATCCTCCTGGTCTGAAAATTTCAAATGGATTTTGTAAATCACAAAGATAAGCAATGGAAATTCACTTATAATCAGCTCAAATGTTTTTTGGGAGGAGTGCACAAGTAAAATTTGGTTGAAATCGGGTGCATGGTTAGAGAGTTATGAGCATTTTTCCTTTTGGGGCATAGATGGATGGTAAAATTTAAGCAGCATATCTAGTGAAAATTGAGGTTTTGGAGGCACTTTGGATGATAAAAATGATAAAGTATGAGAGGTAATGATAGTTAGTCATTTTACTTACAAGATTTAACTCATCTTTTGACCTAGAAGCTTAACCGGAATTAGTGAATGGTTGAAGTGGGGTAGTACTTTGGTGCAAGAGGGATAAAGGGGACACAAGAGAAACCCAAGTGTATTTTTCACTAAATTTTGATAAGTGGAAGCCTCTTGTTTAGTATGAATGAGATGTATGGGCTGAAAATGGCTTATGGGGGCTTAAACGTGGATTTTGATATGATTTGGGAGATGAGTGGCTAAGTGGTTGTATGGTGGGTAAAATTTAGTGTCCCCCTTATCCCCTTTACACCTAGTACAATCAAAGGGGGTAGTAAGGGCTTGAAATTGCGCCATGGGTCTAGGTACATGAGAGGGGGTCAGTTAAAATGCAAGTTTTTGAGTGCCTAGGTGCAAAAGTGGTGAGCTTCAATTTGTGAGAAGTTGACCAAGATGGGGAAATGTACTTTTATGCCCCCTTGTCTCCTATACACCTTGGGGACAATCCAACGGGATAAAGAATGCTCAAAATTGCACCAAGGGGTCAGGTTATCATGAAAATTGGGCATGTCAACTTAACTCTTCCATTTTCTCTCACTAACACCTCAAGTCAAGTTCTTAAGTGACACAAATTCAAAATCAATGGGGGAGATAAATTTGGTGTAAAATTTTTCACCTTTGCACCTACGGTACAATCCAAGGGGACAAAGCATTCTCAAAATCCTGCTCATGTTGTTTTGTGATGTTGAGTCACTCACTGATTTTAAATCACGACACCGAGAATGATTTTTCTACCCCAGGATAATGAAAGGGTGTTTTGGGGTAAAATATTATATGAATTTGACTCAAAAATACATGTTAAGATCATTTAATCCATTATCGATCTAATTCTTCCTTAAAAAGTTAAGGCATATTCCATTATTGACTCGAAGAGGTAATTGTAATGTCTTAGATTATCACATAATATTTTTAGGTCTTGGAACAAAAGTGATGTATCCATCATGTAGAGGGTTCCAAGGTAGTTCTTTGATTACCATTTTTCCTCCCAAATCCTTCTATAACTCCTAGAATCATCCAAACAAGTTGTCTTTCACCATTGGATCCTTCATTCCCTATGCCCAAAATGACCCGATCTTGCTTGCTTGATTCCCGACATCAATTTATTCCACCAATTTTCCCTAAACTACCTTGGATGACTTCATTTCTCTCCTATAAAACTCTTAGATGATTTAAATCTTCCCCGTAAGCTTCCAAAGGGTGTTTACCAGTTGCAAAATGGCCAAAAATGGCCCTTTCTAGGCCTCCAAAGGAAGTTGTCTTTCCTTGAATCTCAGTAACTTCATCAATAACCTTGGGCATATATCCCTACACATTTAAAAACGCTTGAAAATCTTGTTAGAAACTTTTTATGAACCAGAATGAAGGTGAAATTGAGGAAAAGTTGGCCAAAGGAAGGGTTCACAGTGACCGGAGAGGAAATTTTCAAGTGTGGGCTTAGTTTTCATGGCCAAAATTTTCAATTTTTCATGTTATACATTTAGCATGACAACATGTAGATTACTTCCACCAAATATTTTTAGGTCACATAAATTTTTTGAGATACCCTTATATCATAGGAATTCCAAAATATTTTGTTGGCATTATGTTTTTATTGATGTAAAAGTGTGATGATGAAGGTGTTGAGTTATCAGTGGTCATGAAGTGTTGTCATTGATGTGGCTAAGTGTTATATGTCATTAATGAAAAATAGGGTTGTCTCGAGGTGTTAATATTATGTCAAAAATATTTTTATGCCATATCATGTGAAGATTTATTGGTAGTTTCCTTCAGTGTTGTGTTGATGTCATGTGTTGAAGTCTAGTTGAGTTGATTAGTCTTGATGATGTAACATAGTGGCTTGAGTTGGTTCAGAGTGGCTTACATTGGTATTACAAAGAATAGGATGATTATGTGATGATTTCATGAAGTTTTTAAGGCTCTTGTAGGATGGAAAGAGTGTTAGAGTCATGAGGAGGTCAATATTCATGGAGCAAACATGGTCAAAGTGCCTAATTAGGAGGCCTAGTCAGCGGGATGAGGTATGGAGTAAGGTATGTAGCAGCTAGTTATGCAATTTTAGAGCATGGAGAGGATTTTGATGAGGTGTTGAGACACTCACAAGTTTCTCGAGTGCGGGTATAGGGTTTGGTCATGTTTTCTAGTCTACATTAAACCTATTCTCAATCCCTATGTGAAAAATTGAGGTGATATGATTTGTTTCAGAGATAGGTATGAAAATTTGATCATTTTCAAAGGTGTTGAAGGTTTTTTTTGAGGTTTGGTCCAAGTTTCAAGTCTTGAGTTACATGTATGAGAAATATATTGCATTTTTTCTCCTACTGAGTTCACAAAATTGAGAAACCAAGCTAGAATTATAGTTTCTTGTGCTCGTTAGCATGTGTAAACTCTACATGGTGGTCCAAGATCTTCATGGTAGTTTTTAAGGGTTGTAATATGATGTTCTAGGAATTATTTTATATTTTAAGGGCGAGATCATTATGAACAATGTTAATAAAGTAAACAACTTCTAAACCCTCCTTGAACCCTAGTTCAAAAGTGGTGGAGAAGATATTTATTTTTATATCCCGAATGGAATAAAGGTTATAGTATGATGATTGGAGGTTTTAGATAACTCCTCCAAATTTCTCCATGTGGTATTTACGTGTCTTGAATGTATGTGGACCCAACTAAAATTTGTAAGTTTCTAAATAAATTGGTATATCTCTCATGTTTTACATAGGACTAGATGAATAAATTTATGTTTGAGGAATTATACATGTTTTGGGTGGTTTAAAATCATTTTTTATCCCTTTGGAGGTCTGTGGAGGCCTATCTTTCAAGACTAGTTTTAGGGCATTTTTGGATAATTATGGTGGTCCTTGTTGCAGAGGCGTTTTGGTGGTGTTTCAATCTAATTTGTGGTGTATAATGGAGTTGATGATGACCCTGAGGTCATGATATTTCCATCCATGTATCAAACTTGCATGGTTGAGATGGTTTAATGAGGTTTTGATCTTCATCTTTGAGAACTGGTTTTGTAGGTCTTTTACCTAGTGAGGTGAGTTTCTCTTAAAGGTGGTATCACTACATAAGATGATGGTGTAGAGGTGTAGAAGCTTGTAGGAGGTATGGATTGGACTTATAAATCATTTCTAATTTGTTTTAGATGTTTTTATAGGTCATGTTGGCTCAAGTGACTTGGCTTTGGCAAGATGGAAATTTGTTTACTTTAGGGCTTCTTGAGTCCAAATGGAGAAATGATGGTTCTAGATGCTATTTCTGACATATGTGGTCCTTTGTATGATTTTTTCATGATTTTTTAATATTTTTTAATTTAGTATGCCATATGGTGGCCGACCTATGTGTGTTATGATCATAATTCATGTATATAACTATGTGTTAGTGGTGTATTTGTGTTGTTGAGAGAGAATGAAAAGTGCAAGATAGAGGCTTGATTGAAGAGGTGAAGGAGGTCTTTGTGACCGTCAAGAGAGGGAAATATTGTGTTATGATGTTCTAGAGTTTGGTCTTTTTTTGGAGAGATAAATCATTATACCTAATCAACTTGAAGCAGAAGTGCTTGAGTGAGTTAGCAACAAGGGTAGATTTGGAGAAGATAGAAGGAAAGATAGCTTCATAGGTATCATCAACATTTTTGTAGTAACTATTTCAGATCTAAAAAAAAATCAGGTGGCTTTAGTTGGTGTTAAGTCATCTAGGGGTTAGTGCATCCTTGTAGGGTTAGTGCTCTACTAAATCTAGGGATTGGTGCTCCTTGTGGGGTTGGTGCCTCACTAAACCTAGGGGTTGGTGCTCTTTTTGGGTTATTTCTCAACTAAATTTGAACCATTTATCTAATAAAGATTTTTTATAGTGGGTTTTCTTTCCTTTGATGGTTTCCCACTTATATCTAGTGTTTATGTGTTATTGTGTTCTTATGGTGCATGCTCATGTGTTTGGTTAATCATGGTTTATTCTATATGTTGATGAATGATTAATGAATGGTTAAAGAGATAATTGAAATTGAAAATGTCTTAATGCTCACCGATTGAACCCCCTCTCATTGGTTTTTCTAACATATTCATGGATATTTCCCTTTTCACATCTATTTTTGTAGACTTTAATTCCCAACCAAATGTGTTGTAAGTGGGATGAGAGTGCAGGAGTCCTTAACATAGGACATTTGAAGTTGAGAGCTTATTTATATGGATTTTTATCTTCCAAATCCATTATTCACTATAAGAATCTCCAATTTCCTCTTAAGATCAAATATTTGTCTCACTTTAGACTCTTTCTTCTCTACATCCATGAATAATCTACCACTCTTCATTCAAGAAATATATTAATTGTTTCTCAAGTATTTTTCCATTAATTTCCTACAAAGGGTGGAGATTCTTTTATTTTCAGGTCCTTTTCATCTCTTGAAATTTCTTGAATTCCCATCTTCTATTTATGGGTTTTTATCATGTATTTGTATGAATGTACCAAGGTATCACTTTATAGTTTAATATAGTTGTGTATATTTGAGAAAATTTGAAATTTTTATGGCTTATATCTTCCCCTCTTCTCTCTTTCCTTTCTATATCTCTAGTATATTGTCCTTAACTAATATTAGGTTATGACTTAGTGTGTGCAGATTATACTTGCATTCATCTAATATACTATGTTATCCTCAAAATAAGGGAGGAAGGAAGAATATTATTTCACTCTTGAGGCATAACCAACTCTTTTCGTTTATTTACCTTAACCCTTTTATGCACATTTGTTAGATTGGGTAGTTAGCAATAACATTAGGAGTAGAGTTAGATGATATCTAATCTCTCTCGCGTGGAGGTTTGATTCAATTCTCAAGTCCCACATTTGAAAATAATTCCTCTATTGTGTTGTTAGTGGAATAATATTCATGAGTAGACACTTTCAACCACCAATAGTTTTGACCTTCTCAAATGGGACCAAAATATTCTTATTAAAAAAATGTAGCATGTTTTGATACAATTATTTTTATTTTTAAATATCTAGTTAGTTTTGGTGTGTGTCTTAGCTCATCTAGTTTTTATAACCATCCATAAATACCTAAATAATCTAGTACAATTTATTTTCAATGATATAATAGTCATAGTGTCTAATAAGAATAGAGACACAAAGTGGTGTTTGGAAGAATGAACATTTTGATTTTTGCAACTTTCCCCAAGAAGGATAAATAGGGATGTTCAAAGTGTGGCATCCCCTATCCATAAATATCAATCCACTCCTCTTCCAAATAGGTTGTTTCTTACTTTCCCAAGAAACATCCATTATATAATCTTCATGGATGCACATAGAATCATCCTTTTGTTGTCTTAATTAGATTTATTCCTTTATCTTTATAAGCCTTCAATAAGTCACTAGTAAAAATACAACCACCCCTATTTACCATATCCAAAACATTTACAATCTAAGCTCGGTTTATCATGTCATTCAACACGGTCTAGGTGTGAAGTTGTTATCCACTTTACTTAAAGGAAATTATCTTGACTAGTATATAAGTATGCCTCCTAATTCAATACATGATTGAGATGAAATGGTGGAAATACTATGTAATCAATTTTAAGAAAAAGGTTAAAACTTATCTTTTATATAGTAGCTAACCACCATTAAAATGACTCATAAATAAGCTCTATCTGATTTCAGCTACACATTCTAGAATACTTGGGGCATAATCCCACCTTATGTATATCCTTCACCTCGTATAACCTTTCTATACTTCTTGAAATCCATAAATTGTAATATTGCAGCTATGATTAAGGATGTTGGTGGCACTATGTTCCATGATGCTTATGAATATCAATCCTACTAGATATAGTGTAACCCAAGCTATAAAATTGTCCCCTAGCACACATATTCCTCTAATTTCTTAACATAACCTCTAACCACCATACCCAAGCCTAAAATTATTCAAGTTATCACTAGTACCTATTCTAATGAGATGGCTGAGCTCAAATTTGTGTATAAAAATGTTACAAATGAGATAATTGTCATCAAAGGGCGATAATCCCAACTAAATCCTAGGAAATTTCAACCCTATAACCCATCCTATCATCCAAATAGAATAAAAATCAAAACCAAATAGTTTATACTAATCCACCACAATAGTTCCATGTCATGTGTAATAAAAAGAAAACCCTAGTTCCCATTTAGAACAACATGGATGAAGAGATTAAGTAGTGTTTACCGATGTAGTTTATGGCATGATTCAAATAATTATGTCTATAGGATATTTATCTAAGTGTTGGTGGTATAAATATGTGTATCATAGAAAATCCCACAAGTTGGACCAAATCATCCTCGAATTCTACCACCTAAAAGAAATTGGGCCTATTAGTTACAAACTAAATTTTGTGTAGTGAAAAATAATGGAGCTAGTACATCACAACCTTAATTTCACCCATACTATAGCATATGGGGGTAAATGACATAGGAATTTCCTCTTCATACCATGACACCTCATGTCATCCCTTTTCACCTATTATGGCATGTCATTGAATGAGGAACTCCAAACAAGGTGAATATGTTGCTTAAAGCACCACCCTCCATAATTTCATGGATGCGTGAAGCTTCATATCCCATGATGGTGAAGATAAGAATTTAGTGGTCTATGTGCAACCAACAAAGTCCCCAACTCACCCCTTGAATTTGGTTGATAAAATGAAGAATACTATCATGAACATAATAATTTGGGATATCTTTTCCATGCCCAAATAGATGGACCTCCTCTAAGAAGCTTAAAATTAGTACATTGTATCTTCAAGAAAATAAATAAAGTATTTATATAATTCACCAACCTCTATCAATCAATCCCAGTTAAAGAAGGTACTCATGGAAAGCATCCTCCCTTTTACCTGTATCTAATCATTAGACAACATATCATCCATAATTATATGATCAAATATAAAGAGTAATTCTATAATTCCAAAACAATTGGGTGATGCCTCAAAACGTTTTACACTCCTATAAGAAAAGTTGACATCTAATTGTAAGGCATTATTTTCAAGGCCTCACCCAACTAAACCTCAACTTGCATGCTTTCCCAAGCATAATAATTCCTCAAGAAATAGTAATTATTGATCTTCCCTCACTCCTTCCATCTATGTATCTGTATATTTCTTTGTTAAAAAGGATGATACATTTCACTGGATTGGTCTTGTATACTCATAAAAACTAGATATGGTGTCAAGTTGACTATACAAAATGATCATATTACTCATTTCCATGTATAATCTCTTGACCCATAGCCTACGATGTAAAATACACCATCTAAGACAAGGAAAAGGAAGGATCTTCCAATCCTAATGAGTTGTGTGAAATGATACATGAGAAACCATTACATCAATGGGATCAACAAAATGATAATTTTATCCCAATGAATTTTATAAGGAATGTAGAATGGGTACATGTTGTATCCAAGAAGAAATCACCGATATTTTTGGGTGATAAAAGGTAAAATCCACACCATGGTATATGGAAAATATTCTTCAATGTTAAATTTTAAAGTTGGCATTAGTGTGGATGTTTTCCTAATCTCCCAAAGTGGGAAAAATAATTTCTACTCCCACAATTTGTTATAATTCAATTACATAAATAACACCTCTTAATATGAAACTTTGATCCAATACCTACAAATTATTGAAAAATAAGTATCAACTGGTTACAAGTGTATGGATATATTGAGGTGGTCATTAAGAAAGTAATATCATAATGCCTTTCTAAAATTTCTTTTCTAGAAACCTATAAACATAGAGTATGCGACATCATTGAATTACTTTACACCTTTAATATTCGTAATCCCTAGAAGATAAAATGCGAGAAGTTGATAAAAATGGTAGTTATCGGTGCCCAAGTTGATACACCCAAATACCTCATGAAAGAGAAAAGGATATAAGCAAATCTCTTGATCAGACTTCTACACCTGATATTGATTTCCATTTGTAAGTTTTTAAAACAACCATAAAATTTCTACTTTTATTCAACAAGAATTTGAACTCTCAAAATATTTGCAACCTAGATTGCAACAAACTCATGATATCAAAGTAATTCAAATGAAGATAAATAAATTAGCCAAGATACTTTCAACCTTGGAAATAATTTTCAATTTTTATGATCGATACAAGGAAAGAAGAGGAACACATTCATCAGAAATGAAAATTACTATGAAATCGTGATATACCCTAAAAATTAGTTCAAGCTAGGAAAGGTATGTAGTCGGGATTAGCAAGAGACATTTATCAAAAATGATAAAATTATGATGATATTTTCGTATGTAATTATTATGACCTCAAAATATATGATCAATATATCGTTCAACACGCCATGGATCTTACACCGATGTCAAACTAAAAGGAATAAATAGAGGCTTGTCAATCCAAAAATTGAGCCTTTGATGAGGAAGGTGTCATCACACAAAATTTTCACCCTCTGCATGATCATTAATGAACAACAGAACTTTTGGTGAACATGGGATAGTCTCCAAGTGTCGGACCTTGCTAAGTGAGACAAACCTCCAGAGAGAAGGTTGGTTCCTTCTCTTAACCCATTACCCACTAACATACAACTTCAAAATGTAACTAAACCAATCCTAGATTAAAAATTTGATGGCACTAGACTTGATAAGGGAGAAAATGTCATAAAATGAAATAATCTAATCACCAAAGTTAAAACATGGTTAAAATCGACATGTAGAGACACAAATGCAACCACATATGCAAGAATCAAAGAGAAACACAAATTTTTGTAAGATAAAATTGAATAGATTAAAAAAAACAAGAGGGAAGAGATTCACATCAAGTACACTACATTTACAAGAATGAACCATGGTTGCATATCACTTAAATCATTTTCACTTGCATTTACAGAGGAAATGTTTACAAAACTTACAAAAAACAAAATAACAGAGGTCTAAAGGTATGGAAATTACAAAACTCTAAGGCAAAGCTCCAAATCAAGCAAAGAAGAACCCCTTTCATGTACATAAGCACTTACATATGTGGGAAATGAGAGAAAGAGAGAAATGGGAGCTACCAAATAGCCGTAAATGACCCATTTCCACCTACCAAGGACCAAATGCCATCATTTTTGCAATTTTAAGCATGGGAATCCTTATCTTCCTCTTTACACACTATTAGACCTACTAAACAAGTTATGGGCACCATTAAACATTAAATTTAAGTGGTTGAGTTAGTTGAATGCATGTAGATGCAAGTAACTAAATTTTTCACCTTTAGATCTCATGTTTTTGGCTTAGGAAGAGTATTGTAGCACTAGAGGATTGGGAGAATGGTTCTATATGGGCCTTTAAAATCCACTTTAATTGATTGTACCCTTGGATCGGTGAATCGGGGTATGGTGAGCTTGCAGGGGTACCAAAGGAACACGAGAATTGTTCTAAGGTTGATTTAAATGCCCGAATTCACCAATTGTTGCACTACCCATTCTACTATGTCCCTTAGTCACCATGTTGGTTATATAGGGAACTCAGGGAACAACAGAACAATTCCATTTTTTTCAATGGAGACTGACTTTACCAATTAACACTTACCTTCCTTGCAGCATTTGAATCATTTTTCTTGTTCCCCAACATCTAACTTCTACTTCAAAAAAATTCACCTTCATGGCTTCCCCTTTGAATTGTAAAAACCCTTGTAAATACCATGAAGTACTAATCCCTTGTGTTATAGAAATTTTCTCTCACGATCATGTCCCTTTATTCCATGGATTAGGAGAACTTGTGAAACACTAACTTTGGGAAGTCCGCACAAAAACAAATTGTTAGTTTTGTGGCTTTTGACATTAGTCTCCTTAAACTTCATTCCTTTTCCATGCATCATGTTTTGAGGCACTTTTCCTTTACATCGTGGCTTCACTATAGAAAACTTCATCCTTTTATGTGTGGTATTGTGACCAACTCGTAGAATATCCATATCTTCCAAGTCCGTATAACACTCTTTTTCCATGCCACAAAGGTCAAGACTCCATCGAATCTACCTAAGTCCCGAGCTCAAACTCCTTCATTACGTGGGTTAGGAGAACCCACGACTACTAAATTCCTAAATTCTACGAACACTAAGTTTTAGTGTTCTATCAATTTTGAGCACAAAAATGCCTAAGGCCAAAACTAAATTTGTAAGTTGTCAAAATAGCCTAGGGGTTATTTTGGAAAATCATTTTCTTACTCAATGAGATATATGTCTGGTAGATATGAAGACCATTGGCTTTAAATCATCCATTTGGAATTATATTACACAAATAAATTTGAATTGATCTTTAAAACCTTTAAACTCTATAAAACTCAACCTTGAATATGTAATGAAGAGTGAAATTGGCATTGAACTAAAACCAATTCTTTGTAGATCAATAATACTTGAAACCGATCCAAAAGATTTGATCTTTTCCATGAAAACCTACTCAAAAATGGATTGTATGAAGTGTGAACTCAACATAGATTTACATTTGATTTGAAACTTGCATATTGTTGTAACCTCCTCAAAACTCTGAAACTAAAAATACCACCCGAGAACAACAAGAACATTGTGTTAAGAACTTAGGGAAATGAAAACTACACTACCAACAAGACAATGTGTTGAAGAGCACTTGGAGGAAGTAAAAATAATATAATATGTACAAGGTAGAACCTTTTCTTCAAAAGTAATGTTTGAGATAGATCCCATTGACCGGGATCATGAGATCTTCTCCATCCAATTTTGACAATTGGAAAGCATTGTGTAGCTTGCAACTTGAGATGACATAAGGGCCACTCCATATTATATCAAACTTTGAGTGCCTACCTAGTTTTTCCCTATCTTGGTTCAATTTGAGGACAAAATATCTTTTTGAAAGATCCTAGCCATTTCTTTCTTTTCAAAACAGTTATTAATTTGAGCTTGATCCTTTTCCATTATTTACATTGATTGATCTCTTAACTCTTCTAACTCCGTGAGCTTTGTATATTTGAATTCCATGGGTTCAACCTCAAACATCTCCAGTTGTTTAATGATATCTAATGTTAAAAACACAAGAGATATTAGCAACCTTGCTTCCTCACCATAAACTAGCTTATAGGGTGAGCCATCGCTTGACATTTTGGGGTGATCCTATCATCACATAAGGCTAATTTCAGTTTTTTGTACCATGTTCTTTGATTTTTCTCCAAGTTACTTCTTATGATCCTTAAAATGTTATTTTTGTTGACTCAACCTACCCATTTCCTTGGGGCTAATAGTTTTAGGATGTGCTTACGTATATTCCACACTTAACACACCCAATCAAAGATTTTTAGGCCAAATCATAATCATATATTATTGTGAAAGGAACACCAAACCTAGTCACAATACCTTAATAGAATTTTGGGATGTTGGCTTCATTTAATTCCTTCAAATCAACTACCACTATCCCTTTGGTAAAGTAATTTCTAACTATCAAAATCCACTTATGCCCAAACTATAATGTGGATTGATAACTCAATTTAAATCTAACCCTCATTACATGAATGGTTGATCAACTAAGATGGGATGAAGGGGTAGAGTTGTTAGTATCTCTTTGCATGTGAAGAAGGCACACTTTTTACATTTTTAACCCATGCATGACAATCTTTGAAGAGATTGGGCCAATAATAACCACCCTTCATGATCTTAAGATTTTTTTCCTTAGAGAAAAGTGTCCTCCTGCTTCTCCATCATGAAACTCATGAAAAACATTTTCAATTTTATTTTCCTTAATGCACCTCAAGATAACACCATTTATATCCTTTCTAAAAATCCCATCAATAAGCACATAAGGAATGGATTGAAGCCTAAAATACCTTTTTTAGCCTTATTATGAGGAAATTTTCTTGCTTGAAGAAATTGTGTTATATCATGGGTCCAACAAGGAATGAGTGAAGCATCAGTCAGTTGTTGATCATGTTGGAGCATTAAGAAAATATCCTTTTCAATCTATAAATCTGAAACTAGCTACTCACACAAACATTTTCCCCTTACTAGTTTAGTTATCTTGACATCAACATCATACTCCATTACCTTGGTTATCCAACTCACCCTTTTCTCATTTAAATATTTTTTTAAAATGAAATCTTTCACACCATTATGTGAATCTTGTTATTGGATACCAAATGCCTAAATTTCTTCAAACTCCTTATGACATCCAAGGCATGCTTCTCAATAAATGAATACCTTACTTCATAATATTCTAGAATTTGGCTAAAAATGTAATAGGTTATTCCAAACCTTCTTCATTTCATTGTACTAGCATGGAAGATATTCTATTTGTAGTCATTTATTTATACTCAATTGCCTAGGCATGTTGGCACTTCATTTAGACAAATCTAAATGATCACCCGAAACACGCAAAGCCTACCAAGTCCCTCCTTTGTGTTGTCTTATCAAGATGTTAGCATGCATGTTCATATTTTCCATTATCATGGCATACATTTAGATGTAGATCATTACAAACATTACTAAGAAACACATGTAATAAGGAAACATAATAGATCAAACCATTACTAAGATCAATTACACTATGTGGTCTCCATACTCAGATATATCAATTACCAGAATCCATCCACAATTATCCATTAATACTCAAAATATTACATAACAGAAGATGAATACATAATAATAATCACCAGAGAGTCATGCATGTCAAGATATCAGGTCAAAGATAACTCGGTTACATCACGCAGTCATCCTCAAAACTATGAAGATCAACTAATATATATAGGGGTGGGGACTTTCCCTTCACTGCCCATGCATCTCAAAAATAGACTGCATGCCCAAAATAGCCAAGCTGCATGTTTTTACAAAGAGACTAATAATAGATTAATCTATAAATAAACTCTACTTTAATCATATTATTAGCATGGTTTATGCATGACCTTTGATCTTCCAATTGAGTCCAAAAATAGCTCTTGCTTGGCCCAAAATTATTCTAGATTTTATCTTTACTTGGGTTGTACTCTAATTTTTTTTCCTATTTTTAGCTCACAACATGCAAAATTGGCTAAGTCCTGGGATTTTGTCTTTTGGGTGCGCACCTCCTTAACCTGCCCATGTTTGTGTTTCTGTGGCCCACTTGCGTGTCTCAACCCTCCGCGCTCTCTTCAAATACTTAGTATATTTTTTCAACCCAACATTACCCCACATTGATTACATTTTTGCCCTTGACAATGGGGCATCTCAACTTATCTCTCCAAGTATAATAAATAAATAATGAAATTATAGGAATGAATACACAAGAAAATACAAGGAATGGAAAATAGTTCAAGGAATATTGGTTCCTTTCTCCTTTCTTCGCACTAAGAGATCGGGGTACTCATTGATATTAGCTTCTAGCTCGTTCCACTATCCTAGCCCCTTCTTGGATTTATCAGGGACATATCTAAGCACTTCATTCATCTCTTCCAGGGTCATATCATCACCCTTATTCTACAATTCCCTTATTACTCCATTCAACCCTGAAATCACATCTTCCATGTAATCCATTATGTTCGCAATTACTTCTCATAATTCCTTTATCCACACCTCATGAGGGGTATCTCGGTGGCTTTACGCGCATCACGTTTCTTCGCTATAGAGTCCAACTTTTCTTCTCTACTCAGGGTCTCATCCTTCTTTGTTGCAGGACTTCATTTTCTTCCTAAATTTTCCTTTTCTTAAGGATTTTTTCGGATCCTCACAATTATCCAATGCCCAACCAACCTTTTTCAATTCATCCTTTAGAGTTTGGAGTATGGCATCATACTCTACAATTCTATGTGTAATCAATTTCTTTGTTCTTTCCTTCTTTTCTATAGTACTTTCATGTGTCTCCTCTCACACGTTTGGCCTCTCCTTAATCAAAAGGTGGATGCAATCCTATAGAAAGTGCAATGTTGAAGGATATGTATTATTTGTTTGGGCATCAAATTCTGGATGTGCCTCTAGAATCTCACCTCCAATATCCACAAGACAATCCAGAAGATCCTTCTTTAATTCCTTATCCCTTCTACATGCCTCAATTAGTAGCTCAATTTTTTCCTTCATATTATTATTATCTTCGAGCAACATTTTAAGCATGGCCAATTTATTTAGGTTCATGTGCGCCAATTTAGTCTTCATCTTATTCAAAGCATTACTTACACGTTAATCAATGAATTTAGTCAGTTTCATTGTCATGTGTGCTTCTCGAGCCCCATTCTTCATCTTCTTCCTAACACATGATTCCTCCTTCACATCAAACTTGGGCTTTTCTATATGATTTTTATGCTCCATGATAGTTGCTTCCTTGTAAACATATTAGCACCCTTGGGATCTATCAATTCCCAACCATATAATTTTTCAAGGAGAGTGTACTCTAAAATCGGAGTGAATAAGCTTTAAGGGATCATTGGCATATCCCAAGTTATGAGTCTACAAAATTTATTCTCCTTTATCCCTTTCGTATCGGCTACCCTTGGGGACATGTGTTTCTACACCTAAGATTATACCTTCACCTTGCGTTGCGCCTCATACTCCACTAATTCTTCACTAATATTCTTCTCCCTTCTATCATCTCCTCCCATGGGGTCTTCCTCCTCGCACTCACCATGAACCCTTGTATCATCATTTCCTTATTCTTCTCCAATCTCCTCATCTCCTCCTATATTAATAACCAACGTCACCCCCAAGGTAGGTAACATCTAATTTGAAACCTATTCCTCACTTTCTTTCCTAAGAACATACTTGTGCCTTCTCTTTTTCTTCTTCTCGTGGGCTCGGTTTGATAGGTGATAACCTTGGTGACCTCGCTTTCAATGGCCGAGATGGTCCCACACCAATGCCCCGCATCCTAGTTTCCCTCGGTACTCTTACAAGCCTTGGTTCACCATGTTTCCTTCCTCTTTTTTGGGTTCCTCTACATCAATGTCAATCCTTACCTCATCTTCTCCCTCCTTCCTCAAAGGAGTACTCTCGCATGGTCACTTGTTACCCATAAGTGGTTGCTTCCTCATACCATGTTTCAGGGCATGATTGTCTTCCTTCATCTACTCATCATTACCATGTTCTTCATATTCTTCCCAAGGAAGAGTGGGGTTTTTCTCTTATTTCATGCCCATTGTACTTTTCCCTCTTGGTTCCTCAGGGATTTTGAACTCATTCTCAATATACTTCCCATTAACCAATTTAGGCTTAAGGTTAATGTACACCTTAGCCGCATCTATCTTCCTAATCGCCAAAGCTATAGAACTGATAGTGATATCATCTGATATCATGGTTTCAATATACACAGACTTACCCAGGATATACATAGGTCTTTCAAAGGGTGTGGTACTCACAATCATCCTTTTACGCATCAAAACAAAGCATGTGTGCATCCAAAACTAGTTGATATAGGCCTGAAAATAGTGTGCAAGGGCTCCATTTATCTGTCTTCAATTTCAATCTCCCAACGTAGAAGAGTTGGAACATGAAAAACTATGCTTCTTCATCAACCATTATAGGAAAGTCCTTTGGTATGTACCACTCATACTCAAAGGATTTGCATAAAAATTTGTACCATAGCTCCAACCTTTTCTTATAAGCATCTCTCATAGTCCCATCACATGTATACTTGGAAAATATTTCAGCCAATGAGCTCTTTTCTTCTAGTGCTAATGTCATACCTTATCCCTTGGGCCATTAGGAACCCCAATTTCTGTGAACACAATAGATAGAAGGATAGCACCCCAGCTGATTTTATCCCCTTGTGTTCTTCCTCTATAATAATTTCTACAATGAATTCATATAAGTTATACACGATGCCCTCTCAAAAAAATTTGCAATGTGGAGCCACTTTTTATTCATCATGCCCCATCTTTCCTAGCCATTAAATTTTTTTAACAAATGAGTAGTAATTTTCACAAAGATGGTTAGTTACCATTGATATGGGCATTGTGTTCCCTTCTTTCTGGTAAGCCAACTCTTCGGTAGTGGTATCCAACCTTACCTCATCATCAAGGTCACTAGTTATTTCCACTCCTGAGATCCTTAACCACCGTAAGTCACCCATGAATGGTGTTGTTAGTCATACTGCCTCACAAGAAATTAGAAGAATTCCTCGTGGACCCTTGACATTAACCATTGATAAAGCCCCTCTGGTTTTCCAAAATATGGCAACTCATAGATCTGCAAGACCCCATATTTTACCAAGGTCTTCTTCCCTTCATAATTGTAAATTAGTTTTTCATCTGTAGTTTCAAATTTTTCTTTATCACAAGCTCCTTCTCAATTTGGTCCAAATTTGTGATGGTGCGGTGATTGTAGTCACTCATCTTACTTTTCCTGACATTGGATTCCCAATCCTGTCCCATGATGACTCCTTCAGGGTATTGCATCTCTAAAAACCTTCTTTCGAGCACTTCTTAAACCTTTACTTCTGCTTTGTTCTTTTTTTTTTTCCTCTAGTGGATGTTGCAGGTGCTCTCTTGGGTGCCATTTATTATCCTTGCATTTTTTCTACCTCTATAACTTTAAAATTGCATTCCCTAGCTGCGCTTTTGTTTTCTCAAACCATAAATCCTCAAACCCTTCTCTGCACTCCTCAACTTTCTCAAAACCTTCTCAATGGAGCTTTGTTATGGTTGTGCTCAATTCTATCCGGTTCACTATTCTAATCGTATACACTCACACTTCGCACTTGATCACACTTCAACTCACTCTTCACATCTCAAAACTCAAATATGCAAGGTAAGAATAAACTCACATGTACCCATTTTTATAGATTTTTCAAAAAAAATCCACATTAACTACTTTTCACCTACCACCGTACTCCAGCTTTAATGACGTTTTTCTAATTTTTTCACACTTTTTGCTACTTTCTTTCACCCCCATTCATAACCTTCTAGCACGCCTACTACTTCTCAGCCACAGACCTCCTTACGCATGCCTCCATGTGCCAAAAATACATAAACCTTTGTGCCTCATACCAAGTAGTTTCCCTTGTTGTTGTCTACCTCGTGTTACGCTGTGTGATCATCCTTTTACATGTGGTCTTCAATTTGTGAAATTCTCTTAAAATCCTTATTATCACCATCCTTCTCATTATTTGTAGCACCTTTCTCTCTAACACTATCATCAATGAGCGCACTCCTTCAATTCTTAGTCAACCTTCAAGCACCAACAAATTTACTCTTCTACACGTATTTGCAATCCACCCCACACTAAAATTATGTGTGGTCCTTTGCGCATGAACTCAATAGATAGTAATCAGCTTCCTATGTATGAGCATGCTTATTACAACAAAACATAGAACTAAATTTGACAAAGCATAGCAACGATGAAAGGAAACACATAAAATGGAAATCTAATCTAAGTGGAAATATTTCCTTATTACAAACACCAAGAAGCATTATTTATAATAGGGCTTTAGCCTACTCCCATTGAAGTAACTGGAAAAAAATTCCATCCAATCCCTTCAATTGACAATTGCATGATTCAAGTATCTTTGTTACTACAAAAGGTCCTAACCAATGCACTTTCAATTTCTGGGTGGCACACAAACTTTGAATCGTATAGAAGAACCATCTTCCTAACCTAAAATGTCTTGTTCTTGATTTTCCTATCATGCCATATTTTTTCGGGCCTTCTCGGTCTTACGGATCCAATGTGTAATGGCGTGCCACCATAAATTCTACCAAATAAATTCTTATTGTCTCATTAAGAAAATGAGTGCCCCTTTCTGTAGTCAGGCTTAATGGACATCCATACATGTTAATAATGTTTTCCCAAAAAAATATTGTTGTTGTGGCTATTATACAATCCTTTGTAGGCATTGCCTCTACCCACTATGTAAGATAGTTTATACAAGTAATTATGTAGCATGTGTCATTCCTATGCATGGGTGGTGAAATAGGGCCTACAAATTCTATAGCCCACTTCTCAAAAGGTCTAGCACCAGCAATAGGACGTACAACATCTCATCTTTGTGTTCGGGCTTTCCAAGGTGTTTAAAATGGTCACATAGTTTCACATATTCCTTGGTATCCTTGTATAAATTCTCCCACCAAAGTCTAGCCATCATAATATTGTGCTCAGTAGCATCACCCACAAAATTTCCTCTTGAAATTCCACCATGAGCTTCTTCCATAATAGTCGTGGCACTCATGATCCGAACACACTTTGCGAGAAAAATTCATCATGGTTTAGTTTGTATAAATATCCTCCTATCAATTGGTAATGTGTTGAATGTATTACAAGCTTCTTCTTCTCCAATGTCTTCATTCCCTCAAGCATGTCCGGTGTGCAAAAATTTTGCAATGTCCTCCAATTTTTAGGCACGTGGTTCGGTCTAAATAGATGTGCATCCGGCATTATATCCTCAATTTTTGTGCATCCTCACTAGAATTAATTCTTAACAAATGGTTAGGCCCTAAATTAATATTTCCTATCTTCACATAAACCATGAAATCAAACTCCTAAAATAGAAGTATCCATATACATATGCACCCTTGCAAAACAGGCTTGTTGACCAAGTACTTAAGCACCATATGATCTGTATAGAAAATAATGGGGGTTCTTAACAAGTATTATCTGATCTTATGCAGCACGTAGATCATAAAAAAATCCTTGTACTCGGTAGTTGTGTAAATCTACTCAGTGGGATCAACTTCCTCCTTCCGAAGCAAATAGGATGATCCACAATTCCTTCTCATGGTTGTGCTAATATTGCGCCAATTTTCACGCCAGAAGCATCAACATGAACATGAAAGGGTTTGTCCCATGAAAGGAAGTGTAGAATAGGTGTCGTAGTAATTTTTCCCTTTAGGGTCTCAAACTTCCCTTTAGCTTTCAATAATTCTTCCAAGGGAACGGCAATATTTGCATAACTTTTAATGAATTTCCTATAATAACCGGTATGTCCTAAGAATCCATGCACCTCACTCGATTTTTAGGTTCTTTCAATCCCTAGATCATAGCTACCTTTGTTGGGTCTAACAATAGTCCTTATTTATAAATTATATGCCCATGTAAAGTTCCAAAGGGTGTTGTAAAAATGCACTTCTTAATGTTGAGATAAATACTCAACTTCCTACACCTCTCGAACATAAGTCTTAGATTTTCATAATGGTCCCTAAATAATTCATAGGTACTGCAATCATCTAGGTACACCTACAATAATGTATGATAAATTCCTAAAATTCTTGTACAACAATGTGTGAGAACATTGTTGGTGTATTTTCAATCCAAAAGGCATAATTATATATGCAAATCCACCCCACTCAGTGGTGAAAGTTTCCTTTTGATCTTCCTTGGGGATGCGCACCTGGTGGTAGCCTAAAAATCCATCTATAAAAGAGTATATTTTTTGCCCGACAACTTCTTCAAGGATATCCTCTGTGAATGGGGTGGGAAAAGGATCAATAACACAAGAAGCATTGAGTTCCCTGTAGTCAACACAAATCCTTATCCTCCCATCCTTCTTGATGCTTATAACCATGGGGCTAACCCACTTTGATTCTTAAATAGCCTCAATTATACCATACTTGAGCATTTTATCAATTTCTTCCTTGACCTTCACATGTAGGTTATGATTTATCATGTACGACCTCTTCCTAACTAGGTGTGCACCTTCTTTCAACTTGATTTTCATCTCACCTAGATAAGGGTGTACTCCTTTAACTCATGATAGCCCCGTGGAAATAAGTCCTAAAATTCACACAAGAGTTCAATAATCTTATATACTTCTTTCTCTGACTAGTAATCACCAATAATGGCCTCTTTAGGCTTTTCATATGTACCAATGTTAACCTTATTTGTCTTCATGGGATCATGATACACATGCATTTTTAATCTATAGTATCCATCACTTCGCATGTACCCATAATGTGGTTAACCTCTAGGTTATCAACTTCATCATCATCTATCATATATACCAGTTTACCCTTTTATTTTTCCTTCCGTGTATAGACCATCTCTTCCTCATCTGTCTCATCCAAATCAAGGCGCGTTTAAGATCAGGTTCCCCAAATAGATCTAACATAATCTGTTTAGCCTTCATGTTATCTCCCAGAATGATGTGCTTCATTATCTGCAAGGCTTCATTTACTAGAGACTTAGTAGAAAATTAATCAAAGGTTTGGATCATACCTAAGGTTGTTTCTTTCCAATTTATTATTTCTCATTTAAGTTCTACATGGACATACCATGTGTGTGCATAGCCACTTAAGGTGGAGTAGAACTTATGTACTCAAAGTGATGGCAATAATGTCTCCTTTCCCCTGCGTCCAAGATCTCTCACACTCCTTGACATGATGTGAGGTAAGGGACTTCCCATAAATTCACATATTTGAGAAGGTACGTTTCTCCTTAAGAACCTAGTAGAAAGGAGATTCTCACTTCTCTCCATTCTAGTAATTTTCCTCTCGTGTGTAGAACACCAAAATGCAATGCTATCCCACATAAATAATAATAGACAAATATTTCTTCTATCCCCTTAATTTTTCCATTGGGCCTCCATGGCACATATAAATACATAAGGGTTTCCTTCACCGGTATATTGTGGTACACGATTACATCCTAACCACCTTACCATGTGCAGTCTAATCATTTTGTTGACTCTTCCTTTGATCTCACCCCACCATTTCATATGTCCCATTTGACAATTATCACAAGCAAAACTAGTACTATCACCGATAGATTATGTGTCTTCCCAATGAAGTACACCCTCCTTGGATGGTTCTAATTTATTTAGATCACGCACTAAGTGTGCATATATTCTATTTAGCTCTTCCAAGCTCAATGGTTCAACATAGGGCTCAACCTTCTTTTCAAAAATATGTATAATCACGTGCTTAATGTCATTCTCAAAACTGATATACCGTTTATTGAAGCACAAATCATTTTTATTCGCATAGCACCGAGGTTGCCCAAGTAATCCTGGAAATTTGTATGCTTCAGCAAGTTCCAACACCTCAAAGTCTCCAATAAACTTGGCTCCCTGAATAGTAATATATGTGTCCTTTAATAACCCAATAGGTGTGGCCCTATTGTTACTCATCATATACAAGCACATTCATAGATGGTTACAATTATGGACTACCCATCGATTCTAAGGATCCAAAGTTAGCACATTCACCTCCACGCAAGTGTCAATCATGATGTTACATGGTAACCAACCATAAATTATTGCATCAATTGTAATCTCTTTTTCAAATTCATGATTCTCAAGTGGTTGGTTTGCATGAAGTATCTCGTCTTTCACGCTCGACCCAAAGACGTGGTACCTTTTCTCGCAACCATTCCTCTAACAATGAAATTATGTTCTCTTATTACAACATCTTACATACCTCCTTAAAATAATCCACATCCTTTTATGAGAGCTCAACATTTTTTTCTTACTCTTTATCACATGATTTTTCTTTTAGCCATTATATCTCACCATGTAATTCCCTTATGACTCACATAGTCTTCCTAGGTATACTTCTTTTTAGTGCACACCATCTGGATATTTAGCATGTACTACTTCTTCTCTTGTAATGAGTGGCTTATTCTTCATAGGCTCGTGTGCGTGTGTAGCCTCAAAGCACGTGTGGTAACCAAGATCTATCTCGTAACTCAAGATCGGGTGTATTCTTTGGAATTCATTGATCGAAGTAACATGTTCCACTTTGATCATTCCCACACCCTTTTCCTTCTTTTGATTCTTGCACATGTGCTCATAAAGCTCCGATAATATTCTAACTTATGTTGCTTTCTACACCATGAACAAGTAATATTCTAAGGGCACTCAACCCGATAATGATCATGGGATCCACTGTTAGGAAATAAGTGATAAAATATGTGGAATATCCCTTACGAGAATCACAACAAGAGAAATTAATATGCGAAAATATTACGGATCTCAAATAAAAGTGTAGAATAAATAACACAACACATGAAGACAGTATTTAAAGTGGTTCACCCAATTTGGGCTACGTCCACCAAGAATCACTTGCTCGATTTTATTATAAGCCTTTACTCTCTCAATTCAATACCTAGATCCATTTGGAGCTATGCTCAAAAAACTCTATAGAATTCACACCCGAATTCAAAGCACATCTGCAATGCATTTGCTTGTATATGTATCATATGCATAAGACCATATAAATAGACAATTGCTTAAGCAGTTTGATATAAAAGTGGGAATCAAAACCATGGGAAAAACCGTGGGTATCAAAACCATGGGCAAAAAACCATGGGTATCAAAACAATGGGTACCAAAAACCATGGGCCCAAAAACAGCCCATAATGGTTACCCATTACCCATGGGTTAATAAACCACCCATGAAAATTTGCTTCAGGGGCTTCACCCCTAAACCCCTTGACCCACTCACCGGCGAGCGGGACCACCGTAAAAATACCCGAGTGTAACACATAGAAGGTGTACCACACTCTAACATGAAAATAGGCTCCACAAACATAACAATCTCCCACTTGGAGACTGATTTCCACTAAGCAAGCTTCTCAACCCTTCACTGTCATCCACGAAGGCCAACCAAAGCTAAACATAGCTTTAGTTTATCCCTTGTGACCACCTTGGTCATCATGTCTACAGGATTCTGACTGGTATGAATCTTCTCCAACTTCAACTTATCTTCCTCCAAAGTTGTCCTGATGAAGTGATATCTCAACTGTATATGCTTCGTCCTGAGTGGAAAGCATAGTTCTTAGCTAGGTGTATAGCACTTTGAATATCACTATGTAGCTTACATTCCTCCTACTTATGCCCCAACTCCTCAAGCAATTGTTGTAGCCAAATCATCTCTTTACTTGCCTCTATGGCAGCAACATACTTAGCCTCTGTGGTTGACAAAGCCACCAACTTCTGTAGTCGTGAAATCCAGCTCACTGTTGTCCCACCTACAGTGTAAATATAACCTATTGTGCTCCTCTTGCTGTCTACAACTCCAGCCATGTTTGAATCTACATAACCACGTAAAGTGGTTTCTGATCCATTGTAGCACAAAACTATCCCCATGGTCCCTCTCAAATACCAAAGGATCCACTTTACTACTTGTCAATGCTCTTTACCTGGATCACTCATAAATCTACTCACAGATCCCACTGCATAGGCAATATCAGGCCTAGTGCACACCATAGCATACATCAAACTGCCAACCACTGATGAGTAAGGTACCTTGGACATCTAGTTTCTTTCCTACTCTATCTTGGGACACTACTCCTTTGATAACTTAAAATGGCTTGCCAAAGGAGTCCCAACCGGTTTAGCATCCTACATATTAAACCTATCCAATACCTTCTTAATGTACTCTTCCTGAGATAAAGTTAGCTTCCGTTCCTTCCTATCCCAAGTTATCCTCATACCAAGGATTTGTCTGGCTACCCCCAAATCCTTCATATTAAAGGATTCACTTAGTTGTTTCTTGAGTACTTTTATTTCTTGCATGTTTTTACCTGCAACCAACATGTCATCAACATACAAACACAAGATAATATAACTTCCATCCTCAAATTTCTTTGTATACACACAATGGTCAGAATGACATCTGATATAACCTTACTCCATCATGAAGCTATCAAACTTCTTATACCATTGACGTGGAGCTTGTTTCAAGCCATACAAGCTCTTCTTCAGTTTGCACACCATCTCCTCTTTACCTTTGACTTCATATCCTTCTGGCTATTGCATATATAACTCCTCCTCCAAATCACCATGGAGAAATGCAGTCTTTACATCTAACTGTTCTAAGTGCAAGTCTTCTGCTACCACTATTCCAAGAATAGTTCTAATAGAATTCATTTTTACTACAGGAGAAAAAATCTCATCAAAATCTATACCTTGTTTCTGTGTAAACCCCTTGACCACCAACCAAGCTTTATATCTTTTCTTTCCTCCTTCGTCTTTAACTCTATACACCCACTTGTTCTGTAATTCTCTTTTTCCTTTTGGTAGCTTCACCAAATCCCAAGTCTGGTTCTCCATGAGAGACTTATGTTCCTCATCCATGGCTTGCTCCCACTTCTTACTAGAATCTACCTGCATTGCTTCATCAAATCTCTTTGGCTCTCCACTATCAGCGAGTAATAAATAATAAAGAGAAGGAGAAAACGTTCGTGTTCTTTTCTTACCCTACAAGACCTCCTCACTATAGGATTTTGGGGTTCTGTTGAGTAGGTTCCTAAACTCGATTCATGGGTCACTATCTCATCTAGAAGATCCTCTACCACTACATATTCTTTCTTAGATTCTTCCTGTTTTCTAAACTATTGCTTATACATGACTTTCTCATTAAATACCACATCCCTAGACCAAATGATTTTATTGTCCGTAATACTCCAACATTTAAATCCAAATTCATCACCACCATAACCAATAAAAGTGCATTTTTCTGATTTAGCCTCTAGCTTGGTCCTATCATCCTTGTCATATGAACAAACACCTCACATCCAAAGACTCTAAGAAATGAGTAATCGACTTTCTTATTGTACCAAGCCTCCTCAAGTATGCCTCCATCCAAGGTACTTGAGGGTCCTCTATTTATTAAGTACATAGTTGTGCTCACCGCTTCTTCCCAAAAATAAAGAGGCAGTCCTGCATGTATCCTCATGCTCCTAACACGTTCCATTATTGTTCTATTCATCCTTTCTGATACCCCATTCTGCTGTGGGGTTCTTGGAACCTTCTTTTACCTGCGGATTCCATTCTTAGAACAATAATCATCAAATTCATTACTACAATACTCCCCTCCATTATCTGACTCTGAGACATTTTATCTTAAGACTGTTTCATTCTCTACCAAGGCTTTCCATTTAACAAAAGTATCAAATACATCAGATTTTTTTCTAATACAATAAACCCAAACTTTCCTTGTTGCATCATCAATAAAAGTAACATAATAACTTGAACCCCTAAGAGATGATACCTGAGCCGGCCCCCACACATCAGAATGTACCAGCTCTAACTTACTCTCTTTCTTTGTAGGTCCAACCTTGAGAAACCTTACTCGCTTCTATTTCCCATATATGTAGTTCTCACATAAATCTAAACTTGTTTCTGTATATATATGAAAATTCTTCTTTATGATGTCCATTCCCTTATGGCTCATATGACCGAGCCTATAGTGCCATAATGTTTTATATACATCTGAAGCCACAAGATTACAATCATTAGTACTATCAGTGGATAAATACAAGGTTCCAACCTTCTTACCTCTTGCCACCATAAGAGCACCCTTGGTAACCTTCCAAGTGTCATCTGTAAATATCACAGTACAACCATCACTTCCCAATTGCCCCACCAATATCAAATTTCTCCTTAATGTAGGCACATGTCTGACATCCTTCAATAGCCATGTATTCTCATTCTACATCTTAACTTGAACAAAACCTTTTCCAACTATACTGCAAGGCTCATCATCACCAAGAAAAACATGCCCAAAATCCCCTTGAACATAATCAACAAAATAATGCCTATGTGGAGTAGCATGAAAAGAAGCCCCTGAATCTAAAACCCAAGATTCAGTAATATTATGCAAAGAAAGAATCAAAGCATCCTAACATACATTACCCGATGCCACATTTGCCTCTTTGTTTTCTTCCTATTATTTCTTCTTGTGCCGAAGCTTCCAACAGTCCTTCTTTGCATGCCCAGATTTTCCATAGTTCCAACATACAATCTTGCTCTTGGATTTTGACCTTTCTCGATCTTTATATTTTCCACGGTTTCCTCTATTCTTCTCTCCCTCTAGTTTTCACTTGTCAAAGCATTCCCTCAAGTAGAAGATTCCCCAGAGCTTTTTCTTTGAATTTCCTCACTTAGAATCACCCCTACAACATCCTCAAACTTCAACTTTGAGTTAGCTAGAACCGAGTTTCTTACCGCCATTACCAGGCTATTCCAACTTTCAGATAAAGAGCACAGAATTAATAAATCCCTAACTTCTTCATCAAATTCTATTGTAATCGTTAGCATATTCACAACCGTATTGAAATCATTTAAATGATCTACTACTGAACTATTCTTAGACATCTTCATATTAAACAAATTTTTCATTAAAAATATCTTGTTAGAGGCAGAGGGTTTTTCATACAACTTCTCTAATGCATCCATTAGATCTTTTGTAGTCTTTTCCTTTGAAACATTAAATAATACCGAAGATGCAAGACACATCCAAATCATTCCAAGTACCTTCCGATCCAACAAATCCCATTCCACATCTGTCATACTCGAGGGTTTGTTCACCTTCTCAAACACATGGAGTATAAAGATCCTTCTGATAAAGGTAATCTTCCATCTGCATCTTCCAAAGACTGAAATTCTACCCATTGAATTTATCAACCCTAGATCTTCCATCATCTACCATAGCTCCCACTCAAGATAAAACTTTCCCTGCGATTCAACACTTTAGAAAACCAAAACTAGGCTCTGATACCAATTGTTAGGAAATAAGTGATAAAATATGCGGAATAATCCCTTACATAATCGTAACAGTAGAAACTAATATGCAGAAAATATTACAGATCTCAAATAAAAGTGCAGAATAAATAACACAACACAGAAAGATAGTATTTAATGTGGTTCACCCAATTTGGGCTACGTCCACCAAGAATTACTTGCTCAGATTTTATTACAAGCCTTCACTCTCTCAATACAATACCTAGATCAGTTTGGAGCTATGCTCAACAAACTCTATAGAATTCACACCCGAATTTAAAGCACATCTACAATGCATTTGCTTGTATATGTATCATATGCATAAGACCATATAAATAGACAATTGCTTAAGCAGTTTGATACAAAACCATGGGTATCAAAACCATGGGCAAAAACCGTGGGTATCAAAACAATGGGTACCGAAAAACCATGGGCCTAAAAACAGCCCATAACATTTACCCATTACCCATGGGTTAATAAACCACCCATGAAAATTTTCTTTAGGGGCTTCACCCTTAACCCCTTGACGCACTCACATGCGAGCGGGACTGCCGTAAAATACTCAAGTGTAACACATAGAATGTATACCACACTCTAACATGAAAATAGGCTCCACAAACATAACATCCACAAGTATAAAAATTTCCTCACATAAATCTTCCTCTACCACCACCGTGACCTTGGATTCTTTACCCTCCTATGAAGCCACCATCCTTGATATGTCTATTGTTGTGACCTTTATGGTTATGGCCTTTATACTCCTTAGATCCACTAGCCACACTATTTAAGTGCACTCCTTTCTCAATAACTTCATGGATGTTATCAATAACCTTGAAATTAGTGGTGTCATGTATGTGGGACTTGTAAATCTTATAGTATATTGACACATGTTTTGTAAGCGCACGTTGCAACAGAGGGAAATCTCAAACACCATGATTCAGGTGACAAACTTCATAGTCTAAAATCAATATGTGCACTGACTGCATGGGAAATTATCTTTAGTATGTCCTTCCACCTCATAATCTATACACCATATTCCACTGCGTGTCTCATGAAATGAATTAGTTTAAATCTTCTCCAGGTTGTTTTTCCATAGCTGCAATCTATGCTTCTAAAAATGATCTCTCTCCAGATCAATGCTCCCAACCACTTCATTGTGTAGATCAGCTTCCAAAGCCTCATGTGGGTCCACATAAGTCTTATGAGAAAGCGCTCTGTGGAATGGAGTAAGCAATCCTCCAAAAAACCATTGTGCATGATGATTGGGATGAATGTCATAAGATAACTTGGACAAGAGAGTTTTGAAATGTGTATTATATTTTCTCACACTTTCAACTAAACCTTGTTTGATATCCTTTAGTGTTTTGATGCTCTGTTGCTCAAAATATGGAATGTGAAACTCTGCTAGAAAATTAGAATTCTAAGCATTATAATCCACCACATTCTAATCTGGATCATACTTTTTTACCGATTACGTGCATGCCCATGAAGAGTAGTAGAAAAATTAATTGCTTTTCCATCTCGAGGTTATTATTCCTTTAGTGTGCCAAAGTATCTCACACTTATGCACATGCTCTATTATGTCTTCAATACCTCTATATTCTGGCAAGTGGAGTGACATCTCATAATAAACTGTTGAGGTTGATGTGGTGGTTGTTGGGGATGTGGGCCTTGTCCTCCAAATCTAGAACCAAAACCTCCACCAATATTTCCTCCACCTCCGAAACCACTTGATCCGCTTGATCCCAATCCACATGTATCAGAACCATACCGGTGGATGTACTTCCTTGCATTCCAACTGTAGTGCTAAACTAAACTCCTACAATATGTGAAGTTGTAGTACTCCCGAGATGCATTCCCAACATTCTACGCACCCACACTCGTCTGTCGATGATGCGCCAGAAATATTCCTCCAATCAGACCACCAAACAACAATGTTGACAATTTTGCCATAGGAACACTAGTAACTCTATCTCCTAAATTCAACACAAGATGATATATACTTTTCTTTGCTTGCTTACTTTCAGTAGCCTACTTCTTAATAACTACTTTGGATCCGAGACACCAAGCATAAGGGCTAGTTTGCTTTTTGGGATCATATGTGTGCATGTGGTTCTCATGGTCTCCTCTAACACACTCTCATCTTAAGTTAAAGAGGATTCTTTGTTGTGATTTCCCAATATTGGGAAACCATATGTTGTGGCTCCTCATCTTCCATGAGATCTCTAAATCCCTAACGATCCATCTCTTCCCTCAAATCCATTGACTTTACTACTTCTCTTGATATCTCCCTTTCCTTCACTTAATTATACCCAAGTCATCTTTCCTCTCTCTCCATTGTTTCCGACAGTCTCCATCTTTCTCCACACATACTCTGCCCTTTAATTAGGTATAAGTAGGTGCTCTAAATCCAGCTTCTACCATCAAAATCTTGATTGATAAAGGTATACCGCGCAAGTAGGATCCTCTGGGCTCATGTGAGAATTGGAACTCAACTTCTTCAGGACACAGATATGTAGAAATAGTGTACTCCAAAATATAATTATGCAATATTTTATCCCACCAATGATCTACATCTTGTGTCAACTCCACATCGCATCAAAAAAATCTGTAATCCTTTTGCGTCCATGGTCTCGGCCTATAACTCTAACACTTCCCTATTACATACACACACCTGACCACTCGTATGCAAATCTACTAGAAATAAGTTTTAAAACATCTTATAGAGCACATCATATAGATTTTCCTCCACCCATTTATGTGTATTGAAATCAAATCCAAAGTGTTATATCTCTGCGTAAAATTTTCTTTTACATCTATCCATTCTTCAATACTCTCCAGAGTCAATCAATATGCCATCTGCATGTAACATCCTGGCATATATTTTGAAAAGAGGTATCGGTAATGTAACAAAGATGTAGTCATTTATTTATACCCAATTTCCTAGGTGCGTTGGCACTTCAGTCAAACAAATCTGAATGATCACCCAAAGTGCGCGAAGCCTACCAGGTCCCTTCTTTGTGTTGTCTTATCAAGATGTTAGCATGCATGTTCATATTTTCCATTACTAAGGCATACATTTAGATGTAGATCATTACAAAAATTACTAAGAATCACATGTAATAAAGAAGCATAGTGGATCAAACCATTACTAAGATCGATTGCGCTATGTGGTCTCCATACTCATATATATCAATTACTAGAATCCATCCACAATTTTCCATTAATACTAAAAATATTACATAACAAAAGATGAATACAAAATAATCACCAGAGAGTCATGTGTGTCAAGTATATCGGTGCAAAGCATAACTCGGTTACATCACACAATCTTCCTCAAAACTATGAAGATCAACTAATATATATAGGGTGGGGAATTTCCCTTCACCGCCCATGCATCTCCAAAATAGACTTCATGCCCAAAATAGCCATGTGCTTACAGAATTGCATGCTTTTACAAAGAGGTTAATAATAGATTAATATATAAATAAACTCTACTTTAATCCTATTATTAGCGTGGTCTATGCATGACCTTTGATCTCCAATTGAGTCCCAAAATAGCTCTTGCTTGGCCATAAAGTCTTCTATCTTTTATCTTTACTTGGGTCGCACTCCAACCGCTTTTCCTATTTTTATCCCGTATCATGTAAAATTGGCTAAGTCCTAGGATTTTCTCTTCTAAGCACATGATTCCTTAGCCTACCCATGTAAGCACTTTTTTCCCCACTTACGTGCCTCAACCCTTTGTGTTCTCTTCAAATACTTAGTATATTTTTTCAACCCAACAATATTCATGCCTCTAAAAGCATACAAGTTGAATTCCTTTGAGAAATCAGGATTGATAAGGGTAGGGGATTATGTTATTTCTTATTTGATGGCCTCAAAACTACCCTTCCCTTCCACATTCCATTTGAAAGGCATGTTTTTCTTTAGCATAGATGTCAATGGCTTAACAAGATTGGAAAATTTTGGATTGAAACTTCTAACAAAATTGATTCTTCCCAAAAATATTTGCAATCCCTTCTTATGACTAGGCAATGCAAATGGCAATGAAAGGATGGAGCTTACCCTTTATGTATCTATTACAATCCCTTGCTTAGGGACAATGTGGCCAAGGAGCTTACCTTCGCGTTGTTAGAACTATAATATTAAGTGCATCATAATATTTAGTTTATAGTTAAATAATATAGAATAGTTTATATTCTTATTATTTAAATATAAACTTTATATTAGGTTTGTTAGTTATTAATTAACTAATTATTTATTAAATCAGGGTGTGCCCCGTCACTTAATATGGACATAACCCTTCGGTTATTTAAATATGACTATAGTTCATATTCATAATATCACATGAATCATGTTGGATTCCGGGTAAATACAGGGAGTAGGAGGGAGGAGTTACTGGAGTGAGATGTAAATGTTTCTCTATAGTGGATTATTCTTCCGTGGTTTTTACCCATTTACGGGTTTTCCACATTAAATTGTGTGTCACTGTGTTCCTATTTTTACTTTGTTTATTTATTTCATTCTTATAAAGTTGGTTATAATGTTTATGTTAATTAATTATTTCAATTTTATATCTCGGCCCTTGACATGGTACCAAAGCAAGATAATTAAAATTAATTTAACCTATTAAATGAAAGGGTGTAACCATTGGGAAGTTAGGTAGTTTGGTTGAAATATTATATAACCCCCTCCCTTCCCTCTTCGAATGTTAGTTGCACAGGTGGAAGTTATTTGGATTCTCTACAATGAAGTGAAAACTCATTCGAATTACCCGACCTGCAAAATCAAGGTAAGAACTATTAAATATTTTTGAAATATTTTGTATAGTTTATATGGTATGCAAGAATTCAAGAAATCAAAGTAAAAATGTCCAAGTGAAAATCAAGTGCACAGGAGACAAGACTCGAGAAAATAGGTACTTTAAATTTTTCCATTGGTCGAGTAAAAACCCTTGTCTCCTGGTAATATTGTTTTTACAATTTGAAATGTGAAACCCTACTTTAATTCTTTTTTAAATTGAAATACTTTTGTGTCTATAATATATACAAAATATTTGTATAATATTCATACTTTAAAAAAAATAAAAATAAAAATATAGTTTTTGTAGATATATATATATATATATATATATATATATATATATATATATATATATATATATATCCTAACCCTATCAAACTATAAAACTATATTAATTTTTGTTATTAAGAGGGCGGCCCTTTGATTTAGTCACCCCTCCCGAAATCTGTGCCAGTGGAACTTTTTGCACCCTCATGCGCAACCTCATACACTCTCGCCACGTGGATCATGGGTCCCTCATCTAATAACGACCCTCCTATCGCCAACCCCCTATCTCCTTTTCACGTGGGTTTAGTCCCACATGGGGGATGGCATAACATTGGGGAAGGCTTTATAAGCCTTCCTATATGGTTTCGGTGTTGTGACTTAGGTCACACACCCCTCATGTTGTTTGCCCTTTGCATGCATGGTTGGTGGCTTGGTTGATATTAAAAGAGGCTTGGTCGAGTCCTTTCTAAGCTTTGCGAGGTAATATGTTGATAGTGCATTCGGTTAGTAATAAAAGTTTGAATAATATGGTTTGATTAATGGCTCACCGGGTTAGTAAGATGATTATATGGGCAAGATTCCAATATGTGTGTGTTTGTGTGTGTGTGTGTTTATCTTTTCAAAATGTATAAATTATAAAACATTTTTTGTAAAAAAATGAAATTGTCATTTTTATAGAATTTTTGTTGTCATAATTTTATTGTGAAACTAAAAATATTCACTCACGTTTTGATTCAAATTATTGATATCATTCTAACTTTCTTGTATATAGATTCTTTTTATACAAGATCTCCTTTTGTGATGTAAAAGTGATCGGGATCAATTACGAGGATTAAAATACGACATGGGGATTTTGTCTATCGAACTCTTACTTAATCATTGTTTGTTAATCATTTTTTTATGCACAAATGGGATCTAATCAATTTTCAATTGAAAAGTTACAGATGTTAAATGGAAACAACTACAACGTTTGGAAAATATGATTAAAAGTAGAATTCATGGATCGCAAATTGTGGGAAGTTATAAATGGAATAGAGAGAGCTCCTACCGGAAGACATACAATTGTTGATAATATTGCCACATATCAATAAAAAGTACAAGAGATAATTTCAATTATCTTGTTAAGCGTCTGAAGATGACTTTCTCCGATTCATATCGAAATATTGAAATTCCTAGTGAATCTTGGACACAATTGGAATCGATGCACGAAGGTACGTGTTTATCAAAATTTATTAAATTGATTTTACAGTTTATGACAACTCCCATGAAGGGAGATGAAAAAGTGATTAATTATCTAGCAAAAATAAAAAATATTAAGTCATAATTAGATGGATGTGGCAGTAATTTGATTCATGATAAATTGCTCTATTTTATTATCCAATTAAATATTCATGAAAAATTTAGAAATTTCATTTCAATTTTGAATTCTAAATATCAAACAAAACAAGACATTCCATATTTGCAAACCCTTAGTTCTCTTCTTATACAAGAAGAACAAGTAATGTCAAATTTTGATTCTAAGGAGAATGCCTCACAAGCACTTCTCACTCAGAAATCAAAAGATAAAAACTCTAGATTTAACAAAAACACAAAGCAAACTTCTAAACCTCCTAGCAAGGATAAGAAACCTGGAAATCTTAGAGTTAGCTTTGATGGAAAATGTCATAATTGTGGTAAATTTGGACATAAGAAAGATGATTGCAAATTTAAAAATAAAATGAATTCTAAATTTCAAAAGGGTAACAAATCTGTTCAAAATCAAAATCAAAATCAAAAATAGAATCAGAAAAATAACCAAAAATCAAATGTAATTGCTTTGTATTCCACTTTTGTTACTGCAAAAGAAAATAAATGGATATTAGATAGTGGTGCTTCTAGGCATATGGCATTTAGGTCTGATATTCTATCTGAACTTAGTGAATGTAATGAACACATCTATTTAGGAGATCATTCCATTCTTGATGTTCATGGTCAAGGAAAAGTAAAAGTAGCAAATGGTTTTATTAACAATGTATTGTTAGTACCTAAATTAAAAATGAATTTTCTTTCTTGTTCTCAATTAACTCAAAATAACTATAGTGTTACATTGTTAAAAGATAAATGGTTTATTAAAAATGAACATAATGTAACTATAGTTGAAGGCATTCAAAGAGATGGTTTATATGTATTTTTGGTTTTCCTTCTGCTTCTTGTTTGACAACTCAAAGAAGTGACTTGCAATTGTGGCATGAGAGGCTAGGTCATGTTAATTTCAAGAGTATATATGACATGTCTCATCTAAACCTAGTAACTAGAATGTCGCATATTTCCCAAAATCATGAGACTTGTGAAATTTGCTTACGTGGTAAGCAATTTGTTAATCCTTTTCATAGTCATCATGATGATAACTCTTCAGAACCTTTAGAGCTTGTCCATAGTGATGTTAGAGGACCATTATAAGTTCCCTCTCTTAATGGTTCTTTGTATCTGTCACTTTTATTGATGATTTCTCTCGCATGATTTGGCCATATTTCATTAAAAATAAATAGATGTCTTTTCAAAATTTAAATCTTTAGTCAAAAACTCTTTTACATTTAAAATTAAAAGGCTTAGAACTAAAAATGGGGAGAATATGTGAGTCATGAATTTGACTCATTTTGTATTGAATGTGGCATTCAAAGGGAATTAACTACTCCCTATTCCCCTCAACAGAATGGGATTGTGAAAAGAAAAAACCACACTATTCTAGAAATGGCTAGGACCATGATTCATTCTGCTCAAGTTCCTAAATTTCTTTGGGTAGAAGCCATGAACACTTTGTTCATATCTTGAATAGAGTTCCCACTAAAGCCTTGGTAAATTCAACTCCTTTAGAAAAGTGGTCAAACCAAAAACCCAGTGTATCTCATTTGAGAATCTTTGGTAGCCTTGCTTCTCTCTTTATTTTGAAATCAAAATGGAAGAAGCTTGATCAGACCTCCTTTCCATGTATCTTTGTAGGATATGGTATAAAAACTAAAGGTCTTAGGATCTTTGATCCCTCTAAAAGAGAAGTTATAGAAAATAGGAATGTTAAAATATTAGAAAAACCTTTTTGTTCTTCTTCTTCATCTTCTGTTTCTTATGATGTTTTAAATGAAAATGAAAATGAATTTGAAAATTGTGAAAATGATATATGTAATGAAGAAACTAGTATAAAACCAATAGTTAATAATGAGATTGTTCCTAGTACTTCTGTAACTAAAAGACCTAGATGGGTTGAGTCTGTTATTTAAGACTCTAACTCAGTTACCTTTAGAAAATGACAAGAACTCATCATAAATATCATGTCTTGATGACCTTGTATAAACCTGAATCCCAAACTTTCGAAGAAGCATCTTCTGACGAAAGATGGCTAGATGCTATGAAATCTTAGTACATTGTTTTAATTAAAAATCAAACATCAGAATTAGTCCCTCCTCTTGAAAAATGAATTATAGTCGATCCAGATAGCTATATAAAATAAAATATAAAGCAGATGGCAGTATAGATAAATTCAAAGCTTGACTTGTAGCTCGAGGGTTTACTCAAAACCCGGTATCGACTACGTAGAAAATTTTGCACTAGTTGCAAAAATGAGCACAATAAGGATTTTGATTGCCTTAGCTACTCAAGTATGGTTGGGAAATCCATTAAATGGATGTAAAAAATGCTTTTTGAATGGTGATTTACAAGAAGATATGTATATGACCCAACCGAAAGCTTTAAAGAACTAGGAAAAGAAATGTATGTTTGTAAATTAAAAAAATATTTGTATGGTTTAAAACAAGCTCCTAGAGCTTGGTATTCTAAAATTAATAGTTTTTTCAATGAAATTGGTTTTTCTAATTGTGCATCTGATAATGATTTATTTGTTAAAATTGAATAAAATGTTATTATTCTCATTATATTGTATGTTGATGATTTACTAATCACTAGTAATTCTAACACTTTAATTATGAAAATTAAAGGAAAATTAATGCAATATTTTGAGATGACATATTTAGGATTATTACATCATTTTTAGGCATGGCTATATTTCAAGATAAAAATTCTATTATAGTATCTCAATCACAATATGCAACTAATTTACTTAAAATATTTAATATGCTTGATTGTAAACCAGTTTTTATTCCTATAGAAGTAGGATGTAAACTTGATCCTAAACCTACATGTGAAAAAGCTAATCCTACTTTATACAGAAAGTGGTAGTTTGATTTATCAAACTATTACTAGACCTGACATTTCTTATGTAGTAGGGATTGCTTCAATGTTTATGTAGGAACCTTATCAGGATCACTTGTAAATTTGTGTTATCTAAATAACTATCCTAGTTATCTAGATAACTTATATTTTCATTCTGACTCTAATGTTTCACATTTCAGGTTGCATGCACTCAAGATTATTCTTTTGACACCTTGGCACAACTTTTGATTGCAGCCTTCCTATGTGTGCCCTTACACACCTTCCTACTTCCTCGTTCCTTTGCTTCATCTTGCACTTTCTTCGCACGCTTCCCCTTCCCTCTGCATTCTATTATCCTTTTCCATTTTCTCTTACACCTTTCTCCTACGCACCCACTTTCTTTCATATCCTATCGCTCACACCTCTACATATTTTCCTTCCAAAATGGCTAAGTCCTTGGCTTCCTCCCATGTGCTTACATTCACTCATCTCCTTCACACACCCTCTTTTCTTTCTGTCACCGCGTGCCCCTTCCCCATACTTGTCCCTGCAAGTATTCTCATATTCCTCATGCACGCGCACCTCCATGTGCACCTTTTCTCTATTTCCCTTTTACATGCATTCCTTTTTCTTCTGCACCTTGCCCCTTCTTTTGCACCAGTCATTTTGCCACATCATCTGTCAGACTTGAGTGTGTTGCAAGAAACCTATCAAAGCACGCCAACAGGGCACCGAATCCTAACAATCAACCGGTTCATGACACGTGGCAAAAATGAAAAATCAAATCAATAGTTGGTCAATTTCCTCAATTGATCGAGTGCTGTGTGCCACATGTCATTATGTGTTAGAGCAACCTATAGACTTTTGACAAAGAATAACTTATGTTGTAGTTCTCGATTCTTGCACACCCAAATTTCATTTGAAATTTTCTAGACATCAACTACACGTTGGAATTTTCAAAATCAGATTTAGGTGGGATTTGGTAGGTGGAAAATAGGGAAACATTCATCAATGCACACATCTAATCGACCTCAACCACCATATTTCAATCAGATATTTCTTTCTTCCTTCTTCTACACACCAAACAAACATGGGGAAGTGCATCTAATAGCCTTACAAGTGGATTTGTAGGCATTTATCACTTGTTGTTGGTGGTTGAAGATTTGAATCCAAGTTTCCTTCCTTTTCTCATTATTTTCTCTCCTTCTTCTTCTATAAATAGCAAAGTTCTGCTTTGTAAAAAGGATCCCTCTCTATTGTAACGGCACCATGCCAAAATGGTGGCTGACTTCCCATAGGTTTCTTATAATGTATTCTCACCTCCTGTCGTGAACGTAAATGAATGTGCATCCCTTAAGCAATAAAGTCATGTTTTTGTAACTCTCGTCTTCCCTTTCTCATTTTCATTACATCTCACCTCACTTTGTTTGCATTTTCTCGGCATCTTTATATATATTCCCGCTTATAGTCCCTATGTTTGTGTGTTGGGCGTGCTAGAAGGCCGAGCCCACGTCTTGATCTCTAGCATGCGTCACCCACCCTCTTCTCCCACACCCTCTATGTTTCCTTCACCGCTCATAGAGAGAGATTGACCCTTTCCCTGGCACTATCACCTTCCTTAGCTTAGGATTTCCCCTTTCTGCACATCCTTCTATCCCTGGTCCCTTGGCATGTTTATTATAGGATTTTCTTTTAGCATTAGGAGTAGCAATAGCATTAGAGGTAGGTAGAGGAACCAGCCTTCTCCAGAGATCTATCTCAAGCATGCAAGGTCCCACAACTTGGAGACGGTTCCATTGTTGTCTCAAACAACTCGGTTCTCCTAGATCTGAGATGTGTGTGCAAGTTTGAATGAACAACAATTAGAAAAAATAATTTTACGTTATGTAAAGGGAACTATTAATTATGGTTTACATTATATTTGATCTAACAATGCATATTTATATGGATATTGTGATTCTGACCATGTTTGTGATGTGATAGATTGTAAATCTACAATTGGATATATATTCAATTTTAGCACAAGTGCCATTACGTGGAGCAATAAAAAGCGGTCAACGACTTCCATTTCTTCTACTAAGGTAGAATATAGAAGTGCAATGGAAGCAAAAAAATAATTCATATGCCTAAAAATGCTATTGGAAGAAATACACATGGAAGTTAAAGTAAGTACTCCTCTTTTATGTGATATTCATAGTTGTATTGCTCTTACAAAGAATCCAGTTCAGCATCAAATAACAAAGCATATCAAGATACATATGCACTTTATTTGCAAGAATGTTCTCGAAGTGATATATATCTCCGTCATAACCCAACTGAAGATCAAGTTGTAGACTTGTTCATGAAGCCATTGTGTGTTGCAAATTTCTATAAGTTTTGTGCAATGCTTGGCCTTTCAGAGTTTCCATTGAGGGGGAGGTGCATGGAAATGCCACCTTCTAACAATCGGCCAGTTGGTTGATTGACTCATCTTCCTCTATACTTCTACTCTAGTTTAAAAGCATTGTAAAAGATCTTGTATGATCTAAAAGTAAACTGATAAAGTTTACATGTAAACTGATAGAGTTTACGGAAAATACAATCCAATGTGTGCATCTATTTGTAAAGGATGTCCTTATGTTATAAAAGGCTCCTAGAGATGCAGTATAAGAATATTTCCATGAGAAACAATGAGATGTAGTCTCACAAATCATGCTTAGCCTAAATCATATGTCTGATTTATGGATTCCAAATACTTTTGTACCGAAAGGTAAGTTGAGCATGATGAAGGTGTTATAAATCCTTTAAAAAATTACATGTGCTAGCCTAAACCTTTAGGGTTTATATATTTGTAAATCTTGTTGTATAAATAGGTAATGTTGGTATATGGGTCCCTACTTAATATTAATGGGGGGGTTAGAACTATAATATTAAGTGCATCATAATATTTAGTTTATAGTTAAATAATATAGAATAGTTTATATTCTTATTATTGAAATAAAAACTTTATATTAGGTTTGTTAGTTTTTTTTTTAAGGAAAATAGTTTTAAAGGGACCATACCCTGTTACAAAAAAGGTTCAACAACTAGATCAACATGAAAAAGCATCAAAATAGGATTTGAATCCAAATATTATGATAAGTCCAACAGTAGTCAAAAAAGAAGCTACTAATAAAAAGTAAAACAGGGACATAACTATGACTAAACAACAAAAAATAGCAAACTATCATAAACAAAACAACAACTTGAACTCCTCCAGCCTACCTAGAAGGTATTATTTCTTCAAGGCCCTTTCAATCCTTGATTTGATCATCTGCAGGGAGGTAAAAAGTGCTAAAGTGGTGACATGTGTTGGGTCATTAACGTTCATTGCTAGATGACCTAATTTCTCTCCTTTTCAGTACCCCAAATATCCTCAAGGACTCCACTCAACAATGTGATGCTTCTGACATGTTGTTCAAGAAACTCACTGATTTCTTTGAATATGGCCATATTGTGGTCGTGTCTATCCTTATTTCTCCCTAGTCTATTATCCAGTGAGTTCAATTTTCGTAAATTTCTTCAGTCTAATCTGTGCCAAAACCCACATCATCATTTATCTTTCTTTTTCCCTTTTGCTTGTTTAGCTGATGTATCTCTTTCTTGATATTTTCTACCTCATTTTCCAGCATTTCCATTCTAAGGAGAATATTATCCCTCTCCTGTTGGGAAGCTTTGTCCTTCCCTGCATTACTGATATGCAAGATATTATGAACCATTTCCATATCCTTGTTACTCCGAAGGACATGGCTAGAGGTAGGTGGGGTGCAAGGTTCTTAGCCTTGACATTCCTGATATTGGAAGAGTTGGTTGGGTTGGGAGTGGGTGTGCTATGAGAGAGGGAGTGTGCTAAACACTGGGGAAATAGGAATGGTGGGGAAATTAATGAGGCAATGCTTGTGAAGGAGAAATATGAGCCCCTAGTGAAGGGGATGGCCCTAGTATGTTTTTGAAAATCAAGAATGGAGTGTTCCAAAGAATTCAAGAGATAGTGTGGGAAGAAAACAATAAGATTTCTCCTGAAGTGATTAAGGAAAACCAAGTGTTTGGTGGGAACAGTAATGTAGTAACCTTCAAGGGATATAAACCACACCATCATTTTAGTAATTTCATCGAAAGGTTCCGAATGGAGCTTACCTGAATGCCACCATAATAAATATGATCTCCTCCCCTGCGTTAGTAAACTTCTTTGCTTCAGCATTTTTGTCAACCCTTTTGCTAAAGAACCAGATGCCATCCAAAGCCAACCTTGTAAGATCTCAGTAATTAGCTCCTCATTCATCAACACCCTTTTCCCTCCATATTTAACCTTCCTGTCCTTCCAATCTATGGAAAAATGCACTGAAATGTGTTGATCATTACCTTGTATTTTCTCGATAAAGTTGGAGGCACCCCTCATTTGAAGATAATTACATAGCTCAGCATTATCCTTCCAAGCAAGATCGCAGTTGGGTTCTAACTGGCATGGAGCTCCCCCATATTTCTTCCTCTACTATTTCCATGATTACTTTGCTGCAAACCACCCGTGAAAAGGTTGTTTTTGTTTTCCTATACCAGTTTTTAAGAATCCAACTAGAAATTTGAGAAGCATGTGAAAATTTATGGTGGTAATTAGAATAAATCCTCTCACATGTGTCATCTTTCTTATCCATCGAATCCCACAATCTCATTAGAGATTCTATCTAGGATGTGAATGCTCATAATTATCCTTGGTAATACCATTCTATACTTCGTGGGGGTTTTTTTTTCATTATCCCAAGTGGTGAAATTATTATTGGTACCATAGTTAGCTAAGGTATCCACCACCTTGTTTCCCTCTCTATAAGTATGACCAATTTTAATATTTTTGAAGGTATGGCATATATTAATAGATTCCTAAATGAAATCTTTAATAGTCCAACTTGGAGGGTGTATCTGATTAAGATGATTTATAATATTCAAGGAATCACCTTCAACAATGATGTTTTGAATGTTGTAATCCCTAGTAATTCTTAGACCCCATAAAGCTGATAGAGCTTCTACATAGTGATTGGTCTGATTGCCCATTCTGCCAGCATAAGCAGCAACTAAACAACCTTTATGATCTTGAATTATTCCTCCACCAGAATTGCCCCTGGATTACCCTTAGAGGCTCCATCAAAATTAAGTTTATACCAAGAGTTTGGAGGAGGGATCTAATGAATTGGAGACCTATAAATATTTGAAGTTCTTTGTTTCTAAACATTTTCAATATCCATCTTCCAATTTGAGAGAATAAATTCTTCATCTTCAGGATATTTCTTATTCTTGGGAGGTTTAAATCTTTCAATATTGTCTTTAATTGCATTACCAATCTTAGTAAATATTTTCTTGCAAGGTTGTCTGTTATTTCTAAAAATTATGTCATTTCTATCTTTCCAAACTCTCCATATAATATGGGGCATCACCAGTTTCCAAAGTCTCCGAACAATATAGTGTTTAAAAGGAGGATCCCACTAAATCCAATATTGAAGAAATTCCTTTGGCACTGTCCAAAGAAACATTGAATTTTGAAAAAGCATAACTCCATATATTTGAAGCATACTCACAATGTAAAAAAATATGCTTGATGTCCTCAACCTCTTTTTTACATAGGAAACACATATTTGGCATTATAAAGCCTCTCTTGATAAGGTTTTCATTTGTGAGTATTCTTCCTCTAAGAACAAGCCAAAAGAAGAAATTTATTTTAGGAGTTAGCTCTGGCATCCAAATCCTACTCCATTTGAAATCACACTAGATGTTTTTAAAATAGGAATTGTATCCATCTTTGATAGTGTATTCCCCATCACTTGAGTTTTTCCAAACAAGTTCATCCTTAAATTCAATTTGACTCAGGGGTATGTTATCCAGCTACACTTGTGATAAGGATATTGTGAGATTTAGCTCATCACTTTCCACCTTAAGTTGCTTCCATATTTTTCTATTACCCTCCATTTCAATGTAGTCTTTGACTTTAGTTCCATACTTTTTCTCTAGAATATCTTTGACAAAACCAAATTTATCATTTAAACTGAGGCTAGTCCAGTTATCACACCAGAATTGAATATCTCTTCCATTTCCCACCTTCCATTTACAGCCTTGTTTGATAAAATTCCTAATTTGTATCATTTTTTCCAAAAATAGAACCTTGAGGTAGTTGGTCATCATGAAGGAAAGAAGTTACAGTTTGTTGAGCTAGATATTTAGCCTTAATTAAATCAATCCAAGGTTTCTCCTCAGTAAGCATTCTCCAACCCATTTTTGCAATCAAGGCCATATTCATTTTTCTAATATCCTTTATGCCTAGCCCACCGATTCTTTTAGGAGTACATACTTGATCCCAAGCCACCAAGTGGTATCTGAATCTTTCCTTCATTCCCTGCCATAAGAAATGCTTCTAAATCCTTTCAATTTTATCCCTAAAGACAACAGGAATGTTGTATAGAGACATAATGTAAATAGGTAGATTTTGAAGAGTGATTTTGATTAGCAGACATTTTCCAACATTAGAAAGTATGGCCCCTTTCCAACCAGCCATTTTATTTTGAAATATTTCAAGTAAACCATTCCAAACTATGGTAAAATTTTTTGGTTCCAAGAGGAAGACCCAGGTAAGTAGTGGGTAAGGAATTGATTTTGCATCCTAGAATTTGAGCAATTATTTTTGTCTTTCCAGAGGAGTATTAAAAAAAGAATATGGAACTCTTATCAAAATTTATCTCTTGCCCTGAGGAAACCTCATAAAATTTCAGAATATACTTAATAGCCTTAGCTTCAAGGATAGAGGCCATCAATAGAAGAATTGTATCATCCGCAAATTATGCGATGTGAAGTTGTTTGGTTTGTAGAAGATCAAATAAGAAGATCATATGTGTGTCGGTATATCAATGTAGCATAACTTAGTTACATCACACATTCATCCTCAAAACTATGCAGATCAACTAATATATATAGGGGTAGTGAATTTCCCTTCACCGCCCATGCATCTCCAAAATAGACTTCATGCCCAAAATATCCATGTGCTTACAGTTGCATGCTTTTACAAAGAGGTTAATAATAGATTAATATATAAATAAACTCTACTTTAATCCTATTACTAGCATGGTCTATGCATGACCTTTGAACTTCCAATTGATTCTGAAAATAGCTCTTTCTTGGCAGTAAAGTCTTATATATTTTATCTTTACTTGGGTCATACTCCAACCGCTTTTCCTATTTTTAGCCTGTATCATGTAAAATCGGCTAAGTCCTGGGATTTTCTCTTCTAAGCACATGGTTCCTTAGCCTACCCATGTGTGCACTTTTGTGCCCCACTTACGTGCCTCAACCCTTCGTATTCTCTTCAAATACTTAGTATATTTTTTCAACCCAATAGTATTCATGCCTCCAAAAGCATACAAGTTGAATTCCTTTGAGAAATCGGGATTGATAAGGGTAGGGGATTATATTATTTCTTATTTTATGGCCTAAAAACTACCCTTCTCTTCCACATTCCATTTGAAATCCATGTTTTTCTTTAGATTAGATGTCAATGGCTTAACAAAATGGAAAATTTTGGATTGAAACTTCTAACAAAGTTGATTCTTCCCAAAAATCTTTGCAATGCCTTCTTATGACTAGGCAATGGCAATGAAAGGATGGAACTTACCCTTTCCGTATCTATTGCAAGCCCTTGCTTAGGGATGATGTGGCCAAGGATCTTACCTTCGCATTTTTAGAACTATAATATTAAGTGCATCATAATATTTAGTTTATAGTTAAATAATATAGAATAGTTTATATTCTTATTATATTAGGTTTGTTAGTTATTAATAAACTAATTACTTATTAAATTCAGTGTGCCCCATCACTTAATATGGACATAACACTTCGGGTTATTTAAATATGACTATATGTCATATTCATAATATTGCGTGAATCACGTTGGATTACGAGTAAATGCAAGGAGTAGAAGGAGGGAGGAGTTATTGGAGTGAGATGTAAATTTTTCTCTATAGTGGATTATTCTTCCATGGTTTTTTTACCCATTTATGGGTTTTCCACATTAAATTATGTGTCATTGTGTTCCTATTCTTTACTTTGTTTATTTATTTCATTCTTATAAAGTTGGTTATAATGTTTATGTTAATATTAATTGTTATTTCAATTTTATATCTCGGCCTTGACATGCATGCTAGGAAGATACATTTCTTAGGATTGAGAGAAACCCCAAACTGTCTACATCTTTCAAATACTGTTTGAGATGGAGTAGATGATCATTGCATCCTTAGAGAATATTGTGATATCATCAAGGTAGACAAGAACAATGTTATTAATCATCCCTTTGAATTCCATATCCATGGATCTTTGAAATATTACTCTTGCATTGGACAAACCAAAGGGAATTTTTCTATAGGCATAAGTTCCCCACTTAGTGGTAAAGGTTTTTTGAACTAATCTTCTTCCTTCACCATAATCTAATTATACCTGAGTAGGGAAAACCTAATTATACCATCTATTAGGAAAACCTCTCGAGACCGCTACCATTTACAAAATCTACTCCATAAAAGGAAATGGGTAATGATCTTTCAAGGAAGCCTTGTTTAAGTCCTTGAAATCAGCACATAATCTGATTTCCCCATTTATTTTCCTTACTATAACTAGGTTGGAAACCCTAGATTAATTTCTTAATGGGGAATATAATGTTGGCCTCTATTAACATGTTCAACTCTTTCTTCATTAGAGGCTCAATTCTTGGGTTGACAGATCTTTGTTTTTGCCTAATCGGCTTGGCCATCAGATCTAGCTCAATGGTATGTTGTGAAAAATTAGGATCAAAACCCCTAAGGTATTCATAAATCCATGCAAAAACATCAACAAATTCTTAAAAAGGTCTACAAATGCATGTTTCTCTTGTGGAGTACATACCTTGCCAATCTTAAGTAATTTGTATTTTCCTACAAAAATGGTTCATATTCTTCACCCTTGACCACCATGTTTTTTTATCTTTCCTTAGTTGATCATCTAAATTAAAAATGGACTCCAAGGTAACTAATCCCTTGGGAAACTTGTTTGATCTTAGTTGGACAATCTGATTTCCATACTATTGTTCCAACTTGTCTTGATTTCTTGAAGAGAACTCAACCTCTTCTTAGATGAAGTTAAAAATCTGGTTGTCGATTATCAAATACTTTACAGAGTAGTTCTATTTTCTAGGACAGAATGTCTCGAATACTAATTTAACATGCTCTTGCAGTTCATCCTTCTTGATTGCTTTAAGAACATCAAACTTAGCACCAACTATTGCTAATATATCAGTTGATTCATTCTCCTTTCTTGGTATGGAATGGATGTTGAATGCTTCAAAATATTCTAAGAGATCCCATACCCTATTCTTATAGGATTTTAACAAATTGTTCTTGGTTGCATTCAAACCTCTTACTTGATTCACAACTAGCTCACTATCACCAAAAGCTTGCAATTGTTTGACATCTTTCTTTCTTTCCCATTATAGGCCATGGATTAGAGACTCATACTCAGATGAGTTGTTAGAACAACTGAATTAAAATATGAAAGCATAGAAATACTCCACACATGTAGGAGATACAAGCACTACACCTCCTCCTACCCATTTTCTACTTCTTGAACCATCAAAAACATCTACCGATTCCATCATCTTGCTGATTTGTTTTCACAATATTGGAAGTAGGTGAATATTCTTCATGCAAAAAAATAAATGTCTAGTATATTTTTTCAATTTGTTTATACAAATCAAATCCATGGCAATTAGCTCCCCATTCATCAAGTACTGAATCTGGGATATCTTCAATTTTAGTATCCATTTATTGTATACTTAGGTGATAATATTGATCAAAAATAGGTTAATTTTCATTAATGCGGCTAGACACATAAGGTTCTATGTGGTATGCGGTAATAGGCTCATACCTTATGGTAGTTTTGGTCTCATATCTAGTTCTAAAAATAACATTATACCAAGCCGTAGATAAATATATGTTGATCTTACCGGTGAAATCTCACGAGAGGCACAAGGAAAAGAAACAGGGTAGATTAATGATGAACACATCCTTTAGAATTGAAAATTTGGGACATGCATGCGGGGTGAGGCTTATACCACTGAAAACTCTAATGGTTCCTAATGGGGTTCCATGCAATTGAATTACTCCTTTAGAAAGTGACTCATTTCTAGAACCAAGTTGGTCCGCTATTGTTTTGGCATCACTAAAATGCTTGTCCTTGAGTCAATCTTGTAATTGTGCACCAAATGATTGCCTATTATCAAAGATACATAGAAGGGTGGTGGCTTCACCTATTTGGTCATCCTTTTGTTAAAGTGCATTAGTGAGCAAAACCTTTTTTTTCCCCTAAAATGGTTCTTGTGGCGCAGGGAAGCCAGTATGGTGACTTTCAAAAGATATATCTACCCAATAATGGATATGGATTTCTATATTGAGATACTTACATTGGTATTCTTCATCTGCTCTAGGATGTTGAAAGGAGTACCCACAAATTTTTGTAATAGAGAATTGGTACTTCCGCTTCTTCTTTGTTGAATCTATAGATTTTCTATGGATTGCAAACTTTATACATTCTATGGATTTTTCTTGTCTTGTGAACTCTCCTTATCCCATAGAATTTATTTTTTTGTGTGGGTCTATGATTTCCCATTGGTCTATAGTGCACTATGGGTTTACTACATTTCTTGGATTTCTTTTTGAAGCTTAAAATCCACCCAAGTCTCCAAGTTGTCTGATTTGGGGATGCAAGCTTGGTGAAGTAAGAGGTGGAATACTCTACTCCATTTACCTCCTTTTAGACCTGGTGTTTATGGCTACACTTGGAAAAAGTGCTTTAGTTATCCCCTAAAATTGATTGACTCAGTAGAACTCCTTTTTCCAATTCATAAGTGAAGTATCACTTGGAAATTCTTGAGAAACCTATTCTACGGATTTTCCTTTATGGATGCATCTTGAGGGAAAGATGCATTTTGCACCATCAAAACTTGGCTCAAAATTCCATTGGAGCATGTGGCTTGGTTATGGGGAAGATTACAAGGAAATCGTGACTCATAATCTTATAGTGAATTATTCTCAACCTGGAACCAAGTCCTTGGATGAACTAGACAAATTTGGATTATATGACTGAAAAGGATGTGCAGAGGTAATCTGATTTTGATTTGGAGGGGCTTCTTGAAATGGTGATTTGTTTGGTAGAAAAATGGTCATGTTTGGTAGGGAGGGAGGATGATAAGTTCTAAAATTTTGAGATTTTTGCCTCTTCAAGGATACCAACTCATTTCAAAAAAATTGCAATTGTTTTATGACTTCTTGTAACTCACTTTAAGTGCTTGTAGACGTAGATACTTGACTTGATATTTGGTTTCTTGAGGATGGAATAGGAGCTACTTCATGGGTTTGGTAAGGTGTGGATGTCCCTACCTCTACGAATATGGGCATTGGGGGTCTAGGAGTAAGTTTCTCGATTGAATAAGACTATTCTCTACTCTAATAGAAATATCATAGGCATCAAGTATGGTTCTACCCCCATGGACTGAATCATGACTAAAATTTCATTATTTAAAGCCCTTAAGTAATAGAGAAAATCATATTGGGGTGTAGGTCTTACTAGTTGAGGAATTCTATCCCAAGTCCTCTAAAATATGATGTTAAAATCAGTCATTAGCTCATGTGGTGCCCTCTTTGTTGTAGTTAGCTTCTCCACTAAAGATAGATGGTCTAACTTATCTTCAAAATAGTTGCAAAGAGATTCTCCTAACTCATCCCAAGTAGAGATAGAGTTAACTCTTAAGCTCCTATACCATTGCAGGATTTTCCCTTGAAAGAAGCCACCAATAATTTTATTGCTACATTCTCTTGTGTAATGTGATAAATTGAGCATATGTTTACAACATCCTTAATATGTTCTATGGGAGTTGTGTTCTCTCCAATGAATAAGGGAACACTCTTTAGGGCTGTAACTGGAATGTCATCATATTGGGCCAAAAGTAAAGGGATTCCTCCATTAAATATGAAAAATCCCTTATTTATTTGATGAGCCATGAATGTGATGGGTCTTAGAACCCTAGAAGATGACCAAAATGCCTCTGCTAGGAGGAGTAGAGAGAACTCTATTTGGAGGTGATGGTGATCTTTGAACTGATCTACCTCTTCTTCTTCTCCTTGGTGACAACTACAAGTAGTCAAAAGGCTCTCCACTTGCTATCATTTGCCTTGTTTGAACTCTTCTCATGAAACTGAGACACTTTAATGTTGAAACCTATAGATATGTTGTTGGGATTCACCAAATGTGTTCTTGTAAAGCCTCCAAAGGCTACATATCTCTAGGATACACACCAATCCTAGTGATATGATATTAAATATTTCAATGTAGTCACATCGGGTGTGCCAAAACTATTATCACACAAAATTTTCACCCTCTTCATGATCATGAATGATCAATAGAAAATTTGGTGAACATGGGATTGTCTCCAAGTGTGGGACCTTATAAAGTGAGACAAACCTCTAGATAAGGTCAGTTCCTTCTGTTTTATCCCACTACACACTAACCTACAACTTCAAAATGTAACTAACTAATCCTAAACTACAAATTTGTAGGGACTGGAGTTGAGAAAGGAGGAAATGCTGCAAAATGAAATAAGGTGATGTACTAAAGCTAAAACATGGTTCAAATCTGACATGTAAATACACAAATGTAACGACCTATGCAAGAATCAAAGAGCATCACAGAGTTTTGTAAGATACAAATGAATATATTCAAAATAAATCAAGATGGTGAAGATTCAAATCACATACACTACATTTAAAATAATGAACCATGGTTCCAAATCACTTAAATCATTTTTCACTTACATTTAAATAGCGAAGGTTCATAAAATTTGTAAAAAAACAATTACAGAAGCTTTGAAGGTATGGAAATTGTAAAACTCTTAGGAAGAGCTCCAAATCTGGTAAAGAAGAACCCATTTTAGGTACATAAGCACTTACATATATGTGAAATGAGAAAGAGAGAAAGTGGAGCTACCAAACAACCAAAAATCACTCATTTCCACCTCTGAAAAGGACCAAATGCCATTGTTTGCATTTTTAAGCATAAGCATCCTTCTCTTCCTCTTGTACATGTCATTAGAGCTAAAGAAAAAGGTATGTGTGTCATTAAACATTAAATTTGGGTAGTTGAGGTGGTTGAATGACTATAGATGCAAGAAACTACGTTTTTCATCACCAGATCCCATGTTTTTGGCCTAGGCAAAGTTTCTGAGTACTAGAGGAATGGGAGAATAGTTTCTTGTGGGCCTTAAAAAGCCACTTTAATTTATTGTTCACTTGGATCATTGAATCGGGGGTTTCATGGGAACAATGGAATTGGAGAAAAATTTCGTTGGTGCTTGGTAGACCCCATTTTTTGGACTTGAGCACTATTTGGCGGACATGGCGGTGGAATGGTGGAACTGCTTCACTTGTTCCTCGCAAGATTCATCTTGTTGAGGAGTCAAGTTTAGCGAGCTCATATGGTACCAAGGGAACACGAGCACTATTATAAGGGTGCTTTAAATTCCCAACTTCAATGACTATTACACTTCCCATTCTACTTTTTCCCTTAGTCATTCATGTTGGTTATGAGAGGAACTCGGGAACCACATAATAGTTCCATTTATGCCAATGGAGACCAAATTTCCCGATTAACGCTTGTCTTCCCTATGACATTTAAATGTTTTTAATTTTTCCACGACATCTAAATTTTACTTCAAACTCTTTGACCTTCACAGCTTCCCCTTTGAATTTTAGAAAATCCTTGTAAATATCGTGAACTTCTAATCCCTTATTTAACTGAAATGTTTTCCCGTGACCCTATCCCTTTGTTTTTAGAGTTAGGAGAACTCGCGAAACACTAACTTTGGGAAACACATGGAATACTTGAATTTTTACTTTTGTAGCTTCTAACCTTAGTTTCCTTAAACTTCATGCCTTTTCTGTGGCATGTTTCACAACACTTTTCATTTGCATCGTGGCTTCACTAGAGAAAACTTCATCCTTTGATGTGCATTATTGTGATCAATCGCACGCAGAATCTCCATATCTTCCAAGTCCATATAGCACTCTTTTTCCATGTCACAAAGTTCAATACTCCATCGAATCCACCTAAGTCTTGATTTCAAAATCCTTTGTTACGTGGGTTAGGAGAACCCGCGGAACACTAAATTCTTGAATTACAGTAGAACACTAATTTTCGGTGTTCTCAGATTTTGAGCATAAAAATGCCTAAGTCCAAAACTGAATTTTTAAGTTGTCAAAATAGCTTGGGGGTTATTTTGGACAATAGAAGGAACTAAAGAAGTTGATTAAACCCAACATTTTATTTATCATTAATTATTACACCCGGGTGGTTAATCTAGTCCAAATAAGCAATACTAAAGGAGATATATGCCTATGCATATATGTTAGAGATCTAAATAGATCCTCTGTAAAGGATTACTACCCTTACCTTATATGGATCAAATTCTAAAAATATTACCTAGATCTGAAAGGTTCTTACTTATTGATGGTTTCTCATGCTATAACCAAGTTGTAGTAAAGGAGGAAACCCAATAAAAATATCCTTTACCACCAAGTGGAGAACATACACATATAAAAGGATTCCCTTCATATTATAAACTTTTGGAGCTACATTTAAGAGAGAACTTGACATGTCTTTAAGGGCCTCATGAATAAAATCATTTCGGTTTACTTATATGATGTCATCATGTTTTTAAAGAAGTATGGGGTAATTTGGGTCCCTTAGAGAAAATCTTCAAAAGGTGGAGAGATTTTGGAGTTTCTCTCAATCCTAATAAACCTATCTTCAAGGTCTCGTGAAGTAAATATCTTAGGTCATGTTGTGTTAAAATAGGGTATAGCAATAGATATAGATAGCATATCTACCATCCTTTCTATTTCTTTCCTATCTCATAAAAGGGCATCATATTCTTTCCTAGGAAATATTAATTTTGTGATGAAGTTCATAACAAGCTTCGTCGACATGGTCAACCTAATCATGATCATGTTAGATAAGGACGTGGCCTTCAAATGTATGTAGGAAGGAAAAGGGACCTTTGAATTGATCAACCAACCTATTTCGCAAGCTTTGATGTTATTGAACCCAAACTTCGAGAAGGATTTCATTCTCTATACCTTTTTTGGTCAACACAATACATCCATGGTTCTCACTAAAAAAATGACAAGGCCTTAAGCAATGTTTTGCTTTTATGAGTTACACACTCAAGGATTATGAATCCAAGTATAGATTCATTGAAAATTAATCCTTTTTAGTTCTTAAAGATATGAAAATTTTCAATCTTATCCTATCTAAAAATAGGGCCATGGTTTTTATCATTCACTAGAGTGTCGAAACTACATAATGGGAGGAAAGGCCAATGAAAAGAGGATGTCGGCTACCAAATTCATAGAATTCAACACCAATATAAGATATACCAAGCTAAAGAGATATAAATCTCATTACCAACTATAATATAAAGAATTATGTAACTCGCATGAATTTGTGTGTACCCATGATGATCATTCATCGAATGAAGAAAATGAGTTTCGAGTTGGACTTAAAAGATAAATTGAAATACTTGAGAATATCTTGATGGCTTGAATAAAACCAACTGAAAAAAATTCGTACTTCGATCCATTCCATATGAATTTATTGATGGGATATTATTTTATCAATGATTTAGATGGCATCTTGTTAAGGCGCATTGAACCCAAATATGTGAAAAAGGTGCTAAGAGAGTTCACCAATGGTTCTCTAGTGGTTACTTCATATTTTGGACAATATATATAAAGGTCATGAAGATGGGTTACTATTGGCCTACATTTTTCTTAGATAACTTCAAATTGGTAAGATAATGTTGTGATTTCCTATCCTACATCATAAGAAATAATAGATTTTCCCTTCCTTTGCAACCAAACATGGTTGATCAGCCTTTCTCCCAGTGGGGATTGGATTTCACTAGAATGATTTATCCACATTTTAGTTTCATCCACATATAGATCATAACCACCCATAAATACTTCACCAAATAGACCAAAGTGGTTTCTTTAAAAGAAGCTACTTGAATAATTCATCATTGACTTCCTCAAAGGAATCATCTCTAAGTTCGGCATCCCTCACATAATAACTTTTGATGATATTAATCCATTCACTTGGAGAAAATTTACTTATTGTTCCCTCATGTATGGAATATACATTAAGACTTCATCAAAATAATATCCATAATTAAATGGACTTATGTAATCCATTAACAAAAACCTAATCGAGAATCATGAAGCATACAATTTAGCAAAACCATAGGCAATGGCATACCAAGGTAAAATCAGCCTTATGGACTATTAGGATTACCCCAAAGTGCTTAATTGGGAAATATTATTTAATATGTTGCTAAATATAGGTTTCCATTCTCATTGGATCTTTCATTTTTGTAGTTAGCTCATCGATGGAACTAGAACATCATATTGCCATAATGGTAAAACTAATAGAGCTATTAAACCTTGAAGAGATCAAGGGAAATCAAAAATAAATTCATGAGCATCAATAGGTACTAAAATAATATTTTTGATAATTGGTTCATCAATCAAAGGTTTCAAGTTAGTGACATGGTGCTAAAGTGGGATGATTCAGATAAACCTAGAAGCAATTCAAAGTTTGATAGCATTTGGAGTGAGCCATATCAAATCACCTAGTGTAATAAAATTAACACCATAAAAATCTCAAAGCTTGATGGATAATTTTTTCAATTTTAGTTAATGTGATGTTCCTCATACAATACCCTGAATAATTGTCCTCACAATGTATATAGTAGTCTAATTTCCTTTTTGTCTTGTTTTTTCCTTATTTCAGTTTCCCTCCTCTACAAGTTTTGCAAGCCCTTGTGTAGTTTTATCATCACTTACAGAATTGGAATTTTTGAAGGTCTTCAAATTCCCTAAAAATCATCAATACAAACCCCATTCCAATGGATTAAATCAAGATTTTGGCTATCCACACATGGTAGAAAAGTGTCCTTATGAGTCGTCATCATTTTTAACTAAAATGTTCCCTTTACTCATTTTCATTAACCTTGTACTCTTAAAAGACCAAGTCTCCTAATTTTTGTCTCATTTTTATTATTTGTCAATACTTTATTCATACTACAAGTTATGAACCATTATAGATAATTTTTATCACTCCCATAATATATGATGAATTTTCCCAAGTCATAAATGATTTGACTCCACCACATTGCATATCTACACAATGTTTTGTGACCAAACATCATTGGAATTACTTGGATCATCATCCCATGATAATTCTAATTGACATTGTGTTGCATATCTTTGATACCATTCATATAGTGTTAAACAATACCATCCCCACATGTTTCCCTTATTCCACATCATTGCTAGTAATCTTTCCTTGCTTCCCTTCATTCCCTCTTGTCACGTCATGATTTCAACCCTTAATTTCCATAAAATATTACACAAAGATTCAGATCACTATCTACATCTATGAAGGCCTTCCTAGGTCGTGAATCATTATGTGAATTTTCACTACCTTCCTTTTATCGTGATGCTTCTACAAGGGAATATTTTTAGTTGTTTCCATTGTGTTCTTGGGCGCACCAAAAACTTTTATAACCTATGATCTAATGTGTGGTGACCCATTATGTGACATCCCATTTTCTACATTTTTCAGCAACATTAAGGACCTATAGGTATCTCCTTTAGTTTTTACAACTTCTCCACATCACCACATTCCTATACATTCTTGTTTTCTTATTATATGTATTAGATCACTTCCAAAAACTCCATTTAAGTCACATTAATGTTCCAAAATACCCCTATTTTTCCTCAAGTAGCTGTAGAGTTTAATGTATTACCTAATGTGATGTAGTTGGGATGAAATTTTAGGCTTCCATAACACAAGACATTTCAAGTCAAGGTCTAATTTAGATGATTTTGTATCCCCTCCGATCCATTTTTCACTACCGAATATTTGATTGCCTCTCGAGATTGAATATTTGTATCACTTCAGAATCCATTTTCTCTACATCTCGAGTACAATCCACCACTCTTAATTCAAGACATATTTGACTTGTTTCTCAATTATTTTTCCTCCATTTACTACAAAGGGAAGAGTTTTTTCTATTTTACGGGTTACTCTTCTCATATTTAAATTTGTTTTGAATTACCATCTTCTATGTATGGTGTTTTAGCATCTATGTTGATGAATATAATGCATCTAGAGCCTCATTTAATAGTATTTTGTAGTTTTGTATATTCAAGCAAAGTGGTGAATTTGTTGTGAATTATATCTATCACATTCTTCTCTCTTGTCTTCTTGTATTTATAACATATCATTGTTTCCTATTTTTATGTTATGAGTTAATGTGTTTGGACTATATTTACATCCATCTAATATAATGGGTTATCCTCAAACATAGAGAGGAAGGAATAATATCATTTCACGCTTGGCACATACCCAACTCTTTTCATTTGTTTCCCTTAACCCTTTTCCCTACATTTGTTAGATCGGTAGTTAGTAATAACATTAGGAGTAGAAGAAGATGATATTCAAATATCTCTAGAGGTTTTATTCAAGTTGTAATTTCCACACTTGAGAAGCAATCCCATGTTGTGTCGCTAGTGGAATAATCTTCACAGAAAGACACTTTCAACCACTAATAATAACATGATGGTAAGAGCAATTATTTTATAGTAAATTCATAACGGTGTTTACATAAGATGTTTATACCATGACTATTTTTGAAATAAACTACTCATAAAAATAATCCCTGGCATGGAATATGTAATTCCCATGGAATTTACAATGTTTCAAATACCATGATTTCCTCCTTTGATCATAATTCACACATTGAGTTAGGTTTCGTGAGAGCTGATTCTACTGTAGATACCATCCTTACGGTCAATAAGAACTTGATTTAGGAGCTTAAGGAGTGCCATCATAAAATTGAGGTTCAGAACAAAAGAATTAGGGGAATACAAGCTGATTTTTTCATGCAAGAGCAAAGGGTTTCTATCCTTCATGACCAAGTGGCTAAAGTGGACAACAACAAGCAAAATATGAGGTTTGTCCTTAGCGATTCTGACAGTGAATACACCTCGAACTCGAGATTAATGGAAATAATGATACGAGATTGTGGACACCCAACCTGAGGTTAAAAGGGAGAAAATACCAAAAGACACTGAGATTGTGGAAACCCAGCCTATGGCAAAGGAGGAGAAATGACCAAAACGTGTGATCATAAAATTGGATGGTAGGAAGGACAGTGGGATGAGTTCTAGAACTCATGAATAAGGACTCCAGTGCTAAGGAGAACTAATGGTGGGTCTTTTTATGTCCTTTTGTGTTTTTGTTCCTATGGACTTTAGCTTAGTTATGTTGGTCTCTTTGTTTTTAGTACAAAAAATGTAATGGTTAATATTTCAGACTTGGTGTGGTCTAGCTTTGTTTTGAGGTGGCATGTTGTCAAGCTTTTTTGACTTGGTTCCTTGGATTTTTGTTTGTTGGATTATTAAACCTTGCCTCTTTCTATGTACGGGGTTTTTTGGTCCCCTCAAAACCAAAAATGTTTTTACCTTATCTAAAAAAATAATTCCCACATTGAGTACGAGGATCTAATTCATTGTTGGTCTTTAGGAAAATAATTCATCAAGTACGAGGATCTAAAAACATCATAAGTTATTTCCATAATTCATTGTTGGTCTTTGGGAAAATAATTTCCTTCCTGCAAACTCTAATGAGGTAGTTTATGTGTCTACAAAATGAGTAAGGAAATTATTGTTTAAAGTCATGAGTAAATAAAAGAAGAATGAAACTTCCTTGATATTTATTATAACCCTCAATGGTTTTATAATATCAAAAATAATGCACCAAGTATAATGCAATGTTTCATTCATGCAATCTCATGTGATGTTGTGTATAATCTATATGAATTTTTGTGATATCTAATGAATTATTTACAGATATTTTGTACTTTCTATTGGATCCTAATCTAATTGTTGGAATTAGTTTCTTTGGAACATTCACAATGATCATTTATCTCTTGTTTTCATTTCATGTCTTAAATACATTAATGTACATATGTATATATAGACTTATCAATTTAATAATTGGATCCTATTGGTGTATAAATCCAACACATAATGGGTGGGAGAACTTATAGAACAATCCAAAATACCCCAGGGGACATAAAGGAGGGTCATAAGGGCTCATGAAACAAAATCCCCAGAACCATACACTTGTGGTTCTAGAGAAAACACCAAAACACATGGGGAATATGTGAAAGAGAGAAAATGAAGGAGTGGAGAGATAAACATGGAGAATTTCAAGTCTTTGAATGTATGATGAATCTTACATGCATTATTGAATACATTTTTTTACTGAAAAATATTAATATTATATAAATATGATGTAATATAAAGAGATTAAGGTTAGGAGATGTTTAGAAAATATCTCGTGGTGGTGACAAGTGTCATTATTTGGGTACATCTCAAAAAAAAAAAAAAAACCAAGTAATTTCTTCATCTATATGAGAAAAATGGTATAGAATATCTTGGATCTTTGAGTATGAAGATAAAATGGGTGGAATATATGACCTCCTTTTGATATGAAGGATTATCCTATGAAGTGCATATCTCAAATAAAGGGAATATGCAAAACATGTGTAAGATAGGAAATAAAATCACTAATGTCTAGCATTGTAAGATGTTAATATGAAAGTATGTATGTCATAATTGATTTCCCCACACATATATGTGATCTGATCTATATAATAATAAGTGTAAAATCCCTTGATTGGAAAAATATAAATAATGTAAGCATGGGATTATTATTCCCCATATAGGAGTATTATAAGCAAAGAAAGCTCAAATGTAGTATGCCCCAAGTAATAAAATGTAATCAATGTAAGCATAGGAATAGGAGGCCCCATATACACATTAAAATATATTTCATATGGAAAAAATAATGATATTCCCTTATGTGGGAAAGGTATAAGAAATATATCATCATTCATTAGGAGATATGTCAATATAAAGTACAAGGGTCATTGCCTAATAGATGCTAATCTAAATAATGGTGATATGAAATTAATAGATAGAGTTTCCATTATATAATCATGACACCATAAGGCATACCAAATTCATGATGAAATTAATCATAGTAGGAACATGTCACTTGTATTATCACACACAAAGCAATCAACTTAGATATATCTATCAAAAGGGAGCACATAAGACAATGAATACATACTAGTCATATGACATTGCATAGAAAAATGAATACATGTCAATCATGAAGCAAATAAGTCACTTATATGACCATACATGAAGTAACATGTTGAAGACATGCCAAATAAAGTGCAAACACTTATAAGCATGATTTCTATATAGAAATGATAATATATAGTCTATATCATAATATAATTTTAAAATGGAAAGTTTTGTGTAAATCATAACTCAAAATTATAAAGGTAAAGTAATTTCATAAGAAATGAACTATTAAATGAAACCATTCATTGAAATCAGACAACTATGTAGAAAAAAGTAAGAAAAAGATAAATAGGGTAATCGTTACTTATCTACTACTTCCATCATAAATATATGTGCTTAGGGGCATAGTGCCAACATAAAATTATTATCATCATAGAAAAGTTTATAATTTTGGAAAGGGTAGGAAAAATAAATCTAAATCTAGTGGAAATGAAATAAAAAGGGTTAAGAAAGTAATAATAATAATAACATGACAAAGATATACAATTGCAAATCCATATAAAGCAATCCTTTGAATCTCAAATAAATATTTAAGGCAAATAAAAATGTTGAGGTTGAAGCGACAAAGAATCAAGGATAAAATGAATCATCAACCATAGAATAAATGTGAAAGCATTTATAATCTAAAATTTTACATATGAAAAGAAACAAAACTCCATGCAAGTAAATAAACATTGAAGAAAATCATGGAAGGAACTAACATTCCCAAAGAAAACCACACACCAAATACATGAGTAGAGAATTCAAACAAGAGAAGTAACATTTTCATCATCATTAGTATCATCATAATTACTATTATATTTTTTAACTAATAATTTACATCAAGTAGAAATTGTAAGTTTTTAGAAACAATTGTTTATAAATGATATCATTTGTCATTTTAGGTCTCTCTGCAAATCCCATCATCGGGGAAAGGATTGAAGAAAATGATTTTTCAAATAGACATATTATTAGTATCATCATTATTGTTATTTATGTATACACCTAAATTTTTACGCTTTCTATTTTCATACATGTTACTAACAATTCTCTTTTCAGTTAGAGGTCACTAATGCATCTATCTCTAGAACGGGTGCCTTAAGGGGCTCGTTCCAAGATAGGGGTATGGTTATTCACGTAACCATTGGGTTAGGGATGATACATGGAGAGAGAACAACTTTTGGTCCCATTTATGTATTTCTTTTTCTTTTATCCTCTTATTTTTTCTTCTCACATTCTCCCAACATCTTTCTTTTTCATGACCCCATTTCTTTCATTTTCTTGCATTATCCTTATTCTTCATGACACTTTTCACATCCCCTTTGCATTTTCCTCCCTTTTCAACATCCTCATCACCCATGGAATTACATCGGTGCAAATTCAAATTCCCTTCCGATGCCTTCACCCACAAGGCGATGGCATCGGTATAAATACCCCAACTCTCATTTTGACATCATAATATTTTACAATTACACAAAAGGAACTCATCATTAGCTTTTCTCTCTTGCACCAACTTGCACTTCTGCTCACTCAAACTTTTGGATTTCTTACATCTTGACTTGGCTTGGAGATTCTTCTTGCTTGGATTGGTTTTCTTGCACTTTTGGGTCATCTATAGTGAGCTAGGATTGGATTGTTTCCCCTTCTCCACCTAAAATTTGTTCTCTCTTTGTGTATGGTCCTTTGGGAGATAGATGCATCAATGATTGCCCCCCCAAAAAGTGCTCTAACTCACTTTTCATTTTGTATAGAGTAGTTCCTTACATTCGATTACATACTCTATGTTAGCTTAGTATTTTATGGACATGTTAGGTTAGCATATTGTATTTCAGTTCTTTACATTTCATGTTACATGCTTTCCTTTGGTTAACATAGACTTTTGCATGCTTCTTTTATTTATTATTACCCCCATAGTGTCGATACCTCCATAGGGTTCCTTCCTCTTCTTCAACCTAAGGCCTTGGAAACCTTAGTTTTCCTAGTGTAAGGGTTACTTCCTTGGGGTATGCAATCATAGTGGTCCCTATACCCCCTTTAATTCTATCCATTTGTGTGTTGGTCTTGGTGTGTCCTTCACTCATTGCCTCGAATACCCTAGTTGAATGGATGATAAGAGTGCACGATGTCTAGACACATTTTTTCCCATCCATACATCCTTGGTGAACCCAACATGAATCCTATTTTTCCCTTCTGATCAAGCACAACTCATTAAAAGCACCCATTTTTCATTTTTTTCTTGTTTCAGTCTTTAAAATTCAAAAACCCTAAAAATCAATTTTCCCAGATCGCCTTCATTTTTGTGACATCCTATGTCATTTTCTAATCCTTCTGTGTAGGGTCATCTTATCTTGTCTTGGCTAAACTTCCTCATAGATTTCGGCCCTTCACCTGTGAAACACTTTTTACATGGCCAATTATTCGTTGTAGCCCATTTTTTTTGAGCTTCTTCTTGGTCAGATCATCACTCCATCATCATGGAGTATCTTGGCCTGGGGCTCTCCAACTCTAGTGAATAATCACTTTCAAAACTAATTTTCCAACATTAGGCTTTCCTTTCTACTCAGATTGTTGTGTGGTAGGAGCTAATAGGAAAAATATAATACCCAAAAATAATATCTCAGGTGAGGAAGAAGAAGAGATTCAGATTGAGGACATCTCTAACCTTCCACCTAAAATCCAAAAATTCCTTGATAAGTTTCCTCAATACAAAGGGGAACTTGAGTCAGTAATTCATAAACATCTCCTTGAATTTGTCTCCAAGAAACTTGATGATAGGGTGGATAATGGGAAGGCTACCATGGTAAGCTCATCTGTGAAATGCCTCTAGTTTTGATCCCACTAATCTTATCCTACAACTCATAGACAAGATGAGTCAACAAAAAAATGACCACTACGACCCAACTCCTTCAAATGCAAACCAATATGGTCCAAATGGTTAACCATCCTAACATGGGCTCTGGGGGTGCAATTCCCCCCCCTTACCCAATGGACCTAATGGGGCACCTATTTCCCAACCTCCCATTCACAAAAAAGTCTTGAGGGAGTCCAACAAGATCCACTAGCACCTTACATTTCACTAGTATGGATATTGGAGGCATTTCCCTTCTATCTTCATATGATGGGTCAACCGATCCTACTTTACACATTAAGGCCTTGGAAATATTTATAAAGAATGGATCAAAGTCAATTCTTACGCTTCCACTAAAATCTTAGCTAAGACTCTTACTGGAGATGCTTTGGACTGGTATCACACTTTACCCCCTAACTCCATAGTGGAGTTAGAATCTCTAGTAACAACCTTAGTTAATGAGTTTCAATACCATGATTTACCTAAAAATAACATTAATGCTTTCATTAATTACAAACAACATGAGAATGAATCATCTCAAATGTTCATCAAATGTTGGAAAACCTTATCTACTAAGGCAGAACACAATATGTCAAATGATAGTATTTTCCAACTCTTCCTTCGAGCCTTAGAACCTCACCTTTAGTATAAGGTTAGGTCCTTTTCTCCTACCTCCTTGATGAAGCTTTTGAACAAGCCAAAAGACAAGATTACCTCATGAGGGAGTTTGAGAAGGCTCCTCCTAAGACCCAAGAACTAAATAGATACAAATCCTTCAAAAATCAAAGAACAAGAATGCCAGGATGATGGGGTCTCAGATACCCTTCCTCTTATGGCTTCTACAAATAGGAATGTCTTTATTATTGATAAAAAGCTAATAATAATAAGAACCACCTACCTATTATTATCATCCATTAACTAAGGATGAGTTGAGAAAGTGTATGCCTAAACCATTTAGTCAAATCCTAGATCCTTCTCAACCCATTCCCAATGGCATGATGAAAATAAATTTTGTTGGTGGCATGCCAATTGGGGCCATTCTCATGAGAATTGTCATGCCCTTCCCTCATGATTTCCATCACTTTATTTTTAGGCCCTCAATTTGACCATGAGGCCATCTCTAGAGAGTGTTTGACTGAAGTAATCAAGGCTCGTGATGCTCAAAGACAAAAGGATCATCATAATGCCCTTAATCAAGCTAATGAAGAACTTAAAGTTTTCTCTGACCCTATGCCAAATCATAGTTCAGGAAAATGTTCTAAGAAACCAGAAAATGCCACAACAAAAATGTGGTTGATCCTGACTATCCTCCTAAGAACATAGTGGCTATAAATGATGTGAGGCATGTGATAATAGCATATATATAGAGCCAGAATACCCTCCATCAATTCAGCCTAAACTCACAAAGTCATTTACCCTTGTGTGTTCCAAAATCAGACTCCTAAAGTTAAAAATCCCATCTTCCATAGATGTCATCGGCCCCTATAACAAAACTACTACATAGGGCCGAAGGCATCTGAAACTATTTTTCCAACCACATACACTTTGGCAAGCAGAGCCATGACATCGAAACATAAAAAAAAACTATTTTTAAGTATCTCTAATCACTCCTCCCCTTTTGAGCCTATTTTGAGGATTCCAAACACTCTCATCCTACTACTCAAATCAGCCATGATGAGTGGGATCCTTTGGAAGCACTTTCTTCATATTCCTAGACCAATCCCCTTTTTAGATCTCATGCACACATCACCTCACCATCGTGAGATCTCATGATTATGTTGTTTGATATGAACATACCCTTCCCTCCTACTTTGGGGTAGTCTCCTACATTACATGGTTTAGAAGAAAGTATCTACCATCAGTGTGAGGAACTCTCCATTTGTATGGATCATACCACTGATGTTCCAAACTTGCATCCATTTTCTCTTTAGTAGTGATGATTCTAGATGAACTCTTGCTTCGGGTGGATGATCCTCCACTCTTTATTTCTATACAAATTGGTCAAAAAAACAATCATCAAGTGTGCCTCATCATTGATGAAGGTGTTGGCACTTGTGTGGCCTCTTTAGACTTCATTAAATCCTTAGGATACTCAATAGACAATCTCAAGACCACACGTACTACTTTTCAAGGGTATGATCATCAAAAATGCCACCCATGGGTTGTATTTGGCTTCTATCACTATTCCTCCTAGGATATGCATGTGAAGGTTATGGTCTTCAACTTTCCTTATCTTACAACATTCTCCTTGGTCGACCTTGGACCCACCATGTGTGTGGTCACCTTCTTCATATCAATGTGTTAAGTTTGCACAAGGGGAAATCTATAAAATCCAAGGTGACCCAAATCCTTGAATTATGATACTCTCCAACAAAAGGGGACGTATAAATTCCCAACCCTCCAAGAACTATCACTATCCCATTCCATTTGTGAATATCAACATTTTAATTATCCCATTGAGTCTCTTCATGGTAATGTGGGTCATCTAGAGTTGGTCAGGTTATGCACACCTCCCAATCTCTTGATTTTGATGATGATGAACCTGATGAGATTACCATTAGAATCAATACTTCTGACCTACCTAGATCTTTCATCTCACAACTTCCTCCTAACTTGTGACCTCACAAGAAGGATCCATCTATTCCCACTACTATTTCATTTGAACACCTCAACCTACACCCAAAAAAAAGGTTCAACTTGAAACCACAGTTGATTCTTGCATGATAGATACTATCACCCCTGACTATGATGATGGTTACACTTTAGATGATCCCCATTTGGCTAGTTACACCCAAATTTAGGATAGAGAGGTCTAACATTACCAAATCTCCCTCCAAAGCATGCACTCTCATGATGTGAATGTCATTCTTATACAAGAAGACCCTTCACATTCGATTGAGCCTCCTCCTAGAATACTAGTGCCTAAGCCTCAGATAACTCTCTACCAAACCTCATCTTCTCCCTCAACTCCAGCACTATATCATCTAATACTTCCTCATCTGAATGAAGGGGAACATATATCTAAATTTGACTACAAAGTTGATGATCTCATGGATGATGAAGTTCTAGATGTGTCAACATCATCTATGTCAACCCATATGATCACTCACATCATCCCTTACCCTTTCCATTATGGCTCCTCCACCTTCTATGGGCAGAGCCATACTACACATGGCATGAGGCTCCAGGCATGATGTGTCTTGATTGTAGAGCCTATAAAAAACATATGAAAAATCTTGAAGCTAAGGTAAGATGATCAAGCTCAAAAGGCTACATGACCTTCTGCCTCAAGCCCCATTATATTGTTCACATCATGGTTACTTCTCACATATCGATGCCAACTTTTGGGTCATGTGTATGTAGGTGCTCCTGGTTCCTAAGTCCTCTTCACATGAAAAAAAGAGTAGAGAGTCAACTCTTCTTGAGCCACCCTTCCCCTAGACCATCTAGACCACAACCTACATATGGGCCTCCACCTCACCCTAAGCCTCACCCCACTCTCAATGATATTCGATGTGGCATCCTCACTTGGTTGAGGACCAAATTGATGACACTTTTTTTCCACATGATATGAAGTCCATCATCAAGGTATCCATTACCCAACATGTTATTGAGGACCTCATGACTCATGCACAAGTCATATCTTGAACCAAGTAGATGATATCATCACTGATACTCTACATTCATTCACCCCTCGTGGCTAAGCATCTCCCTTAAAAATACCTTGATTATATATTTCTTTGGCTTGGCTCTCACTTTTCTTGGGCTCTCATCCCCCCTTGGGTTTTACACACATCTACACCAATCTTATCCTTATTTGGGCTCTTCACCCCACTTGGGTTTATCATCATCAATCTCTTTTTCCCTGACATCTCCTACCATTGGAATGTCACGGTCTTGATTCCACCTCTTTTGGCTCTGATTCACCCTAGCTTTCCTTAAGTGGATCATCATGGTCTTGTGCATCCTCACTTAGGTCTTTGACCTTGCTTGGATTTATCTCTCATCTAATCGGCTTTCTTTCCTAATCATCATTATCATTCTTCCTAAGTACCATGAGTATTACTACATACATGCATGAGAAAGAAAGGAAAGTGATAAGTAAATCATCATTCATCATTTCAACATCATCATCAACATCATCATATATATAATATATATATATATATATATATATATATATATATATATATAATCAATTTTTATATATCGAAAAAATACATCAAAATCTATCATGCAATACATCATCACTATCTAGGTGGCTCAAGCATCCTCACCCCCTTGGGGTGGTCTCTGATGCTTTTGTGTCAAAAGTGTTGTGTTGATCTCAGGTGCTGTGTGAGCTAGAGACTCCCTAGATCGGGCTCCGAGAGGCCTCTCCTGTGTGCTCTCTCCCAACTTGCCTCTAGCCTCGTGATCCTCTCTATGGTGCAACTCTCTCTCATCATCGAAAGGTGTTTACCTACTCTAAACCAAGGCACCTTGTGCCTATAATAAAGCTCTTACAACATCACATCTATGTTTCCCATGTTTGCTAGTGCATGTGCATCTCTCCATCTCCATAGTGTTCTTGAAGCCTCTCCCAACTAACCAAAATGCTCCCACTAACTCACCAGATCGATGGTGTTGTGGGGTTCACATGACCGAGGTATCCTTGAACATCCAATATGGGTCTAGATCTCATGGTGTGCACTCTCAATCAAGAATGCCACTCTTTTATTCGTCTCTCTGTAAAACCCAAAATTCATTCATCAATACCAATCTAAGTCATCAAATATAATCATCTACATTTCTAAATAAAATCATCACACTCATACCTAGCTTTCCTAGATTTCTCAACAATGCTCTCACATCTCCATCTCTGGCCACCAATACCACCTCACCTCATCAAATCTTCCATGATCTCCACCGACATATTGTGCCCACTTTATCTTGGGCACAAAAATCATATCTCCTCTTGTGGTGGGCCCTAGGCTTCTCCCATAGTAGTAGGGGCCATCTCCATCCCTAATGGCATCAAGTAACCACCTCTACACCGCATCCTATGCTCTCCTTAGCCATGGTCCTTGGTTATCTCTCCTCTCTCTCTCTCTCTGGTGTTAGGACCATTGTGCCTATATCTCCCCACATGTGGGTCTGGGGCAGTCCTCCATCGATCCCTCATCTAAGCTCTCCTACTGTAATAATATCTTTGGGTCCTTGAGCTACCCCACCTCTCATCTCTTCCTCCATCCCTATCTTACCTATGGCCCATACTCTCTGGGGGTCATGTGTTGGTACTTTATCCACTCACTCATCAACCTCTCTCGCATGTTATTTTGTTATAGGATAGTAGTGGTGGTGGTCATAATGAGCTCGGGCCTCCCAAACTACCTAGGTACCCTATCTATCGATGGGTCTCTACCCAATGCAAATAATGACCTGTCACCTCCTCCTAACTACCTCTAAATCCTCTACCTGTGGCCAACTAGGCCACTAATCCACATTCCTTGTATAGGGCTCCCATATGACCTCATCTAGATGTACCTATCATAATGGTCGATAATCTGAAAGTGCTCTCATTTGTCGGCCCCTCGTGCCCACTGAGTACTCTCGGGGCATCTTTTGCTATGACTAGGGTGTCCCTGTGGGCCTATACATGGGAAATATCTCATATATCCAAGTTGTTAATAATATCACAGACCTATGGTCCTCTGTGCCCTTCATTGGACCATGTATAGATCATGCACCAATTGCACCCATATAGTGGTCCCCAACTAAATAAAACATCATTCTCAATCACATCTACATATATACCACCAAATATAATGGAATCATCCCATCTACCTTGTGGCATAATATGTGTGCCACGGTAATGCCCATCACCACCTTTCCTTCGATAGCTAGAATCTGCAGTAGTGTATTGCACTACGTGCATCTAACACAAAACATCCCCTCATCATATGTCTCATTGCTGTGGCCCATATGGCCAAGGCCCTCCTCTCTCTAATATATCCATGGTGAGATCATAATACATGTGAGCTCCCTCTATCAACAAGCCCAATATACTCATGCACATCCTAAAGTGTCACGGTCATCTCCACTTGTCTCGCTTTACCCACCACCAAAAGGTGTTGGCCCTAGGCTCCCATGTTTTCAAAAACATCTACAAAAAATCTAGACTCAATGGTATCTGGGCATCTGCATGATGCCTCCAAATCCCCATCTATGTAATTGTGTTGTCTCTTGCATCTATCAATCTAGAAATCATATCATTCAACCATGTTATATCCACCACTCTCCATAGGTGGATCCTCTGATCCTCCTATAAATCACAAATCAATAAAATCAGGCATTAGATTCATCAAAAATCAATTTAAAATTTAAAATCATAATAATCTACATGCTTCATAAATATTCCTACACCATCGGCCCTCTGCATATGCCATCGGCCCTTGTCAAAAATTATAATATCCCGATGCCATCGACCCTGTTGTTTTAGGGGGTGATGGTGTCTAAATTTCCATACGATCCATGACTTTTAAAAATTAAAAAAAAAATCTAAAAATGACAAAGCTAAAATAAAATCCCTCCCAAACCCACTTGTATTTTTCCTACCCTTCCTAATGACGTAAGTTTGACTAAAAATGGCACCCTATTACCTTCACATTTCTAAAAATCAAAATTGTTAATAATCTACCTAATAAAATTAAATGCATCGACTTACCCATGGTCATGCTCCACCACGTGATGCACCTCCTCATCGATCTCTTCCTCCTCCTCGTACTCATGCCATCTCATCACATCATCTCCAAATTTGGAATTCCAGAGCTCAATTCTCTTAATTCCAAAAATAGTAATAAGCAAATAAACTCAAAAATCCTATATAAACTTCAAAATTTCTATTTAATTTCACCGTGATGGTCCTCAATCTTTAAATATCCCATCATTTTAGTTCCCGATCTCTAAAAAATATCATCATTTTGCATTGGGATCATGATCTTCTCTCATTCTTTTTGACATATTACACACCTTGTTCCACTTTTTGGCCAAAAATCACACTTTTTTGACCTTTTCCAAATTCAAATCCATGACATCCATCCCATGGGCCCCTAGCTAGGTGATTTATGTCTTATTTTACTAATGTTCCTCTAGTGTTTCCTTTCAGTTTTTCTTCTCCAGGGTTCTAGTAACATGGATTTGCACGTACATATGTAGGCGGAGACGAACACTATCAGGTACACATTGGTGGTATATTTCATTTTAGCTAGTCCTTTCTTTACTTTTAGCATTTACTTTCAATTTTGGTGTTATGTATCATTATTTCCATTGACTACCCCATGTTTTTATATTGACATGCAGTAATCAAATGGTTAGGGCATATGTATACACCTAAATTTTTATGCTTTCTATTTTCATACATGTTACTAACAATTTCTTTTTTCAAGTTAGAGGTTGCTAATGCATCTATCTCTGGAATGGGTGCCTTAAGGGGCTCATTTCGGATATAGGGGTATGGTTATTCATGTAACCATTGGGTTAGGGATGATACATGGAGAGAGAAAACTTTTGGTCCCATTTATGTATTTCTTTTTTTTTCTTTTATCCTCTTATTTTCCTTCACATTCTCCCACATCTAGCTTTCTCATGACCCCATTTCTTTCATCTTGCATTATCCTTTTTTTCATGACACTTTTCACACATCCCCTTGCATTTTCCTCCCTTGCGATGCCATCACCCATGGGTGATTACATCGGTGCAAATTCAAATTCCATGTTGATGCCTTCACCCACGGGGTGATGGCATCATATAAATACCCCAACTCTCATTTTGACATTAAGACATGACATAATTGCACAAAAAAGAACTCACCATTAGCTTTTCTCTCTTATTCCAACTTGCACCTGCTCACTCACTCAACTTCTGGATTTCTTACATCTTGACTCTTGGCTTGGAGATTCTTCTTGCTTGGATTGGTTTGCTTGCACTTTTGGGTCATCTATAGTGAGCTAGGATTGGATTGTTTCCCCTTCTCCACCTGAAATTTGTTCTCTCTTGGTGTATGGTCCTTTGGGAGATAGATGCATCAATGACCACCCCCAACAGTAAGTGCTCTAACTCATTTTTTCATTTTGTATAGAGTAGTTCCTTACATTCATACATACTATGTTAGCTTAGTATTTTATGGACATGTTAGGTTAGCATATTGTATTTCAGTTCCTTTTTCATGTTACATGCTGTTACTTCCCTTGGGGCATGTGTCATAGCGGTCCCTATACGCCCTTAATTCTATTTGTTTATGTGTCGGTCTTGGTGTGTCCTTCGCTCATTGCCTCGAATACCCCTGGTTAAATGGATGATAAGAGCAATAAATCCATTAGGTATATGAGCATTAGACACTTTTGGTGGCTCTCTTTGATCTATCATATATACCTTTTATTGATCATTAGGTTCAAGTACCATGGTTTAGAAGATGATTAATGAGGATTTGTAAATGTTGATTATGTTGAGCCGGTGACTTATTCAAATTATTGTTGGTTCCCTTCACTTGAATTTGATTACTTTCACCGAGGTATTGGATCTTATGTTTTAATGTACTGCATCTAATTGAAGTGTGAAAAGCAAGGAGGACCCAAGGAAACTCAGTAATGAAAATTCATTATCCAAAAATATGTACGTAGAAGAAAGATGTCACCAAAAAAATGAATGGATTAAATCTAACAAAAAGTGCCCAATGAAGAGATGTGCAACCAGCAATTTGTTGCACGATAACGTAAAATATCAAGGAGTTATTTGTAATTCTCCAAAATGACTACATTTCTATAAATATAGCTAGATTACCCAAAAAGGACACAAAATGTCCATATATAGTAAGCACAAGGGTGAGCGAGACATTAGTTATTGGTGGAGATGAAGGTCAAAGCATTAATTAGGTACGCCTAACTCTTCTCACACATGTGAGGAGAATACTACATTAATTGTATAATAAAACATCTCATATAGATAACATGGTTACCTAATGTGGACTGCATATCGATTATGAACACACGCATCAACAACCTCAGCTAAAAATTGGCTTAGATGATGTAGTAAAAGAGAATAAATTTGTACGCTCATAAAAAGAGGTCTCAAAACTAAGCATGATGAGCTACCCTTGTACGATAAAATAGAAAATGAGTAATGAATTTTCTATTCTAGAATACTTGGTGTGCTAAAAATAACTAGTGAATCGATGAACCTTTCAATGGAATGAATCAGATGCTAAAGAATAAAGTAAAGACTAAAAATGAAAATAATTGTGGCCACTAGAAATTATCATCATTGTACTAAACTAGTCCTCATTTACATAAGATAAAATTTGCATGAAATAGAATAATTATTACTCCTCAATTCAACATAGTCAACCGGATGAGTGGTCAACTTAACACTCTTAGTCATTGTAGGAAAATTTGAAAGCATGGCAAGGAAACATCATGGCATAAGATGAAAATATCAAACCAATCAAGTTAAAAAGGATCAAAATAGTCAACTTCCATGAACTGGATATGCAAACAAAAAAATTATATGGTACATGTTCAATCTCATTGAAATGCATTAATGCAAGTTGATGCATCTACCTAATATATAGGAACAAACACTAGATACATAGCATACTCAAGTAACAAGTAAGGAATCATTACCCTCAAAATTTATAATTTAGTACAAAACATCCCCTATCATGTTGATCTGGGAGTGCATACATCACCACTATCACCGGCTCAATCAAAACCTCAAAAATTGTGTCAATGTGGTAGGTGTGCAAAAACATAACAACAAGCCCTATGAAGGAAAACTAAATCCATGAAAAGGCACGCCAAACAACCTTAAGGGAGAGTTTCCAATATGCCATATGAAGTACCCAACACCTTATATGAGAAAAGTGTGTGCAACAAGACCCACGCACATATAAAGATAGGTAAGGAGAAAACAACAAACCATTCATGGAACTTTATATATTAGTGTGAGTACAAAAGTATATCCCAAACGGCCCACCCAAAATATATATGATGCACTAGAAAAAGGTGGGTGAAAAGACACACACATGAAGTTAGACAAGGCTAAGACAAAGAAATGCCCCATGGAACTACATAAATTATGTGTTTACATATTGATTTACATTACAAATATGTAAAATTGGCTTTAAAAGATAGTTTTGATATTAAATAGATAAAATCAAAAGGCACAACTATAAAGAGCACAAAAAGTCATGCATTTTCAAAAAAAAAAATCGATGCACATATTAAAAGTTATGGTTGGTCAAAGTTCCAATAATCAAGAATTATATAGTAATATCTACCAAAAACTACAAATTGTGGGAAAATTTTTGATCAAATGTTGAAATGGACTCCCTCACTATGTAGAACTCGAAAAAATAGGCAAGGTGAATAAATAGTTCACCCTCTTATGCTTCCTAGGCTTCTTGAATTAGTAGTTATGAACCCCAAAATGAAAACACCTATAAAGGGGGTCTCAAAGTGATGGCAGCCCTTGGGGCTCAAACACCTGCATCATGGTTGCATGGTGATTTGGGTGTTATAGAAAATTGCTAGTGGTCAATTCCAACAATCACGGTTAGCATTAGCGGATAATGCTTAGTGCTTAAGTGTGGGGGCATATGGGATGACTGGGGGTTACAAATAAGGGACAATTGCAGATAGAGTGGGAACTAAAGCAACATAGGCCACATAGTAAATCAACGATGAGACATGTGCGGTGATGGCAAAGGCAATTATAAGGGCGGTGGTGGCATAAGCAAATGTAAGGGTGTGGATGGCATATGCAAATGTAAGGGTGGTGATGGTACTAGATGATTGACACTACCCATATAATGACACAAGCCTATTAGACCCTATATATGCACTATTGAACTTCAAACAAGCTAACATGAATTCAACCAAAACAAAATTCATTAAAGCCAACAAAAAAAGTGTTAGGAAATAAGGGATAAAATATGTGGAATAATCCCTCACATAATCGCAACAATAGAAACTAATATGCAGAAAATATTACAGATCTTAAATAAAAGTGCAAAATAAAATAACACAACACAAAGAGACAGTATTTAAGGTGGTTCACCCAATTCGGGCTATGTCCACCAAGAATCACTTACTCAAATTTTATTACAAGCCATCACTCTCTCAATACAATACCCAGATCTATTTGGAGCTATGCTCAACAAACTCTCTGAATTCACACCCAAATTCAAAACACATCTACAATTTTACATTGTATCTACCATATGCATAAAACCATGTAAGTAGATAACTGCTTAAGTAGTTTTACAAAATTGTGGGTATCAAAACCATGGGCCAAAACCATCCCATAAACCTATGGGTCAAAATCCTGCCCATATGAGAAAAGCACGTTTCCCAGTATATCGGACACGTTTTAAGGCCAAAAATTTACAATACTCTTAGTGTATAGTCTTCAACACTTTCTCACATGAAAACAGGCTCCACAACCTAACAAAAAGGTATAACGAAGGGATGTGCAACCAACAAACTATTACATAATAACACAAAGGATCAAAGAGTGATCTTTGGTTTTCCGAGAATGAATGTATCTACCAATTCAACTAGATTACCCATAAAGGACACAAATGTTCCTTTAACAATAAGTACAAAGGTGAGTAGGAGATTTATTATTTGTGGAATGGAAGGCGAAGCATTAATTAGGCACACCTAGCTTCAATTAACTCTTCTCAAACATGTGAGGGTAAACCACATTATTTTTGCATATGATACATCTCGCCTATATAACACAATTACCTAAGGTGGATTACACATCAAATATGAACATAAATAATGTTATGATAATCATATTATGTACTAGTGTTATAGTTCTTAGGAAATTGACATGATGGATCTAATTCTCTAAAAATAGAGAATGTAATCATATCACATTCTAGCAATCTTTTCAACAACTTTTGTGGACTTTCACTAAATCTTGTAAATTTCCTACGCTCCCTTTATTGAGACAAGAGTAACTTATTAGTTGGTCACTCCACATCATTTGATACATTTTTGGGCTCAATTTTAGGTTGAAAGGCATTATCATTACTTTTGGCCTAAAATTTTGTCTTACCTTGAAAACCGACTCCATTAGAGGCATGGGCATTAGTACCTTATTTAAACATATTGGCCTCTAAAAGCTTGATCTCAAATTTTCTAATCGTGTGAAAAAGTAAATCAAAAATTGGCAGGTGTTGAAAACTACTTTGTCTAATATATGAGAGTAGGTTTTGTGTGAAAAAACTCTAAAATTCACTTTCAAGCAATTTATGAGTCATCTCTATAACCATATTTTTAAGTATAAACATGTACTTACTAAAAATGTCATCAGCTCCTTATTTCATTTATGTAATTTGTGCAAACTTAACTTTAATGTTGATGTTGATGGAAAATGAGCAAGAAATTCAACAAGTAGTGTTGTAAAAGCATGCATAGATACACATAGTAAGGCATAAAACCAATCAAAAACATAATCCTTCAAGATTCTTGGAAATAGCTTAGTTAATAATGTATCAAAGTGTGCTCAATCCCTATGCAAGAGGTATAATATGATCTAAGATGGTAATAAGGATCTCCTTTGCCATTGAACAATTCAAACATTATAGCTACAAATCCTACTAGAAAAGGGTAAGCAAACACTTCATAAGCTCAAGGGTTAAATCAAATACAAATGGAAGTGACCCTATACATATATTTTGAGGCCCTTGGGATAACACCTTAATTTATTGTGCAAGTTTCGTATAGCATTTCATCATTGTAGTCATTTCAAGAGTTGGAAGACTAATAGTAGAATAAGTTGGGTTATAAGCATTGTGAGTAATAAATGGCATTTGAGAAACATGTTGAGATTTTTGAAGATAATGAGAAGAAGCAAGTAAATTAATGTTGAGGAATTTGGATAGCAATCAAATAATTTTGAGAAGCAAGAGAATTATTAATAAGAGTAAAATATGTGGGAAAATGGTTTCAGAAGAAAACTTGGGAAACGATTACATGATTAAGCATAGAAGGTGATCTCCTAAGTGTTTGATCGTCATCCCCTAAGTGTTTGATCTTCATTGTTTGTATTCAAACATCTATTTCTCACCATATAGGGTATATCTTAGACTATGTCCCCATGGTGAGTCTTTTAACCTCTAATATGACAAACGATTTTCAATTCATTCATAAAATATACTCTCATTGAGGTGTTTCATAAGATGTTGTCTAAAATGTGCAACACTTTTAGCATGAATAACTTCACATGCCCTAGCAATTTGAGAACCATTCACATTATTTTCATTCGAACGAAAATTATTGGCAAGTGAAACCATAACCTAAACCCAATTTTGTTTTTAAACAGGCTCTAGGATTAACCTAAGGAATTTCAATAAAATCAATAGGGTTATAATATTTCCTACCACTCTTAATTTAGGCTTTGGATATAATTGCTTTGCATGCCATATAAAATATATGGCATGTGTATATATATTAGGGTTTGAACAATGTACAAGCAATATAACGCACATGTTTCACCATTTTCTTTATGGATTTGACAAAACAAATAAGGGTATGGGCCAAGGAAGAATACATTATGATGGTCGGTTGGAGGTTATGCTCACGTTCGACTTCTTGATCCAATGTTGATTGTGTGATATTCCTTTTGGCTATGAGGAACTACCTAAAATACACAACAAGACAAAAAAATAGAGTTAAACAATATATTCCAAAAAGTGCCTAGCGTGTGTTGGATCCAGGAAGTGTGGTACTTCCTTGGTGGCAGTCAACCCACTATTTAATACAACTTAATGTAAGAGATAACATAGATAAATAAAATCCTACTGTAGTTGATATGGTTTAGGTATCTCATCTGAATACAATAAAAAATCTAATTTAACAAGTGCTAGGTTATGATCAACAAATCTAATCGAACCCAACAGACAATCGTGGAAAGTGTACAATACTCTTAGTGTATAGTCTTCAACACTTTCTCACATGAAAATAGGCTCCACAACCTAACAATCTCCCACTTGGAGACTAGTTTTCCTCTGAGCAAGCTTCTCAACCCTTCACTAGTTTCCGTGAAGACCAACCAAAGTTGAACACAACTTCATTTTTTCCCTTGTGACCACCTTGGTCATCATGTCTACAGGATTCTGACTGGTATGAATCTTCTCCAGCTTCAACTTCTCTTCCTCCAAAGTTTTCCTAATGAAATGGTACCTTAATTGTATATGCTTCGTCCTAGAGTGGAAACCGGAGTTCTTAGCTAGGTGTATGACACTCTTACTATAACTATGTAGCTTTCCTTCTTCCTTCTTATGCCCCAACTCCTCAAGCAATTTTTGTAACAAGATCATTTCTTTGCTTACCTTTGTGGTAGTAACATACTCGGACTCTGTGGTTGACAAAGCCACCAGCTTCACGTAGTCATGAAATCTAACTTACGGTTGTCCTACCTATAGTGTAAACATAACTTGTTGTGCTCCTCATGTTGTCTACATCTCCAACCATATCTGAATCTACATAACCACACAAAGTGGTGTCTAATCCACTATATCACAAAATTTTCCCTATGCTCCCTCTCAAATCATCAAGGATCCACTTTACTACCTGTCAGTGATCTCTACCTGGATCACTCATAAATCTACTCACCGCTCCCATTGCATGGGTAATATTAGTCCTGGTGCACACCATGGCATACATCAAACTACCAACTATTGATGAGTAAGGTAACTTGGACATTTGGTTTCTCTCCTACTCTGTCATGGGACACTTTGTGCCTTTGATAACTTGAAATGGCACACTAAAGGAGTCCTAACCGGTTTAGCATCATGCATATTAAACCTCTCCAAAACTTTCTTAATGTACTCTTCCCGAGATAAATTCAGCTATCATTCTTTCCCGTCCCGTGATATCCTCATACCAAGGATTTGTTTAGCTAACCCCAAATCCTTCATAGCAAAGGATTCACTTAGCTACTTCTTGAGTACTTATATTTCTGAATGTTTTTACCTGCAACCAACATGTCATCCACATACAAACAAAGGATAATATAACTGTCATACTCAAATTTCTTTGTATACACGCAATGGTCAGAATGACATCTAATATAACCTTGCTTCATCATGAAGTTATCAAATTTATTATATCATTGACGTGGAGCTTTTTTCAAGCCATACAAGCTCTTCTTCATTTTTCACACCATCTCCTCTTTACCTTTGACCTCATAGCCTTTTGGTTGCTACATATATAGTCCCTCCTCCAAATTAACATGGAGAAATGTAGTCTTTACATCAAGATGTCCTAAGTGAAAGTCTTTTGATGTAACTATTCCTAGAAACAGTTCTAATAGAAGTCATTTTTAAAATCTCATCAAAATCTATACTTTTTTTCAGTGCAAACCCCTTGACCACCAATCGGGTCTTGTATCTTTTCTTGCCTCATTCTTCCTCTTTGACTCAAACAACCACTTGTTATGTAATGATATTTTTCCTTCAGGTAGCTTCACCAAATCCCATGTCTGGTTCTCCATGAGAGCCTGATGCTCCTCATCCATGGCTTGCTCCCACTTCTTCCTGGCATCTACCTACATTGCTTCATCAAATCTCTATGTCTCTCCACTATCAATGAGTAATAAATAATAAAGAGAAGGATAAAAACATTCAGGTTCTCTTCTTACCCTAGAATACCTCCTCAATATAGGAGTTTGGGGTTCTGTTGAGGAGGTTCTGAACTGATTCATGTGTCACTTTCCCATCTGAAAGATCCTCTACCACTGCATATTCTTTCTTGGATTCTTCCTTGTTTTCCTACAACTATTGCTTATACATGAATTTTTCATTAAAGACCACATCCCTAGATCGAATGGTTTTCTTTTCCTTAATACTCCAACATTTATATCCAAATTCATCACCACCATAACCAATGAAATTACATTTTTCTGATTTAGCCTCTAGTTTGTTCCTATCATCCTTGTCTGTATGGACAAACACCTCACATCCAAAGACTCTAAGAAATGAATAATCAAATTTCTTACCATACCAAGCCTCCTCAGGTATGCCTCCATCCAAGGCACTTGAAGGTCCTTTGTTAATAAAGTACACAACAGCTCACCACTTCGCCCAAAAAGAAAGAGGTAGTCTTGCATGTAACCTCATGCTCCAAGCATGTTCCATTATTGTTTTTTTCATCCTTTCGAAACCCCATTTTGCTTCGGAGTTCCTGGAACCATCTTTTACTTGCGGATTCCATTATTAGAATAGTTATCATCAAATTCATTGCTACAATACTCCCCTCTATTATCCGACTTGATACATTTTAGCTTAAGACCCGTTTCATTCTCTACTAAGGCTTTCCATTTAACAAAAGTGTCAAATACATCAGATTTGTTTATAATACAATAAACCCAAACTTTCCTTGTTACATCATCAATAAAAGTAACATAATAACTTGAACCCCAAGAGATGATACCTAAGCCGGCCCCCACACATCAGAATGCACCAGCTCTAACTTACTCTCTTTCTTTGTAGGTCCAACCTTAAGAAACCTTACTCGCTTTTGTTTCCCATATATGCAGTCCTCACAAAACTCCAAACATGTTTCTGTATATCCGGGCAAATCCTTCTTTATGATCTCCATGCCCTTATGGCTCATATGACCGAGCCTATAGTGCCACAATGTTGTATCTACTTCTGAAGCCACAAGATTACAAACATTAGTGCTATAAGTGGTTAAATACAAGGTTCCAACCTTCTTACCTCTTGCCACCACAAGAGCACCCTTGGTAACCTTCCAAGAGTCATTGTAAATATCATAGTACAACCATCACTTCCCAACTTCCCTGCCAATATCAAATTTCATCTTAATGTAGGCACATGTCTGACATCCTTCAATAGCCAAGTATTCCCATTATACATCTTAACTCAACAAAACCTTTTCCAACTATGTTGCAAGGCTCATCATCACCAAGAAAAACATGCCCAAAATCTCCTTGAACATAATCAACAAAATAATGCCTATGTGGAGTAGCATGGAAAGAAACCCCCGAATCTAAAACCCAAGATTCAATAATATTGTGCAAAGAAAGAATCAAAGCATCCTGACATACATTACCCTTTTCCATGTTTGCCTCTTTCTTTTCTTCATGTTGTTTCTTCTTGTCTCGAAGTTCCCAACAGTCCTTCTTTACATGCCCAGACTTTCCACAGTGCCAGCATATTATCTTGCTTTAGGATTTTGACCTTGCCCGATCCTTTGATTTTCCATGGCTTCCTCTATTCTTCTGTCTCCCTCTAGTTTCCACTATCAAAGAATTCTCTAGAGTATAAGAATCCCTAGAGATTTTTCTTCTCACATTTCCTTGCTTAGAATCACCCCTACAACATCCTCAAACTTCAACTTTGAATTAGATGGAACCAAGTTGCTTTCCGCCATTACCAAGCTATTCCAACTCTCGGTAAAGAGCACGAACTAATAAATCCCCAACTTCTTCATCAAATTATATTGTAATCGAAGCTAGCATATTTACAACCAACGGAGGGTTTTTCATACAACTTCCCTAGTGCATCCATCAGTTCTTTTGTAGTCTTTTCCTTTGAAACATTAAATAATACCGAAGATGCAAGACATAGCTAGATTTTCCCAAGTGCCTTTCTATCTAGAAAATCCCAATCCACATCTATCATACTCGAGGGATTTTTCACCTTATCAAACAACGGACTATAAAGATCCTTCTAATAAAGGTAATCTTCCATCTACATCTTCCAAAGACCGAAATTTTGCTAGTGAATTTATCAACCCTTGATTTTCCATCATCTCGTCACACTCCCACTCAAGATAAAACTTTCCCTATGATTCAACACTTCATCAAACCAAACCAGACTCTAATACCAATTGTTAGGAAATAAGGGATAAAATATGTGGAATAATCCCTCACATAATCACAACAAAGAGAAACCAATATGCGTAAAATATTCCGATCTTAAATAAAAGTGCGAATAAAAAAACACAACACAAAGAGACATTATTTAACGTGGTTTACCCAATTTGGGATACATCTACCAAGAATCTCTTGCTCATATTTTATTACAAGCCGTCGCTCTCTCAATACAATACCCAGATCTGTTTGGAGCTATACTCAAAAAAACTCTACAGAATTCACACCCAAATTCAAAACACATATGCAATGTTACATTGTATCTACCATACGCATAAAACCATATGAATAGAAAATTCATTAATTATTTTTACAAAACCATGGACCAAAACCATGGGTTAAGACCATCCCTTAAACCTATGGGTCAAAATCCTCGCCCATATGAGAAAAGCATGTTTCCCGGTATATCGGGCACGTTTTAAGGACAAAAATTTATAGTACTCTTAGTGTACAGTCTCCAACACTTTCTCACATAAAAATAGGCTCCACAACCTAACAAAAATATACAATGAAGGGATGTGTAACCAACAAACTATTACATAATAACACCAAGGATCAAAGAGTGATCTTTGGTTTTCCGAATGAATGTATCTACCAATTCAACTAGATTACCCATAAAGGACACAAATGTTCCTTTAACAAGAAGTAAAAAGGTGAGTAGGAGATTAATTATTTGTGGAATGGAAGGCGAAGCATTAATTAGGCACACCTAGCTTCAATTAACTCTTCTCAAACATGTGAGGGTAACTACCACATTATTTTTGCATATGATACATCTCGCCTATATAACACAATTACCTAAGGTGGATTACACATCAAATGTGAACATAATGTTATGATAATCATATTATGTACTAGCGTCATAGTTCTTAGGAAATTGACATGATGGATCCAATTCTCTAAAAATAGATAAAGTAATCATATCACATTCTAGCAATCTTTTCAACACCTTTTGTGGACTTTCACTAAATCTTGTAAATTTCCCACACTCCCTTTATTGAGACAAGAATAACTTATTAGTCGGTCACTCCACATCATTCGATACATTTTGGGGCTCAATTTTAGGTTGAAAGGCATTATCATTACTTTTGGCCTAAAATTTTGTCGTACCTTGAAAATTGACTCCATTAGAGGCATGGGCATTAGTACCTTATTTAAACATATTGGCCTCTAAAAGCTTGATCTCAAATTTTCTAATCGTGTGAAAAAGTAAATCAAAAAATTGGCAGGTGTTGAAAACTACTTTGTCTAATAGATGAGAGTAGGTTTTGAGTGAAAAACTCTAAAATTCACTTTCAAGCAATTTATGAGTCATCTTTATAACCATATTTTTAAGTATAAACATGTACTTACTAAATATGCCATTAGCTCCTTATTTCATTTATGTAATTTGTGCAAACTTAACTTTAATGTTGATGTTGATGGAAAATGAGCAATAAATTCAACAAGTAGTGTTGTAAAAGCATGCATAGATCCACATGGTAAGGCATAAAACCAATCAAAAACATAATCCTTAAAACTTCTAGAAATAGCTTAGTTAATAATGTATCGGTGTGCTCAATTCCTAGGAAAGAGGTATAATATGATCTAAGATGGTAATAAGGATCTCCTTTGCCATTGAACAATTCAAACATTATAGCTTCAAATCCTACTAGAAAGGGGTAAGCAAACACTTCATAAGCTCAAGGGTTAAATCAAATATAAGTGGAAGTGACCCTATACATATATTTTGAGGCCCTTGGGATAACACCTTAATTTATTGTGCAAGTCTCATATAGCATTTCATCATTGTAGTCATTTCAAGAGTTGGAAGACTAATAGTAGAATAAGTTGGGTTATAAGCATTGTCAGTAATAAATGGCATTTGAGAAGCATGTTGAGATTTTTTAAGATAATGAGAAGAAGCAAGTAAATGAATGTTGATGAATTTGGATAGCAATCAAATAATTTTGAGAAGCAAGAGAAGCATCAACAAGAATAAAATAAGTGGTAAAATGGTTTTGAAGTAAATTTTGGAAACGATTACATGATTAAGCATAGAAGGTGATCTCCTAAGTGTTTGATCGTCATCCCCTAAGTGTTTGATCTTCATTATTTGCATTCAAACATCCATTTCTCACCATATACAGTATATCTTGGACTATGTCCCCATGGTGAGTCTTTTAACCTACGATATGACAAACAATTTTCAATTCATTCATAAAATCTACTCTCATTGAGGTGTTTCACAAGGTGTTGTCTAAAATGTGCAACACCTTTAGCATGACTAACTTCACATGCCCTAGCAATTTGAGAACCATTCATGAAAATTTTATTCAAACGAACATTATTGGCAAGAGAAACCATAGCCTAAACCCAATTTTGTTTTTAAACGGACTCTACGATTAACCTAAGGAATTTCAATAAAATCAATAAGGTTATAATATTTCCTACCACTCTTAATTTAGGCTTTGGATCTAATTGCTTTGCATGCCATATAATATATATGGCATGTATATATATTAGGTTTGAACAATGTACAAGCAATATAATGCACATGTTTCACCATTTTATTTATGGATTTGATGAAACAGATAAGGGTATGGGCCAAGGAGGAATACATGTTCTGATGGTCGGTTGGAGGTTATGCGTGTATTCTGACTTCTTGATCCAATGTTGATTGTGTGATCTTCCTTTTGGCTAGGAGGAACTACCTGAAATACACAACAAGACCACAAAAGAGAGTTAAACAATATATTCTAGTGGGCTGCCTAGCATGTGTTGGATCCAGGAAGTGTGGTACTTCCTTGGTGGTAGTCAACCCACTGTTTAATACAACTTAATGCAAGAGATAGCGTAGATAAATAAAATCCTATTGTAGTTGATATGATTTAGGTATCTCATCTGAATACAATAAACAAATCTAATCTAACAGGCTAGGTTATGATCAGATCTGGGAGTGGGTAGGTAGTCAAGGTACTAGAATAGGTCAGGATCAGATTCTAGGTAGCTTGGGTCACTTGGATGTAGGTTATTAGGTTTTTGTTATTGGTAGGATTACCAAAGATAGAGATCAACGTCGGTGAGGTATGATCGATTTACGGTTAAGAGGAAAATGATGATGATTAAGTTGGGATGTTAGAAATTCAATAAACTAGGCTTTGGGGTTTGTCTGAGATTGAACAGAGATGGAAAGAGGAATAGTTAGGTCTGTGGAGGTGTTGGGGTACTCAGAGTTATTTAGGAATCAAGTATAGGTGATTAAATGATTGTGGGTGATGGAATGGTTGGGTTCACATTAAGGTAACAAGGGTGGGATGAAAATGCAAATGGATGCTGATAAACAGAGATGAAGAAACTTTATAATCTAGAAAAGTATGAAATGATGCAGGTTAGAGATACACTTACTGGTATTTGTAGATTTGATGGTTGGAAAATGGTGATGGTTGATCATGGAATGGTGCTTAGTGCTACGGTAGTGCTTCCCGGAATGCTACCATGAATGTAAAAATCTTCAGTCGAGTCTTGGTGTTGGCTATGGATGTCCTGGATATGTGAAAGGGCTTTAGTTGTCTCTTGGATGCAGATCTCCTCCGTTTCAAAACTCAAGAATGTGGCCAACCTCCCAAACAAGGTTACCAAAGTGGATCTATGGTAACCGATGACGGTTTTGACCAAGTGACCGGCATCGATTTAGGGTTGACCGACGGTTAAGGTGGGAAATCCTAGGTTTACTAAAAATGCCAGATCTTGGCAATCTTTTGGGCCAGCTCTATCTATTCTTACATATCAAAATGGAATGTTACATTTTAATGAGTGGGAATGTGGTTAGAGGGAGAATAGGCATGTGATTTTAGGGTTGCACTAAGTCTTAGTTCATTAAGGTAGGTAGGACTAAGTCTTAGTTAGTTATGGTGAGTGAATATTGAGTCCTAGTAAAAGGGAAACATGCTAAGAATAGGTTTGTGATGAGGTGTCTAGGTGAGGTGGAAATTAGTTTTAATTAAGGTAATTAAATAATGAATATTGTGAGCATGGGTATTACTTTAATTGTAAATAATTAAATTAATATTAATGTGGGGTAAAAGGGTCATGGTTAGGTGAGCATGTTTAAGTTGGCTATTCAAAAAGGGATCAAGGGGAGTGTGACCTAATTTTTGTGTCTACATTTTTTCACTTTTTATTGCATAGCTTGTATTGGTAAGAGACACTGACAAAAATAGGAAGTGATTGCCCCATGTGTGGGTGAAGGTGATCCCCCTCAAACCAGGCACTAGATGAGGTGTAATAAAGAATCGGTGAGTGGTTTGATAAATGTGTAGGTGGTAAAGATAGGTGGGGAAGGGTTTAAGTATTAAGGGAAAGGGTGACAATTAATTTGGGTAATAGGTAGTAGGTCGGGGTCAAAATCGGGTCATGGGTAATGGCAATCAAACGCACGCACATGTATATATTGCAACACGGTAGCAGGTTAAAGAGCTTGCAAACTCTACATCGTCCAAGGTCGATAGGTTTATCCAAACAAGGGTGAAGTGATTCGGTATCCAAGGTATCGATATCGTCTAGAAACACAATGTAGGTCTTGTGTAGGAACGTTCGGTATGTTCCAGTACACCAAATATTTTATCGGGATAAACGGCATGGCAATAGGCAAGGTATGGTTGTTAGGCTAAAACAACATAGGTAACACAAAGTATAGTGAGTACATAACGTCAATGGTCACACCAAGTAGGTCAGATTTAGGTAAATAGGTCATGGCATGGGTAAGGCGAAGGTATAGGTAAAATAACAACTCCTAAGACACAACAAAGGAGATGTAGGAGTAGGTTGAGCTTGTAGGTATGGTTCAATGGGTGGCTGGAATGATAAAAGGTGTGTTGGCACTAATGGTTGTAGGAAAAAAGCAACTTAGCAAGGCCAAAGATTTATAAGGCTTGACTGATGTCGGTTATAGGGTGACCAACATCGATTGGCTAGGAAAAAATAGGACTGCATCACCAAATCAAAGTTGGGTTTATAAAACAAAAATTCCGTATTTTACGGAATCATTGTTGTGTTGTGACTTTGGAGAAAATGACAAAGTTGTTTGACTTTTTGCTACTTTTTTCAAGAGAGAAGGATAGGGCATTGTACCTAGGCTGAGGTGGAGAGTACGAGTTGGTGAGAGGAGCTAGGGAGATGGGTCCATGAGCTCGGGGGATTGATTTGATTGGTTGGATTAGAGGAGTGGGTTTTGGTGATTTGGGCATGGCAGAGGCGTAAGAGGGTTCGGTGGGCCACTGGTGCAGTGGCCAAACATACCACCACGCCAATGGAATCACGATGAGGTAAAATTTGATCCCGATTTGCGCTTGTTAGTTGGAATATTTGTAGAAATTGGTTTGGGTAGAAACGGGTTTGGGTAGGAATTAATTATGAATTTGGAAGTAAAATTGATGAAATGGGAAGGGTAGGAAGTCCAATGTGGGTTAAATATGGGTAGGGGGAAAGCTAGGGAGGTTTGGGTAGGATAGGGTAGGTTGATAGGTTAGAATGGTCAAATTGTGGAAAAAATGGGGGAGGGTTTTGTGGGTTTGGCGGGTTTGGTGGGTTAGGCGGGTTTGATCAGTATGCGCGACAAGAATCCGACGTTGGTCAAGGGTAGCCGACGTTGGTAAGCTATAGCATCGAATCGGTCAAATAGTAGATGACCGATGTCGATCATGATGGACCAATGTTAGTCACCAGTGACCGAGGTTGGTCGGCTTTTGAGGAAAAATAGGTCGAGAAAGGGTTATGGTGGGAGGGAAAGAGAAAGAGAGGTTGTGAGGTATAAATGTAAGTGTGTTGAGAATGGGTAGGGTAAAATGTATATATGATACGAGTTGAGGGGTGGGAAAGTGGGATGGGAAAAAGGGGTAGGTCGTTAGGGTTGCATAGGAACTAAATAAGAAGAAATTTGGGAATAGGTTAGTCGGGTAAGTGATATGGTAGGTATGGTCAAGTTTTAATGATGGTGTGGTTTGTTGGGTGCAGGCTAGGGACCAGTTGTGGATGAGAGATAGAGTACCACCTTTGTTACTATCGGTATGAGGGAGCATGATGACAGAGAGGAGTGGTGTCACATTATAGATGTCAACCTTATTGGGGTCAGACGGTATAGGCACATAGTTTGGGAGCCGAGCTTGATGGTTGCACTCATCAATAGATGGGATTCAATGACCAACACATTTCATCTACTATTGGATGAGATCACAGTCACCCTAGAGGATGTGTACAGGATCTTGTAGTTACTGATAGTGGGGACATAGGTGTATTCTACTTATTCGGGGTCATAGGAGTTGATGTTGACAGTGTTTGGAGAGGGGATGGCAGAGATGAGGTTCCATAACACGAGCTTGAGCTATGAAGAGATATACGCGGCCCATCCTGAGGAGATGAGGCTAGTGGTCCTGATTATGGAGGTAGTGTGTTGTTTTACACTGCTAGATGGGAGGGTGGAAGATTCCCATGGGCACTGATGGGGGTTCTCCATGATATGATGGAGGATAGGACTGGTTTACTTGGGTACCAACATACTTGGTGCAGCTATACAGGGAGCTATGGGCCTACAGGCGGTTGTAGAGGTTCAACTTGTGTTGCACCTTTCTCTTACATTGTTAGGCATACGAGCACATCGTATGTGTGCGTCCAGTTGGTATGCCTCGACTAGATGCATTCGAGGCGGGCTTTGTTTGAGTAGGCTATAGGCGTTGGGTGCCTATTGTTAGAGAGTGCAGGGTTGTCAGGGCTACTCACGACGCGTGGCATATTATAGGTGGGCATTGGAGGGATTATCTAGTGTTGACATCATTTGGAGGCCATATGTTGGCTTCCCTTCATACAAGTAGATGGTGGTGGAGATGGACGAGTTACAGCTGACTCGGAAGATACATGTATGTTGTGTTGGTGAGCACGAGATGATACTTGTAGATAGGGTCAGGCGACAGTTTGGGCTGCCCCAAGATGTGCCACCACCGTTCCCTCAGTACATGAGGGATGACGTGGAGAGGCCTATGCCTCTACCACGGTGACATCACCGGCCAAGGCGCAGGAGGAGCAAGCAGTGGACCGATAGATTGATGATGTTGGGGTTACAGATAGGTATAAGCAATGGTGGGTAGTCCAACTATGAGCAACACCACCTAAGTTAGGGAAGTCAGACTTGCTACCCTTACAGTTTAGAGGGACACGTTGCAGGGTAGGTCACACCCTATAGGCCCAAATTACAAGTTTACAGGGGTAGTTGATAGGGTCTGAGACACAGTGGCGAGATTCACAGGCCCAGATTTCCCAAGGACACTCACCCGCATAGGGTGGAGATGGAGACGGGGGACAAGTTGCCACCCTACATGCATAGATAGCAAAGTTACGGTCGGTTGCCACCGGACGAGCCCAGATTGCGGCCCTATAGGCCCAGGGGCGCAAGCACGAGCACCATGACAGATCGAGGACAAGGTCCCCAGTGCACAGCAAGCTGATGAGCCGGGTCCCATCGTACAAGCATACGATGTCGGGACCGATGGTACCACCACAAATAATACCGATGGCCAAGTTTAGGGATGCCCTGAGTGAGGCGCGGTATTATCAAGACCATCTGACTATCGCAAGGATAGATGTCCCCTCATATGTAGAATACAAAGCACAATAGGCCTCGAGTGAGAGGACCAGATCTCGCACGCATAGTGTGTTGGAACATAATGATTAAGTGGTTTGGTCAACCCTTAATATATATGGGTCCATCACTAATATATAGGTTAATATTTAATAATATGAAATATTTCTATTTCTATTATTAAATATGTTAACCTAGGTATATACTTTAGGTTAAATATTTAATATCATGAAATGATTATATTTCTAATATTAAATATTATAAACCTAGGTGTATGTGTCAACCATTTTAGGTTGAAAAGGTGGGTCGGGAGACATACCCGATCACCTTATATAAAAAGGACTTTAGGTCCTCATTTGATATATTTGAGAAATATATCAAAGGTGCAAATCAAGTGGTTTGATTTTACCCCGGTAAATAGGGTTTCAAAAGAGGAGGTGATCTTACTAGATGTAAAATAAGTTCTCTGAAGTAAAAGGTTATTTTCAAAGTGGTTTTTATCCTATTAGAGTTTTCCACTATAAATATTGTGTCACATGTGTTATTTATTTCATGTAAGTATTTCTTTATTTACTTATCTTATGATGTAATCTTTATTTAAATATTTATTGTAACATTATGTAATATGTAAGTTGATAAAATTTGTATTTATTAGAATCCTCAAATTCTAACATGGTAAAATTAAATAAATTAAGATCAAATGTTGTGTATTTTATTTATTTAATTTGTACGGATTTTTTCAACTAACCCGAAAGGGTATTTAAAAGTATTTGGTCCCCTTTTTTTGGAGATTGATATGTGCACAAGTGAAAGGGGCTTCAAATATTTACCTATGTAAAAATCACATACATAAAAAGAAATGATTTATTACTTGTATGAAATAATTTTCATGTTTTCTATAATTTCAAATGTTTGCAGTTAAATATTTCGGAAGGTAAATTCATACCCGTGTTCTTTGGTCCCCTCTAAAAGGATTCGATTTGAAAAACTATAGTTTATAGTTAATCTATAACTATATCCTATATAATTTGAAAACTATATTATTATTTTTAAATAAAAATATATATAATATATAATAAAGTTTATATAATAATTTATATAAACATCATATTAAAATTTATATAGTTTTGAGAAAAAAACTATATATTAAAAGCCTTAAACCATATTAAAATTACATGGGATTGAGGGAAGAGTCAACAAACCATATTCTAAGCCTAAGTTTAAATCATATTTAAACTTAACTTATAAATCTAGGCATATATAGTTTTAAAAAAAAAAAACAAACTTAAGTTTAAATCATATTTTATATATATAAACCGCTTAAAATAAAAAAATAATTATATTTGGTTTATATATGTTTTAAAAAAACCTAAGTGAATTTTTTTTTAGTAAGGGGCCATGTTTATTACTTGGCCATGAAGGGATTACTTTTTAAATCTTAATACTTATTAAATAAAACCTAACATGTGTCCCTAACCATTTATATTATCCATGTAAGAGGGCAGCCCCATTCATTTATATCTTATAGTTTATAAAAATTATATAAATAAACATATTTAAAGGTTTTATTTTATATAAGAGTGAGAATGGAGAATAAAATGAGATAATATATCGTAGAAATGTGGAACTCTCAAGTATAAATAGAAAATTTTAAAAAAAAAGTTAGTTTATTGGTGGCCCACGTGAAGTGTAGTAAATATTTATTAAAATATTGGTAGTTATAGCCACATAAAAGTATTTTGCAATATTTTCATAGCTTTAAATTTGTGCGGGGTAAAATTAAGAGTAAATGAAGGAATGAAACAAAGTTCATGAAAATAGGGATTTCAATTTATTTCATTGGTCCTGAAAATTATTTGTCCCCTCTGTAAAATATGCAGTTAATCTATACTCTCATAAATCTACTTGCACTTGGTAAAATTCTTTTAACCTGGTCTATGTCCTTTAAACCCCTTTAATAAGGGTTATGTGTTTTTATATAAAAAAATATACTATAGTTTATAATTTTTATGAACTATATGTTGTTTTTTATTTACATTCTATAAACTATATACCTTTTTTTTAAAGTGTATATATTTTTACATTATAAATTATAATAGGTTATTATAATGTATTAAAATATAACCTCCCTAATATTATACAAAAGAAGAAATTCTGGAATTTCACATTCGAAATACACAGAAGTTTTAGCTTCATTAAATTTGACTACCAAATGATCACATGAGACCAAACATAAGATAATATGACGGTCATTTAGACGTGAAATTTAAGCTCGTAGATTCTAGGAAATTTTCAATGTGTTAAAATTGACAATCAAATGACTATCACGACAAACTAAAAATAAGTCATTATGACAATCATTTAGACGTCAAATTTAAGTCGGTCGTGATCTTTGTCTATGTTTTTTTCAAAATTTGAAGTTGTTATGCAATCTTAGGGGTATCATCTTCACTTCTATATGGTCAAAAATATTTTTTATATAAATATAGGGTATAATGCAGAGCCCTTTATATTGTTGGTTATTATTTTGATCATGGGAGATTAATTAGTATGCATTGTCATGATCGGATTAGTTATGCTCAAATAGTTTCTTTAGATCTATAAAATTTATCTCTGATTCTATTAAAAGTGTTATTTTTATATCGATAAATATGTATCTAACTCTATGGTACATTATATATTATAATGGGGTGTGTTTTACAAATTTAGGAAAACAATGGCATCCAGCTTATTTCGTCTTGACAAAATTCGGATCCTGAATAAAACCAACAACAACATTTGAGTCAAAACAGAATTTATGGCGAGAAAACTCCTGACGATTGTTTCGGATCTCGAGGTTGCTCCCACCGGTCGTCAAGCAACTATAGATAACATGAATACATTCTTGTAATGAATACATGAGGCTCTTTCTATGATTCTACGCAATGTGAACGATGAGTACCTTCTACACATTGGTAATATCGAACATCCGAAAGAGGTATGGACACAACTAGAATCCATGCATGAAGGATACTTGGTATATCAAGGATAGTAATGAGAGTACAATAACTGAAGGAATTCAAAGAAATGGTCTGTATATTTTTTATGATTTCTCTTCTACATCTTATTTTATATCTCAAAGTTTGAATAATTCAAAACTATGGCATGAAAGGTTATGACATGTTAATTATCGAAGCTTATATGAAATGTCTAGATATAATCTAGTGAAAATTTTACATGTGTTGTCTTCTTCTCTTGAAGTTACTTCATTAAATGCTTCTAAATGATGGTTTTGATTCTGATTTAGTAAATGGTCATGATGATGTTTTGATGTTATAGATGTTTCTGAAACTATTATCTTCCTAGATAAGAAATTAAATTGGGCTCAATTTATGTTAAAAATTTCAAATCCTATTAATCTTAGGAAAATAACCAAGCCATCATATGTATCATGCATTAATTGTCTTGTATGAACATAAGCCATGAATTATTATAGAGTTTAGGTGGATATACAAAGTAAAATATAATGTTGATAGTAGTATTAACAAACATAAGGCTAGACTTGTTGCTAAAGGTTTCACTCAGAAACCCGGTATTGATTATGTTGAGACATTTTCCCCTGTAACTAAAATGAGTATTGTTAGGGCCTTATTTGCAATTGCCACTCAATTTAGGTGGGAAATCCACCAAATGGATAAGAAAAATACTTTTTGAATCAAGCGATTTAAAAGAAGAACTTTACATGTTTCAACCTAAAGGATTTGAAGAAATTGGTAAAGAAAACTATGTTTGTAAGTTAATAAATCATTGTATGGTTTAAAACAAGCTCTTAGAGCTTGGTATGCAAAAATTGTTTCCTTATTTAAACTATTAGGTTTTGTTAATTGTTCTTCTAACAATGATATATTCATTAAGCAATAAGACTCACATATTATCATTTCATGTATATATGTTGATAATTTGCTTATGACTGGTGATAATTCTAATTTAATTCATAGGATTAAAGATAAATTAAAGCAAAGATTTTTGAAATGAATGAATTAGGTCTCTCACATCATGTTCTTTGTATGATCAGTATTTTATTCTATTGTTATTTTTCAAAACACAATATACAACCATTATATTGAAAAGTTTCTTATGATTGATTGTAAACTATTTTCTACTTAATAGAAGTTGGAATAAATATTGATCTTAAATCTACATATAAAAAGGTTGATCATATTTTATATACGTTGTTAGTTGATAGTTTAATTTATCTAACTATAACTAGATCGAGATTTTTTTATACAATAAAAATTACTTCAAGGGTTATGAAGGAACCTTTTTAGAGATCATTGAATCTTGTAAAAATAATTTTTAGATATATTAAAGGAATAATCAATTATGGGTTACATTATACTAAGAATGAATATGTTATTTTATATAGATTTTGTGATTCTAACCATATTGATGTTGTGTTATAAAATATACTAGATATATGTTCAAGTTTTTATGGTGTAGGAACCATTACTTGGAACAAAAAATGTAATCAACAGTCTTTATTTCTTCTACTGAGGTAGAGAAGTACAATCAAAGAAGTAAAGAAGTCATGTGGCTACGGACTGTTGGTAGAGATACAAATGGAAGTTAAAGGAAGTATTCCTCTTCTATGCGGTGGCCAGAGTTGTATTACTTTTGATTAAGAAACCGGTTCAACATCAAAGACGAAACAAATTGAGATACATATACGCTTCACCCGTGAGAAGGTGCTAAGTGATGACATAAATCTCAAGTTCGTGTTGACTGAAGAGCAGATTGCTGACATCTTCACAAAGTCCCTGAGTGCTGCAAAGTTTTGTCACTTTCTTGAAAATCTTATATTGTCAGAGTTGCCATTGAGGGGATTGTGCATGACAATATAACCTCTTAATGGAACTTAGTTTTTATAAAAATACCTTTGGAAATTTGTAAAATACCTTCGTGCAAGTATAAAAAAATACCTTGGGCAAGTGTAAAAGACCTTCGGGTATGTATACCTCCTTAGCTTTTTTTTTTAGAAAGAAGTGTAGAAAGATCTTAAAAGAGGTTTTCAGAAACTCTTTAGTGATATTGAGTTTACTTGTAAACATCTAGTACAAGCATATTGTTAAGGAGGTCCTTAGTTGTAAAAAGCTCCTATATGCTTGGGTCCTATAAATTTTATGAGAAACTGTGAGAACATGTAAAATTCACAAATCATACTTAGTCACCGATCATGGGATGATCTTTGGGATTCTAAATCCTTTTGTACCAAAGGTAAATTGAATATGATGAAAGTGTTATAATTCCTTCAACCGATATGCTAGCCCAAAACCTTTATGCTTTAAGGATAGTAAATCTTGTAGTGTACCACGGGCGGTAATCTATTTGCATATGTTATGTTATCCCACTTAACATTAAGAGGGAGTGTTGGAACATAATGATTAAGTGGTTTGGCCAACCCTTAATATATATGGGTCCATCACTAATATATAGGTTAATATTTAATAATATGAAATATTTCTATTTCTATTATTAAATACGTTAACCTAGGTATAAACTTTAGGTTAAATATTTAATATTATGAAATGATTATATTTCTAATATTAAATATTATAAACATAGGTGTATGTGTCAACCATTTTAGGTTGAAAAGGTGGGTCGGGAGACATACCCGATCACCTTATATAAAAAGGACTTTAGGTCCTCATTTGATATATTTGGGAAATATATCAAAGGTATGCAAATCAAGTGATTTGGTTTTACCCTTGGTAAATAGGGTTTCAAAGGAGGAGGTGATCTTACTGGATGTAAAATAAGTTCTCTGAAATAAAAGGTTATTTTCAAAGTAGTTTTTACCTTATTAGGGTTTTCCACTATAAATATTGTGTCACCTGTGTTATTTATTTCTGTAAGTATTTCTTTATTTACTTATGTTATGATCTAATGTTTATTTAAATATTTATTATAATATTATGTAATATGTAAGTTGATTGAATTCGTATTTATTAGAATCCTCAAATTCTAACATAGTGCGAGAGTACATGGTGTCGGCGAGCCCACAAACAGCGGGGAGAGGCGACTAGCTCACGAAGGCCGACTCCAACCGCAAGCCGAGCGGGGGATGGCTAGACCCATACAGGGCGAGATATGGTGACAAGGTGTTGCGGCTGGGTGGAGGAGGAGGAGACAGATGAGACTGGCATGGACATCAGGTGGGGTGACGATTAGTCACCCTATATGTTCAGGATATATATTTTTGTATATGTTGATTTGTATCGGCCTGCGTGCCGAAGATAGCGATGATGTACATGAGAGTTTTTGAGATTTTTTATTATTATACTAGCTTGAGTGCCGAAAATGGTGAGCTTGTATATGAGAGATTGATATACATGTATGTATTTGTATTGGCGTACATATGTATTGATTTTATCTTTTGTGCACATATGTATGGACACACAAATTCTGATGATTTTTATATAGAGATGGTGATATTCATGGTATGATGTTGGAGTTATGTGTGTAATTTCCAGTGTTATTATTTATGTGATGGAAACTAGGTGGATTAGGCATGGTGGAGTCATGAATGTTGGTTTAGGCATGTTTTTAGTTAGGTCATTTAGGCATGGTGGAGTCAAGTCGGTTAGGCGTGGTGGAGTCAGGTCATAGGTATGGTTGAGTCATGGTTTATGGTTTTGATTTAAGTTCGAAGTTGTTGGTAACATGGAAGACAAATGATGATGGTGATAACTGTTATGGTTTAAATTTCTAAATATTTGCTATGGTGAAAATATAAAAATGATAAATGAATGATTTGATGAAGTGGTAAAAATGTTTGTTAATTGGTGCTTGTTTGATTTAATTTCCAATTGTTGATATAAAATGGAAACTAAGGTAAAGCGTGAATAGGAAAGTGAAGGGGAAATTGGTTATGGTAAAGAGTGGTCGAGCTAACCTCTAAGGGCCCCATGCCCTAAGAGTGTTGCCTACATAGCCCCAGCGAAAAGGGGCCTCAAGCCGATGTAGTTCTCCCATAAGCTAGGGAATAATGTGATGAGGTAGAGGAATGGGTTGGTAGGTTTTAGGTATGATTGAGTGTAGGTCATAGGCATGGTTGAGTCGTTTAAATGTAGGTGTCGATGGTCTGGTCTTGTATAGGATAATCAATAAGTAATGAGGAAGGTGAATGGTAAGAGGTGGTAAAAGAACCGCTTAATTGATAAGAACCCTAATGAGTCTACCATACCCAAGATGGGCTTATGAATGTAAGACCCTAAAGGCGTTGCATAATGGACTATTCTAAGGGTGAAGAAAGTCACATGATCATGAAATGTCATAGTTGTGGCAAGTCCCTTGAGCAGAGAGAAAATTTGGGTGAAAAGGCAATGAGGTGAAAATAGGTGGTTTAGCGTAACTTAGTGTACGACAACATGTTTACCTAGCAAGAAACCCATGATCAAAAATAGGAAAGTCCATGATGAAAAAGTTATCATTTTCTTCATTTTTTTTTTTTTTTATAGACTGATCGATGCGGGAAGTCTTTATATGGGATGATATATTATCTCCTTGAGGTCTTCGTGAAGCTGATCAATGCGGGAAGCTTCTAAATATTTTATTATATTTTTGCAATGACTTTATATAGTTGTCCTTTAAGGGAGCAATCTATTCTATTATAGCGGCGAGATAGAGAGAAGATATGTCCCTTTTGAGGGAGTCATCTTTTGCTAGAATTTTGACTCAAGGAGTTGAATCCCATTTTTTTTTGGATGTTTAAGTCATGGACAAGACTATAGAGGAAGATTAGGTTCTTGTTTAGAAGACAAAACCATAGCACATAGAGGTTAACTATGAAAGAGGTGGTTTCAGTGATGAACGACCATGGGATTCCATCTTTAAAAAGATGAAAAGTATCCATGAGAATCATGCTATGAGTAGAGCCGTGGTACTCATATTGAAGATAAGGCTGAAAGGTGACGGGTAATCACATGATTCTTGTTTAGTCGTTGATCCTCAAAAATGGGTAATATGGAAGGTGAACAATGCTCAAGGGACGAGCGGTCAATTGATAGAAAAGTGATATAGGACTTGATGTCAACAATAAAATGGTCAAAGATGCAAGGCATTGAGGGGCTCAGGTTTGGTTTACCTTCAGTGAAGACAAACGATAAGCACCTGATCCATAGGCATGGGTAACGATATAGGGTCCAAGCCAATTAGGAGCAAATTTGTCCCATTTACTTTTCTCTTCTTTGGTTACATGTTGATTTTCCTTCGAGGAGGTCACCGACCTGAAAGGTTTGTTCATGGACACGTTTTCATAGGCACGCTTGATACATTTTTGGTAGATTTGGAGATGGTCAAGAGCATTGAGATGACGTTCATCTAATAACTCAAGTTGTGTTAAACGGTCTATCAAAAATCATCATCGTTGAGCATGTCTTGTAGTGAGATGCGGAGAGATGGAATCTAGACTTCGAGAGGAAAGACAGCCTCGGTACCATAGACCAAGAGAAAAAGGTGTGGCAGCAATCGAAGTGTGAATACTAGTGCGATAATCCCATAAGGTGAAAGGAATGTGCGTATGTTAATCCTTGCCAGTATCATCAACTACTTTCATAAGAATTTTGTTCAAGGTTTTATTGGTTGATTCTACTTGGCCATTGGTTTGTGGGTAATAAGGTGAAGAGAAACTGAGTTGAATGCCAAAATCATCACAAATCTTTTGTAGGGTTTTGTTTTTGAATTGCTTTCCATTATCAGTGATGAGGTGGTGAGGAACACCAAAGCGACAAATGATGTGGTGGTTGATGAATTCACATATTTTCTCAAGCTTTTGTAGAAATGAGGGGAATGGCTTCTACCCATTTAGTGTAATATTCAATAGTGGTTATAATCCATTGATGGTGTTGTGAAGAATGGGGATTGATCTCTCCGACAAGATCCAAGCCCCATTGAGAGAAAGGCCAAAGGTCTCGTGACGACTTATAAGGCATGACTAGGTGTGTGATGAAGATTAGCATGTTGTTGGCATTTCACACAACGTTTGACATAGTCACAACAATCATGGTTTAGGGTTGGCCAATAATAGCCAAGGTGAAGAATGTGTTTAGCAACAACTAAACCACTAAAGTGACCTCCACAAATTTTGTCGTGAACTTCCTTGATGGTGTAGGGAATTTCAGAACTTGTAAGGCATCATAAGAGAATACCATCGAAGCTGTGCTTATAAAGGAGACCACCCATGATGACATAGCGAGAGACACTTTTAAGAAAGGCACGTTGTCCATTACGAGTGAGATCGGGAGGTAGAATGGAAAGGGAAAGATAGTCTGCAAACTACTTATACCAAAGGTCACGTGGGTCGGTGCATGGTTCCGATGGAGTGGACCTCACAAGGTAAATAAGAGGGTGATTGTAACCTTTGTATTGTGACAAAGATTTTAGAGTCGGCAAGCGAAGCGGGTATCTGAGAAGCCAGAAGGCCATGGTATCCACAAATTTATTGGTAGAATGTGGGGTGGTTTGAAGTTCATAATGGTCAAAGGTAGTCAAAAGTATGTCTACATGATGCTTGTACTTTTGAAGTATTTCATTATGACAACTGGTATATACCATTGACTTGATTTACAACCAATTGGGAATCACCAAAGATATTGATTGACTTAACATCTAAGGCATAAGCAGCCTAGAGACCCAATACGAGTGCTTCGTATTTGGTGATATTGTTTATACAATCAAAATCTAGTTTGAAAGATAAAGGCATGGGTTCACCGCTAAGAGGAATGAGGATAACACCAGCCCACCCCATGTTGACATTTGGAACCATCAAAGAAGAGGGTCATTTGGTAAGTGGTATCATCCAAGGAGAGGGTAGTAATGGATTCATCTAGGAAATCAAAGTTAGAGGTTGATTTCCGAAAAAGAGGTGTGTCTGCTAGTTGGTCAGTGATGGTTTGGCCTTTGATAGACTTTTGATGGATGAATTCGAGGTCAAGGTTAGCAAGAAGCATGAGCCAACATGCGTGCACACGTTGATGTTGGTAGGGTTTGGCATACATGTAATGTAAGGGGTCAATATTGGTGATGAAAAAGGTTTTGTGGTTGAGCAGGTAATGACGAAGCTTGGTGGTGACAAAAACTAAGGCTAAGAAAAGTTTTTCATGGGTGTATCTAGTTTCATAGTCTAAAAGGGTATGGCTTATGTAATAAACCACTTTCTCTTTGTGTTTGCTCATCATGTGAGTGAGCATGGCACCTAAGGAATGGTCAATGGTGGAAATGTATAGGTAAAAGGGTTGGTCATCCTTAGGAGGAATGAGCACTGGTGGTTGAAGAAGGTATTGTTTTAAGGCATCAAAGGCTTTATGGCATTCATCATCCCATTTGAATGAGATGTCCTTCTTGAGGAGATGATGAAATGGTTGACAATGGTCGAAAAGCTGTGAGATAAAATGATGAATTAGATTACAACTTACCTTACAAGCTTTGAAGTTGATGAGATTAGTAGGTGGAGGCATTTCTAGAATAGCCTTTACTTTAGCAGGATCAACTTCTATGCCACACAAAGAAATGATGAAACCAAGGAGTTTTCCTAAAAGTACCACAAAGACACACTTCTTAGGTTGAAGGTGAACACAATACTTGATGAGGCGATCAAAGATGACCTTAAGGACTATCAGGTGTTCGGTCAATGTTTGGATTTGGAAAGAAGGTCATCTACGTAATCTTCAATATGTGATGCATGATGTCATGGAAGATATAAGTCATGGCTCAGTTGATATGTAGCACCAACATTTTTAAGGCCAAAAGGCATGACTCGATAGCAGAAGGTCCCCCAAGGAGTGATGAAGGTAGTTTTGTGTTGATCTTTTGGAGTGAGTAATATTTGATTATAACTCGAGAAACCATCCATGAGTGATAGCATCTCATGGTGGCGGTGAGATCAACTAGTTGGTCAATTCTTGGTAGGGAAAATCATCTTTGGGACAAGCTAGGTTGAGGTCACGAAAGTCCATGCAAATGTGAGTCCCCCTATTGCTTTTGTGATAGGAATGATGTTAGAAATCCATTGGGGATAGTCAATGGGTAGGATGAAGGAAATCGAGAGAAGGCGTTGAAGTTCTTCTTTGACCAAAAGAGCAATGCGAGGATGCATTTTCCGTAAGCTTTTGTTTTATGGGTTTGGCATTAGGAATGGTTACGATATTGTGGACCATGATTTTTGGGTCAATACCGGGCATATCGGCATAGGACCAAGAAAAAGCATTGCTATGGTCCCGGAGGAAAGAGGTAAAAGCTTCATGTTTAGCAACATCTAAAGACTGACCTATCTTTAGAATGTGCGGGTCATCCTGAGTATTAATGTTGATTTTGATAGTTGATTCATTCAACATGGTTTACATCTCAGAGGGTAACGACCGGAATATAAGAATCTTCCACACCCAGATAGGTGAGGATAGACTCATCATCCTAACATTGAATGACGTTAATAGAAGGTGTATCATCATCGATCATGTCAGGATATAGGAAGGGAAGAGAAGAAGGAACCTCGCCATCGCGTTGATAGGTTAGAGGTCCCAGGGAAATCGTGTTTACAAAAAAAAAAAAGGAGGAATAGATTCGGGATCTATGGACTCCATGGGTGAAGATGGTGACATTGGTGAATGGGGTGGAGAAGGTTTGTCTTCCTCAATGAGGTCGATGTGGGCCTTCTTGGAAGGTGATGCGGAAAAGCCAATGCCACTACGATCATTGTGTTTATGGGTGGTACATGAAATGACAGTATGGCGGCCTTGTTCATAAAAATCGAAGCCAAATCCTTTCCATGCACAATGGTGAAGGAAAGTGTGGGTGAAGCGGTGGTTAGTAAGGGATTGGAGGTCAGATGAAAATGGTCATGTTTGGGATGGAGGTTCGGGTGAATAAGTGGCAGTGTCAAGTCCCCCATATGTTAGGTTAGTGCGAAGGTGGGGAGGACCATAAGGAAAACCTCACCTATGCGGTAGTCATAACTAGGGTGTTGGCATGCAGTTTCCATACTCTTGCGGAGTGAGGAATGTGTCGATATTGTATAGGTGGTACTCCCCCAGAGTGAGGCATTGAAAAACACCTTCTAAGGGATCAATAGTCGATATGTGGGTGGCGGGGATAGATGACTCACTAGATGATTGGGTAGGAGGGGTAGTGGTTGGTTGGGAATCAGAGGGTCGTAGCTGCAGAGGCTGAGGTGGCAGTAGGAATAGAAGAGTTAGATGTGGGAGAGGTGGCGGCAACATTGGTGGATGGGATCGTGGGTGAAGGAGAAGTGGGGGTAGTGGCAAATGTCTTGACCGGTACAAGTACATCATTGGGCCGGTATAACATGTTACAAGTTTTGAATGGCGATGGGTCGGCGGGGATGGTATAGTTATGTCCTTCATGTTCAATTTTACACATGGTGTAAAGTTGAAGGGACACAACCCATAATGCATGAATCCAAGGTCTTCCAAGAAATAGGTTATATTGGAACTCCCCCTCTAAGATGTAGAATAGTTTGGGATAGTGCGAGGGCCTACGTAAACATGAAGGATAATGGTGCCAAGGGTGGAGGTAATGGCGTCATCATTGAAGGAGCGTAACATGATGGGGGTTATTATGCATACAATTAGAAGGGATACACATTTGATTGTATGCGTGGGAGGAGATGATGTTAATGCTAGCACCACCATCGATCATGACGTGTCGTACATGTATGTTATCGATATAGATGGAAATGAATAGGGTGGGATCAGGGTCATCTAACTGGAGAGGTACAATCTCCTCATCAGAGAAGTTGAGGGTAAAAACTTGAGGAGTGGGCATGGGGGTAGAAGAAGGAGATGATTTGGTTAGCGAGGCCACGTGGTGAGGGGTAATAATGGAGGCCACTGGTGTGGGGTCATTGGGTAAAACTTCAATGGATTGTAAAACCTCGATAAGGGCTTGTCATGGGATTCGAAGTTTGGATGAGATCATACAAAGACATCTTTAGAGGAGACTGATGTAATTGTTTTATCATTATGCGATGGGTGACCCCATCAGAGATAGGGTATGTAGGTCCACGGATGGTGATTTTGGGTGCGGGTGCAGATGGTATATTGGGCATAGGGTTGGTTGATGGGCTAGTTGCTTTTTCTTTTCCTTTGTCTTTCTGAGCGCGGGTAGCAACGTGAACCATGTTAATCTGAGGGGAGGTGGATGGAGAGGGTGTGTCATGAAAGGTATAATGACATGAGGAAAAATCCTAGTGGTGGATAAGAGCCTTGTGAAATGAGTAGGGCGCACTTGACATTTGGGTGGTGATTTGGCCAACTCTCTAATACGGACCATGTTGATCTCAAATTTTGGAGGTGGGAAAAATGGTTGTGGGGGTGGAGATATTGATCATTGAATGGGTAAAGGATGATGATGTGTGGTGATAGGTGAAGGTGGAACATGGTCCTCATCAAGAAGGTCATCATCGTCAAAATTTTTTTTAGGAGGAAAAAGTTGGAGAAGAATGGTCTTTAGAGCCTTACAATTTTCTACATCATGTCTTGGCACACGATGATAGGCACAAATCTTGGTTTCATCAAACCCTTTTGGTTTGGGTTTGAGAGGATCGTAAGGTCGAAGCGGTGGTAATGTGATGATGGAAGTCTCTAAGAGATTGGTTAAAATGTTGGCGTAGGACCCCACTAACGGATCACAATGGGAAGTGAGTGTGGGTTTGGGTAGAGGTGTGGATGATTGTGAGGGAAGAGGCTTTATAGGAGGGGAATGGGTTGGTCTACTTGATTTGATAAGTGGTATGGTCTTATGTTTTATTGGCATCTGCTTGGGTAAAGGTGGGGTAGAAGAGCTGGTGATGGAAGGTTTTGTTGGTTTGACTACCTTATTGGAGGGTAGTGGATTCTTATCTTTGGGTTGCACCTTCTTGGGTAAAGGTGACACAGGGAGTACGGATGTAGAAGGGAAAGAAGATGGTGGAAGAGGATGGGTTACCCATGGGGAAACCAGTTGTGGTGGAGGTGGTTGGTAGAGGTTGGGTAGAGACGGCATTGTTGAAGTCGTATAGGAAAAGGTTGGGGTTATAGTAATTGGTGGAGGTATAGGTGGCAAGAAGTGCATGGGTGAGGGTGAGGGTGTTTGGTTTTGGGTGAATGAGGTGTAACGAAGGCTCATGATGTAGTAGTAGGTTGTTTAGCTTTTGACTTGGCCTTGGGTAGGAGATTGTTTGATCAAGGTTGATGGATGGGGCCCTAGGATGGACGGAAGGGGGAAGGTGACAAAGGTGTGGTAGGCGAGACCGGTGTATGCGGCCTAGAAGGTTGGGTTTTCCTTTTAGGGGGGGATAATGTTGGTGCGGGCTTGGGAAGATGTGGCTAAGTCCAATTTGATAGGTGGGTGAGTAAGGCTTGATGTTGGCATGACACCCAAAGTAGTGATGGGTCTAGATACGGGTGAGGAGATAGGTGTGGGTAGGTTTTGAGGTTTGGGAATGGTTTTAGTTGTGGGTAGAGGTTTGGATGTAGGTAGGGATGATGAAGAAGAATTTGTTTCAATAGGCATGGTCAATGTTGATTTGGTTGCTGAAAATATATTTGGGTAGATCGTGGAAGTATCTTCAGGAAACATTTGCATTTGGGTCAAAATGAGGGAGCGAAGACGTCCCAGAGCATGGAATGATCAACGTAATCCAAGCGATCAACCAGCCGTGAAAATGGGACTATTGAAGAAGAGGATGGAATTGGTTGGGTGGCAATCCCTATAAAATATGTCTGTGAGATAGGGAATTGGCTAGCCTCGACTCTATAGGTAAAAAGAGCCGAGATCATGTCAATGGGGTTCTGGGATGCTTGAGGGGGAACTTCCCCAACAGGTAGTGGCATGTCTGACGAGTCTCCCATGGGTAGGAGAGATAATAGGTGGGGTGATGTAGACTTCATCCTTGGTGGAGGAGAAGATGATGATTCTCCTGTGGATGGGAGAATTAAAAGTGTTGATTGTTCGGTAGGTTGTGAGGTAGATGGTGAAATGGCATCGGTAGAAGGTGTGGGTTCCTCCATGAGAGTAGGGGAGATGAGGGGGACTCCTCTGTGGGTGAAGGAGTAGAAGTGGTATGCTCCTCTGTGGGTAGAGGAGCTCATGCCAAAATTTCCTCAATAGATGAAGTAGGTAGGTTTTGAGGAATGGTTGGTATGATATCAAAAATCATGTGGACTTCACGACATTGTTTTCGCTGGATGAAGGTTCACTATTTTGATTAGATGATGGTTTATGATTAGGGAATGAATTTTTAAAGATGTGCAAATTTTGATTTGTTGCGCATTCGGGTTGTCCACGACAAGGTCTCCATTATCTATCATCTCTTGGACAATGTTCTTAAAATTTATGTAGTTACCATCACTATGGCCTTTAATGCGATGGTAATTACAGTAGTCATGTTCTTTATACCATGCAGGCATAGGATGGGCAGGATCAAAACCTGTATGAGGTTTTATGGGAGGAAGTGTAATGGCTCCAGCTTTAAGAAGATTTTCCAAGACTAAAGAATAGGGCTCTCCAATCGAAGTGTACTTCCATTTTCTCCTTGGAGTTGAAAGGCTTGGATAGGAGAAAGATTGGAAGAAGGTTGGGCTTGATTAGAAGGATGAGGTGGTCCCACCTTGAGGACTACCATGTTGGCAGATCCTTTGGGCTTTGAATAGTTACTTTTGGGGTTTTGAAGATGAAGAAGAGTCATTTGATTTGAATGGGGTGTTCTTGTTTCATAATTGGATTTTCTTTTCTTCAATGGCATGCAAATTTCTAGTTTTGTGCCATGGTGAATGCTTCATCAAAGGTTTGGAAGGTTTGTACTTGCAGAGTTGGTGAGATGTGTCTAGCACAAGCTCTAGTGAACAACTCAATAAGTTCAGTCTGAGGTAGTTGAACGTCAATTGGTTAATAAGACTCCGCTAGCGGGCAACAAAATCTATGATAGATTCATCTTCATACTATCGGGTTGAATAGAGATCGGTCATGGTGACTTTCTTGGTAACATTGATTGAAAAATGGTCTAAGAAAGCTTGGGCTACTTGATTAAAGGAATAAATGGAATGTCGAGGTAGTCCACTATACCAATCCAATGTTGGTCTTGTCAAGGACATTGGGAAGGTTCGTAGGAGCAAAGCGTCATCGTGGGCGATTAGGTAGCACCCATGTTTGAATGACCACAAGTGTTGTTGTGGGTCTTCTTTACTATTGAAGTGATTGAATTTAGGCATTTCCCAATGCACATGGTAGGGACGAATGGGAATAGATGGATGGATAGGCTCATTACATATTTCATCATAAGTTAAAGAATTACGGGAGCTAGAAATAGATGCTTCTAAGGTCTACATCTTTTCCATCATCATTTTAATGAGGTCGTTAGTAGGTTGTGATGAATGGGTGCCCCTATGAGAAAAAGGGGTTGATGTTGAATGTATGAGGTGGGTGGTATGCTAGTGTATGGTGGCGTTGAGTATGAGAATTACGCATGGAGGAATAGATGTAGGTGGCACATAGCCAAAATAAGCGATAGATGAGGTCGGGGTTGTTGGTAGTATGTGTAAGTGGGTGGGGTAGTCGTAATAACTCTAGTGGTGATTGGGGGTAAGGACTACGGGATAGAAAGGACGAGGTTTTGAAAAGGGTGTAAGTTTCACACACACTAGAGGTGGTTGTGATGCAATAGGTATATGTGAGGTGGCGGGTGCAGATGGGGCTATACTTAAAGTGTTTTGGAGGGACAATTGATGTCGCGGGTGCGATAGATGATGTAGATGCTTGCAGTTATAGCGGTTGTGGGATCTAGCTGAGACACCACATGTGGTAAAGTGGATGATGGTAGCATTGAGCTGGTGTTAGCTGAACGTGAGAGGTGGGTGCGAGAGTAGGAGGATAGATACGGGCATGTCCATATATTAACTATCTGAGGGAATCCCAGGTGGAAGAATGAGCAAGGTAGTACTGGAGGGCAGCGTGGGATTCTAGTCGAGGAGTCTTGCGAACTCCTCATCATCGGTAGTGATGGGGATAAGCTGAGTCAGATCCATAGGTGACAGGATGGATGGCGGTGATGGACTAGGTGGGAGTGGTGACAGCTGGCGTGAAATATGAGGGCATTAGTTTGGTTGCGAGTCAACACCATGTGAATAAATGTTGACCTAGTAAGACTATATTTTGTAAATGACACGAAAAAAAGGGGATGGAAAATAATTGATTATGAGAGGTGAATTGGTAGGTGTTTTGATTAAAAATCAAAATAGAAAACCACGCGTTAGAAGCAATATTTGAATAAGTGATCCGATGATGTCACGATGCGATGTCGATTCTTGTGGAAAGTGACAGTTTGAGCAAGTGAGTAGAAAACTGGGGAAAGTCAACTGGGAAGCTATATTTAGTCAATAATATCATAATGCAGAGGATATGGTGACATCCAGAGATTTTAAATGGAGAAGAAGATGAGATTAGTGCTCTTTGGGTAAACTGACCAAAAGCACAAGGAACCGACACCGGTTAGGTAAACCAATGACGGTCAGATGTAAACCGATGTCGGTTACTGTGAAATCTGTAGAATGAAGAAAATTTTGTTTTTTGTGAATTAAGGTTGAATGAGATACCAACCCAAAGTCTGAGTATGGTAAAAATGAGTCCTGACACACTCAGAAAACTAGAATACACCAACTATGATTATGGAGTGTGAAAGGAAAGAAAATGGAGAATACGACCTCACACCTCAAAATGCAAGTCAAGCACAAAGCTAAGAAAAACACGTAATCCTACAAGTGAATTTAGTGTGTTTAGCTTATGTTATTTAAAGACTGACTCATGAATTTAGAATAGAGTTTTTGGTTGGGAAGGCTTCCTACGAAGAAGGAAATTCTAAAGGTGAGGTTTCAGGTTATGTTTTGGCGGGGTGGGCCATTCTCTGAGGTGATGACTAGATAGAGATAACTAGTTGGGTGCCCACTTATCAATCCTCTGATCATGTGATCATTGACAGACTTCTTAGGGTGGGATGTTGTTTAAGAAGATGTATATATTCCAATTTGTGCAGTTTGGCAAAGAGAGAGAAGAAAGAATGTGCTTTCTACGATTCAGTTGTGTCAACCATCAGTTGGTCATGACTTCCAGCATATAGGTTGCCCTCAATTTTAATGTGAGATATAATGCAATAAATTAGAATGCCATGCAAGTGTTTTAAACCCAAATCAAAATGTGATATTCGATGTAGCAAGTAATGAACAGAAGAGGGATGCTCTTTCACTAATGCAATACTAATGAAAGAAAGAAATATTCTTTTTAAAGCACCAAAACACGATTGCTTTTAGACAATAGAAAGAGGGGAAGATTCCAGAGAAGAAAATTAATGTGGAAGCTTTTCAAAAGGGAAAAAACACACAAATTTCACCTAGGAATGAATAAAATGCAAAGAACCCCTGATGGGTCCCATAGGCATGCCAAAATGTTTCACCATTTTCTTTATGGATTTGACAAAATAGATAAGGGTATGGGCCAAGGAGGAATACTTGTTGTGATGGTCGGTTTAAAGGTTATGTGCGCATTCTAACTTCTTGATCCAATGTTGATTGTGTGATCTTCCTTTTGGCTAGGAGGAACTACCTAAAATACAAAACAAGACCACAAAAGAGAGTTAAACAATATATGCTTTAGTGGGCTGCCTAGCGTGTGCTAGATCCAGGAAGTGTGGTACTTCCTTGGTGGCAGTCAACCCACTTGTTTAATACAACTTAATGCAAGAGATAGTGTAATAAATAAAATCCTACTATAGTTGATATGATTTAGGTATCTCATCCAAATACAATAAACAAATCTAATCTAACAGGCTAGGTTATGATCAGATCTGGAAGTAGGGTAGGTAGTCAAGGTGTTGGGACAGTCAGGGTCAGATTTTGGGTAGCTTGGGTCACTTGGATGTAGGTTATTAGGTTTTTGTTATTGGCAGGATTACCAAATACAGAGACCAACGTCGGTGAGGTATGACCAATGACGGTTAAGAGGAAACCGACGATGGTTAAGTCGGATGGTAGAAATTCAATAAATTGGGTTTTGGGGTTTTCATGAGATTGAACAGAGATGGAAAGGGGAATAGTTAGGTCTGTGGAGGTGTTGGGGTACTCAGAGGTATTCAGAATCAAGTATAGGTGATTAAATGATTGTGGGTGATGGGATGGTTGGGTTCACAGTAAGGTAACAAGGGTGGGATGAAAAATGCAAATGGATGTTGATAAATAGAGATGAAGAAACTTTATAATCTAGACAAGTATGAAATGATGCAGGTTAGAGATACACTTACTGGTATTTGCATATTTGATGGTTGGACAATGGTGATGGTTGATCGTGGAATGGTGCTCGGTCTTCTGAAGCGTAGTGCTTCCTGAATGCTACCATGAATGCAAAAATACCTTCAGATCAATCTTGGTGTTGGCTATGGCTATCTTGGATGTGTGAAAGGGCTCTGGTTCTTGCTTGCATGTAGATCTCCTTCATTCCAAAACTTCGAGAATGTGGCCAACCTCTCAAAACAAGGTTACCAAAATGAATATATGGTAACCGACGATGGTTTAGGGTGACCGAAGCATCGGTTTAGGGTTGACCGACATCGGTTAAGGTGGAAATCCTAGGTTTACTAAAAATGCCAGATCTTGGCAATCTTTTGGGCCAGCTCTGTCTATTCTTGCGGATCAAAATGGAATGTTACATTTTAATGAGCGGGAATGTGGTTAGAGGGAGAATAGGCATGTGATTTTAGGGTTGCACTAAGTCTTAGTTCATTAAGGTAGGTAGGACTAAGTCTTAGTTAGTTATGGTGAGTGAATATTGAGTCCTAGTAAAAGGGAAACATGCTAAAAATAGGTTTGTGATGAGGTGTCTAGGTGAGGTGGAAATTAGTTTTAATTAAGGTAATTAAATAATGGAATATTGTGAGCATGGGTCATTACTTTTAATTTTCAACAAAATCAATAGGGTTATAATAAAAATCTCAAAATGCCTTTTTCAAATTCCTAAATGAACTTTGAAAAATTATGATTTCCTCTAAACCTTGATCTAGTAACAAGGTCTACAAAATGAGTAAGAAGAAGATTGTTTCCAAGTCCTATAGTAAGCTAAAGAAAAGCAAAACTTTCTTGATATTTATCAAGCCCCTAACAATGTTGTTTATTATATAAAATTGCACAACAAGTATAATGCAATGCTTCAACCAAATATAATCAAATGTGTAACATATTGTCTAGTCTATATGAGTATCTACTTGATACAACTTTGTGCTAGAATGAATTATTAATAAAGAAATAGCACTTCAAACTACTTTATGTTCCATAAGTTTGTATTAATTTTTGTGCATTCACAATGAGACTTTTTCGTGTTCAATTAATTTCTTGAATGCACTTATGTATTTATAGACTACTGGAGTTCTAAATTCGAGACGCAACATACTAAAAACCAACAAGAAAGGCCCGAAAGAGAGTTGTTATCCCAAATGTGCCCCCTGCTCATTTTGTGGCTAACTCCTTTACATCTTTCCTTCTCTTGTGCCTCAGTCAGAATATTTTGTTTTCTAGGCACTCAAAACCTTCTGGAAATGGCACCATTGGATAGAGCTCTTTCTCAGCTTTCCAGAAAGGTAAAGTTTTCCTCCTAACTCCACGTATTTTTCAAGTTATGGCTCAGTGGAGTTTTGGTGGGAAATTTTCCCCTAGAAGGCCCGCAGCCAATCAGATCACGTGTCCAAGGGCGAAAAACACCAAGCGACCCGAAGGAAAAAATGGTCAGGAAGGGCCCGCACCCAATCAGAACGTGCCATGTGGCACCTAGAGTGGCAGAGCATGGGGAAAATTTGAAAAATGTTCCAAAGACCAAACGGGTAAAAATTCAAACTTTTTGCCCGCCGATCCGATTTTGGCCTGTTTTTGCCCTAAAACTTCAAATCGCCATAACTTTCGATCCAAAGCTCGGATTTTCGCGTTCTTTATATCAATGGAAAGCTGGTAAAATTCTCTATAAGATTCCATGGTCAATTTTGAATTTTGGTTCAGTTTGGAAGGAGAAAATCAAAAAACGCTTCTGGTATGCGCCACGGACATTTAATCGACGTTTCAACAACCATTTTTAATGTGAAATGGGTCGCATTCTTCTCCAGCATGGTCAAAAATGTCGGGGGATGGGTCTGTTAGGTCACCCATGTTGTTTTTAATGCATTTTGGTCAATGAGGAATGGCTCCCACGTTTTTTCACGTTTTCTCTCTCCTGGGTTCGACCCATGCACTGTAAAAAGCCAAATTTGACTCATTTTTCAAAGGGAAACACTTTTTTTGCACAGCAAGCTTCTGTTTTCATCTTCAAAGAAGTGATTTTAGAAGTGCGGACCTTCCAGGATTGTAACAGCCTTTTTGCCTCTTTGGTGTTGGAATGCAAGGATTTTGATGTTGAAAATCACAATGCGGCCTCTGTGAATGCGTCAATCCTTTGCATGTGTTGTTTGTTTCATTTCAAACCTTTGATTACAGCTTATCAACCTGTGCATGATGTTTTATGCTACAATTTCTGATTTGTGTCTATTTGCATGAGCAAAAATGTTCACCACTCCTTTGGTGCATCACCATTATTAGTTTAGTTTCAATTTTTACATTTCTTATCCCTATCTCCTTGCAATCTAGGATAAAATTAGGATCTGAACCTCTGCAGTTGTGCAAATAATAGATCTAATCAGAGGAGTTTGAGGAACCAGCCTCTAATCTGAGATTCCTCTTTCATTTTACAAATCACACACTTAGAGAGAGGTTTCAATGTTGTGCAATCACACTGGATGCCTGAAATATCAACTTAGAACCCCGATTTGCATCCAAGGGTGCTTTGCTGATTTGCAACAAGAGTTAAAGGGCCAAAAATAGTTCAAGGCCCATGAAACAAAAGTCCACAAAATCATATAAAGATAATTTTGGGAGACCCAAAACTATAATTGCACAATTCAAGGGGCCAAGGTCATACAACAATAATTTTAGAAGACCCAAAACTATAATTGAACAGTTAAAAGAATCAACAAAACACAATAGGAAGAATGGGAGGAATTAGGAAGAGAAGGTAGGAAAAATAAGAGAACCATAAACTAAGCAAGCACATTATTTAGAGCCTAATGTAGACCAATAATTGACGAACATAATTACCCTAGAATAATGTAATGTTAGGACTAATAAAATATCTCTACCTACATAAAAAAATTTCGAGACTATAATAACAAATTTGTTATAAATCAATCTTTACTATGATTATTAAATTTTTGTATTTATCCAGTTTATTTCATATTTGTGCATAAATGTAATGCAAGAAATAAATTCAAAGCATTTATTAAAAAATAAATGTAGAAATGCAATTAAAATAAATAACTAGTATATTAGAATTTTATAAATTCATCTCTCTCTACTCTTTACTATGCTATATTTTTCGATGTCATATGCATTGTTTAGTTATCTAATAATTATAACATTAATATTTTCCTATATATACCAGTTATATTTTTAAGATGCTCAAGTGATAGTTTAATTATACTTTTTTATTGAGAAAGATGAATGTGAGACAGAAAAACATGAAGACAATACTATGACAAAAGCAAAACTATTAACCGAAGAAAAACAAACAAATACAGGTTCAACTTTTGAGGAAATCATGTGTTCCTTTAATACCTTTTTAATTTGCTCAACTTTCATCCTTTGTTAGCAGTAGTTCCGTAGTGAACAAGATCCATCTGAATTGTTAACTAGTATTTTCACTTTGACATGTATTTTACGAAGCTGGTTGTCCAGAAGATTCTAAGGGTTTAGCTGAAAATTTCTTAAAACTCATATAAGCTGTCAAAATTGCAACAGCTTTCAAAATATAGTCACATTTTTGCCTTCATTGCATACTTAAACTTGCAATATGGTACAACCTGTACCCACTTTTACTTCCATTCACATCAATAAACTTAAACTTGCAATATAAAGCCTTGAATTTGAAGTAATACTTCAAATGTGAAGAATGCATTCAAATTACATAAAAACCACAATTTGTGTTTTAACAAATCACCGTGTGCCAGCGAACAAGGATAAAAGCCCCCACTTTTCAATTTCAGGACAAATAATTTAACTAAATATGAAATAAACTTAATGCGAAACAAAAATGCACTGCTATGCAACCGCACAAGTTATCGTCAAAGCAGAAACAGTTAGCATTTTGTTTCATCTTTTTAACCCTGGGTACTATCCTAAGCTAAGCATCTTCTCCACAGAGAGAGAAGGAACTGAAAAATCTTTAACAATTATTGTTGGGGCTCTCAATAAGACCACTTTCATGTGGACAAACACTGTGATTCAACCAACCATAAATAAATAAATTGAATTTGAATAGGGTCTTGATCCTTAAGACCAAAAGATGAAAACTCATCAACACCTTCTTATTAGAAGGTAAAAACATATATATGACTATCAGCATTGCGCCAATACAAATTCTAGAAGGTAACACTTCAAGATATCAAATCCTATAGATTGGAGACTTTCTACTTTTATGTTCAAGGAAACCGCACTGCATAAGATTTTCTACGGAGCAATAATCGCAACAGAAGCAGATCATAATAGCTGCAATTATTAAATTCCTTCAATTTCCCTGTAATCCACAAATAAGGCACGTCAGTTCAAGGACAGGATTAAAAATGACCTTAAGCTCCTAACTACCTCCCAAATAGTTATCATGACAAAGACAGTTTATAAAAGGTGGATGACTTAAATTATTTTATCATTATGCTTCTGGTTTAAATGATTGAATGCCATTGGTTCATATATTTTCAGTTTCCCCCTACAGTTTAGGCTGATTTTTGTCCATGTGGAACACAGCATGCATTCCCCACCAATAATTTTTGGATGATTTTAAAGGAAAAATATCTCTTTTGTTTACTTGCAAATTACCAAAAACTGCAATGCGCTCCTATAATATCTCAGAGGGTATTGCTGAGGAAAGTAATAAAAACATGGGACCTTAAAACTGCTAAAATGCTCCTAAATTTTCTGAGCAGCACCCACTGAGATATTTACGGAGCCCCCACTCCATGGGACTATGACCCAAAAGGCTATGAAAGCTTCAATCAATTGAAAATTATTTTACCTCATCATCACTAATGCTGATGGCATTTGAATCTATTCAATTGTTTGCATCGTTTTCCTTTTCGTTCACATCATTTCCATTTTCCTTTACATCATTTTCTTTTTCCTTTACATCATTTTCCTTTTCCTTTTCTTTTTCCTTTATGTCATTTTCTTTTTCCTTTACCTGGTAATAGATACGAGTGTCAGAATTAGAAAAATACACATAAGCAATCATTTATATTCATTTTCTGAACCCATCGTCGAAATGTTCAGTAAAGCAAGGCATGAGAAAACAATTCTGACATGTTTCCACCAACATACAAATAGGAAAGGACAGTCACAGAAAGTCAAAAAGGAAGAAAAACTGGACATACTTGAACAAAAGGCTCAAAAAGAACTCTAATTCCATCAAAAATATTTTCAATCGAGCCTGTGGCATCAATCTGCACATTTTGACAAACTGATTAGAAACAAATTAAGCAAATGATTTGAGAGAAGTAAAATGCAACCTGAAAAGATTTCAATGTTTATAAGATGGTTTTGCATATATGAATGGCATTAGCAATAAAAAAATGACTACAGGCACTATCATAACCCTGGCATTACATAAGGACACCTACACGAACAAATGAAGATTTATCAAAAGATAAAAACGAGCAACTAAAAGATCTAGTATTTCAAAATAAACGGGAACCCATATTGTATTAACATTTAGCAATTTAATTATCTTCAGAAATTTATGTAACAGGGAGTAAGGATGAAGGGAAATGGATGGTCTGTTGCAGTCATTAAAGACTAAAAAGAATATGTCAAAATATTATGTAAACAAATTGTCTCCTAAAAATATTGTAAAACTTGCCCACAAAAAATCAATCAATAATGCTAGTAGTAAAATAGTTACAGTAGAAATGCAATATCACCTTCCGAACCTTCCCCTTTGTTCCATAGTAATTAACAACCGGTACACTTGATTCAATAAAAACTTTGAAGCGCTTTCTTATTGTCTCTATGTTGTCATCAACTCGGCCCTAGTAAACAAGGATTAACACCAAACAATAGAAAACACTTGAGCTTTGAATTTCACAGATAGCCTTTTCTATTAATAATTTAATATAAACCAAATAAGAGAACAAGGAAAAGTCTTGCTCAGTGTGCTAACCTGATTTCTGCTCAGAAGCCGCCTCTCCATCTCTTCCTCGGGACAATCAAAGAAAAGAATGAATTCTGGTACAATCCCTGTCTGCAAAATATTTCCATAGTTACTGTCATTGACAAAGAACACCCTACCTTCTTAGGATAAAGACAATAAGTAACATTAAAAACCTTGTAGCAGTTTAATTGCAAACTATGTAGCAAAAAGTACAGTTCATTGGATGTTGAAGACCAGCTACACCATTTCAAATCTCAATCACCATATAAAGAATTCATTCAAAAGTTCAAAAATAGTGGATTTCCTTTTTAATTTGGCTGGGGTGCATTATATAGCTCCAAATGAAGTTTGACAGTGCACTATTGGCCACTCATTTTTCTTTTTTAAAAAAACAAAGGATCTTTATATTAGAGAGAAGATAAGGTTACAGATTCTACTGTGCCAAGCGTTGAAACTATTTGTCCACGCCTGAGCATTAAACCTCAAATTCAGCTCATATAATTCACCATAATAATTATTCTGTGTATTCAATTTCCAACCATAACATGTATGTGCTTCACATTTATGCCAATCAAAACTTGCCAATGATGCTACACATTTCACATAACCATATGCTACATATCATCTATCTTTGCATTTTTCAAGTACTGAAACTTGGATAAATGAAAATTATTTTTGTTATGGCCATTTATCCAGCATCATTGAAATCCACCAAAGTGCCAATGAGGATGGAAATATGCTCAGGCAAATGAAATTGCTAAAGAAAAGTCAAGAGGACCAAACAAAGAAGAACTTTAGATCTTGCAGGCCAACACATGAACCACATCAAAGTAAAGAATATTAGTATATAATCTCAGACACTGTTTCTGGCTATATTAATGCGACTATTCCTCTCAGTATGTTTTATCTTTGCCCACATGACGTACAAAACTCTTGATGCATATATGAACATTCAGTAAGCTGCATGTTTTAAAAATCAACACTCAATAGTCATGAACTACAGTAAGTGAAAAATATGAGCTTCCAATCTGAGACACCATCTTTCTGGCTATGTTATCATGACCATTATTCTCTGTTATGGCCATTTACCCAGCATCATTGAAATCCACCAAAGTGCCAATGAGGATGGAAATATGCTCAGGCAAATGAAATTGCTAAAGAAAAGTCAAGAGGACCAAACAAAGAAGAACTTTAGATCTTGCAGGCCAACACATGAACCACATCAAAGTAAAGAATATTAGTATATAATCTCAGACACTGTTTCTGGCTATATTAATGCGACTATTCCTCTCAGTATGTTTTATCTTTGCCCACATGACGTACAAAACTCTTGATGCATAGATGAACATTCAGTAAGCTGCATGTTTTAAAAATCAACACTCAATAGTCATGAACTACAGTAAGTGAAAAATATGAGCTTCCAATCTGAGACACCGTCTTTCTGGCTATGTTATCATGACCATTATTCTCTGTTATGTAAACTGCATAATTGCCCCCATGCCATAGAATCCTCTTGATGCATAGTTGAAATAAGCATCCAGTTTAATACATTGTTTCTGGCTATGTTATGACCACAGTTCTCAGTTATGTATAGTGTATGGTTTCCCCCATCACATAAAATACTCTAGATGCATAGTGGAACATTTAGTAACCTACACATCCAATCCACACTCGATTTTCACATTTGCCAGACATCCACGTGTGCATTACCACACAATGGGGGTATTCAAGACATATAATAGTCCCACAAATTGTCAAACATATCCATCTCCACTGGCACCTACCAAAGCCTAAAATACCCTTAGGAGTGATTCTCTCGCTTCAGAATAAACTTGTTAATACTTCTCAGCCTTTTGTAACTATGCTTTAGCAAAACAAAATAGATATTGCATCTTGTACAGAACGAATTCTATTCTTCCCATGTGTTCATCTGAATTGTGTCTTATGACGCAAGCTTAAAAAAGATATATGAATGCGTACAATTCATAATTGAAGTAAGTTCAGGGACAAAGTGCACTTACAACTAGTTCAAATGCTGCACGGTTTTCTTCATTTCGAGGAAACCCGTCAATCAAAAACTTATCATTCTCACTTTCCCGCATTGCCCTTTGCAAGAGCTTAACTGTAACTTCTGAGGGAACAATCTTTCCTTCCTTTATCATATTCTGAATCATTGCTCTGAAACACAAATGTGCACAGTTCATCCAGAAGTGAGAAATTCAATGCAATTTAACAAGATGGACCTTCAGAAAAGAATGTAGTTTAAACTTAATTTTGTCTCTAATCAAACTAGGGCGGGAAGGACCAGATGGATACCCATTTTCAGAGCCTGAGTTAATCTCAGCACGCAACAGATCTCCAGCACTCAGATGTGTGAATCCAAATTTTTCAACAATCCTTGCACACTGAGTACCTTTTCCACTGCCTGGACCACCTGAAGACAAGAGTTGGCAACCAATAATAAATATCAATATTCTCACATTTGGAGCTTTTAAAAGAAAAAAGGTTGTGAACCCAAGCTATACACTGGACTCAGACCTGTAGACCTATAATTAGAGTACATTGTGTGGTCATAGTGCAAGACTTGTTCATAAAAATCATAATTTTCAATTCTCATCAGACGTGTCCTCTCCTAGTGTTGCTAATTTGTCGTTAAACATCTTTTGACACTGCAATACAGATAATAGTGAGATTGCAATATTTAATGCAATAGACCACTTGAAGACAGAAGTCGGCACCTAATATAAATACTCAAAGAGTTTGAAGCTTTTATAACTCAGATCCATAGACCTGCATTTACAGTACATTCCTGTTCGAGGCATCCTGGTGTTCACAAAACTATCTTGACAAACCATCAAAGCTGCAAGAGAGAAGAAAAATTAAAATTGCAGTAGCTGCAGCCTGGGATACAGTTTGGCTGAAAATGTTCCCTAATAGGAGTAATACAATCAACCAATTTCCTTGGATGATGATACGAACTGTAGATACTGGATACACCAGTTCGATGTTAAAAAGTCTCCACCTAGACAGACTCGGCATATCGTGACAACAATGCCATTTCAAACTCAGTTTGCCAGATGCATATCTTCGGAAATTCTACAGAGATGGATGCCACAAGATCATTATGAGATCCTCTAAATTTCACCATTTTGTTTCAATAATAAAATTGCAGTATAGGGCAGTAGCATCATTTGCCTCATCTGAATGTCTAAATAGCTTTGTCATCATAATAGAATACATTTCAAAGCCATTTTAATCTAGTGGTTGAGAATAGGTAAAGTGACTTTATGTATTATAGATTTGATAATTCATTATTAATGCCTTGAGCTTGAGTTAGATGTCTCATTGGACATTAAAAAAACATTTAAAGTTTGTCGCTTGTAATATGTAACTAGCCTGGAAACCATAAGAAATTGTCCTCAATTCTTCTAAAATTGTGTTGTTATGTGTTCTCTATGCCTCTGCCCTGGCATTGGTGCCAAAGATTTACCAAACAGTTGGACCTCCATGCCGGCAAAGGGTATTCCAAATCTATTCTTGGATAACAGTTTCTTTTTTCTGGATTTAATTTAAGTTTTTCAATTTCTTTGTTTTGTAAAGTTGGAAGGTTGTTGCATTTGAACTTTTCCAAGTTTATATATTGTTGAAGGTTATACGTGTTCGATGATAAAGTTATATTATAAAAGAAGGAAAAAATAAATCTCAATTATTTCTGTTGATCTAAGTTATTCCACAAGCTTACATTCCTGGATTGATAATGAGGGGTTCGGAATCTAAGTGTAGCCTGAATTAATACACAAAGGAAGAACCGTCATTTTTGGTTCCATTTCCAGGAATATCTGCCACATAACTTGACCAGCAGATTGTCAGAAATTGTGTCACATCTCATTTTGATGAATTTTAACGCTTTGTTGACTGTCAAAGGGTAGTTTTCCTTTTGCTCAGAGAAGGAGATTAATATCACAATATTGCAGGGAATGCATGGAAGAGGAGTCATTAATCTATGTGAGACCCTTCAATGGGCGAAACTATGTGACAAATCCAAGATAATTGTTTCAAAATTGAATCCGCATTTGCCAAATAGACAAATTAAGGTGTCCATTCTGTGGCTATTATATTTTTTTAATAAATATAATATAATTTTATATTTGGGAAATACTAATAATTATATTGTCCTATATAAATAGAAAGAAAATAGACCCCAGGGATCAGGCCGAGTGAACGGGGTTGACTACTTAGGTCGCTCGGGTCTTGTGTTCAATTCTCAATCAAATTGGCAGGTGGTATAAGGTCCTCCTAACCTGCCCCAAGGTTATAGGCGCTCACCCCGTGATTTAGAGCTCGCAATGTTGCGCCTACTCTAGGTCACTTGGCTAGAGGTAACAGATTTTAGTAAGCGTCAAATTCCCTAATGACATTTTTGGAGGCATGAGATACAACTTGTGGAGATTACTATGATGGAGATTTCAATGGTGCCATTTATTAATGGACTATATTTAGAAACATCTCAAACTATTGAGAGATGGCATGAATAGTGGGAGGCGGTTTTAGAGGACTGCTGACTTGTGGCTGATTTGGCATTCAATACTAGGAATGGAATCCAATGCTTGCATACTGGAAGTGTTTTCAAGTTCGACCTGAAAGGCATACAACAGTGACTTAGTGGGGACTATCGATGCATATAATGCAGGACATCTAAAAATGGAGGGGAAATACTATTATTGATATTGTGTCATTCCAGTTGTCAGATATAGGTTCAGGTAGGCGTAACAGACCAGGTGCCTAACTATTGGAAGGTTGATTTAACTTAGTCAAAAGCCTCATGGAGGATCAGATCTATGTTCTCCCGTTTCAGCAGGTCATAAATTGCCTTCATTAGAGGCAATTTTAAATTATGTACTCTCACCCTGTGATTTGATGATGTGCCATACAGATGTATTGGTTCGAGGTGGATCTCATGCATGAAATATTATCTATTCCCCTCTTCATGGGTAGCCATCCGGCATGGGTGAGAAGTTGTAGCTCCTTTAGGAGAAGGACCTCATATTTCGCCAAGATTTTAGACTTCATCTTGAGAATGGTAAAGCCAACTTGTAAGATGGTGTACATCTATATCAGACAAGCATAAGGTGACCTTTCTTTGTTAATCAAGGAAAGATATTTGGATGCCTTGAGCTCTAGACTGACGAAGAACATTTGACAAAGTTGGATACTCTACAAAAGGTTATTGATCTTGATCGAGTTAATAATACACGATCCAGGCTAGTTTTTACCCCTGATTGATAGGGCAGTTGTTCTATGATGCATTGATGGATGTTGACAGATATGCATGGCATTTTAGGCATGAGATTGGCAATTCTATCCAACTGGATGGCAGCAAATGTATAGGTGCAAGATCCATGTAGGGCTACATGGTGTATGGGTGTGGTAGGGGTGAGGTGGCACAGAGGCTACGCCTTCGATACAGAATTTCCCACCCTTACAATGACCAAGGGTGGGCAAGTTGCATTGGAGTCCCAGCAAGTCAATGGTAACCAGTGACCAAGCGCATCACAGGAAGGGTCTGACTATTTAGATGAGATACACCACAGGCAGAAGGCAGATCTAGATAAGACTGTTTAAAAAAATGGTGGTTCTTAGTAAACATTTGAAAGAAAATGCATTCTTGTTGCCCATGTGATCTTCTTATCACTCAATTAGAATAGTAGTAATTATTAATGTTTGGAGGAAGATTAGTTCTTAATGAACATTTGAAGGCAAATGCATTCTTATTGGCTATGCAATATTTGTATTATTCAATTAGAATAATTGTACGTATTAATGTTTAGAAGAAGAGTAGGTCTTAGTAAACATTAGAAGAATGCATTCTTGTCACAAATGTGATCTTATTATTCAGACAGAATGATAGTGTTTATTATCGTTAAGACACTAATATATTGCTAGACTAATCAATAGCTGACCAGATAATGCTTATGCAAGAATCATCAGATTGGATAACAGCTAATGAAACAATGATTGTGCTAGAATTGTTAGATAGGACAATAGATAATGAGGTAATAATTATGATATAATTGTTAGATAGGACAACAGCTGATGAGATAATGATTATGATAGAATTGTCAGACAGAGCAATAGCTGATGAGATAATGATTATGCTGGATTGTTTGATAGAGCAATAGCTGATGAGATAATTATCATGCTAGAATATTTTGATAGAACGATAGTTGATGAGATGATAATTATATTAGAATGTTACAGAACAATAACTGATGAAAATAATGTTTATGCTATAACTGTTAGAACAATAGCTGATGGGATAATGATTAAGCTAGAAATGCCAGTCAGGACAAGAGCTGATGGAACAATTACGTTTGCTCTGATAACTTTGCTCTCGCACTATTTAGTGCAACACTTGAAATGCCCTAGATATCTTGTTATTTTCTTAGTTTCTCTTAGAATGCAGATACTTTAGACAGCTTACTGATTATTTTGGTTGCTCTATGAACAAAATGCGGCTTACATGCATTGCCCATGCTGCCACTAATTGGTTAGTATGTCGCATTCGCCAAATTTCATCCCAAAATTCAAAAGTTGGCTCATCCCAAACCACAGCCAAAAATCGCAGGAATTCATGAATTTGTTTGCACAGCTAGCAGATGGCAAAGTTTACTGAAATTTGTATTTGAAATTCATGTAAAAAGCGTTGAAATTCGTGTTTTAGGGTTTCACATGTTTAGGGTTTCACTTTTGTTGTCCTTTGCTTATATAAACAGCCCACTGCCGTTGTTTGTACTCATTCAAGTCCCTGTCACCAGAAGTTTAAATTATTTAATCTCATTGTTGTATCTGAAATTTAAAAAGTATCATACAAACAAGGAACATGACATTTCCATATTATTTAATCTCATTGTTGTATCTGAAACTTAAAAAGTATCATACAAATCTAAGTCCACTTTTCAGGATCTCCAGGGAATCTGTTGGAAAAAATAAGTCACACATGAAACTGTAGCAAGGAGCCTACCAAAAATCCCTGGTCACAAAAGATCTGGAAGCTCAGTGGTAGAGCATCCAAACATGTACAAGGGAGGTCCTAGCTTCGAGTCCTAGCTGGTCCATAGAAAATAACATGGCATCAGAGCCAAACTAGGAACTCCGAGCACCAAAGGGAGGCTTAAGGGGAGTGTTGGTTAAAATGGGCCAATCCTAAACCATAGCAAGGAAACTAATAAAAAGCCCAAGTCACAAAAAGGGGCTAGTAACTCGGAGCACCCCAACATGCAAATGGGAGTTCCTAAGTTTGAATCCTAACTGGTCCATGAAAAATAACATGGTATCAGAGCCAGACTAGGAGCCCCGAGCACCAAAGTGTGGCTCAAGAGGGGTGTTGGAGAAAATGAGCCACACCCAAACCATAACAGGTAGCCTACTAAAAGGCCCCAGTCACTAAAGGGCCAGCCAGTTGCTTAGTGGTAGAGCACCCAAGCTTACTCAAGGAAGGTCCTAGGATCAAATCCTAGCTGGTCCATAGAATATAGTTCCATTATTGAGACAGATGCAGACAAAAATGTAAGTAATATGAAACCGTGTGAAACAACTGAGATTCCTATATGACTCAAGAACAGATACGCCTAATACAAGAATGCAAACAGGACACTTGTCACACCATAAATCATGGGAAAAAGAAGAGACAAAGATCTCAAAGCATATGCCAATTCAAGATGTCCGGTGCTAAAGAATACCATTCACAAGTTACTCATAGTTAAGATATTAACAAAATTGTTAAAGTGAAGAAAATATAAAAACCTATAGGTTAAAAAAGTAATCCAGAAAATACTGAATATAGTTTTTATTTCCAACACCCATATGACCTCTCAAAGGACACTTAACACAAGTTACAACCATAAATCATGGGAAAAAGCAGACACGAAGATCTCAAAACATTTGTCAATTCAAGATGCCCAATGGTAAAGTAAGTATACCCTTCACAAGCTATTCACAGTTAAGATATTCAAAGAATTGTCAGAGTAAAAAAATACAAAAATTGTATGTGAAAAAGCAAGAAAGTAGTTCAGAGAAAAGTGGAATAAAATTGCTGTGCCCAGCACCCATATGACCTCTCATTTCACGTGTGTGCATGTGTATATACCAGCATGTAAATACATGATGCATACAATTACATGTGTATTTATGCATGTCAGTAAATTCTTTATCAGACCTTATGGCATTGTCATTGAAATTATTTGAAATCCGTTTGGAAGCTTGATTGTATCTATCAAACAGATAAAACAATGTGAATTAAGTACTTAGCAGCAAGATGTAATAAGTGATGCCTGTTTATAGCACCACAGTGGTGGAAATCTTATAAATTGAGCAAACAATAACATAAAACGTGAACTGAAATATTTCAAGAAGCAGAATGACAGTGAGATCATCTGACCACTCAAATCAGGCTGGAAACGAGGTGATATTATTGATCAGTGTTTCGATAGAATTATGGCTTTTAGAGGGTTTTGAGTAGTTAAAGAGCTCACCCAATTTTAGAAGATTTGATTTTTAGACCATAAAGAAAAATTATTGTAGAAATACTCAGATTTGGCTGAATAGTTCAGAAATTCCAACATATTGCTTAACCATTCAACTGATCTTGATAACTATGGTTATCATCTTTCACCAGCACATATAATTTGAAGGAGCATACCTCTCAAATTAATTGATGAAGCAGCATTCAGTAATAGGAATCCACCACCCATTAAACGGTCAAGCGTACAAAAGAACAGGAAGGAGATTAAAGGAAAATTGATGCCGCCACATCCCAGCTTTTCAAAGCTGAATTTTGATGGGGCATCGTAGGGCAACCAGGGAAGGCTGGTACAGGGTGTGTATAAGGGGAAATAAACAATCCTTCCTTGGGGCCTCATCTTTGCCCATCATAAAAGGCACTAATAATGAAGAGAAGGCTATGGCTCTAGTGGAGGGGTTGAAACCAGCGCTCTCGTTAGATAAGAAGAGCATTAGTGTCGAAGATGACACCTATACTATAGACAACACAATGAAGAGAAGAGACCCCAGGCAGGAAGCTAAAAAGCATTTTAAAAGACACGCCTAAACTGGTAATATTTTCTCACTTCACTAGTTTTCATTAGATAAGAAGAGCATTTGTGTTGAAGATGACACCTAGATAATATTTAACACAATGAAGAGAAGAGACTCCAAGCTGGAGGCTAGAAAGCATTTTAAATGATGCCCATAAATTGGCAACCTCTTTTCAATTCATTAGCATTAGTCACCATTACAGAGAAGCAAACAAATTAGAGCATTTGTTAGCCGAAGGTGGAACCAACTAAGACCCTACAAGCTATACTTATAGCACAAGAATTGGTGAATTGGAGGAACTGAAGCATCTAATAGCCTAAGACAAGGATATTATACTATCAAGTACCTAGTGAGTCAAAATAAACCTTTTAAAGCTGCAAAAAGACAATATAATGATTAAATGGGGGAAATGTCCTTGAAAGAGCAGATCGTAGAGGGTAGCATAAAACTCCTTGACTGAGAAGGAAGGAATTTGATAACGTAACTATAAGCAGAAAGCCAGTAAAGCAAAGGGCGGCTGTGTTTGTTCTGCTTGTGTCGGATAAAGATTAGCAGTGTGTGTATTACATATTAAGTAAAGGATTAGCACAGGTCTGGTTTAAAATGAGAGAATGAGTGAGGGAAGCATTGACGAAAAAGAGAGAGATTGACTTCTCGGGAACAATTGCTAATAGACGATTGGGGAACCTGTTGCAGCTGAGACCCGAACAAAATTGCTATCACCGGTGCAATACTTGGCAAGGAGAGTTGGAAAAAAATAGAAAATAGAATGCTACAAGCTCTGGAAGGTTCTAAAGGTATGGAGAAAGTAGCACAAGAGGAAGGGACTGATTCTAAAAGTAAGATTGATGAGTTGTTGAGTTCAAATCACTCCAAGGGAGATTTGACGCTGTTCAGCATCGTTATATCAGTCTGATTAAATACGTCAATCATGGGTTTGCACATGGCTAAGCTTTGTGAGGAGATTCTGTTCATGAGCTATGGTCTTTAGTAATAAGAAAACTATCTTTCTGACCATCCAGATCCGGGTATGTTATTAAAAATATGAAGGTATTGAGATATAGACAGTTAGTATTGGAATTTACATGGTCGCTGTTAGATTGTTAATTCTGTTCAGGTACAATGTAAAAACTAATTCTAAGGGAATGAATAACTATCATTCTGACATCTATCATGGTTAGATTTGCAATTGCAGGCCCTTACAGTTTGGCTTGTCGTGACCATATTCTTTTTTTGGTACTAGGATTGTAAAACCCTCTTTAAAAAAGCAAAAAATAATTGTAGGAATCCAACACTTTGAATATCAGTTCTGAGATTATCCCGCCAAACTCAAAGATAGTGATATCTATATAAAGCAACACAGTTACAATAAGAATCAAGTGATATTTTAATACCAGCTAAAAACTCCTAAATCACATAAACTGCTGAGAAGAATCTAACAAAACTTACAAAAATGGACACTCTGGATGCTTAAGCTACGCACAAAACCAAATCATGCCTGAATTAACATATTGCAATGACACATAATGCTAGGAAAAACATGATGAGTTCTATATAGTGCATGGTTGAATCATTCAATGCTTACCTAATACAAAAACAACATGCAACATTTTCTCCACGCATTCAACTCCATTCGCTATCTGCAACTGAAAACACTTTCTTCAACATACGTTGTAGATAAAACTTTCAATCATTATGCTTTGGTTAATACGAACTAGCTCTATTTTAGAACTTGTAGGAGATCCGAATGATTAAAACTTGAAAATTCTTATTCCTTTCTTCTGGTTGTAAACAAGATTCCTAATGGATTAACTGCTACATAATTACAAAACATGTCCTCACCCACGTAGTTTGGTGAAGAACAATATTGAGAAATGAGCAGCAATATAAACATGAATTGGATTATTAAACTATAGTGAGAGTACCTTCTCCAATAGAGGAGCTTCAGCCAAAGTGGTGGCCATGAAATTTTCCCCCCAAAGTATCCCAAGTTCCGCCTGAAAAAATAGTATGTGAGTACATCAAATGAAATACAAATGCAGTCCAAGAAAGGAAACATGAGATTTCAAAACAACAAGTTTGGCAGAGACAGGTAGGCACTATTAAAACCTACTATAGTAACTCCGCTAGTGTCAGGGAACTTGATCCATTAAAATATTAAGTATATTAACAACACCATAAATGCACATCAGTAGAGAATTACATCCATGCCCAGATTGTGAGCAGTGGGCATGGACCTCTTGCAAGCTATGACTGGTGAGGGGGACCAGTTTTTAGGTCAACAGGCATAGTTGATAGAGCAGACTGGTACATCTACTTTCCATACTCAACACCATAGCAAGGAAGGGGCAAATAACAAGAATGTCATGAGTGTGCAGGATTAGAGATGTTATATCTATAAACAAATAAAAACTGCATCACCAAGGATGCCAATTGAATCCAAGGAAAGACTGCACGGAATGTCCTGGGATTCTTGCCAGCTTCAAGCTACAAGCTCTCATAGTTTCAGACTCGACAGGGTTGGTTGACATGAAAGGCGGCCTTCCAATTTATCATATCCATAATTCCACAGTATATACAAGATAACTTTTATAGGCTTTACAGATATATACTGACCGATAGATAAATTATTCATACAATAAGTTACATGACATGCGTTACAGAAAGATGATAGTCATTCTCAAATCTGATTTTGCAATTTCAGGGACATAATACATCAGTTGAACATAATGCATCAACATTCTGAGTTACATCAACAGCCCAACTAGAGCTTTACCAAAACACAACACTAAATATTTGATAAAATAAAAAACAAATGTCTCAGCTAGACAATGTGCATTGCTAGTCCCAACCTTGGGCTACATCCAGGACAAGTAAAATGCATTCAACAACTAATGCTAGTCAATGCAAATCACTTATTAGAATAATGAGATTTTAGGGAAAACCTGATGGTCTTCTGCAGAATTGCTCTCCTGGCCCAAGAGTGTATTGTTGACAAAGGTTTCAAGCAGAGTTTCCTTGTTTTCCTGCAAGTGATTTTTCAGCACCTTTCAAAACCAGTGCGAAACCTGTACCAAGAAGATTTGAAGTTTTAAAACTTTACGGATTGCAAGATACAAATCCTAATGGACACAAGATCCAATCCCATTAGAAAAGCAATCTAGTCATTTTATGAACTGTCTAAAAAAAATTATCAGTAAAATTTGGCAATGATTGTGATCAACACAAGCACTAGAAAACTTTGCAATATCATAACCTAAAGAGTCGTTAGGAAGTGAATGAAAAGCAGGTCTTGTATAACTGCGAAGTAAACACTAAAAAGCCTTCCAATAGCATGACCAGAAAGAATGTTGGCAAAACAAATGAAGAACAGGAAATGTCAAGTGCAAACCCAAGACAAGAATAACCTTGCAATCTAACAGTTGTAGGATTTGTACATTTGCCTAACTTAAAAGACCATACAGATCCACCTCACAACCCAGATCTACATGGTCTAACAGGTATCCTAGAGACTAGAGGTGTCAATCCCTACTATTTTGCACCCTTTGTACATTACCAATGGTAGCTCACGCATACTTCCACTGAAAACATCATCACCGTTTAAGAATGGAGCAAGAAATGTACATGAAACTGCTAGTTGTGTGCTTCTAAATGCTTGATTTATGAATGCGAGTGCATCCTAATTGCAGATCACGGTAGCTGGGCTAATGAGGGACTACTATCTACCTTAAAAACAATTGAGCTGCATAATTAACTAGCATTAAAACACCCCAACCGATGTTATCCTGAAACAATATGGGACCATTAAACAACAGCACAAAGTCCTTATTAATCTAAGTCGAATATACAAAAAAAAGTCTCGGCTTTCAAATTTACTTGAACAGGCAAATCAGCAGCCTCAATTGAATCTGAATCCTAATGCAATCAGATTTGAACATCAAAAGTCCCTGCCCTGAATGCAAACGACGTGTAATATTTGCCTTAAATCTAAAACAACCTTGTTTTAGCAAATCCCAACTCAAGTTGCCAGCAAATCCCAACTCAAGTTACCTAAAGAAAACTTCCTTACTGGATGCAAACAATGGATGCGAAATTGGTTTAATCAAATCCAATCTCGCATAGCCAAAGGAGAAATCAACGCAAATCAAGGCTTAAAAACAGCCCAACTAAACTCCCATCCATCAATCTAAAACCAACCATTTAGGAAACGAAACAACGTCAAATGGCATTACAGAAACAGAGCCTCACCCAACCCCCATGTCAGAAAAGGGTATGTCATACTAAATCCTCAGATCCAGATCTAGAAATTATGAAATCAATTTCATCTGAACCCAGCATTCAAATTTAGAATACCAATCAGATGGCATTCAAATTCGCATCCAAACTACATATGAAAGATCTCCCCGCATACCCACAAGAAAAGAAAAGAAGGAGAATGAACACAACTGTTATACCTGAGGTTTAATTAAGGCAGGGGATTGAATAGAACTTGGAGAGCCTGATGGAGTAGAAGAACAACGGTTAGAGAGAATGGAATGAAGCAATGACAAACTTCTCAGAGGACGCCACCCGCCCATGATCTGAGCAAGTTTTCTCTCCTGGTTTTATACCTAAATCTATATCTGATAACCGCTCTTTTTCCGGGAAGCTGTTCACACGGTGGGGTATCTACCTAAAATATTATTATTCATATTCTGTGGAGAACTAGTTACAAATCATGCGAACTTTTTGTTGTTTATAGCTACGTATACCGATTGTTTGCTTTGATTAACGACTTTGACATTTCCCGACGCATTAGATTAATGTGAAATGCGCGTGTCCGTTGAGCAAACCTCTTCTTGCCTTTCATAAACGACTTTGATATTTTCCCACGAGTTAAAAATAATGTGAAATGCGTGTCTTTTGGGCCAATGGAATATTTTTATTATTATTATTTTTGTGAAATTATGTGAATAAGATGATTCTATGGTGTGGGCATCTGGAATCAAATTTGCAACTTCCTACCAAACAAAAGGAAATCATGCAACTTCCATTTTCACCGCATATTGTTGAAGGAAATAGAAATTTTATAAAGCTTTTTTTTGGTTGCTTTAGTTAGAAGTAGTCTACACCAAAATAGAACATACCTTCTCTTTACAAATGTTGTAAGTATACCTCCTTACAACTACTTGTTTTAACTATTTTAATGATTACTTTCACTTAGATAATTTAAATTGCTTGAAAACATTGTATAATTTAGATTATAATAATAGATAATGAAATTAAATTTGATAAGTATAAGTGGTAAATAGGGATAGTTATTTTGAGGTAAAATAAATGATATTGTAAGAAGAGTGTGTACTTTAAATTACTCTATCTATGTGATGTAAGAACATATGGGTTCAAGTGCAATCTTACATTAACCTTAAATACTTAAGAGTCGATTGAGTAAAGACTTGTGCAATGTCACACCACTCTTTGAACATGTCACTAAGAACGTGAAGCTTTGTCATTACTCGTGCATGTGGCAAAAGTCTATCTAAGTTGCGAAGGCTTTCCTTATCGTGCAAACATATAGTTAGTTGCGTGCAACAATATCAATGTCATTCAACATTGTTTATGTCACGCAAAAAAACCACATGATGTTGTGAATGCATAAACATGCCACACAAAACATTAAGGTCTTGCTTCATACTATAAGACATTTGTTTCAAGCTACAAATGCCTTGCTTCATACAAAAAACACTTGTTTTAAGTTGCAAACGCCTTATTTGACCTTACATAACCACCACACCTCAATACATTTTTGATGCTACAAAGTTTATATATCATGTGGAACCACTACCTTATGATGTCATGATTGGATTGATAGAATACCATGTCAACACCGATACATTAGAGGAACCACGTGTGGTCCTTGATCTTTTTTGCTCACCCAAGTACAAACTAAATGACATGGTAAAGCTTGATCTAACCAAGGAAATTTTGTAGTCGGAAAGATCAATGGTGATATTGAGCATTTTGAAGAATATTTGAAAGGAATTTATACGTGGAAAGGTATTTAAATGTTCTCCCTCCTAAGTCACTACAAATTCTATATATAGAAGGGAGTTGTGAATGTATAAGGTGACTATCTTTCAAGATATTAAAGCATCAAATTTCACATTGGATTGGGATTGAGAGACTTGTCTTATTGGGGCATTTGCTAAATTGAGCAAAGTCTAGTTTTTTAGGATCTTAGCAAAGTCTACGAGCTTATGATAGCTCATACAATTGGAATTGTTAGAGAAATACTATAGAGACTTTTCATAAGACTTTCATTGGGGCGCAATATCATCGTGCCTAAGTCTATAATATTTCCTCATTATTAATAGAAGAACTTTTATTGTTTCTTGTTAAAATGGTGCCTAGGATCTTGATTCAATGAGATCTCGACTATAACAATATGCATTATGTGGTCTAAGGCATCCCTTCATTGACTCCCCTAACTCGTGACTACATTAGTTTGGTATTACAACAAGGATTTTAATTATTGTTGTAGAGTGGGGTGTGTTTGTGTGTAATAGCATTAGTCTAATAAGTGATTTTTAGACTTGTTGAATTCCTTACAAGTGTGTGTGGTATAAAGTAATTGCAACAATCTTCCAACATTGGGTTATTAGGTAGAAGGTGTAAGATCATATAGTCTCGTTAAGTGAATGATTGTGAGGAAGCTAGTGATGGCCACATACAATGGTTATCAAAGAAAATAGAGTGCCAAGACTTGTTGACTTGGTCAAGACAATGAAAGATGTACAAGCCCATTTAGAGGCTATGGAAACTATAAACACTCAAATTTGGTAATTTACACTTTGGCAAACCTTGATTTGACTATGCACTCTTGCTATGATAAATGTAACTTTTCCATTCCCATTTAGCACTTTCTGAGGTCCATTGTTTTACTTGTTTATCCTTGCACACTAACATGTCAACACATTCTGAGAATACAATACACAAAGTCAACAGAAAAACATCAGTTAATAGGTCTCAAACCTCACTTTGCATATTTTCTACTCTCAGTCAAGGTTGTACAGTTTGGTCAGGAATTTATATCCTATCCTAACCCATATGTACGTATGATCTTAGACCAACATGTCCTCCAACTCTACTTTCAAATAAATATATTTTGTTATGTCTTATACTCCATTTGGGTCAACCTTTGTTAGATAAATCATCTATGGAACCCTATATGATAAAATAAACACTACTTCGTTTGCTAACCTAGAACTCCTAAGGCAATGCATTAACATACTCACTTCATATAGTTGCAAAAGGTACCCGATGCTCCTTAAATCTCACATTATCACATCCTCGAAGTCATTAGGGTGACACCCACATCAACTTTGAAACTACAAACCAGGTCAAGGTATCCATATCTCTCAAACATCCTCTCTCCAAGTATTTTAGTAAGAGTCGAGCCAAAACAGGCATGGTCAGAGTAATTTCCAAATTTGATTGATCTATCTAGATATCACATGTCAAGTGGAGAACAACGCATGGTTTGAGGCCTCTTTGGAGTAGTGCCAACATCAATAGTGCACAAGGGTTCCTACAACCCTTATAATGTTTGTTTTACATGGCTCTTCATCCATAGCTAGGGTTTGAGATGATGTTCATTCCATTCAGAGAGCCTCACTACATGTGTTATAATTAAGGTTTGATAGTGAAAGACAAGTCTAAGAAGGTGAACACTGCATAAAGTTATAAGAGCCAATTCATAGAGGTCTAAGACGTGCAGTTAGGTCATAATTGTACAATATGGTCTTGATAGTTTGAGTACACTTTAACCCGTGTGAATTCATAGTTATAGTTCCGGTTTTAAAGGTCCTTCAAGTTCATATCACCCATTTCTAGCAAAGCAGTGTACACTCCTGCTATTTCTAGAATCATTTGTAGCAAGTTAAGTGCACCCATTTCATTGTGTTTTCAAAGTTACATCTTATGGTGCGTTATCTAGAACATTATTCTAATATTTTTCATAATTAATGTTAGAAGTTAATTAATTAGAATAGTCATCACTTTGAACCTTACCATATTAAACCTAATTAAATTACACATCACTCATCACATAACTTTAATTAAGGGTAAACATTTTGGTGAACTCGCTTTTGATCGAACCCATTAATGAAACAAATAAGGGTAGTAGGCCAAGGAGGAATACATATTTGTAATGTCGGTTGAAGGTTGTGCGCGTGTTGATTTCCTAATCCAAGTTGATTGTGAGAGCTCCCTTTTGGCTAGGAGGAACTACCTATAAATGCAAAACAATACCACCAAATAGAGTTAAACAAAACAATGAGTGGACTTCCTAGTGGAAGCTAGATCCGGGAAGCGTGATACTTCCTAAACAAGCTATCAATCCACTTTTATATAACAATATTAATGCTAGTTAAATCATACATGAAGTAAAGATCCTATTGGAATTGAAATGATTTAGGTATCTCATACAAAACAATAAGAAAGGTCATTTAAAAGGTTGTTTAAGGTCAAAATGGGAGGGTTGATTGGCTGGTGTTGAGTTGCAAGTCTGGTACGGCTCTGGGTAAGGTTTGGTAAGGATTAGAAATGGTTCTAGGCTATTGGGAAGTGGGTATTAGCTCGTTGGTCTAGCTATATTGATAGACATAGTAACCTAGTGTCGGTTGACTGACCGATGTCGGTTAGGCGGAGTGACCGACGTTGGTTGGCTAACCGATCGTTAGTAGGGGAATTAGTAGAAAAGTTGTTAAAATTGGTTTTCAGACTCCTGTGATTGCACAGAGGTTGGAAATGGTGAGAGTGGGGTCATAAAATGGTTCTGAAGACTCAGAGATGATTAGGAGAGGGTGAAAATGGGTGAAAATTTTGGGTATGATTAGGTGATGGGTTGATGGGAAGGAAGGAAAGTATATGGGTGTGGAGAGAAATAGACTACAAAGATGAATAAATAAATCTACACAAGGAAACTAGAGATTCAATGTAGAGATGTTGAATACTTACTTGGAAAGTAGATTGGAGAACGTAGGTGATGAAGATGGTGACAAGAGATCCAGAGAGAAGAGCCATTGTATTATTCATGTCACGGTAGTTCAAACCTCATGCTTCTCTGTTGTGAATATGTGATCGTGAAGAGAATGATGAATGGTGATCGATGTTGGTAGTGCTCCCATGTGTCTTCTTTTTCCTAGTGCTAAAGAAATTTGAGTGCTCCAAGTCTCTGAAGAAATGAGATCCTAATCAATTGACCAACCTGGGAAAAGGCTTTTGGAAACGTATTTAACCTAACTAACCAAAATGGTTAGGTGACCGACGTCGGTTGAGATATAATCAACATCGGTCAAGGTGGGAATATCTAGGTTGGCCAAAAATAGCCAGATTGTTGTTATTTTTGGCATGATCTCCAACCTTCTACCGAGTCTTGAGTGATAGATCATGGCAAGATAAGTAGGAGTCCTTTTAGGTTTGTTAATAGGAGTTAAGTCTAGGTTTTAGACTAAGTCCTAGTTAGTTAGGATAGGTTTAGACTCGGTCTTAGGTCATTAATGAGGTTTGAGTAGGTCATTGAGTGAGGTGGCTAGGTGAGGTGGTTAAGTGAGGATATTAATTAATAATTAATTTAATTAACATGTGCACTATGGGATATGAATAGGTAGGATATGGTTAATTTAATTAATGGGGTTTAAAGGGGAGTATGACCCAATTTTGGTGTCTACATTTTGCCCCTTTTTGTTGTAGCTTGTATTTGTAAGTGATGCACTTTGAAAAAAAATAGGAAATTGGTGTTCTAGGTGTGAATGGAGGTTAGATTTCCCCAAGTAGGGCTGAAAGTGAGATTTCCCCAAGTGTGGGTGGAGGTGATCCCCCTCAAACCAGGAACTTGATGAGGTGTTAGATGGAGTCGGTGAGTGGTTTGATAAATATGTAAGTGATGAAAGTGAAGGTAGGTGGGTTGTAGGTAAGGGTATGGGCACTTTGGGTAATGGGTAATGGTCAAATTGGGTAATAGGTAATGGAATCAAATGCACACACATATAGACTGTGACACATACCAGTAGAAGAGCTTGCAAACTCTACATCATCCAAGGTCGATAGGTTTATCCAAACAAGGTTGAAGTGATTCAGGTATCTCAGGGTACAGGATATGGTCCAAAACACAACTTAGGTTAGGTGCAGGAACATTTAGGTATGATCCAATACACCAAAGGTTTGGTCGGGATAAACAACACATGACAATAGGCAAGGTAAGGTCATTAGGCTAAACAACACGGGTAATAACATCACAAGGTATAACGAGTACACAAGTTCAAAGGTCACAAAAGGTAGTTCAAGTCAGGGTATATAGGTCATGGCATGGGTAAGGCCAAGGTATAGGTAAATAACAAGTCCCTAAACACAATTAAGGAAATGTATAGGTAATTTAGGCTTGTGGGTAGGGTGTAATAGGTGTTGGTAGGGTCAAAAGGTATTTAGGTCGATAATGATTTTAGGTCAAAATGGGAAAATTTAGGTGAATGGTGGGCATTCTGGTATTTAGGCATGACCGATGAGTTAGGTCATTTAATGCATGGTTGATATAGATGTTAGGTTATATTAGTCATGGTGAGTTTTAGGTAGTTAAAAGGCATGATTGGGTTTTTAGGTCATTTTATGATTTTTTGTTTGGTCATGTTTTTGGGTTTGATTTAATTTCCAATTATTGGTAGTATGGAAAATAAATGATGATGTATATTTATGTTATGGTGTAAACTTCAAATATGGTTTGATATCATGGAATGGTGAATGATTGATTTAATTTATGATGTGATGTGAAAAATGGTAGGTATGTATGTTTGTATGTAAATTTCCAAGTGTTGTGTGAAAATGGAAACTAAGGTAGAATTTGTATGATTTGTGAATTTGAAAATGAAAATGGGGAAAATAGGTTAGGGTAAATGAGGGGAAAATGGGGTAAAGAGTGGTTGAGCTAACCTCCAAGGGCCCCATGCCCTAGTGTTTCCTACATAGCCCCGACAAAAAAGGGGCCTCAGGCCGATGTAGTTCTCTCATAAGCTAGGGAAGAATATGATGAGGATAGATGAATGGGTTGGTAGGTTTTAGGCATGTTTTGGTCTAGGTCATTTAGGCATGGTTGAGTTTAGGTGATTTAGGCATGGTTGAGTTTAGGTGATTTTAGGCATGGTTGAGTTTAGTTTAGATTTATGGTTGAGTTTAGGTTGAGGTTTTTTAGGGTCATGGTTGATGTTGGTGAAAGAGGAATTCTTAAAATGTAGGTGTCGATGGTCTAGTCTTGTATAGGAGAATCAACAAGTAATGAAGAAGGTGAAGGGTAAGAGGTGACCAAAAGAGCCACCTAATTGAAAGAACCATAACAAGTCTACCATACCAAAGATGGGCTTATGAACATAAGACCCTAAAGGCATTTCATGATTGACTATTCAAAGGGTGAAGAAAGTCACATGATCACGAAAATGTCACATTTATGCACACATCCCTTGAGTGGGGGTAGAAAATTAGGGTGAAAAAGGATGAGGTGAAAGTAGGTTGGTTTTAGCGTAACCTAGTGTGAGACAACATGCCTATTTGGCAAGAGACCCAAGATCAAAATAGGCAAGTCCATGATGAAAAAGTTAATCTTTTTTTTTTTTTTTTTTTTTTTTTTTGTTTTGATAGACTAATCGATGTGGGAAGTCTATATGGGATGAGTAGATTTTCTCCTTGAGGTCTTCATGAAGCTTGATCGATGTGGGAAGCTTCTGAATATTTTATTTTATTGTTTGCAAGAATAGTCTTCTTATTATGATAGACTATGTATAATATGGCTAGCTTTGTATAGTTGTCCTTCGAGGGAGCAATCTATTTATAGCAGTGAGATAGAAAGTAGTAGATGTCCTTTTTGAGGGAGTCATCTTTTTGCTTTGGAAGTTTGACTCAAGGAGTTGAATCCCATTTTACTTTTGAAATTGTTTTTTTTTGGACTTTTAGGTCATGGACAAGACTATAGAGAAAAATAGGCTCTTGTGTTGAAGACAAAACCATAGCACACACAAGGTTAACTATGAAAGAGAGGGTTTAAGTGATGAATGACCATGGGATTCCATCTTGAAAAAGATGAAAAGTATCCATGAGAATCATGCCATGAGTAGAGCCATGGTACTCATATTGAAGATAAGGCTTAAAAGGTGATGGGTAATCACATGATTCTTGTTTAGTCATTGATCCTTAAAATAGGTAAGCGGAAGGTGAATGGTGCTCAAGGGACAAGCACTTAATGAAAAAGGTGATATAGGACTTGATTCAACAATAGAATGGTCAAAGATGCAAAGCATTGAGGGGATCAGGTTTGGGTTTACCTTTGAGTGAAGACAAATGATAAGCACCTGATCCATAGGTATGAGTAACAATATAAGGTCCAAGCCAATTAGGAGAAAATTTTCCCATTTACTTTTCTCTTCTTTTGTTACATGTTGATTTTCCTTCAGGATGAGGTCACCGACCTGGAAGGTTCATTCATGGACACATTTATCATAGGCATGTTTGATACATTTTTGGTAGATTTGGAGATGGTCAAGAGCATTGAGATGACGTTCATCTAATAACTCAAGTTGTGTCAAAAATGGTCTTGGTGAAATTCATCATCATTGAGCATCTCTTTAAGTGAGATACGAAGAGATGGAATCTGAACTTCAAGAGGTAGAACAACCTCTGTACCATAGACCAAGAGAGAAAGGTGTGGTAGTAGTTGAAGTATGAATACTAGTGTGATAAGCCCATAAGGCAAAAGGAATGTGTGTATGCCAATCCTTTCCAGTATCATCAACAACTTTCATAAGAATTTTGTTTAAGGTTTTGTTGGTTGATTCAGCTTGGCCATTTTTTTGAGGGTAGTAAGGTGAAGAAAAATTAAGTTGAATGCCAAAGGCATCACAAAGTTTTCATAGTAGGGTTTTGTTTTTGAACTGTTTTCCATTATCAGTGATGAGATGATGAGGAACACCAAAGTGAAAAATGATGTGATGGTTGATGAATTCACATATTTTCTCATTTTGTAGAAATAAGAGGTATGGCTTCTACCCATTTAGTGTAGTATTTAGTAGTAGTAATAATCCATTGATGACATTGGGAAGAATGAGGATTGATCTCTCCGACAAGATCCAAACCCCATTGAGAGAAAGGCCAAAGGTCTCGTGTGACCTGTAAGGCATGACTAGGGGTGTGATGAAGATTAGCATGTTGTTGGACTTCACACAATGTTTGACATAATCACAAAATCATGGTTTAAGGTAGGCCAATAATAATAGCCAGTGGAGAATGCATTTAGCGACAACTAACCACTAAAGTGACCTCCACAAATTCCATCATGAACTTCCTTGATGGTGTAGGGAATTTCAAAACTTGTAAGGCATCGTAAGAGGATACCATCAAAGCCACATTTTATAAAGAAGACCACCCATGATGACATAGTGAGAGACACTTTTGAGAAAGGCTCATTGTCCATTGTGAGTAAGATCTGGAGGTAGAATTGAAAGGGAAAGGTAGTCAAAAATTGCTTATACCAAAGGTCACGTGGGTCAGTTTCAATGGTTCCAACAAGGTTGATGTCTCAAAATAGATAGGAAGGTGATTGTAACCTTTATACTGTGACAAATATTTTTGAGTCGGAGGGTGAAGCGGGTATTTGAGAAGCAAGACAGGCCATGGTATCCACAAATTTATTAGTGGAACGTGGGGTGGTTTGAAGTTCATAATGGTCAAAGGTAGTCAAAAGTATGTCAACATGATGCTTATACTTTTGAAGTATTTCTCATTACTGACACTGGTATATACCATTAACTTGGTTTACAACCAGTTGAGAATCACCAAAGATATTAATTGACTTAACATCTAAGGTAATGGTGGTTTGAAGGCCTAATACGAGTGCTTCATATTTGGTGATATTGTTAGTACAATCAAAATCTAGTTTGAAAGATAATGGCATAGGCTCACCATCAAGAGGAATGAGGATAACTCTGGCACCACCCATGCTTGACATTTGGAACCATCAAAGAATAAGGTCATCAGGTAAATGGTATCATCCAAAGAGGGTAGTGATGGATTCATCTCGGGAAATCAAAGTTAGAGGATTGATTTCCAGAGAGGTGCATCTGTAAGTTGGTCAGCGATGGTTTTCCTTTGACATATTTTTTGATGGATGAATTCAAGTCTAGGTCTGCAAGAAGCATGAGCCAACGTGCAACATGTTGATGTTGGTAGGGTTTGGCATACATGTAATGTAAGGGGTCAGTATTGGTGATGAAAAATGTTTTTGGTTAAGTAGGTAATGGCGAAGTTTAGTGGTGAAAAAAACTAAGGCTAAGTAGAGTTTTTTGGCATGGGTGTATCTAGTTTCATAGTCTAAAAGTGTATGACTTATATAATAAACCACTTTTCCCTATGTTTTTCATCATGATGAGAGAGCATGACACCCAAGGAATGATCAATAGCATAAAATGTAAAGGTAAAATGGTTGGTCATCCTTAGGGAATGAGCACAGTGGTTGGAGGAGGTATTGTTTTAAGGCTTCAAAGGCTTTGTGGCATTCATCATCCCATTTGAAGGAGACATCCTTTTTTGAGGAGATGATGAAATGGGTGGCAAGTGGTTGAAAGATGCAAAATAAAATGACAAATAGATTGCAACTTTCCTTGCAAAACTATAAAAGTTGATGAAGGTTAGTAGGTGGAGGCATTTTGAGAATAGCCTTGATTTTAGTGGGGTCAACTTCTATGCCACACAAAGAAATGATAAAACCAAGGAGCTTTCCAGAGAACAATAAAGACACACTTCTTAGGTTGAAGGTGAACACAATACTTGATGAGATGGTCAAGATGACCTTAAGGATGGTAAGGTGTTTGGCCCGATGTTTAGATTTGGCAAGGAGATCATCAACGTAATCTTCCAATATGTGATGCATGATGTCATGAAAGATATAAGTCATAGCCCATTGATATGTAGCACCAATTTTTTAAGGCCAAAGGGCATGACTCGATAGCAGAAGGTCCCCCAGGAGTGATGAAGGTGGTTTTTTGTGTTGATCTTCCGGGTGAAGTAATATTTGGTTATAACCCAAGAAACCATCCATGAGTGATAACATCTCATGGCGGTGGTAAGATCAACTAGTTGGTCAATACTAGGTAGAGGAAAGTCATCTTTAGGGCAAAGCTAAGTTAAGGTCATGGAAATCCATGCAAATGTGGAGTCCCCTATCACTTTTGTGATAGAATGATGTTAGAGATCCATTGGGGATAATCAATGGGTAGGATGAAGGAAACCAAAAGAAGGTGTTGAGTTCTTCTTTGACAAGAAGGGAAATGTGAGGATGCATTTTCCACAACTTTTGTTTTATGGGTTTGGCTTTAGGAATAGTTATGATATTGTGGACCACAATGTTTGGGTCAATACTGGCATATCAGCGTAGGACCAAGAAAAAGTGTTGCTATGATCCCAGAGGAAAGAAGTAAAAGCTTCCTATTTCAACAAATATCTAAAGATTGGCCTATCTTTAAAATGTGTGGGTCATCTTGAGTGTTAATATTGATTTTGATGGTCGATTCATTTAACATGGTTTGTGTCTCAGAAGGTAACGACCGGTGAATATAAGAATCTTCCACACCAAGGTAGGTGAGAATAGACTCATCATCATCCTACATTGAATGATGTTAATAGAAGGTGTATCATCATCGATCATGTCAGGATATAGGAAGGGAAGAGAAGAGGGAGCCTCACCATCTCATTGATAAGTCAGAGGTCCCAGGAAATGGTGTTCATGAAAAAAAAAAAGTTAGGAGGAATGGATTCTGATCCATAGACTCCATAGGTGAAGGTGGTGAAGTTGGTAGATGGGGTGAAGGAAGGTTTCATCCTCAATGAGTTTGACGTGGGATTTCTTGGAAGATGGTTTGAAAAAAGCCAATACCACTTTGGTCTTTATGTTTATGTGTGGTGCATGGGATGACAGTATGATGGCCTTGTTCATAGAACCAAAGCCAAAACCCTTCCATGCACAACGATGGAGGAAGGTGTGGGAAAAGTGATGATTGGTGAGAGATTGAAGGTCAGATGAAAATGGTCACATTTTGGGAAGGTGGCTCAGGTGAGTAGGTAGAAGTATCAAGTCCCCCATATGTTAAGTTGGTGTAGGTGGGGGGAGGACCATAAGGGAAAACCTCACCTATGTGGTGATCATAGCGAGGATGTTGGCGAAGGTTACCATACTCTTGAGGAGTAAGGAATGTGTCGATGTTGTATAGGTGGTACTCCCCCAGAGTGAGACATTGAAAAACACCTTCTAAGGGATCGGTAGTTGGTATATGGGTAGTGGGAATAGATGAATCACTAGGTGATTGTGAAGAAGAAGCATTGGTTGGTTGAGAAGTAGATGGGTTAGTGGATGGGTTAGCTGTGAGGCTATGAGTAGTGGGAATAGAGGAGTTAGGTGTGGGAGAGGTAGCGGTAATTGGTGGATGGGGTTGTGGGTGAAGGAAAGTGGCAGGTGGTGTAGATGCCTTAACTAGGTATAAGGACATCATTAGGTCGATACAACATGTTACAGGTTTTGAATGGTGAAGGGTCAGTGGAATGGTATAGTTATGTCCTTCATGTTCAAATTTTACATACAATGATGTAAGGTTGAAGGAACACAACCCATGACATGGATCCAAGGTCGAAGCAAGCAAGCAATGTTGTATTGAATTCCCCCTCTAAGACATAGAACAATTCTAGAATAGTATACGGGGGCCCACACAAATGTGAATGATGGTGCCAAGGGTGGAAGTGATGGCATCATTGAATGAATGCAACATAACTAGGTTATTATGCATGTAATTGGTAGGGATGTGCATTTGGTTGTATGCATGGGAGGAGATGATGTTGATGTTGGCACCACCATCGATCATAACATCAAACATGTATATTATCAATGTAAATGAAATGAAAAGGGTGGGATCAAGATCATCTGATTGGAGAGGTACAATCTCATCATCAGAGAAACGAGGTGGTTACTTGATGAGTGGTAGTGGGTGTAGAGGAAGGGGATGAATTGGTGAGAGAGCCACATGGTGAGGGGTGATAATGGAGGCCATGGGCATAGGTCATTAGGTAAAACCTCAATGGATTGTAGAACCTCCATGAGGGCCTGTCGATGGGATTCAAAAGTTTGGACAAGGTCATATAAAGAAATTTTTAGAGGGGATTGGTGTAATTGTTTTATCATTGTACGATGGGTGACCCCATCAGAAATAGGGTATGTGGGTCCCGAATGGTGATTTTTGGTGTGGGTGTAGATGGTATATTGGGCACATGATTGGTGGATGGGCTGGTTGCTTTCTCCTTTCCTTTGTCTTTTTGGGTGCGAGTGGAAACTTGGATCATGTTAATATATTAATATGGGGTGATGGAGAAGGTGTGTCATGAAAAGTATAATGACAAATGATGGAAAAAAACCTGATGAAGGATAAGAGCCTTGTGAAATGAAAGAAGATGCATTGGCATTTGGTGGGGGTTTGGCTAACTCTCTTATACGGACCATGTTGATCTCAAATTTTGGAGGAGGATAAAAAGGTTGTGGAGGTGGTGATGTGGTCATTGAATAGGTAGGGATGAGGATGTGTGGTGATAGGTGAAGGTGGAACATGGGTCCTCATCTAGAAGATCATCATCATCAAAATTTTCTTCAGGAGGACATAGTTGAAGGAGAACGGTTTTAGAGCCTTACAATTTTCTACATCATGTCCTGACACACGATGGTAGGCACAAATTTTAGTATCATCAAACCCTTTTGGTTTGGGTTTGAGTGGGTCGTAAGGTCTAAGGGGTGGCAATGTGATGATGAAAGAGGTCTCTAAAAGGTTAGCTAGAATGTTGGCATAAGACCCTGCCAATGGATCACAATGTGAGGTGAGTGTGGGTCTAGATTGAAGTGTGGGTGATTTTGGTGGGAGAGGCATCACGGGAGGTGGAATTGGATGTGAAATGGGTTTGACCACTTTGGTAGGTGGTACTATTTTAGATTTGGGTTGTACCTTCTTGGGTAAAGGCGTAGTAGATGAACTAGTGATAGAAGGTGTTGTAGGCTTAACTACCTCTTTGGAGGGTAGTGGGTTTTTCAATTTTGGTTGCACCTTCCTGGGTAAAGGTGAGGAAGGAGTACGTGATGTGGAAGGGAAGGAAGATGGTGGAAGAGGATGAGTTAGCCAAGGTGATAAAGGAGGCGTGGTGAAGGTTGTTGGTAGAGGTCAAGGTGGAAGGTATGGGTTGAAGAGAAGGAAATCTCATAGGTACTGATGAGGTTACTATAGGTGGTGGGGGTATAGGTGGTAAGAAAGATGTGGGTAATGGAAAGGTGTACATTGTGTAGGTAAGTTGGGTGTAATAAAAGGTCATGATGAAGAGGTGGGTTGTTGTGCTTTTGGTTTTCCTTGGATAGGAGGTTGTTTGGCCAAGGTCGATGGGTGAGGTCCTAGGATGGAGGGCAAGTGGTGAAGGTGATAGAGGAGTAGTGGGTGAAACTAGTGTATGTGGCCTAGAAGGTTGGGTCTTCCTTTTAGGTGGAGGAATAGTTTTTGTGGGTTTGTGAAGATGTGGCTAAGTCCAATTTGACAGGAGGATGGACTAGACTTGATGTCGGCATGACTCCCAATGTGGTGATGGTTTTGATGTGGGGAAAGGTGTAGGTGTAGTAGGTTCTTAGGCATAGGATCAGGTTTGATTGTTGGTAAAGGTTTAGGTGTAGGTGAGGGTGATGAAGAAGAGGTTGTTATGACCGGTATGGGCATGGTTGGTTTGATTGTCTGAAATACCTTTGGATAAATCGTAGAGGTATCAACAAATATGACATTTGCATTTGGGTTGAAAAGGGTAGCCAGAGATGCCCCCAAAGCATGGAATTATCAACATAATCCAAGTGGTCTTCTAGGCATGAAAATGACACTATTTGTAAGAGGAGATGATGTTGATTTAGTAGTAATCCCTATAAAGTATGTCTGTGAGATAGGGAACTAGTTGGCTTGACTTTGTGGGTAAGAGAGCCGAGAGAAAATCAACTGGATCTGGAAGGCTAATGGGGAATTGTCACCAACAAAGGTGTGGCACTTCTAAAGGATCCTCTATTGGTAGGGGAGATGATAGGTGGGATGAGGTAGGTTCCTCTTTTGGTGGAGAGGGAGGTGAGCATGACTCTCCCATGGGTAGGAGAGTTAACACCACAAGGTTGTTCATTAGGTTGCGAGGGGTGATGAAATGGCATCGATAAAATATTGTGGTCTCCTCCATGGGTGAAGGGGAGATGAAGGGGACTCCTCTGTGGGTGAAGGAGTAGATGAAATAGGCTCCTCCATGGGTAAAGGAGCTCATGCTAGAATCTCCTCGATGGAGGGGATAGGAGGAAATTGAGGAAGGGTTGGTATGATGTCAAAACAACATGGACCTCACATGACATTACTGTCATTAGTTGAAGGTTCACCAGTTTGGTTAGATGATGGGGTGTGATTAGGAAATGGCTTCTTGAAGATATGCAAGTTTTGATTAGCTAGTGTGTTTGGGTTGTCCAAGACAAGATCTCCATTGTCTAACATTTCTGGATGATGTTTTTGAAGGTTATACAATTACCATCACTATGGCCTTTAACATGATGATAGTTGCAATAGTCATGTTCCTTGTACCATGTACAGGCATAGGATGAGAGTAGGTCAAAACCAGTATGTGGTTTGATGGGTGGTAGAGAAATTGCTCTTTGGCTTTAAGAAGTTTTTCTAATACTGAAGAATAAGGCTCCCTGATTGGAGTGTACTTTCATTTCTCTCACTTGAAACTAGAAAGCTTGAATGGGAGAAAGGTTGGAAGAAGGTTTTGATTGATTGGATGGGTGAGATGGGCCAAATTTTAAAACTACCACGTTGGTAGATCCTTTTGCTTTGGAATAATTTTTTTTGTGGTTTTGAAGAGGAAGAAGCATCATTGGATTTGAATGCAACATTTTTGTTACACAATTGAATTTTTTCTTCTTTATGGCACAAATTTCAAGTTTTCTAGCCATGGTGAATGCTTCATCAAAGGTACAAAAGGTTTGGACTTGGAGAGTTGGTGAGATGTGCCTAGCACAAGCCCTAGTGAACAACTCTATAAGCTCGGTTTGAGGTAGCTAGGGAATGTAAGTTGGTTGATGAGGCTCCACCAACGAGTGAAAAAATCTATGATAGACTCATCATCATATTGTCGTGTTGAGTACAAGTCGGTCATGGTGACCTTCTTGATGATATTGATTGAAAAATGGTCTAGGAAGGCTTGAGCCACTTGGTTAAATGAGTAAATGGAATGTCGAGGTAAACCACTATACCAATCCAACGTGGGTCCTGTCAAGGACATTGGGAATGTCCACAAGAGTAGAGCATCATCATGAGTGATTAAATAACACCCATGTTTGAAAGACCACAAGTGTTGTTGTGGGTCCTCTTTTTGTTGAACTGGTTGAATTTGGGCATTTCCCAATGTGTAGGATATGGATGAATGGGAATAGATGGATGAATGGGCTCATTGCAGATTTCATCATATGTTAAAGAGTTGAGAGCCAGAAACTGCTTCCAATGTTTGCATCTTTTCCATCATCATTTTAATAAGGTCATTGGTAGGTTGTGATGATGGGCACCCCCTACAGTATAAGGGGGTTGATGATGAATGTATGATGTGGATGACATTCCAGTATATGGTGGTGCTTGAGTATGAGAACTGTGAGGGGGAATAGATGTAGGTGGAAAATATCCCGAATAGGTGATAGATGAGATAGGTGGTTGTTGGTGATATGTGTAAGTAGGTGGGGTGGATGTAGATGATCTTGTAGTGATTGGAGGTAAAGACTTGCGGGATGGAGAGGATGATGTTTTGGAATGGGGTATGGGTTTCGACACCATGGGTGGTTGCGATGTAATAGGTATATATGAGGTGGTGGTGTAGATGGGGGCTATGCTCAAGGTGGTTGATGAAGGAATGGTTGACACCATGGGAGAAACTGATGTCAAAAGTGTGACCGATGTTATAGGTGCCATAGATATTGATGATGTGGGGTCAAGTTGGGATACTACGGGTGGTAAGGTGGAAGAAGGTAAGGTAAGTAGTAGTAGTTGATGTGGAAGTGGGGGTGAGGGCAGGGGGAATGGACACAGCATGTCATATACCAACTTGTCTTGATGAATCACGAGTGGAGGAATGGGCAAGATAATGTTGTAAGGTAGTGGGGTTGTGGTCAAGGAGTCTTGTGAACTCCTCATCACCAGTACTTGATGATAATGGGTTGAGTAGGATCCATAGGTGACAGGATGGAAGGTGGTGATGGGCTAGGTGGGAGTTGAAGGCTTGCATGGAATACAAGGGTGTTGGCTTGACTACGATGAGTCAAAACCATGTGAGTTGGTGTAGGCTTGGTAATTTGTTCTCTGTAAATGACACATAAAAATAGAAGAAATGGAGAAAAATAGTTCCAGGGGGTAAAAAAAGTCATTGTTTTAATTAAAAATTAAAACACAAGAACCAACGATGGTTGGGTTAACTGATGATGATGATGATAGGGTGACCGATGAGTTAGGTTAACCGATACTATAGTTATTATAGGAAATCAAAAGTTTTGCAAATGGGGCAATAACTGATGAAAATGAGACAAAACTAGATCTGATAGTGATTTTAAAGATCCAGGGGTATGATGATATGTCTGAGGAACTTTAGAAAGAACAAAAAATGTGGTGAGTGTTGTTTTTGGTAAAATGACCAAAAATAGATAAAACGAAAATGAAATGTAAAAACCGATGATGATGATGAGTAAAAAAATGATGATCATTGGACCGAACATGATCAACTTGAAATTTTGAAAGATGGAGAAAAAGTTGATTTTTGACTTAGATCAGGTAAAATATCAACCCAGAAACCTGAGTATGATAGTGATGGACCCTAACACACTCATAAAAAGTTGGAATACACCAACTATAATTATGGAGTGTGAAAGGAAGAAAGAAAAAAAGGAGAACACGTCCTCACAACTCAAAACACAAATCAAGAAAAAGTTAAGAAACACGAAATCCTATGGGTGAATTTTATGTTTTAGCTTATGCTTATTTAAGACTGACTCATGAATAGAACAAATTTTTTTGGTTTGATAGAAGGTGTCCTATGAAAATCCAAGATCTAAGGATGGTTTCAAGTAAATTTTTGTGGGGGGTCCTTTCTCTAAGATAATGACTGGACAGAGAAACCAGTTGGGCATCCCACTATCAATCCTCTGATCATGTGATCATTGAAAACTTCTTCTAGGTAGGAGGATGTTTAAGAAGATGTGTAAATTATGTAAGTGGTTTGGTATAGAGAGAGAGTGTGCAAGTGAACTATGATTAAATTAGTCAACCATCAGTTGGGCATGACTTCCAACATATAGGTTGCCCTCAAATTAATGTGAGCTATAATGCAACAAACCAGAATGAAATGCAAGTGTTTTAAGCCCAAATCCACAATTATGTTCGATGTAACAAATGGAGAACAGGAAGAGGGATGCTCTTTCACTAATGCAATGCAGTAAAAGGAAGACGATGTTCTTTTTAAAGCACTAAAAGTATGATTTCTTTTAGACAATAGCAAGAAGGAGAATATTCCAGAGAAGAAAATTAATGTGAATACTTTTCAAAGGGAAATAAACACACAATTTTTTTCCTAGGAATGAACAAATGCAAAGGAACCCTGATGGGTCCCACTGGGCATGCCAAAATGTTTCACCGGATTCTTAGCAAATTAATGAAATAGATAAGGGTAGTAGGCCAAGGAGGAATACCTGTTTGTAATGTTGGTTGAAGGTTGTGCGCATGTTCTGATTTCTTAATCCAAGTTGATTGTGAGAGATCCCTTTTGGCTAGGAGGAACTACCTATAAATGCAAAAAACAATACCACCAAATAGAGTTAAACAAAACAATGAGTGGACTGCCTAGCGGAAGCTAGATCCGGAAGCGTGATACTTCTTAAACAGGATGTCAATCCACTTTTATATAACAATATTAATGCTAGTTAAATCATACATGAAGTAAAGATCCTATTGGAATTGAAATGATTTAGGTATCTCATACAAAAAAATAAGAAAGGTCATTCAAAAAGGTTGTTTAAGGTCAAAATGGGAGGGTTGATTGGTTGGTGTTGAGTTGTAGTCTGGTACAGGCTCTGGGTAAGGTCTAGTAAGGATTAGAAATGGTTTTGGGCTATTGGGAAGTGGGTATTAGCTCGTTGGTCTGAGCTATATTGACAGACACAGTAACCAGTGTCGGTTGATGACCGATGCTGGTTAGGCGAAGAGTGAAGTGACGATGTGCGTCGGTTGGCTAACTAGGCGTGGTAGGGGTAGGGGAAATTAGTAAAAATTTGTTAGAATTGGTTTTCAGACTCCTGTGATTGCACAGAGGTTGGAAATGGTGAGGGTGGGGTCATAAAATGGTTCTGAAGACTCGAGATGATTAGGAGAGGGTGAAAATGGGTGAAAATTCTAGGTATGATCAAGTGATGGGTTGATGGAAGGAAGGAAGTATATGGGTGTGGAGAGAAATAGACTACAGAGATGAATAAATAAATCTACACAAAGAAACTAGAGATTCAATGTAGAGATGTTAAATACTTACTGGAAAATAGATTGGAGAATGTAGGTGATGAAGATGGTGATAGTAGAGATCCAGAGAGAAGATCCATTGTTGTATTCATGTGTCATGGTAGTTCAACCTCCATGCCTCTCTGTTGTGAATCTGTGATCGTGAAGAGGATGATGAATGGTGACCGATGTTGGTAGTGCTCCCATGTGTCTTCTTTTTCCTGAGTGCTAAAGAAATTTGAGTGCTCCAAGTCTCTAGAAGAAATGAGATCCTGAATCAATTGACCAACTTGGGAAAAGGCTTTTGGAAACATATTTAACCTAACTGGAAATGGTTAGGTGACCGACATCGGTTGAGATATAACTAGCGTTGGTCAAGGCAGGTGGAATATCTAGGTTGGCCAAAAATAGCCAAATTGTTGTTATTTTTGGCATGATCTCCAACCTTCTACCAGTCTTGAGTGATAGATCATGGCAAGATAAGTAGGAGTCCTTTTAGGTTTGTTAATAGGAGTTAAGTCTAGGTTTAGACTAAGTCCTAGTTAGTTAGGATAGGTTTAGACTCGGTCTTAGGTCATTAATGAGGTTTGAGTAGGTCATTGAGTGAGGTGGCTAGGTGAGGTGGTTAGTGATGTATCCCCTCCTCTTTCTCTCGCCCCTCCTCATTATTTTGATCCAATGTGTGATCTCTTCCCTAAGACCGCTTTTACTATCATCGTTGATCATGTGTTGACTCGAGATTACAATTCTCACCCAAACCACCGTGAGAAAGGCCTCCCAATGAGGATGGCCAACAATTTGACAAATTATTACAAGAGAACCCCTCTAATATTCACCTTCTACTCTATATTGCACGAGATCAACTTAAGCATGTTTTGTTATCACACACCATGATCTCTACTCTTCCTACATAAGTGGTGCCTACACCTTAAGGGACACCCCATCTATCAATCCCAAATGTCTCTATGATTATCCATATAACCACCATTATTAATACAAATTCCACATTTATTCCTCATGGTTTGCATATATCTTCTTCTAGCATGTAAGCTTTTGAATCCCTTGTTCATACTTTACAAGCAAAAATCTTACAATTACAACAAGGTGCATTTGCTTCCTTTAATACTATGGATTCTACACAATTGCTTCACAATCTACTCACACCCAAGTGGTTTCTCATCCATTACCTATTGGTTTTGTTACTCCTAAAGTTCCTATTTATGATGGCAAAGGGATCTCGATGAGTATTTTCTCTCATTTCATGTCACTTGCTTCGATTATGCTTATAATGACATCTTATTTAGTAAGCTTTTCCCTCAAAGTCTTAAGGACTTCACATTACGTTGTGTTTTATGCTCTTCCCACCCACTCTGTGCATGTATTCACTACTTTAACAAAAAATAAATTGGTACAATTCTCTATTAATATTGAGGACAAAATTTCTTATACACGGTTGGTTCAAATATGACAAGGGTCGAATGAACCTCTTAATGCCTATGTACTACATTATAAGACCCTGCTCATGAAAATGAACAATATCTTGTAAGATCCTTTCATACAAAGCTTACTAGCTCATTTGTAAGATTATGTCATGTTCAAAAACGTTTATATCTTTTGATCATCTATGCCATACCTTAAAAGAACACTAAGCTAAATTGTTACATATGAACAAACTCAAGTACATTGCTAGCTCTTCTCCCACATCTACTATCAAATTTTCAAGTAAACCCGCATTTATATGCAAGCCTAATGATGTAAAATCTACTTCTAAGGACATTGTTATTGACATCTCTCGACTTGTTAAGTTGCAATCACATCATGTGTGCCACCAATTTACTCATCTTCCAAGTCCTCCTCACATTATCTTGAAATAATTTTTTGAGTTCAATATCATATCTCTCCTCCACTATTTGAAGTTGATATGAGTAGACCTCAAGGTAAGAAGTTCAATTCCAATGCCTATTATGATTATCATCGACGTGTTGGGCACTCTACGAGATAGTTTCTTAATCTTCCATGATCCACTTCCTAAGCACGAGACTACAAAATCTTCTTCAGATGTACATAATGATTATTTCACGGTTCCTCTACCCTCTTGTGATCACCCCTTGGATGGAATGATTGCACGGTTAATCATACACTATCTCTTGCTTTGATCACCACTTTTGATGACTTTGAAATCAATTAATCACATTTACACATGTATTTTCTTCTATGCAATGATATTGGATTGGGATTGAGAGACTTGTCTTATTAGGGCATTTTCCAAATTGAGAAAAGTCTATTTTTAAGATCTTAGCAGAGTCTACGAGCTTATGATAGCTCATATGATTGGAATTGTTAGAGAATTATTATAAAGTATTTTTATAAGACTTTCATTGGGGTGTAATTCCATTGTGTCTAAGTATATAATATTTCCTCATTATTACTAGAAGAACTTTTGTTGTTTCTTGTTAATTATGCCTAGGATCTTGATTCAATGAGATCTAACTATAACATTATGATTGTGTGGTCTAAGGCATCCCTTCATTGGCCCCCTAATTATGATTGCATTAGTTTGGTATTACAACAAGGATTTTAATTCTCGTTGTAGAGTGGGGTGTGTTTGTGTGTAATAACATTAGTCTAGTAAGTGATTTTTAGACTTGTTTATTTTGTTACTAGTGTGTGTGGTAGAAAGTAATTACAAGAATCTTCCAACATTGGGTTCTTAGGTAGAGGGTGTAAGACCATATATTCTTGTTAAGGTGAATGATTGTGATGAATCTAATTATGGCACATACAATGGTTGTCAAATCAAATAGAGTGCCAAGACTTGTTGACTTGGTCAAGATGATGATAGATGTACAATCCCATTTAACAACTATGGAAACCACACAAAGTAAAGGAGTAGTAATGGGTGATGGCATAAGCATTGATAAACATACAAAAATATTACCTAAGGAGTAGAGTGTTGAAATAAATTACATTAATGAGAAAGAGGATATACTCTTATGCGCGATCATGAGGATTGGAAATAAGTGTAAGATAAAAGTTATAAGTTACTCTCATAGTTTATGTTGGGAAGAACACGTTGACTAGATGGTTGAAATGACTAAGTACTCTAAGTATGAAGGTGTATAAGTTCCCAATAAGTTAATATTTTCCTATATAAGTTGAAGAGTTGTACATCTTTATGGTGGGAGCACATGGAAACCAAGAGAGTGTATATAGGCAAAGATGAGATTAAGAGTCGAGATGGATTGGTGAAAAATTTGAAGGATAGGTTCATTCATGTGGATTACCAATCACATTTGTTCATGTAATTGTAGAATTTGTGTTATAAGGAATTCAGTGTAAAGAACTACACAAAAGGGTTCTAAAATCACCATTAGAGAGGGTCATGTGGAGGACGAAAAAGCAAAGATTTTAAGGTATGTTAATGTATTATGTACTTCAATTCAAAATGAGTTTAGTACGATTAGATTGAGTTCTTTGGATTATTCCTATCAATTTGGATTGAAGGCGTAAGAGACATTGTCATACAAATAACAAGGTGGTGCATGAGGGAAGAGAAAGTTCCCACACATATGTGGAATTTCATGTAGCAATGAATAAAATCATGTGCACGAGGGTAAACCAATATCCTCACATAAAAAATATATTATGTAGAGAAGTGGAGGTATATATTCTCTCACGACATCATGATGGGAAAGAGGTTTAGGATTAAATAGAACCTAGCATTGTGGAGAGACTATACATCATGTGTTTGAATGTATTTTAGCTACATAAAAGAGTATTGACAAGAGGAATGATGATAAAAATCATGTTGTATAAAATGCGAGACACAAATAGCAATGTGTCAAACAATTGTGTAAAAAATCATGGGTGCAAAGAAGCTCTCATGATGAAGAGAGTGTTGTTGAACTAAGTGAAGGTAGAGAACACACCCCATGTAAAGAAAGAATTTGTTAAAAATCATATGCAAAGCATGAGGTAGGTTTTGTAAAGTGATTATTGATTGTTATAACACAAATAACGTTATTTCGAATGAGATGGTAAAAAAATGGATTAGAGATAGTTACATATTCAAATCCATATAAGGTGTCACATTATTGAAGGGACATCATTTTATCTTGAATGAGAAAATGTAATGTGCATATCAAGATTGAAACATATGAATATGAAGTCCCATGTAATATAATTTCCATAAATGCATGTCATGTGTTACCGGGTTGGCCTTGGAAGTATGATAGGAAAGTGATACATGATGGCCTCACAAATACCTATATATTGGTGAAGGATGGATGGAAGTACATTCTAAATTATTTGAAGGATACAAGTGTAGAGGTGGATAAGTGTCTACAAATATTGTTTATTTTAGGGAAGGAGTTCTTAAATGAGGTGAAAGGGGATAGTTAATGTTTTGCATGAATTCCAAGTCTTGTGTGCAAAAACATGGGAAGGAGTAGTTGCACAAATAGAGGAGATATCATGTGAAGTGAAGGATATGCTAGGTGAGTTTGCATATATCATGTCACAAGATATTCAAATGGTTTATCACCTACATATGTTATTACTCATCAAATGGATTTGATATCAGGGTAAATTTTAAGGAATAAGTATGTATAGAGGTTGACACCTATGGAAAATGAGGAGATGAGAAAACAAGTGAAAAAATCACTTGATAAGGGGTTGATCACGAGTCTTTGAGACCATTTTCCTACAATATTGGCACCAAAGAGAGGAGGTGAGTAGAGGATGTGCACTTATTCTATATTTGTCAACAAGATTACCATCAAGTATAAATTTCCATTATTATACATGGATGATTTTATGGATTATTTGAGTAGAGCAAGGTATTTCATGAAGATTGATCTAAAGGGTAGATACCTTTAGATCAATATAAAAGAAGGATATGAAAGTAAAAATATGTTCCAAATGTAATGTGGATTGTATAAGTGGTTGGTGTATACACTCATTTTGCTAATTCATGTCTCGCAATAACACAAATTGTACAATGCCTTTGCACTAGTCCACACTTATCCAATTGGTAAATCATATTATCCTTAGTTATATCACATTCATTCCTGCTTGCACACATAACTCATTTATTCACATAGTGGTCATATTAGTCCATAGAATCAAGTTAAACCCTCACATAGTACAATCCTAGTTTTTGAAGCACTCACACATGCATCCTGGACTAAAGTGCCCAAAATGGACCATAACATCCATACACTATGGCCCTTCCCATCCACTTTGGTCCCACCTTCTCTAACGACACTTTTTCTAATTCAAATTCATTTATACCATTCCTAGTTGGCCTTATTCGAGGTTTCTAGATCTGGAATGCATATAAGAGCTAGTCATTTCATCCATTTTCAAGGAGGAGACCATACACATTTGACACTCATAGATCCTCATGAATATACATTAAGAGAAAGCACAACCAAGGTCATTCGAATACTCCCTTGAGCTCCATATATTTTGCATACTCTTTACGGTGCGGTCATCCACTCAAATTTGTAAATATAAGGAGCATATTATCACTCCAAGTCAAGCTCGGAAAAGGTGCAAGTAAAATAATATTGTTGTAAGATCCATGACTATCCATTTGGTTGCATGCATTCTAGATATCACATGCTAGGTGAGAACAATGTGCATTTTGATCCCTCTCTTAAGTAGTGGCAATGTTGATGATGTACAGTGTAACGCCCACATTTTTGCTGCACAAAACCCAATATAAATCCCAATAATTAATTAGGAAAATCATGGAATAATATATTTTTGTTTCAAAAGGGTTGCATCCGGATAACTAACAACCGATTAAATATATCTCGTTTAATAAGTTCCACATATCTCGCTAGGTTATTGTAACTAAATTAATAATTAAATATTATTAATTCCTTCCTAACCATTTCGGCTTTAAATCTTCTTATAGGGTTACCATTAATTCCCATTAATTAACTCTTATAATTCATTATTTAAGTTGCCCCTTTTCACAAAATTATTTAATTTATCCTTCTAACTCTAATGTCATTTACAAAATCATTTATCTATAACAATAGATGTCACAAAATATTTCTAACTTCTTAATACCCTTAAGTGGCCCCAATCACCTATTACCCATAACATTTTATTAAATCTTATTCCCACAAAAATCCCCATCACTTAAGTGATGTAGGGTTTATTCCCAACCCTTAGATTAGATGGATGAGGACCCTTAGATCTAGGTATTTTCAAAAGAACCCTAAATATCCTTATGAGGTCTTCTTATTCATTTTTTACCCTTGTTATCCAAATAACTCTTCCAGTTATTTGGACAACATGTATACATCTTCTAACTCTGAGCTCTTCATTGCAAGGTTGCGCGTGCTCAAGATTCACTTGACACATTCCCTTGGTTTTATTTCCCCACGTGCTTCCCCTTCTCCCCTTTCATTTTCTTTTCTTCTTTATTACACTCCTCCCTTGTGCACATCTCCTGCGCGTTTGCCTTCTTCCTAGCAGTTTTTCACCTTGCGCATGCACCTTGCACTTGCTTCAATCAGCTAAGTCCCTGGCCCTCACGTGCGCCCCACACATTACTTTTTAATAATTGTGCTTTGACCATGTGTTTTCCGCTCACCAATTTTCCTCATTTCCTTGTGCGCATTGTGCATGCTTTCCTTCTGTCTTCCTTCCACACCTCACTCTTCCGTGTGCATATCTTAGCACCCTCCTATATGCCCTTTTGTGCCATGTCATTCTGACATGCTTGACTGTGTCGTGTCGCACAACCACTCAAAGCGTGCCAATAGGGCACCAAATCCCTGCAACAAATCAACGAGTAACATGTGGCAGAAATGACAAAAACAATTGCATAGTTGGCCATTCTTTCAGTCAATCTGCAAGTGCCATGTGTTTTGTATGTGACGAAGACTCAAAAAGTTTTGATAGCTATATCTTTTGCCACAGAGCTTCGATCGGTGCATGTATGGACTTTTCAAATAGTTGTTGATGTAGGCTACAATGCTAAACATTAAAATTTAAATTCTTGGTGGACCTAGTAGGTGAGAAATGGGAAAACGTCTTTCTAAGCATTAATGAACAAATCTAAATTGTCCCAACCACCTGATTTTATATGATCCGCCCTCCTTCCTTCTCCTAGGGAAGTGTATTTGATAGATTCACAAGCAGATTTGCAAGCATTGAATGCTTCTTGTTGGTGGTTGCATTTCAAATTCGGATTTTCCTCCTTCTCTTCTTCTTCCATAGATTCATCTATAAATGTAAGAGCTGGGCTCATTATTAAGGTTGGACATTTTGGATCCTTACACACTTTGCTAAGGACTTCATCTTTTCTAGTATTTTGAGTTGCAAACCTCTAGATCTAGCTCTTGCATGTGGATATCTCCTCTTTCACCATTGTAATAGCTCTATGCATTTCTGGAAGTAATAGAAGCATCATTTTGTGACTATTATTTGTCCTAACGTGTTTGCATTCCTTCTTCTTGCCTTTTCTTTTGCATTGCGTGCCTGTTGTGCCATTTCACGTCCCTTGCAACTCCTTATTTAGTTGTGTTCCATGAAACTGATATGGTAAATATGTTTAAGTCGTGTTACATGTGTCTAGCCTTATTTCACGCATTTCCCTTCATTTTGTTCGAACAAATAATGTTCATCCCTCTTTTCTAGTGCTATCACCTTTTAGTGTAGTTTCCTTTCATGTTATCCTTCTATCCCTGGTCCCTTGGCATTATTAGCTTAGTTTCCCTTTCAGCACTAGGAGTAACATTAACAGTAAAACTAGATAGAGCAACCAACTTTCTTTGGAGATCCGTCCCAAATGCGCGAGGTCCCACAAGTTGGGGACGGTTCCATTGTTGTCACAAACAACTCGGTTCTTCTAGATCCGAGACATGGGTGCAAGTTTGACGACCAACAGTTTTTGGCATGCCCGGTGGGACAAGTAATGAAAGCTTAAATTTCATATTGCTAAGTTCTGTGTGTGGACTTAGTATTTCAACCTTTGGAGGCGCATTTCAACACATATGGTGACTCCCAATATTTGTATATCTTTGTATTAGCAACCCTGAATGCCTTTCATGAGAAGAGTGCATACAAGAAGAAGTACATCAGATGAAGAATATTTCAAGTACCTCCAACTACCCCCGAGAAGATTTCATTTTAGAAATCCCCGCGTGCATCTCCATCTCCAACACGCGCTCCCCATTCAACTCCTCATCACAACAAAACTAGCGCGCCTGCAATGGCACATCACCACCTCCTCCACTAAGGAACTTTGCTAACTTCACTAGAGGAAGTCCCTAGTTCTTGTCGTGTAACATGATATGCCAAATGACACACTCAAAATTATTCCATACTTTACTGGTGAGAATCAAGTCACCCCTCATGAGCATATCCAGGATGTAGCGAACGTATGTTCACTCTATTTGATCAAACATGAAAATATAGCAATTAGGCTACTTGTAACCTCTTTTAAAGAAAAACACTTCAATGGTACCACGGCTTGAGACTCGGATCTATTTCCACCTAGGATGAGCTGAGAATAGCTCTTTGCAATTACTTTGAAGATAAGTTAGATCACCTATCTCTAGTGGAGCAACTGACAACAACGAGGGTGCCCAACGAGCAAACGACTGATTTCAACATTAGATTTTAGAAGACTTGAGACAAAATCCCTCTTGTGGTAAGACATACATCCCAACATGCTTTTTTGTATTATCTAAAGGCACTGAACAACGATATCTTAGTCATGATTCAATCCATGGGAGGTAGGACTTTACCAACTACTTATAATATTGTAGTAAGGGCATAAAATAGTCTTATTCAGCAGAAAAATAGCTCCTAGACCGCCTATGCCCTTATTCCCATAAATTTCACAAGCACCCCAGCCTTCTTTGGCCCCTATTCTTGTTCCTAAGCAAAGCGCGCAACCTTGTTGCATCAACATCCTACTCTCTAGCACAACAAAAAGAAGATGAAGAGTTGAAGACCCTGATTAGAAATTTGTCAAATAAAGTCATATCATTAGAAAAACAACAGCGCAAGCCTATAGAGGAAATTCTAATCAGGTGCATACCCAAAGCAATCAACCTTAGTGGAATCAATATGGAAACCAAAGATACACACCCAACCAAAAGAATGATAGATGACATGCTAGTGCACATATGCCCTTGCAAGTTGTTCCTCCCGTGCCCTCTCTTCTAGCACCCAGTGCAAGTCGGGTGCTTTTTCCATTTTAGAACAATTTGACACGAGTCGAGTAGTGTTTCCCTTACAACATGCCTCACAGTCAATATCAATGTGCCAATGTTGCGCACCCAAGCCTTCATGATCCAGAATGCTTCAACCTATGAAACTTTAACAAGTGCTTCTAAAGCAGAAAACCAAGAAAGGCAAGAAGTTCTTCCTGACTCCAATTTGATGTTCTTTGGCGTTGAGGACTTCTGTGGAATCAATCAAGCTACTGAGGACACAAGAAGGCCGTGCGCCAAAGTTATGGATAACACAAGGTATAAGAAAAGAATGTCGAGTTGGGCACGCATGTCATAATTCCAACAACACAAGCGGACCAACAAAAGTAGAAAGATGCATCCAAGGCATCCAATAGTAAAAGCACTCAATTCCCTCCACAAGAGGCTCTCACAAAGCTCCTTCAGAAGTGGCACGTGCCCTTCCTTTGTAGGTCTGTCATCACCAATCCTAAGACTATGATAATTCTTCACCGGGAACTCCTCGTGCTATGATTATTTACTAATGCACAGCCTTTAGTTTGGTGGATGTAATCTGGAAACAAAACAACAACATAACACAAGAATACCATCGACTATGATAAGACAGAATGATGACAAATCTGAAATATCAAAGTAAATTATAATATTAACATGAAATCACATAATCTCACCCATGAGGTACTTCAAGTGTTATTGACTTCACTTGCCTTTCACCAAGACTATGGGAGAAACTTTACAATTACACCTCTTAATGGCTTCTTCAACACACCTTTAAACTGATGGCTTCCTTTGCACACTTCCTACAATATTTCTCACTACTTCCTTCTATGCTAAATGAGGGGGGTGGCCTCTCTATTTATAGAACTTCCAGGCTTATCCATCTTATCTCTAAGATAGGATAAAAATCCACTCGACGAATCATATTCCATACCTTAACTCTTATCTCGTACATGTAAGCGTATCTTTTAAGATAAGATAAACCTTATCATTTTACATGGGTTCCACATTTTTAGACTTTTTACAAATAAAATACACAAAATATTTATGACCTCACTCCTTGTCCTTATTACCAATATAATATTTCTAATTCCTAATCATGTAGACCCTACTTCTCTAATTATCTAAACTTTGACATTTTAACATTACCGGACCACTTACGACAAATATTTACTTTTACAACATTCCTATTGTACTTTGACTGTATCTACCGTACTCCACATTATTGGCGCACCGCATCTAACGGCGCCGTTATCTTCTATCGACGCTACTACTAATTATACTTAACAACATCCTATTCCTAATACATACATTAATGAAATAGAAATTACGAGGAAAATTTTAGTGTCGACATCTTCCCCTTCCTAGCTTCTACTCCGTCCCTGAGTAGACTATTCTGTGCTTAGAAAATCTTCAACTTGTTGTGGTTGACCTATTTCGTAATGGGAGTGCCATCCAATTCCTCCAATCGACGTATGTACCATTTTCATGCACATTTGCTATTTTGTAGGGCCCCATCCATTTTGGAAGAAATTTTTCTGTCTTCTTTTTTTGTATCTGGAATCATATACTAGAACCAAGTCATTCACATGAAATGGAGACCAATGGATCTTTTGATCAAAGTATTCCTTCTGCTTCATTTTCTTCTTATGGCTTGTATCCTTTGCTATTTCCCTCATTTCCTCTAGCAAATGAAGATGTACCAACCTTTCTTTTATTGAATCACTTTCATCCATCCTTTCATTTTTCATAACTCTCACAAAGGGGGAATATCAAACTCAATAGGAAGAATCGGATCAATGCCATAGGCCAACCGAAATGGAGAGTATCCTGTTGCTTGACTTTGATGTTGTCCTATATGCCCACAATGCCGCATGAATCCTTTTATCCCATTTATGTACTGCAAGGCCGCATCTTTTGCTAGAATTTGACACAACACAAAATTTGTTCGCTCCACTGTCCATTTGTGCTTGGCTTGTATGTTGTTGCCTTCCGTGCTTAATAGAAAACTTATTGACTAGGGCTTCTACCACCTCATTAATGAAGTGGCTTCCTTGATCTTTTACAATTTCTAATGGACAACCAAATCTGGTGACAATGCGTTCATATATGAACCTTGCCACTTCATCCATGGAAGTTGTTTTCAATGGCTTAGCTTCAACCCACTTGGTTAAATAATATGTGGCAACTACAATATACTTATTTTGGCGTGAGGTAGTTGGAAGTGGACCTACAATGTCTATTCCCCACTTTTCAAAGGGACCAAGTGGAAGAATAGGGCATAATGGAGCTGATGAAGTCTTATAGTTACCATGTGTTTGACAAATATCACATGTCTTACAATAATTATAACAATCTTTAAAAAGAGTGGGCCAGTGATAACCTGCATCCAAGATCCTTCTTGCTTGTAAGTTGTCCAAATGAAGTGCCCTCCACATGTACCATTGTGGAATTCTTCTAGCAGCTCCTTCCCTTGATCACGTCCAATTGCCCTCTTGTACTGTCCATCAAGTCCTATTCGAAATAATACTCCATGCAAAATAGAATATGGACGACTGACTTGAGTAATCTTTCTCTTAGTCTTTGCATTGGCACCATCAGGAAACTTGAATTCATTCAGATAATTCCAAATATCTATGTATTCACTAGGGATTGTGTCAAGGGATAACAATGCTACATCGGGAAATCATCATCATCACAAGATGATCCTAAACCATCATAGGCTCGAGAGAGTGCATCTGCATTGACATGCTTCTTTCCTGGCCTATCTATAATATCAAATTCAAATTCTTGTAGCAAAATTATCCATCTTGCTATCCTCCCTGATGGGTTAGGCTTATTTACAATATATTTTAGAGCCTGGATGATCTTTTACAACTAGAAATTTTTGCCTAGCAAGTAATTTCTAAACTTCTTTATAGCAAAAATGATAGCCAAAGCCTCTTTTTCATTCATGATGATAATTTACCTTAAGACTCGCTCATTTGTGCCGCTCCCAAAGTAAATTGGATGTTCATTCCCATTTTCATCACTTTTGGCTCAAAGTACTTCCTAGTGCTGCATCTAAGGCATTAGTGTACACAATGAATGGCTTGCTCCAATCTAGATTCTTCAAAATAGGTGAAGACACCAAGGCTTCCTTCAGTTGTCCAAAAGCTTCATGCGCCTTATTTCCTGGTTCATAAGTAACATCTTTCTTCAAGAACTGGGTTAGTGGTTGTGCAATCTTTGAGAAATTCTTGATGAACCTTCCGTAATAACCCACATGGCCTAAAAATGATCTCAACTTACTTCTATTAATAGGAAATGGTAAATCTTTGATTTTTGAAACTTTATCGATCGAAGCACAATACCATCTCTCGGATAGAACATGCCCTAACAAAACGCCTTTATAACATCCAAAGACACATTTTGTAGGGTTTAGTGAGGCTTGTGCTTCATCTAACCTTTGAAATGATGTCTCCATCTCAAAGTGCGTGTAGTCCAACTTGCTCCCATAGATGTAAAAATCATCCGAAATACTCTAACGAAGGTCCTAATGTAGGGTTCGAACACCCTATTCATCAAACGCTGGAATGTTGCTTTGAGCATTACACAACCCAAAAGGCATAACTCTATAAGAAAACGTTCCCAAGGAGTGGTGAACGTGGTCTTCAAATGTGATCTTTCTCTGCTATACGAACTTGGTTGTAGCCGCTTATATCCATCAAAGAAAACTATAACACTCTAGCCAATACTTCGTCCCAAGATCGATCCGAAAATGGAAGAGGGTAATGATCCTTCTTTGTTGCCTTATTGAGCTTCCCGTAATCAACACAAATGTGTAGCTTCTCATTCTTTTTTATTGAGATCACAATGGGAGAAACTCATTCTCAATTCTCCACAATGAATATGAATCCCGCATCAAGCAACTTATCTATTTCTTCTTTTACGCCTTGAAAAATTAGGATTCATTCTATATGGCATTTGTTTTATGGGCTTAGCACCATCTACCAAACAATAGAATGTTCTACCCAACTTACTTGACGGAGTTCCTTGTAATCAAAAGTGAATATGTGTATGTACCTTCGAAAGAGTTGGAGGTAGGATTCCTTCTCACTCTCCATCACAGCATCACCAATATTTATTTGTTGGAGACGATCATCAACTTCTTCTTCGAGATAATTTTATGGGGTCATGAGTTGGTGTGACTGGAAGGATATCCATGACTGAAACATCAACCTCACTTTCTTCATCTTCAATGTCCACTTCACTGGTACTAGAGTAATCAGAGGATGTCCAATCATTAGTTTCATCACTTGAATCCACAGGTTCTACCTTATGATGTCGAGGGATCACGTTTATCTTCACCCTCTCTCTACCATGTCCAAGTGTCATGAAACCTTCATTCCAGTAGTTTCTTGCATGAACTCTCCTTAGCCATGGTCTTCCCAACAACATTGGGTACGCAACAGTACCATTTTTCATCACCTGAAAGTCTACCACACATACAACACCCATAACAGATATTGCCACATTTGAAACTACACCTTCTGGTTTAGTTTTTCCTTTATTTAATGACCTTAACATAAGTGTTGAAGGGCGATCAATTTTTAAACCCAACATATTCATTACAGACTTAGTCATTACATTAACTGCAGCACCTCCATCAACTAAGACATCATGAATTGAAATACCATTACATAATACCTCAGCTTGTGGAGCATAGGGATCCACCTCTGCCTCCAAAACAGGGACCTCAACCTCCTTTCTTCATCGAGCATTGAGTCCACTTCGCAGCTCCCGCCTCTTCTCCGAAGACATAGCCAAGAGTTGACCATATGTAATATTTGCAGGCCTTTTGGACAGATCTTCCAAGATGGAGTATGGTCCTTGCCCCGTGAAATCAAAAATCCTGCACACCCAGCCTTCTTCTCCTATGTTTCTTATTAGTTTCTCCTTTCATCTTCTTAGGATCATTTCCATCTTGATTATCTTTTTCTTTCTTTCTTTTTGTTACAAACACATCTACTTCATTATTTCTGCTCTTATCTACTACATCAAAAGAATTCACAGGTACTTTTCCTTTATCATTATCTCCTTTACCGTATGTAGAAGCTCTATCTGGATAATTATACTTATAATGACCCTTTTATAACAACCATAACATACAACTTCAGAAATATTTCTTTTTGGACCTCTATCTCCTCCCTGAGAACTAAATTCTTTTCCTTGAAGAAGATTAATAGTTAACTAACCCATCTTTTTGAGCAGATCTTCATACTCAGTAGATGTACTAGGAGAAATATTTGTGCTCACCGGAGTGGTTGTGGATTCTGGACCAAAGGTGCTGGTGTAGGCTCTACTTTAGCAACAATTTCTTTGGGCTCCTCTTCCATGCTTTCTTCTTGCCTTCTTGCAATCTCCTTTGCTTGTTCAATGGTAGCTGGGCGGTCATACTTCACTCGTTGTCTGATCTCTGGCTTCATCCCAAGAATGAAGTGCTTACATAGGAGATTATCCACGCCGTTCATCAACCCATCCGCTAATCCTTCCTTCCGGATCTGGGCATCGAGCTTCCTCCTTAGCTCTAGAACACGAGCATGATAATCCCTTATCTTCTCCTTCTCTCCTTGGGATAGCTTTGTGATCTCGATCATGAGATCTGCATATTTCTGTTGTTCACCAAATTCTTCAAGAAAACTTTCAGTTAATAAATCCCATGAATTTTTCACATTATCACCTAGTGTTTCAAACCACCTAAGTGTTGAACCATCCAAAAAGGTAAGAAAAAATTCAGTCCATTGTTCCCTTCTTATAAGGCCATTACAAATACAAGATCGTTTAAACTCTTGAATGAAAGAAGAAGCATCTTCATTAGATTGAGCTGAAAAAATAGGAATCTTTCCCATTTTCAAAAGTAACCACCGTGAAATACCAACCCACAAGTACAATCAACAAGACTTATGTGCACAAATAATTGGAATCACTATACTAGAAAGTGACTTTACACCTTTCTATAGAAATGACCACGGTAAACCATGGTAAAACTTGACTTACTGCGGTAAAAACTGACTTTACTGTGGTAAACACTATTCACAGTAAAAAGTGAAGTTACTGCGGTAAATACTATTCACGGTAAAAAGTGACTTTACTGTGATAAATATTATTCACAAAGAAAAATGACTTTATCATGGTAACTACTATTCACGGTAAAAATGACTTTACCATGGTAACTACTATGCATGCAAAAATAAGGTTACCCTCCAATTGATTTTTGACTAAGTGAGAATATCTCTCCAGAAAATCCACCAACGAGGAATGGTCCCGGCAACGGAACCAAAATGTCATCACCAATCTGGCACTATGATAATTCTTCACCGAACTCCTCGTGCTATGATTATTTACTAATGCACAGCCTTTAGTTTGGTGGATGTAATTTGGAAACAAAACAACAACATAACACAAGAATACCATCGACTATGATAAGACGGAATGATGACAAATCTGAAATATCAAAGTAAATTATAATATTAACATGAAATCATTATAATCTCACCCATGAGGTACTTCAAGTGTTATTGACTTCACTTGCCTTTCACCAAGACTATGGGAGAAACTTTACAATTACACCTCTTAATGGCTTCTTCAACACACCTTTAAACTGATGGCTTCCTTTGCACACTTCCTACAATATTTCTCACTACTTCCTTCTATGCTAAATGAGGGGGTGGCCTCTCTATTTATAGAACTTCCAGGGCTTATCCATCTTATCTCTAAGATAGGATAAGAAATCCACTCTAACGAATCATATTCCATACCTTAACTCTTATCTATACATGTAAGCTTATCTTTTAAGATAAGATAAACCTTATCATTTTACATGGGTTCCACATTTTTAGACTTTTTACAAATAAAATACACAAAATATTTATGACCTCACTCCTTGTCTTTATTACCAATATAATATTTCTAATTCCTAATCATGTAGACCCTACTTCTCTAATTACCCAAACTTTGACATTTTAACATTACCGGACCACTTACGACAAATATTTACTTTTTACAACATTCCTATTGTACTTTGACTGTTACCGTACTCCACATTATTGGCGGCACTGTACTGACGGCGCCGTTATCTTCTATCAGACGCTACTACTAATTATACTTAACAACATCCTATTCCTAATACATACATTAATGAAATAGAAATTACGGAGGAAAATTTTAGTGTCGACAGTCAAGCCTTAGCTTTGGCTAAGGACCCCGCCTCCGCACTTGGACAATCAAGAAAGGATGTCGTTGTGCCCCAAATGCACAAGTCAGTGGGTCTTCCATTTAACATTATGGACCAGATGAAGAAGACAAATATAAATGTCACAATGTGGGATTCCCTGACCATTCCATCTCAACGCGACTTGTTGCATGAAGCTTTGGCACAACTCCTGTGCGCTGATCCAACTATATTCACAACCCACGCGCTACTATCAACATCTACTAAGAAGAGGAGAAACAAGTGAGTAAATTTGTTAAAACCCCACCCTTCTATATGTCCTTGATCATAGGAAAACACCTAGTGCATAATTGCATGATAGACTCAGTTAGTATACATCATGCCTAAGAAGACAAACTTGATGTCTTAGGTCTCAAGTATAGCCACTGGAAAAGGAGTCCTCGAAACTTGATGGTTCAACTATTATTACCTTAGGAATCATCAAGGATCTTGAGTTGACCCTTCATGCATGTCCAAGTTTAACAATTACTCAAGATGTGTCAATCATTGACTTACCTCCTTTGTTTTCCCTATGTCTATCAAGAGAATTTACTACAAAAGTGGGTGGTTATTTGTCTTCTGATTGGTCTCATATGTTACTCAAGACAAGGTATGGTACCTAATTTACCATACAAGTTGAGCCAATATTTTCCTATCATGTAGAGTCATATGTCCCATCCCCTCTCCAAGCCAATTGTTTAATCTAAGAAGAAGCTTCAATTCCTAAAGAGAATCCTCTTCCACCTTCTATTCCTGATCTAGTACTTGATGAATGGGAGGAGAGGCACCATAAATTTGACCCATATGTTGAAGAAATAGAAGCCTATGAAATTAGGCTTGGTACTTACTTGCATTCTTGAAGAATAAACTCGCTACTACACACGCGCTCAAGAAAGACCAAGTTGAACTTGGTCTATGGAAATTATACTTTGATGGTTCCAAAAGTAGAAATGATGCGTGAGCAAGATTTGTTCTCATTTATCCTAAGGATGAGAAATTCTTCTTTGCGCACAGGTTGCAGTTCACATGTTCTAACAATGTGGCAGAATATGAATTGTTGGTGCATGGCCTTCTCATTGCTGAGAAGCAAGGGATTAAGGCATCTGCAGATATTTGGGGATACATAATTGGTTATTCACCAAGTCACCAACAAGTGCCAGGGAAAGAATATGCTTCTCAAAGCTTATAACCACAAATTTTGGGACCTCTTTGAGAGATTTAATGCTCTAAATTTGTAGGTGGTGCCACAAAAATGAACAAGGAAGCTGATCAAATGGTTGCGCTCGATTCACAGTTCTCTCCTACTGAGGAATTTGTTAAAGGAAACACTCAGCACATTAAAATGGTGATCAAACCATCCATTTCAGACAACAATACTAGTTGGCAAATGTTTGACAATGACACGCAAATCATCCAGTTTATTCAAAATGAAGTTGAGTTCTCATCAAGCATGAAAAATGACTTGTGTAGTCATTTTTATACCCTTAGAACAACAATCTAATCCCATGTGTGCTGACCTATCACCCAACGGGCGCTAAGTGCTCACTCGAGGCACACATGGGCGCCGAGCCCCTCCTTTATGTGAGTCTTGTGAGAATACATCATCTATGACATATATTTAAGTGCAAAATAATGGAAAAGAACCATGCATTCATTCTAAAAACCTAGGATGCGTTATCATATTAATGCATCCATTCAGATAGAAAATAGGAGTATCAAACAACACATAGAAATGATTCATAACACAAAGGAAATGCATTATACTTAAGCTCATGAACACACATATGCTTTAGAATAGACCCTTCTATTCATATTAATGAGTTTAGTAACTTGATTACATTCCCTTAGGGCCATAACAGACGATAATAGAATAATGCAGAGCAAGGCTCGCAAGTGCAAAGAACAAATTTACACAGGAAATAACACAAAATAATATTATATTTTCTATATTTCATGCTAATACAATGGCTATTATATAGCCAGGAATGTTGTTGAACAACTTCCTATAAAATAGGAAGTATACAAAACAATAACCTTCCTGTACTAATATATTGTTATACATTTGTTATAACAATATAAACATACTAACCAATTATAATAAACCATGTGAATACTAATTCCTAACATTCCCCCCCTTAGTGTTTACATGGTAGAAAAACATCCACACACTCAACTGCAGTATGCTCACCCCTGTGGCATGTCCAACTCTGTGACTCATGACCTTGATCCAAAAGAAAGGCTCTCTCCTTCCATGGTTTTAAACAGGCTTACCACAAACCTTGAAGTGACAGGAACCTCATCAATTGTCCACCTCATGTGGTTTTCTGGATCCTCCCACAAACCCTTTCAAGATCCATGAACTGACTTACTCTGGTGCTACTGTTCACCACTATGCTTATACATCAGGGAATTATGTAGGAAACACAACATGCATATCACAAAACTGCACAATAGAAGATATATCAAAAATTTCACATTACTTCCTATAAGAATCGTAATGTTCTTAATTGTAGTCTCTGTCTTTGATCGCTGCCACTCGATCTCGAACAACATAGAAAACTGCCACTGCCACTGGAAGCTTTCCTTGACTAAGTCGTTTTGGGTGCAGAATGGGAATGGAACATTGGTATGTATTCCCCCCCACAATGTGAAATTCCACTCATATAGATACTGAGAAGCAAAATGCATCGAAGAACATACTCCTGAATGGATCTTGCTAGTTAGGTCTTGCTGCACATGGTCACTAATGCTAGTGAACGTATTCTCCTAGCTGACCATCTTCCAATGAAGTACGGCAGTCAGAGGACCAAGTCAGTCAGAGGATCACTGACAGTCATCTGTGCTCCAACACAACTTTCTTTCCAACATCCATCAAATACCAAACAAAACAGGAACTCTGAAAAAGAATCACACCAAGCTGAAACTGGAACACTGCAAAACTCAAAAACAAGTACTCACACTGCACACCTGTGCCACCAAATCATTCTGTGCGGCCCCATCGTTGGTGACTAATGAGAGGTCACTGTTCAACCTCCTTCCTCCGATGCCTCCTTCCTCCATCTTTCACGCTGCTAGCTCAGCTGGATTTGATCATGGAGCTCAAAAATTACACATCTTGCCCGAACGTCGGATTCCACCGAAAATGCGTTCGTAAGGCAAATTTTTTTTCGGACTTAATACAATGACACGACTTTAACACTTGACAAGACAATAATCCTAAAATCACCTATTTAACATTGACTACCTATATTCACCTAGACATATATGATGGAATTAACATTGACATACACATTGATGTCTTACAATTACAACAGGACAATTCTTGACTAAAACGTTTGACATGAAATAAAAGACCTATTTCAAACTCTTACGGAAAGTGTGTTAAATGACATATTGAAAATAACACAAATAAAACTACATTAAAACATGGCCAAATATATTGAATTAAAACTTATACGATTTAAGACTCTAATACATGATACAACAATAACTACTAAAAATACTTTTATTTGACTCAAATAACTATTAAAAACAAAAACAAAAGACTCAATGACCAATTAAAATCTAAAAACTAAACTATAACGACTCAATTTTCTAATATAGCTGGAGGCTATTATTAGATTCACTACGACAAAATAGCCTAATTGACATGCATATACGGAATTTTCATGTTGAACTGCATGTATTACATGTGTAATCCGTCAAGTGCGTCGATCTCATACTATTCAATATACAGTCGTGGATCTGATTCACTTGCAGGCAATAGCTGAGTCTTAGTGTCCACCAAATAAGATCTGACCGAGACAGAACCATTAGCGAGTTGCAGTTTGTATGTGATACAACTCCCAGATCTCTGCAAGGATTGCTTAGTTCGAAAACCAAAGGATCGATGAGTAGTTGGATAAAAAGTTGCGTAGATCAATCTATTGACAGCTATTGAGTTGAACGGTCACTTTGATGCAGATTCGAATATGACATATCTGCGCCAAACTCTGATGTTGTTTTACTTCAGATTTCTTGCTGAGAGAGACGTCTTGACAATACACGCAATCTACCTGACTGAATATGTAATTGCAATGAACTTGTCTAATTGAAAGAGGAAATGACAACGAACTTGCAAAATATTGGAACCTCCAATGTACATACGAGATGTGCCATGAAGGAGATGAACTACACTATGTCCTTCATATTACAAGGATAAACACAAACCCATCCCTCTAAATATGCCATCACTCCTATATTCCTCTAATCCCAACCCATAGAATCCTCCATGATATTTCTACAGAGCTTCACCTCTTTTCCACCACTACTCTCTCTACTCTCTTCTATCTCTTTTCTACTACTACCCACACATCCCTATATATAGCTTTTTGCCTTCACCACCATGCCTTCTGAGGTAAATAGATCAGTTGCCAAGTGTCCAAGTGGTCCTCCAATGGAGCATGCCTCCTTTGATCTGAGCTCTCCACTCTTTGCAATGATGTCCTTCTGGAACCTTCCATCGCATGCATGGAATATTCCATTCTTGATCCTATAGCTGCCAGGCTGGCACCTTATCCACTCCGCATGCTAGATGGGTCACACTTTCCTCATGTGCTATCTGGAACTCGAATATGGCTAAGTCCCAAAACCATCTTGTCTTACGCACGTGCACCATGTGTTCTGCTAAACCCTACTAGAACCCTTCCCTGCACACCTTCAACCCATGCCCTTCTTCTTCAAATAGGTCCCATGCACCCACATGCCTTCTTTATACTTAGCCAATATTCTGGGCCCAACATCACCCCACACTATGCATATTCTCCATCCTCGAAAACACTTCTCTTCAAAGAATAAAGAATGGTGGGCTCTGAATAGGGAGAAAAGAATGAAGGAATGAAGAATTGGGAGAAAGAATGAAAGAATGGGGAGAATGAATGAGAGAAATGCTTATTTTTGAAGGAGGAGAGGGAAATCCTTCCCTATTTCTACCTCTAGCTTTTCCCAAGCATCAACCTCATTTACGCTTGCTTCTGAGAGGTCTCCGACTAAGGTGCTCACCTCCTCAAAACTTAATTCCTCCCCTTTGGCACTCATTGTCTCAACAATACTTTCCAATTGTTTTCCCAAGTCCTCAAGCACATCCATCCTACGGGTGATCTAGGGGTATAATTCCTTTAGCCAGATTTTGATCGAGCCTCATAAGGTCTCGATAGCTTCTACTTCTTTTCTACCTCGCTAGGATTTTATCTCTTTCTCCCTGTTTCCCCTTATTATTTTTTTTGAAACTCCTTGAGTTCCATTTCATGTGTGGTGACCAGGATGCTTTCCACTCTATCTCTATCAGCACAAGTTTTCATATGTGCTTCGTGACTTGCATGGTGGCCTTTACCTCTGTAAGGAGTTTAGTATATCGAGAAAAATCTCGACAACCTTCATCTTCTCTTCTTTCTCTTGGCACACCAATGCTTCTTCTATAGACTCTAAGGCAAGTGGCTACCTTTCCATCATGAGGATGCGGTCAAATCCTCCAGACACTAGGTTGATTCATATTTTTTCTCAGGTGGCACTAAGTCAGGATGCTTTAAAACAATAACACCCATAATCATTTCAATCTTCTTGTAGCTCACACACCCTTTCCTTCTCCTCTTTTAGTTCATGCCTTAACTATGTGCACTGATAAGCTCTTCTTACTTCAAGTCCTTTCTCTTCTCAGTGAGCTCCTTCTTCTCCTTCTCCAATTCCTCCTCCAGGAATCTCACTCTATCATTCCTTCCGAAATAGTTTAGCCTCAATCTCAACTAAAACTTTGTTGAGCACATTGTAGACCTACTCATCTGATAATTGTTGAGCATTCACCAAGGGATTTACTCCTTTTTTTCTGGCACCTTCATCAACACTCTCTAACTTACTTCAAACTCAAGTTCATCTACGTGGGACTCAATGCCCAAGATAACATCTTCCTAGTTCGGGATATGTGCCTTCTTCATCAAACAAAGACATAGCCAGAGTTGTTCCATTGGTATGGTGCTTTGGAAAGTGCACACAAGCACCTTGCTTGGATCATTAATGTATCCCATTCCTTGCTCTTGTGCCACCACTACACCTTTCCCACCTATTTGTGTAGCTTTTGGGAAGCTTACCACCAAATTGGGATTCCCACCCATGTTGCCATATTCTTTCCCAACACTTTCTTCTTCCATCTCCTTCAAAATTTCATCCACTCCACTCCAACTCCTACTCCACCAACTCCTTCATGATGCCCACCACTTCTCTCTCTCTCATGGATTTCTCCACTTGTTCCTTGGTGAGGCTTGGGGTTCCTTGGTTTTTGTGCTTACCTCTTCACTCACCCCCTTGCCTTGATCCTCTTGCTTCTTCCTCGTCATTCTTCTCTTCATCTTCCTTGTTATACTTCTCTTCACCTTCCTCCTCCTCCTTAGAGTCATGTATATCATACACTGGATGGTCTTCACCTCCTTCAGGCTCATCATCATCCTTGTCACCAATGTAGGCATCTAATATTTCTGTCTCCTCCGAGTCTTCCTCTTCTTTCACCTTCTGCTTCTTCCTAACTGGTGATTCCAGTATAGGAGATTCTTCTTTCTCCTTCTCCTTAATAGGTGACATCTTCTTTGGTGATTCTTCATGTGTGAGGGGATCTTCATGCTCTGGCACCTCTTCTTCTTGGGGTCTTTTCCTTGACTAGGGACTTCTTTCTGCGTGCATAAGTGCTAGGCTTTGTGATTTTGGCATGCCCACCGATTGTGTGGTTTGCACACTTGGTGCCTTCTTCTCCTACACCTCTTCTCTTTCCCTCTTCTTTGGCGTGGCCTTTTTCCAACCTATGGGGTCTTCTAGAATGGAGACATCACTCTCCAGATAGGTGCCTTTCTCAAACTTCAGCCTTATGCGTAGATATACCCTCTGTTGCATCCCTTCCAGCGATTGGAAACATTATTGGCTTCATCATTTGTACTTCATGGGAGACATACTTCTCCACGTATGCACACTTTAGGGTACACATGAGCTTTTGGCATAGCTCACGGTGGTCTTGGTCCACCTCACTAAGGTCAAACCTTAGCCTTTTGGCCTCCTTGAACCTATTGACCCCTTGCTTGGAAGTATTGTGTGGTGAAGGAGAAGGGTAGCTTGCACCATGGGCTCTTAGTCCCATTTGTCAAAGTAAACCTACCAATGCAGAAATGTTGATAAACTACAAAACTCTACCTCTCCATCCATGAGCATGGGAAACTACTCTAGGATCCTCCACTCTACCCCAAATGTGTCATCACATTTGTTTATACCACTTCTCTAGGCGCACCTTGTGAGTGACCATCATGGTTTCACAAGTATACTTCTTGAACCTTTTCATGGGTGAGGAGTTCTTCTGGATACTCCCAAACAAACTTTTCAGCCCATCTAGTACTCCAATCTCTGAAAATACAATGGTGAGGAGGACATTTCCAAATAATATCTTTTCTCCTTCCTGTGTGCTTTGCTTTATGATTTCATCCATAATAAAGGTGGATAAGTTATAGATGGTCCCTTCTAATATTTTCCAACATACATTCAACCATGCCTTGTTCACTTGTCCATCTTTCTTGATCATTAAGCTTGGTGACCAAGTGCATGGCCATCCTCATAATAGGGTCTAGAATTTCTGCATGATGTCAAAGTACCATGAACCCTTTTTGTAGTCATAAGTTACTATTGTTTCCTTGATAGCCTCCTTATCACTCAAATCATCATCTATGGATTCCCTTCACAATTTAGGCTAGTGAACTTGGATATCAACTATGGTGTTATGCACATCTTGCATGGCTTGTAAAGTAGAAATGGTCTTCATGCACACGTGACATCAACCATTGATATAGGCACTCAGGGCTTGCCAAAGTAAGGAAACTCATACAATTGCAATAGCCTTCCTTTTCCAACTTTACTTTCACCTCATCATTGTATAATTGGCATTCCATCTGGTGTCCTCTTGTTAGTTGAGATGAACCAGCTCCAACACATTTATTTCTCTTATAGTGCTCATGCGATGGTTATAATCACTCACATCATCTATCTCAAGTGTGACACCCACTCATTTCCCAGCAACACTCCATCTGGGTACTACATTTCTACATACCATTCCTCATTGGAGCTCACATGATGGTAGTGGTTTTTTTTCCTTTTCCCTTTCCCTTTGTTTCTTTGGTGAAATGGTCACCTTCTTTGGTGTCATTCTTTCTGTCAGTTTAAAATTTAAAACTCCTTGCTCTTCTCTACTACTCTTCTCAATCTCAAAACTCAACTCCTGAAGAAATCCTTCTATCTCCATGCCCTAGCTACCAAACCCTAACTAGGAAAACCTTCCACAAGACGATGCACTTCAAACAACCTTTTCTCATGCCCATGTACTCCTTCCTCTCTAGTTTGCAGATCCACTCTAGTCACACACTTAGATTTCTAGGATTCTTCTTCCTTCACACAAATCTCTAGATGCCCTAGTTCACAAGAGAGCGCTTCAACTTCATAATAGAAAGGTAGAATAATGACTTTCCCACCTCATATTTATAGTTTTTTTCTCCTCTCCAGTAATAAATGTTATACCACCTACCAATGTACTTTAACATTAAATGTGATTTTTCCACTAGGCCACTTTAAGCACCCTTACCCACACACCCAATCCTATGCGAAAAAACCTTCTACAACCTTCTAATGCATGCAAAAATCCAATCTGACCAAAGACTCTTACGCATGCGTGTCTACAATGCCAAAGGCACTTCTTCTATCCTTTACCTAATTTTTTCCCTCACCTACCTCATGTTGTTCTTGCACTCTTCATCCTTTGTACGTGGTCTTTGTTACAACCTTCTTGACACCATAATTCATTATCCACCATTTCCCCATGCTTTCTCAATCTTACACGCTTCCTTCTACTGGGCCACTCAACTTTTTACTATTGGCTTATACTTTTCTTTGCATTACTCCACCCCACACTAAAATAGATGTGTGGTCCTCTACATATACACAACCTTAGAAAATAATGTGGTTACTTAGCACAAGGCAAAAATGAAACAAAAAGAAAGGAACAAGCAAAACGAGAAAGGGAAACACAAGAAAAGAAAAAAAATAAAGGGAAATTCTAAGCTAACTGGAAATACTTGCCTTATTTACAAACACCAAGAAGACTTATTTATAGTAGGGCTTCAACCTACTCCCATTGAAATGACCTAGTAATCTCATCCCATCTAGCACTTGTAACTAGAAAGCCTAAATCAAGGATGTATGAGATGATGTAAGGTCCCAACCAATGGAATTTCAACTTCCCAGGATGGCACAGATACTTGGAATCATACAACAACACCATCTACCCAACCTCAAACTACTTTTTTTTATATGATGATCATGCCATGCCTTTTGTCTTTCTTTTTTCTTCTTCTGACTCCATCTAGCAAGTGATCACCTTTCATCTAACTACATCAACTTATCAATCCTCTCTTCCAACACTTTTTCATCATCCAATCCTCCTGTGCGCACTATATACGCAATGATGGTAACATGAATTCAACTGGTAAAAACCTCCATGCCAAACACCAATTGAAATGGTGTGGCCTTGTTTAACCTCTTGTAGGTTGTCTTGTATGCCCATAGAATGGTTGATACTTTGTCATCCCAATCTTGTCTTCCAATCACAGATCTTAGTCAACGTGTGACTTAGTATTTTGTTAAATGCCTCAACAGTTCCATTTTTCTTGAGGTGATAAGGGGTAGTCTTGTGATGGGCCACCATAAATTCTGCTAACAGAATCCTGACCATTTCATTGAGAAAATGTGTACCTCTATCACTTGTTAAGCTTAAAGGACAACCATACCTATTGATTATGTTCTCCCATAAAAATCTATAGCAGTTTTGTTGTAGTGTCCCTTCATAGGTGTTTCCTCTTTGCCCATCATGTCAAGTAATCAATGCAAGTAATGATATACCATGAACCAGTCCTTTCGCACGCAGGCTGGTGAAATTGGCCCTACAAAAGTCGATTGCCCATTTTTCAAATGGTTCAACATCTAGCTATTGGTCATAAGGGAATTTCATCCCTCTTCCCAGGTTTTCCAAGGCACTGGAAATGGTCACAGGCCTTGCAAAAACTCAATACAATCTGGTAGATGGTTTCCCACCAAAGCCTATGAGTAGAATCTTCCATGTGGTAGCATTTCCTACATAGTGTCCTCCTCTGAATCCCACCATGTGCTTCTCCATAATTTCCACATGCTCATGTTCTAATATGCATCGGCAAAACCTCCTCATCACATCCTAACTTATATAGATCTCCACTAATCAACATGTAGGGTGTGGATGTATTGCTAACTTACTTCCTCTCTCAGAGCCTTCATCCCTTCCCTCCGCCACACACTATTTTTCAAGAATACTATGTGATATCTTCCAAGTCTGAGGGCACATGCACAACCCTAAATAGTTGCACATCCAGCATGGTATCCTCAATGCTTTGCATGTCCTCCCCTGAGTTAATCCTTGATAAGTGGTCAGTCCTGAATTGCTTTTTCCTAGTTTTACAACCACTTGTGAACTCAAACTCTTGAAATAATAGGACCCAATGACATATGTGCCCTTGTAAAATGGGCTTGTTGACTAAGTACTTCAATGCCATGTGGTCCATGTAGAATATAAATGGTGTTTCCAATAGATATTGTCTAAACTTATGCAACATGTAGATCATAGACAATGCTTCACGCTCAGTAGTTGTGTAATTTTTTTTTGCTGATGGTGTCAACTTTCTACTTGTAAAAACACAAGGGATGATCAACAATCCCTCACCAGGTTGTGCTAGTACTGCTCCCATAGTTGTCCCTGAGGCATCAACATGCACATGGAAAGGCTTATCCCAAGAAGGAAAATGTAGTATGGGCATGTGATGACAAGCCTATCCTTCAAAGTGTCAAATGCCTTCTGTTGCGCCTCTCCCCAATGAAAGGCACTCTTTGTGTTTAGCAATTCCTCCAAGGGCACGGAGATCTTGGCATACCCCTTGATGAATTTCTGTAGTACCCCATATGCCCAAGGAATCCACACACATTGCTGCTTTGACTAGTAGGCTCCCCTAATCCCACAATAACTACAACTTTGGTGGGATCCACTAGTAAGCCTTCTTTACATATAATATGTCCTAACAGGGTCCCAAATGGAGTAGAAAAGACACATTTCTTAATGTTGAGGGATATCCTCAATTTCGACATCTCTCAAACATCAGCCTCAAATTGTCACAATGGTCTTTTACCAACCCATATATAGTCCAGTCATCTAGGTAAACTTGAAGAAATTTATGGATGAAGTCCTGAAATGCTTGTACCATGATGCATGAGAACACAAAGGCAGCACATTCTTCAATCCAAAAGGCATAACCATGTAGGAAAAAATTCCCCATTCAATGGTGAAAAAAGTTGTCTTTCTCTGGTCTTCCTTTGCAATCCTGACTTGGTGATACCCTGAGAACCCATCCGTGAAAGAGTAGACTTCACCCCTACTCCCTCCAAAATTTCTTCAGTAAAGGGGGTTGGGAAAGGATCGATGACACATACTACATTCAGTCCCTAGTCCACACAGATCCTTATTCTTCCATCCTTCTTGATACTGATGACCATTGGGCTTATCCATTCTTGATTCTTCCACAACCTCAATGATACCAGATGCTATCATCTTGTCTATTTCTTCCTTGACCCATACATGCAAAAATTTAGATTCATCCGATAAGGCCTCTTCTGAATCGGGTGCACCTTCCTTCAACTTGATCTTCATCTCCCCCAAGGAATGGTGGATGCCTTTGAGTTCATGGTACCCACGAGGGAACAAATCTTGGAACTCATAATAGATCAATGACCTTTGAAACTTCTTTTTTCACCAATAGTCCCCAATGATAGCTTCCTTAGGTTTTGTCTCTATCCCAATGTTAACCTTATTTTTTTCAAGGGCTCATGGTAGGTGCGTGCTCACTCATCAGCATATCTATGACTTCACACGTACCTTCAAATGGTTAACATCCAAACTTTCCATCTCTTCACCATCTACTACATAGACCATTTTTCCTTTTTCTTTTTCCATGCACGCGCACTCAAGTTGTACTTCCTCTGATTCTTCTTCATTGAGGCACATCTCCAAATAAGGCTCACCCAACAACTCCAGTAGCCTATCTTCTTCCATAACACTATCTCCCATCATAAGGTGCTTGATTACTTGCAACACCTTATCCACCGATGGCTTTGTACTCCTATACTCAAAATCTTGAATGAGATCAGCCACCAACTCCTGCCAATTACCTATTTGATGACACATCTCTGAATGAATATACCATGTGCATGCACACAACCTTGTAAGGTGGAATACAACTTATGCACCCATAACGAAGGTGGTAATGCTTTACACTTCCCCATCCAGGCCTTCTCACATGCTTGGATATGAAATGAGGTGGTCTCTTTACCATGGTAGTCTTGATCATAGTGGGCATGTTGCTCTTGGAGAACCTTACAGAAAATGTGATTCTTACCTCACATCATTCTAGGAGGCTCTCCCATGTGTAGCCCACCAACGCACATGCTATAGTTCCGAGTAGGTTATAACTAAGCATTCCTCTTCTCTCATCCTCATTCTTCCACTGAGCCTCCATTTCTCACAAGAAAATTTTAGGGTATGCTCCTCCAGAGTAACTTGGAAACTTCTTCCTCCTAGGTGCTTGACTTGACTGTGCCTTTATTACCCTTGTTATAGATCCTCTCAACTATCACCCAATCAACTCATAAGTCCCATGCACCCAATTGTCACATGCCATGCTAGTGGTATCACTCAAGGACTGAGCATCTTCAAACTAGATAACTCCCTCCATGGGATGAATTATCTCAGGATCTCTGATGGAGCACACATAGATTCTATCAAGGACTTCCTCTCCTAAGGGCTCAGTATAGGGTGCACTGACTTCCCATCTGTTAAAGGGATAATCACCCTTTCTTCCTTGTTCTCAAAGCTGATATACCCCTTTGTTAAACCATAGTCGACATTGTTCTTATAACACCAAGGGCACCCAAGTAATGCTGGGAAATTATCTACCTCGATGAGTGCCAAGACTTCAAAGTCCCCAGTGAACTTGGCCCCTTGAATGGTGATAACCACATCCTTCAAGACTCCAATGGGCATTTCCTTTGTCTTGTTTTTTCATATACAACACATTCAAATGGTTGTAATGTGGGTCTTCCCATTTGATGCCATGCATCCAAGGTAAGAACATTGACCTCTCCACTCCCATGTCGATGAGGATATTACTTAGAAGCCACCCATCAACAACTACATTCAATGTAATCTCCTTATCATAGTCAAGGCTGTGAGGAGGAAGGTTTGCATGCAAAACCTACCTTTCACACTCTACTCTCCAGCACATGGTACCTTCTCCCTCAACCATTCTCCTAGCAAGGGAATAATATTCTCTTTCCTTAACATCCTACATACTTCCTTGACCTCATCCAGTCCTCCTTTGAGCCTCGACATTCTTCCTTTGCTCCAACTACTTTGATTTCTCCTTTAGACATTGGATCTCCCCTTACAAACTCTAAATCACATCCATAGTCTCTTGATACACCTCCTTCTGATGAGTAGGGTCTAGATACTTTCCATGTACCACTTCCTCTCTTGAAACTAGTGTCCTTTGTCTTGGCATCTCCTTGCATGCATGGCCTCTACTCACATCATCACCAATACAGGTTCTAGTCTTGACTCACGCGCCACTCTTGGCATCCACTTGTGAATCACCTTCTTGATGCTTACCATCCCAAACCTTTGTCTTTCCAGTGTTGGTTCATATGCTCATAAAGCTCTAGACACTCTTCATACTTATGTTTCTTCCCACACCACGAGCATTGCAATAGATCAGACACTCACACTTGTAATGCTCTATAGATCCACAGTTATAACAGGTTCCTCATGGGAATTCACTTCATCCTCCACCGCATGTTACTTATGACCACATGAAATCCTCCATGAAAACCTCTTCCACATGCTCCTCCATCTACATGCCCTTCATAATGATGATCATCATCCTTGGAACTACTTGCAAGACTAGTCTATTGGCACACACCAAGATCAATAACATCATGAATCTATCAATCAGTCTATAATCCTTGGTATCATGGGTCATAGAGGTACAAATCTTACAATAAGAAAGAAACATTCTTGTGGATTGCATGTTGTAGTAGAGGACACCTACTTACATCATGATCCCCATGGAAAATCTCACAGTCTACCACCATGGCATGTACCAACTTTCCGAGGGAAACTATCCTTTGCATGCCCTTCCACTTCACATTCTATACACCAAAGCCCACTACAAACCTCATGCACTGAGTTTGTAGAAAACTTCTCCAACTACTTGGCCATTGCAGCAATTTGAGCCTCCAAAAGGGGCTAACACTAGTATCAATGCTCCCAACAACCTCAACGCATGCACAGGGCAGCTTCCAATGCCTCACGGGTCTGTGAAAGTCTTGTGTGACAGAGCCCCCTTCTAAATGGTGTTATCAATCCTCCAAAAAACCATTGAGCATGTTGAGAAGGGTGAATGTCATAGGATAGTTTTGACAAGAGAGTTTTGAAACACACATGTCATACTCTCACACACTCTCTCCATTCCTTGTTGATCTCCTTCAGAGGGCATTGATGCTCTTTTGTTCAAATTCATGGGATATGGAATTTTTTACTAGGAAGGCATTCTTCAATGCAGTGTAGTCTACCACCATTTGATGGGGGTCATACTTTCTGATACCAACTATGCACACCCCTTGCAACAACATTGTTGCAAACTGACTTGCCTTCCACTCCGGGGTAGTGATCCCTTTCACATGCCATAGTAATTCACACTTGTGCACATGCTCTGACAACATCTTCAATACCCATGTAGTCTGGTAAGTGCAAAGACATCTCAAAAATACTTGTGGAGGTGGCTGAGGCCCTTGTCCTCCTTGATCCAGAGCCTTGGTTTCCTCCAGTGTTTCCTCCTCCACCAGATCCACTAGATCCACCAAGTCTTGTTCCTCCTAACCCACCAGATCCTCTAGATCCACTAGGTCCACTAGGTCCTCCAGCCCCTATACCACCAGATCCACCTCTTGTAGCCAAAAAATGGCCTGAAGTGGTCACGCCTAGTGTTCCCAACATCCCACTAAACTATGCGCGATGGTTTGTGATATTGTCCCACTTCCAGTTGTGTGTCCCATGCCACTCCTAGACATGATACCCAAACCTTGTGTACTTGCACCTTGTCCAAAAATTCCTCCAAATACTGGAATGGTTTACGCAGCCATGGATGTTCCAAATGAGAAATTATATCTCCTGGGCATAGATCGGTTACTCCCACCGATACCAACTAGGTTAACAATACTTCTCCCTTGATCTGGAAAACCAAGTGCTAGGGGTTGGTCACTAGTGGGTTCAGATGCACGATGACTCTCTCTTTCTCCATGTGATGAAAATCTCATCAGAAGCTTGAAGGGGCTTCTCTCCCACTTTCCAAGATGGGGTAGCACAGACTTCTTAGGTTCCACATCCTCTGCGTGAACCTCAACTCCTTCCCACAATGTCTACCTCCATAGATCCATCACACTTGACAACCTCACATTTGTCTAGTCATCTCCCTTTCACGAGCTTCACTATACTTGAGTCATCTCTCCTCCCTTTCCTTTTCAGCCACAATGTTCACCATCTTCCTCCACCCTAGCTTCCTCACCCAACACTCAGAGAAGCTTAGCCGCCATGGGAAATGCCTCTAAACTTAGGGTAATGACCAAGATCTTCATAGCCAAAGGAATAACACAAAAAATGATCCTCTGGGCTCCCTCAAACTCAAACTCAACAACTTTTGGGAAAGAATACGTAGAAATGGCATATTCTAGAGTATAACTAGTCAACACTCCTTTCCACCAGTGATCAACAACACATGTCCAAGTCAAGATCTACATCCCCATCCTCCTCGATAATCATCTTGGGTCCATACACATGATCTATAGTACTATCTCGATCTGATGCATATGCTAAAATCCATTCATATAGTTCTACTGGAAAACAATAGAAGAATGTCTCATACAACTCATGGTACATGTTCTCTTCTACCCATCTACGCATCAAACTCAGGTCCAAGTGTTGAATCTTTGAGAAAAACTCATCCTCCATGCTCTTGAACCATGTTCAACACTTTCCAAGGTCAGACATTCTATTGTCATCACACATCACAAGGACCAAGATGTATGCCATTTCTCACAACAACTTTGAAAAGAGGTCCCAAATGGAACCAAGATGTAGTCATTTTTATACCCTTAGAACAATAGTCTAATCCCATGCGCACCGACCTATCACCCAACGGGTGCTGGGTGCTCACCCGAGGCATGCGTGGGTGCACGAGCCCCTCCTTTATGTGAGTCTTGTGAGAATACATCATCTATGATAGATACTTAAGTGCAAAAGAATGGAAAAGAACCATGCATTCATTCTAAGAACCTAGGATGAGTTATCATATTAATGCATCCATTCAAATAGAAAATAGGAGTATCAAACAACATATAGAAATGATTCATAACACAAAGGAAATGCATTAGAATTATGCTCATGAACACATATATGCTTTAGAATAGAACCTTATATTCATATTAATGAGTTCAATAACCACATTACATTCATTCTTAGGGCCATAACAAACCCATATAATAATGCATAGAGCAAGGTCATGCATCAAAAACTACACTATGTCCTTCATATTACAAGGATAAACACAAACCCATCCCTCTAAATATGCCATCACTCCTATATTTCCTCTAATCCCAACCCATAGAATCCTCCATGATATTTCTGCAGAGCTTCACCTCTTTTTCCACCACTACTCTCTCTTTAATCTCCTCTTTTTTCTACTTCTACCCATGCATCCCTATATATATATTTTTTTTCCTTCACCACCATGCCTTCTGAGGTAACAGATCAGTTGCCAAGTGTCCAAGTGGTCCTCCAATGGAGCATGCCTCCTTTGATCCAGCTCTCCACTCTTTGCAATGATGTCCTTTTAGAACCTTCCATCGCATGCATGGAATATTCCATTAACAAACTTCGCATGACGCCTTGAATGCACCCTTCTTCATAGGTCCTGCGCGCCCACCAATACTTAGTTGATATTCTAGGGCCCAACAACTTGCATGACAACTATAAGTCAAATTCAAAGTCAAATAAGCTACCTAGAGGGTTGGTCACCTTAGACCAAATGTTTAGCCCTAATGATGAGTTCAAGGGTGAAGAAAATTACATGTGTCTTTATATGCAAAGACTGCTCCCCAATCATCATTTGCACATGAGAAAGAGTTACTGCTCAGTAAAGCTTGCGTGCACAAAGAAAAGCAGGCCTTCATCTCTCTCTCGTCAGAAATACAATGATATCTTCTCATGGGAGTATGAAGACCTCAAAGGCTTTGATCCAAGTGTTGCTCAACACTCCATTGACCTTGATCCTAGTATCAAACCCATCAGATAGAAGCAGCGACCAGTCAATCCAAAGATAGAGCCCTCATGAGAAAGGAGTTATCCAAACTCATTGAGGCAAAAATTATTTTTCCCATCAAGTACTCTACTAGGGTCGTGAATCTAGTTCCATTGCACAAGAAGAATGGTGAAATCATACTCTGTGTTGATTTTAGAGATTTTAAAAAAGCATCTCTAAAGGATCATTATCCTTTGCCTTGATGGAGTAGATTCTGTAGATGTGGGTGAGCACAAAGATTTTCAATGCTAGATGGGTATTCAGGTTTCAATCAAATCTTGGTCAAAGGAGAGGATCAATTCAAAATGGTGTTTACAATGAGTGGGGAACACATGTGTATCAAAAAATGCCCTTTGGTTTGTCAAACGTAGGAACTACATTTCAATGCATCATGGATATTGCCTTCAAAGGCTACATCAATGAGTTCATCTTGGTTTACCTTGATGACATAACCATTTTGTCAAAGCGGGACGTGGATCTTATCACACACTGGAGAAAGTATTTGAGAGATGTAGAAAGTATCGAGTGTCTCTTAACCCCAAGAAGTGTAATTTTGTTGTGGCACAGGAAAGCTCTTGGGCCATGTGGTTTCAAAGGATGGCACCGCATTGATCCTAAGTGCGTTTTAGCCATCCTGGCTCTCTTTCCTATTTGACGCACAAAAAAATCCCTACAATCCTTCCTCGGTAAGATCAATTTTGTTAGGTGTTTTATCCCTAACTTTGCAGACTAGTTTGGCCCATTACCCTAATGCTCAAGAAGGACATAGCCTTCAGTGGACAACAAAAGGAAGAGAAAGCTTTAACAAAATCAAGTAAGAAATTGTTTACACACTAACACTCATCAACCCAGATTATTCCAAGGATTTCATCCTTTATGCTTATGGTGCTGATGCAAGTGTTGTTGTTGTCCTAACACAAGAAAATGAAGGGCTGGAACAACCAATGGATTTCTTCAGCCAGACAATGAAGGATTATGAATTAAAGTACAATCACATGGAGAAACATGTCTTCACCATCATGCGCATGCTCAAGAAATTCAAAAGTATGCTCGCCACAAATCATATTAAGGTGTTAGTCTCCCACTCTTCTGTCAGAGACTTCATCATGGGAGCAAAGATCAGTGAAAAGAGAGCACGATGGGTGACCAAAATCATGGAATATGATGTGACTATTAAATCCACAAAACTGGTAAGAGGAAGCATGCTCTACAAGACATGATTGTTGAAGATGCACAAAATGAATATGAGACTTCATTATTTCTGGATGAAGGTCTCCCAGAGTGCGAAATTGAGTAGAATACAGATCCTGGCGTGCACGACTAGATGAAGGACATGATCACATTCCTTTATGAGGGCGTATACCCCCTGGTTTGAACAAGGCAAAGAGAAGACATCTGAGGTTACAATCTATCCCTTATGTTTTGATTGATGGACTTCTCTTCAAGAAAAATCTTGATGACATGTTGTTAAGGTGTATCAACGACGCACAAAAAAAGTGTTAGTAGAATTTCATGATGGATTCTCTGGTGGACACTTCTCTGCCAAAACTATAGCAATGAATATCATAATGGTAGGAATATTTTGGCCTACCTTATTTGTAGATGCACACAAGTGGGTCACAAAATGCAAGGAATGTGCTTTCTTTGTAGGAAAGAAAAGATTGGCATTGTTTCCCCTCGACCAATTCACGTGGATCCACCTTTTACACAATGGGGTCTCGACTTCATAGGCATGATCAATCCACCTTCAAGCACTAGACACAAGTGGGTGTTGACAACTATAGACTATTTCACCATATGGATAGAAGTTGTTGTACTTAAAGAATCAATCAGTCACTCATCCTTGACTTTCTTGAGGGCATAGTCACAAGGTTTGACATTCCTCAAACAATTATCTCTGATAATGCAAAAGCCTTCCTTGGTACTAAAATAACTAATTGGGCGCTAAATTTGAGCATCTACCTAAAGGCTTCTTCCAACTATTACCCTTAGGGCAATGGTTTGGTAGAGTCAACAAACAAGAACTTGATCAGGATCATAAAGCACACAATGAACATCAGCCAAAGACAGTGGCATATAAAGGTCTCACACGCACTCTAGGAAGATAGAATCACAATAAAAAAGGCAATATGAACTTCACCTTACAAGCTTGTCTATGGAAAGGAGGCTACCCTTCCTTTGACGCTAGAATTGAACTCATTAGTGCTTGCCCAACACTAGAGTTTGAAGGTGCAGACTAGAGAGAAATCAGAATGACAGAGCTAGTTAATCTTGAAGAGTCAAGGAACTCGCCATGATCAAGCTAGAACAACATCAACAAACAACAAAGAAATGGTTTGAAAAAAGGGTAGGCCTCAAGCTTTCAAAGTTGGGGACTTAGTCTTAAAATGGGATGCTAATAGAGCTAAACCAAGGTGCCATTCAAAGTTTGATGCACTTTGGAGTGGCCCATACATCATCAGTTCGTGCAAAGAGGCTAACTCTTTTGAGTTAACTCATCTTGATGGAGGCGCGTTGCAAATCCTAGTAAATGGGATCTATCTCAAACCCTTCCATTAAGTTTGCTACATCATTCTATATATATTAGAGTAGTTTCAATTCCTCTAAGTGCGCTGCATGCACATTGTTTGTTTATACATAGTTCTTTCTTCTTGCGTGCTCCTATTTGCGCTCTTCTTTTGCTTCCAGGATGTTGATCTTCTTCCAACAATTTCTAGCAACTTATAGGATTCAAAATAGAGTCAAGAAATGATCCTTCAAGTGACTTCAGGGCAGTTCTTCAAAGTTACAAATTAGAATTTCATGATTACATAGTATAATCCATGCCCAATGGATGATCTAGGCTACTGATCTCCTTCATCTAGCAGGAATATGACCCGAAAGTCGCCAAAACTATTATCTAAATAACTTTCCCAGTTATTTGGACAACTTGTATACATCTTCTGGCTCTGAGCTCTTCATTGCAAGGTTGTTACGCACTCAATATTTACTTCGCACATTCCTTTGTTGCATTTCCCCACGCGCTTCCCCTTCTCCCATTTCATTTTCCTTTCTTCTTTGTTATACTCCTCCATTGCACACATCTCTTGCACATCTACCTTCTTCCTAACAATTTTTCACCATGCATATGTGCCTTGCACTTGCTTTAATCAACTAAGTCCCTAGCCCTCGCACGTGCCCCACACATTACTTTGTAATAGTTGCACATTGACCATGCACTCTTCGCTCACCGGTTTTCCTCATTTTCTTATGTGCATTGTGCACGCTTTCTTCTGTCTTCCTCCCATGCCTCACTCTTTCACGTGCATATCTTTGCACCCTCCTTGGCGCCCTTTCATGCCATGTCATTCGACATACTTGAGTGTGCCGTGCACAACTAGTCAAAGCACGTTAGCGGGCACCAAATCCTTGCAAAAATCAGCAAGTAACATGTGGTAGAAATGATAGGAACAATCGCATAGTTTGTCATCCTTTCAACCAATCCGCACACACCACGTGTTTTGCATGCGCCGATGACTCAAAAAAACTTTTGACACCGTATCTTTTTGCTACATAGCTCTAATCGGTGTGTGTGCTGGATCTCGTTTAATAAGGCTTGGCGTAGGCTACATTTCTAAACATTCAAATTCAAATTCTTAAGCAGGACTGGTAGGTGAGAAATGAGAAAACATCTTTATGAGAATTAATGAGTAGATCTAATTGCCCCAACCACCTGATTTGATATGATCCGCCCTCCTTCCTTCTCCTAGGAAATGCATTTGACAGATTCACAGGTGGATTTGCAAGCATTGAATGCTTCTTATTGGTGGTTGCATTTCAAATTTAGATTTTCCCTCCTCCTCTTCTTCTAGATTCATCTATAAATGTAAGAGCTGGGCTCATTATTAAGGTTGGACATTTTGGATCCTTACACACTTTCTAAGGACTTCATCTTTTATGTATTTTGATTTGCAAACCTCTAGATCTGGCTCTTGCATGTGGATATCGACCTCTTTCATCATTATAACAGCTCTGTGTATTTTTGGAAGTAATAGAAGCATTGTTTGTGACTATTCTCTATCCTAACGTGTTTGCATTCCTTCTTCTTGCCTTTTCTTTTGCATTACATGCTGTTGTGCCATATCATGTCCCTTGCATATCCTTATTTAGTTATGTTCCATGAAACTAATATGGTAAATACATTTTAAGTCATGCTACACGTGCCTAGACTTCTTTCACGCATTTCCCTTCATTTTCGCTTAGAATAGATAGTGTTCATCCCTTTTTTTGGTGCTATCTCCTTTTAGTGTAGTTTCCTTTCATGTTATCCTTCTATCTATAGTCCGTTGACATTATTAGCTTTGTTTCCCTTTCAACACTAGGAGTAGCAACAAGAGTAAAAATAGATAGAGGAACCGACCTTCTCCAGAGATCCGTCCCTAGCACGCACGCTGCCACAACTTGGGGACGGTTCCATTTTTGTCACAAATAACTTGGTTCTTCCAGATCCGAGATGCGGGTGTAATTTTGACGACCAACAACGCTATTTTCTCATTTTCACATTACAGTTTGGGAGAAAGAGGAGGATGGAAGCCATGGAAGGTTTTTCAAGCTCTTTAATGGATACACACATTCTGTTGTTATTTCATTTGCATCCCTCTCCTAGGCCAAGATTATTATTTGATATTTGATTTTTTTTTTTTTAATTTACTTTATCCGAGTATGGGCATTTTACCCCATTATATTTCTGATTTTAAATTATATATACACAAGGTTGAAGGGTTTGAGAACACACACACATATCAACATTTTTATTTCGCATATACTTATAAGTAAATCTGAATTGGATCTAGGTGGTGGCTTGGTTATGCCCTGATTTATGGATTCATTGATTGATTTATTTATATTGTGTTATAAAAAGAATTTCGACTGCAATTTAATTAAAAAACCCAACGTATAAAGTGGTTCGATGGCATGCGCTAAATATATTAGCCGCGGCCATTGGAAAGTTGCAGTTTTATTTAAATGGGTGGGGGTGACAACCCCACCCCCACTCCTTAATAATTAACGGTTTGGAGTGTAGGCGCCGCCCCCACCCCCTTCTTACTTTATTAAACAATGCGGCCAAGTTTAATTCATTCTATAATATAAACTTTGCTGCTTTTACAAAAATATTTCTCCCACGAAATTTTAATATATGAGTATTCTTTATTAAAAACTTATATATATATATATATATATATATATATATATATATATAGTTTAAAAATATATATGTAAGATTTAATATATACTATTTAAAATTATTATATATGTGTGTGTAATATTAAAATTTGTTAAATAGATATATGTAGTTAATTTTTCTATATTTATATAAATTTCGGTATATATCATTTCATATAAATATATACAATTATGATTACTTATATTTCCTTTTTTTTTTTTTTTTTGTCTTATTTGTTTTAAACAAATTATCAATCCAAATTTGTTTGATAACAACCTACAAGCACAAGTGGTTGAATAGTTTGTAAATATGTGGAGTAAATGGGACTATTATATATATATATATGTTATTCAATCCAATGCAAAAAAGAAGAGGAATTCAATTCTTGATTTAAATACTCAATGTAAACTTTCTTTTTTTTTATAACATTGTATGAGACTTGACTATAATTTCAGCGTTTTAACATAATAACTTTTACAATAAAATGAGGAATGTTTCTTTTCAACCACAATACAATGAACTTCATAGAGAGAAGGAATTTAACCATTTTCTAAATGCAAGTTTCTTTCCTTTTCACAATAAAAATGACATCCATTTCAAGAGAAACAAGTATACTTCCATATATCTTTCCAATACAAACACAACTATTTTACAAGATGAAAGCACAAGTAACTTGATTTCATTTCCAGATTTGAAGGAAATACATTTTCAATTAAATACAACTTTCAAGAGTCTTTCATCATTCACTTCCAATACATAACTTAATAATAAAATTTCCAAGAATCTCTTTTAAAATACAAGAGTATACAAGCCTTCCACTTAAGTGGAAACAACATGGCCAAACTTACAAAATAACTATTTCTTTTTCTTTTGATCTTCCACAAAACAACTCTTTCCAAGATGACAACTTGAACTCCTCCATTTCTCCAAAATCCAATCACAACAACAAAATAAGGGGAGTAGGCAACGCTCTCCACCCAACCTATAATCTAATGAGGAGGAGAAGCCATCCTCCTCATTGGCCCCCGAGCCCCAACAATGAAGCAATAGGAGGTATCAAGCAACCATGGAAACTTTTACAAGGCTTCAACAACAACCATTCACACAAACTTTCAACACAATAAGAACAATACAAGAATAACAACAAACATACAATTTTCCCAAGCACAAAGGTTTGCAATCCAAGCCAAGGGAGAGAAGAAACATGGGGAATCACTTATGTCTCCCAATGGGATTAGGTGCCCACCTTAAAAGCCTCCAAAACCCAAATCACATACCAATAAGACTCTTATGCCTCCATCAAAACTCTTATGTCTCCCTCAAGTTCTCTTATGTCTCCCTCAAAACTCTTATGCCTCCCTCAAACTCTTATCCCTCCCTCAATAAACATAACAAGATAAATAAGAAATCTTTCTTATTATCACAAGGTGGGACACCCAACCCAAAAACTCCCTCCAAATGCATAACATAGAATCTTATCCCTCCCTCAATAGATCCCCATTTTCTTTCTCCTAAACAACCTTAAGGCCATTCTATTCCCCAAACCAAAACACATAACATTCATCCATTTACAACCATTTACACCACAAAATAGAAATAAAAATGCATGGGTGAAGTCCCTACCTTGCCATTGCAAGAGTATCCAATCCAAAACCCAAGCTCCAAGCTTTTCCAAGTCCAACACAAGCACAAAAAATCTTCCAAGCTTCAAACAAAGGCTCCAAAAGCAAGCTCCTCCAAAAATTCAAGAGTGAAAATAAAACATGTAACCCCAAAACCATCAAACAAACTTGAATAAATAGAAAAAGAGAAGAGGAGGGTGAGGTGGCTCCATGTAGGATGCCACATCACTTCTCCTCAACTCCACATCACATGGTCAAACCCCAAACCCAAAGCTCAATAAATTGGTGGGTGAGAAATGACAAGTTCTCCTTACACACACAAACCAAAAGCCATACTCCAAAGGAAAAATTAAAAGCTCATGTAAGAAGGTGCAATAATTTCACCTTTTTAGCTTCCAAAACACATAATGGGGCCTAATTTTGACCCCTTACCCCATAGGTATAGTTGGTAGATGAATTTAAGAGGTGTGGGACAAGCTTAACTTGTCCCACAAGCCTAAAAAAACCATTAACCCAAAATCTAAGTTTGACATGCAAGGTTGAGTACACAACACTAAAACCAATAAAATCCTTTTCAAATCCAAAATAAAATCAAGGACAATCTACCAAAATTAAATACCCCTTGATCACATCCCAAATTACTTTAATTAACAAGATTAATTAGCTTAAATAGAGCACATTAACTAACAATAATAAAGTGAATCACATTACTAAAATAAATCACATACTCACAAATAATTAAAATGAAAGGGGAACAACACATCTACCCATGGTCACATTTGAGGCCACCCCCAAAGGGGACCTCCTAACAAAATATTAACGACATATCAACATACAAAAACACATATTGCCAAGGTGACATGTTGTCAATACCTAAAATTCCTTCACTGTTGGTCTTTTATCCCCTTTTTATTTGTTGTGTTACAATTTCCTACAAAAATCGAAAAAATACCTCTTTGGCCTCATGGCCATATCAATGACATCAAAACAATAAAACATACATATACATATCAATTCACATAATCAAATAACATAACTAAATCATCACTAAAATCAAGCAATTTCACCAATTGTTCACAATTTCAAAATATTTCAATTCTATTATTTCATCAATTAACAATGAGATCACAAAAATAGTGGATCGTCTAATCAACAATCTATATGTTAAAATCCAATGTGTTAGTATATATATAAAGTGGTAGCTCTAGATCATTATCAATACTTGAAATATCAATCCATGCATATAATTCACACTACGAGTCACCACATATCCGTAATCAAAGTATCTATAATGTCTAATGATCAAATATGATAACAATGTCCGTGTCTCGATCCAAAGTAAGAAAAATCCTAGTAAGATCAATGTCGAAGAGGAGTGGGCACTACATACAAGGGTTCCCACAACCCACCTAATGTTTGTTTTGTAAGAATTATTTTCTATCTAGGGTTTTAAAGATCAAATCGTTACACAACAATCATCATAAGGTATCAAAAGTCCAAATTCCAGGATAGGAGTGAAACATGAAGTAGTAATTAGGCACATGAATTTGTAAAATAGAAACCACGGAGGGATGAAAGGTATAAATAGTTCCATGACATTCATATGCCTTAGTTCTCTACATCGTCTTTGGTCTATGTGGCTCATAGACACAATTTGAATATCGAGGCTCTACCAAGTCATTTCTAACTTGTTTGAGTCATTAGATCAACCTAGATCGATTACGAGTAGAGATCAACTAAGTCATCTAATCTATCTCATTGTACATTATTTTATCTATTGTTATCTATCATTGATTTTCATTGTGTATAATTTCTCGATGGTTATTCCTAATATTGCTACAATTAGCCTTAAAAACTAATTAATTTGTATAATCTACCGTTAGTTGCCTACACCATAGAGAGATACTAACCAATTTAGGTTAAATCATTTGGTGAACCCAAGTATTGACTGTTGTGTGTTAGATCTATCCCCTTCTATTCTTCTAAGTCATTCTTCCAAACCCTAGTGGTCTTCCATCTTACATTTCATGCCCAATACACATAGTGGTCATTTTGGTTCTCCACAATACCTTGAGCTTTCACTTCCTACTCAAAAGCATTTTAAAGTCATGGCCTCATGAATGACAACCCCTATTAAATGTTACTCACATACCCTTTAAAGATGTTGAAACTTTTGAAAATGAGCATTCTTATGATGAAGACACTAATATTGATCAAGCCCAAGTTGACGCTTTATCTAATTTCCATGCTCAATTGTGTGATAACCTAATTTATGTGCAACATGTCCTTGATGTTCTTTTAAGCTGTTAAACTTATTTGTGAAAGGCTTATCATGAAAGCATGCTTAAAACTTTAAGATACTCCTCTACATATATATTCTCCATTTCAGGTCTCTACTATTCACATTTCTACTCTTGTCACCTCCACAATACCTACATCTTCCATTCATATTTATTCTCCCCACACCTCCATGGGGGCATCTAGTCTCAATATTTCCATTCCTATGTCTACCACTCATTTTTCTTCTCCTCTCATCTCTCATATTCAACCTAGTTCTTCTTCTAGCACATATGTCTTAGAGTCCTTAGTGCATTACCTACAAGCCCAAGTTCTTCAATTACAAAAAGGTACTACCATTAATTCTTCTTCTATGGATTCTTCACTTCTTCTACACAATCCTCTTGCACCTAAAGTTATTTGTTATCCTCTTCCCTATGGTTTTGTTTCACCTAAGATTCCTCTTTTCACTAGTAAAGAAGATCCCTAAGAGCATCTTAGATCATTTCATGTTGCTTTCTTAGATTATGCTTTCGATGATACATTATTAATGAAATTATTTCCTATAAGCTTACAAGATTATGCATTGCAATGGTTTTATGATTTTCCTATTCATTATGTATGATCCTTTACTCCTTTAGCAAATCAGTTTTTAGCACATTTTTCTATTAATATTGGAACTAAAATATCTTATGCACAAATGGCTAAAATGAAACAAGGCCCCAATGAGCACCTTAGTGACTATGTTCTACGTTATAAGACTAATCTTACTAAAATGAACAATATCTGAGTAAATTATAAATTGTGAGACTTATTTCTAAATCCTTTTGCCTCCTATCTAAGAGTCGGTCATCTTTGACACCTTTCATTCCTTTGATCACTTGTGCCATATCCTCAAAGATCATGAGGGCAAGCTACTTTCCATGGGCAAACTCAAATATGGTGATCAAGCTTTCAATCAACTTGTTATCCCAAATTCACCCCCCAAGTAAATTTGGTCAAGACAACTCTTGCACATAAGGAAATTATGAAGGAAATGACTCAGACCCATGAGCTCGAGTTCCAGAACCAGGAAAAGTGAAAACAGAGGCCCGAGAAAGTCAAATTTGACCCTACACAAGAAGAAATAGAAGAAACGGTTCTTTTGAACATTTCCATATCTTAAATCTATTTAAAGGGTCAAGGGAGGACTCAACAATGGAATTATAGGGTTAGAAAAGAAGGGCGGTGCCCCAGAGGAACCGAGCAAAAAAAGGGGAAGACCAAACGAGCGCTAGATTGACGCTTGTCCCAGAGGAAAGCGGGGTGTCGGGGAAAAGTTGATTCTTTTCCCCTTGTTATCACAAAAAGGGTAAAAGTTACAAAATGGCCTACAAATCCATCGGGAAAAATTCAGCTGTTAGAACCCGAGTCAAAGCCAAGGCGGGAGTCGGAGGGAAAAGTGAAAATTTTCCTTTCGTTCAAAGGGCAAAAGATAAATTATGGACCCGCAAGACCAATTTTTTGTTCTAATCCGGCTGCCACGTGTCCCAAACCAAAAGGGGGCCCATTTTTCAAACTATTTTCCCCGTCCATTCATACGGACCCGATACAAACTTCGAAGGGGCATATCTTTCAACTCAGGGCTTGAAATATTGCAGATCTGACACCATTGGAAAAATCTCGACCTCACCCATGCCATGGAGTTTGAGACTTTATTTTTGAGGAGGTTAGGTGAAGGAAATGGAGGAAACGTCTTCGGGCCTTCAATACAGGATCCATTTGTCTCAACAACCAGATCAGATTCGATCTATTTCTACCGTTTCCTCTTCTTTCAAGGTGCCAAAGCAAGGAATCATGCGGTAAAGATGAATTTGGGGCATATTTTATCAAAAGCGTTAACGTGCGGTGGTTGAGTTTCAACCCACTTCTCTCGCTTCACTCTCTCTTTCTTCTCTCGAATCAAATCTATAAATACAGGGGTAGGATTCATTGTAAAGGGTTGTTCATTCTTCTTCCCCCCCCTATCTCTTTCTTCTCCGAGGGTCGAATGTGGAGTTTAAGCCTCCTCCTTGGCTTTCAATGGCATTTTCCCGCCTCTTTCCCATTAATGGTGTCTTGTGTGAACTCCTGGAGAAATAAAATTTGTTTTGCGATGTGTTTTGTCCATCCTTTGCTCATTTTTGTTGTCTCTTCTCGCCTCTCACCATTGTAGGGTATACTGTGCATATCTCTGATGTCCATTGCAAGTTTTGGGAGTTGTGTTTAAGGGGTTTGAAATGGTGTTATGTGTGAACTTTATCCTTGGTCTGTGATGCATCTATCCATCCTCTCCATTTCTCACCTCTCTCCATTTCAGGTAGTTGGGTTTGTGATCAGCAGTTCCCTTTTCTCGGTTCTATCACCTATGTAGTGTAGGATTTCTTTATTTTTATGCTCTCTCTCTCTCTCTCCCCGGTCCCTTGGAATTGTTAGATTAGGAGTAGATAGTCACATTTCCTTCCTTAGAAGTAGTTTAGTGCTAGGATTAGGAAGAGGAACCAACCTTCTCTGGAGGATCATTCCCATTTGTAAGTCCCATGACTTGGGAATGATCCAATGTTATGTAAATCACACCAAATGACCCTTCCTTAGAAAAGTAGATCCATAACTCATTTGGGGGTGCTTTGTGATTTCACACTAACAAAACCTTATACTAAATTCCAAGGTAAAAATACTTTCAAGAGTAAGCCAGTGGCCGAGCCCTGAGCTGAGACTAAAACCACTGTTAATGTAATGTCCCAACCGATGAAGCTCCAAACCCAACCTCCTTGACAATATTTTACTAAATTACCAATCTCACGTTGAGCGGTGTTGCAACAAATCCTTGATAGTAACCTTATCTCTCTTCCTCCACCTCTCGAGTTGGATTCTAGTTGTCCTTAAGGAAAAACTTTGATGAAAAAGCATATTACGATTATCACTGATGTAATGGACACTCCACTTTTCAATGCTTTAAGCTTAGATGATTCATTCAAGATTTAATTGATTACGATGTAATTGAGTGGGATGAGTCTACTATACCTAATCCTATCAATGCCAATGATAAGCTTAAGGCGTTCATGAATCACTTCCTAAATATTTCAAGGCTATATACGAAGCAATTTTTAACCATGTTTACCATGCAATTCCACCTCTGTAAATTCCCAATAATCCTCTAAACTTTCTTTTTGGTACTACTATTACTCTACCGCCAACCATTACTTTCAATGACGCGGATTTCTATGCTTCTTTCACATCTTCCAAGCTTCACATTATTACATCCATTGACAATCAAGCTCTCAATAATGTCCTTATCAATCTTACTTTCAAGAAAATGCATGTTAATTTCCTCTCTTGTGTGCTATTGGTTTCCTACTATCTCAAATAAAGTGAAAATATCGTACTTCCTATGGGAACATAACTCTTCCCATCACAGTTGGGCCCTCACTATTTACATGCCATTTCTTGTAGTATCCCGAATTAAGCATTATGACATGGTCTTAGATCTTTCTTGGCTTAAAGCTACTATGGTCATTCCATATATTATGCACCAATGTGTCAAATTTATATATGAGCATTAGGTCATCATTATTCAAGGTATCCCACCTCGGACCACTGCTCCCTATTATCTCTCTAGCTTCACAAGTTCTTACTTGCCCGGTTGACCTTTTGCTATAATTAACATTGCCCCTAGTCCACCTATTATCACGACCACTCCTATAATAAGTGATGCTACTCTTACTGATTTTGTCACACCCTCCTATAAATAGTCCCACACTTTCACCACCAACTCTGCTTTGTATATATCTCCTCGACCTTCATCTCTTATCACCCACCCTCGACATATCTCTAGGTCTTGTAGTCATCCACATAGGACTAGGTCATCACATCAAGTTCATCATACACACTACACATATTAGTCTTCTAATAGGTCTCTTTCACCTCACACACATCACATTTATTTTGGACATAACTTCCTTACACACACACTCATGTAGTTAGTCTCATATGACACTCATCCTTGATTCATGATCGCATGCTTCCTTCGGTTCAATGGCGATAGCGAGCCCTCCCCCAACACACTTATTGGCTAGTTCTTGTGCTATTCACATTGGGGATATCCATTTCCCCCTCGTTTCCCGAGTGACATGTTTTGTTCATAGGTTCAACTTTATTTGTTGAGGAATGACTACTCACCCAAACCTCACTTTGTACACACACTGGGGCAACCTTAATTTCTCACCTCTACTTACACACTCCTCAAATTCATCAAAAGCACTAAAAATCTATATATTCCCCTCCCTAGGGGCATTTTTGGATCACCCTTCCTTCTCCTCGGAGAAAAGGTTTTCATATATGTCCTCGGGAGCCTAAAAATCCAAAAATATCCAAATATTCTCAAAATTCAAAAACATTTAAACATGCTAAAAATTGAAAATTGTTTGTATGGATCTTGTTTCGTTGTTTTTATTGCATACTTATTTTTTCATATTACACTTTATTTATCATGTTAGCTTGATACATAGTATGTTATATCTTTTTCTATACACGTGTGTTCACGTGGTACATTGAGTTGAATGCAGGCTACACATATATTGTTACATGATGCAAGATGCTTGACACTACTCTTTACCAATTGTTCTACACCAATTGGGGGCATACACTTTACAATTTCTTACACATAGGTGTTATCATTCTAATATTTACTACTTTACTTCCTCGTGCATAGTATTTACTCAATACAAACATAGTGTCATACTATTTATTTCTCTAACATGCTAATGGGTGTTTCATGTGTAGTATTTATTTTGTAGGTCACTTCTAAACTAAGATCATTTTCATCCTATTGTTTGTTTATTGCTTTACATGTTTAATCTATGCTTTCACTTGTTTGAAAGTAATACCTTATGTTACTTGTTTGCTAAATGTTGGCCTTGAGTACCTCAATTGTCTTGTGACATCTGAGTGGTGTGCCTTGTATATGGCTTTTGTCTTCCATAATTGTTCTACTTGTGTGTCTTTGTATGATTTTACTTACATCTACTGCATTGTTTTCCTATTACTTGTCACTAACACTTTTCTATATCTTCTATCATAATATTATGTATGCACCATATTATATATCATGTGCACTCCCCTTTTCCTTAATAATCCTTGACACACATGCACATCAACTACATGTCCTCTTGTTTGGGCCGCATTCAATTTTCTCTATCTTACATACCCCAAATAAGGGAGACAACCATCAGATCATATTTCATCCTCACGGTATCTCGGCCAAAGAAAAAAAAATAAAGGTATAAAATCGGACATTGTAGAGGTAAAAAATGGCTCAGAAATAGACTTGGATTAGAAAACAAACAAGGACCAAAACATATAGTAGGAACCATAGAATATGGACACTATGGAATATTCTATATGCTTCCGTCCTAGGGGCAAGTTCAATAAATTTCTCAATTGGTACAATTTATTAGTAATAGATCTAAATTTTTTTTACTCGAGTTCAATTACAAAATTTGATATGATCCTCATGTGTAAATTTCACCAACACCTCGAGGTTTTAGTGTAACGGTTCTTTACATTTAGTATCAGTGTAACCACTTGTGTTCGAATCCAACTTGGTTGGTTACTTCATGTAGCGGGGCTGTGGGGTGCCCAAACATTGGTGAAATAGGGCTTGCACATATGGGAGTGTGGGTGCATACCCAACCCGAAGTCGGGCTCTACGAAAGCATGGTGGGATTATATGATCCTCAAGTGTAGATTTTGCTAATGCCTCGAGGTTTTGGTGTAAGAGTTCATTACATAGTTCATGGTTCATGTTGGATTATACTAGCATCAAGGGTATGTGCAAGCTAACATTTCCCCAATATATTGTGTCATCATTTGTAAATCAATTAGGTTTATGTTCATATGTAGTGGAACTTACCCATGGGTCTTAGGAAGTATCAATGTAATTGTTATCCTTGTAGGCTAGACTTCTTATTGCTCATTTTTATGGAGGCATGTGGAGAAACTAGAGCTCTCCCCATATAATTCTCTTCACCATGCGGTGCATTTGCACTTCTTTCTATTCTCTTTGGTACATTCCACTTGGGGATCGATCATCCCCGTGTCCTTCCAACCGAGATCCAATATAAAGTTCAATAAATCTCTATGACAATGATAGTGAGAGTATTATCTCCCCTTTTTTGTAAAATAGTCAAGTGTACACTTTTCTTTGCTTTGCCTTTCAATTTTTACATATTGCTATTTTCACATCAAGTTAAAGTACAACTTACTATACTAGGGACATTGACTACACTCTTTTCTCTCTGTAGGTACACATTGTGACAAAATAAATAAAATCGGGACAAAGACAAAGTCCTAACACAAACACAAGGCACTTCGAGTGAAGATAAAGTGTGTTTACACACTCAAGTTAAAGTTTCGTAATTAAGAGGGGGATGTTGATACTCATTTTGGTAATTCATTTCTTGCAATAACAAAATTGTACAACGCCTTTACACTAGTCCACACTCATCTATTTTGGTCAATCATACTATCCTTATATATATACCATCCATTTTCATTTGCACACACAAATCATTTATTCACACAATGGTCATATTAGTCCATAAAATTAGGTTAAACCCTCGCACGATACAATCCCAGGTCTTGAAGCACTTGCACACGCATCTTAGACCAAAGTTCCCATAATGGGCCATAACATTTATGCGTTATGTCCCTTCCCATCCGCTTTGGTCCCACCTTCTCTAACGACACCTTTTCTAATTCAAATTGATTTGGCTCTATTAAAACATTAATATTAAGTGTTCTATATATAAACTATAGTTTATAATTAAATAAATTAGAATATATAATATTTTAATTTATTTAATATAAACTTTAGGTTTATGGTTAAATTGATTTTTATAATCAATTAATTAATGGTCGAGGTGTTTCATAAGAAGACACACCCATTTAAACCATTTAAATTGACCAACATGGTCAGAAAAAGATAATTCATACAAGTGAATTAAAATTGAATGGAGATGAGTGAGGTGAATGAGGTTGTTTTTATTGTATTGTAACTTTGTTTATCTTTAATGGAAATCTTACCATTTTTCATGGTTTTTTACCCTTGAAGTTTTTCTATGTTAAATAATTGTGTCATGTGTTATTTATATTTCTTGCATTATATTTTAATGTTATTTATTTAATTAATCCATGTAATATATTAATTTGGATAATAAACTAATTTAATTTCTTGGACCTCACATTGTACCAGAGCTTGGTTTAAATAAATTAATTTAATTAAGGTTTGTGCAACCGTGTCATTTGGTGGTTGGTTACAACCCACGAGAAATATAAATGCCCCCTCCATTTCAATATACACCCTCTCATACTTCTCAGGAATTTTTACAAAGTTTATGTTGGTGTTTTGAAAAATTATCTATGGGCCCACTTCTTCACACACGTAAGATTTTTCTTTAATACCTTTTGCAAAATCTAAAGTGTTTTCCAAATGTTTCCAATGTGCAGGAAAAATCAAGTTTCCAAGGATTATTGGGAAGGTTCCTAGGTTGGAGAGACAATCTCCACATAATAAGATCTCAAATTCTTTTATTGGCCTAGAACACATAGATTTAAAAGGAAACCTTTCTTGTTGGTTATATTTAAATTTGAAATGTTAGTGTATTTTATGCTTATATTTAAATTTTTGGTGGGCATAATATTTAAACCTATGCCCCTAACCCATACGTCCCCCTAATTTCTAGTCCATTGTTTATCCAAATGTTTCTAATGTGCGGAAAAATCAAAGTTTCAAGGTTCCTAATTATATGGGATTTAAATGGTTCCTAGGTTGGAGACAATCTCCACATGCTATTTGTTAAATTATCTTAAATTCTTTTCTAGTCCCATACACATAGATTTAAATGGAAACCTTTCTCGTTGGTTATATTTAAATTTGAAATTTTAGTGTATTTTATGCTTATATTTAAATTTTTAGTGGGCATAATATTTAAACCTATGCCCTTAACCCATACATCCCCAATTTCTAGTCCATTGTTTATCCAAATGTTTCCAATGTTATGGGGAAAATCAAGTTTCAGGATTATTGGGAAGGTTCCTATATTTAAATTTGTTGGAGACAATTTCTCCATTGTTTATCCAATAATGGCAAGATCTCAAATTATTGGAAGGTTTGGTACCTCCATGGTAATAAGATCTCAAATTCTTTTACTAGCCCAGGCATATATATTTAAATGGAAACCTTTCTCGTTGGTTATATTTAAATTTGAAATTTTAGTGTATTTTATGTTTATATTTAAATGTTTGGTGGGCATAATATTTAAACCTATGACCCTAACCCATACGTCCCCCTAATTTCTAATCCTTTGTTTATTTAAATGATATGGAATTTTGCTTGGCCACTATTAAATGACTTGACACATTTAATAAACTAAAACAAACCTAACGTAAGGCCATAACCATCCCATATAATGTGGAATATGGTAGGATGGGTGAATACATGATGGAAGATTTGATTAAATAATAAAACTTTATATTTAATACCTATCCTCACCTTTAACCCGCTTAAGTGGGATTTGTCCCCACCACAATGAAAACATCAATGATATGGACCAGGAAATATAGAAACCAAGAAGGAGATTGAAAGTCGCAAAGGAAATCCTATGGGATTTGAACCATTGACCATGCGTGCCAAAACATAGTCATTAACCAACTCGCCACACACAGGTGGCTGGCAATCTCCTTTGTACAACGAGCCCTCCTTGTTCAGACGACGGAAGTGATTTCCACTTATTGCATAGCCCACGAGACTTAGTCTCACATTGGTGATGGAGAAATGTTTATATGGCTTTAATAATCATGTAACATATAGTGATCTATGTGGCTTCAGCCATGTTTTGATTAGATTTTTCTTTAGAGCCCTCCTAGCTCCTTGACTCAATTCAATGTGGTGATATGGTGTATAGCCCATATGGCTTGGCACACAACTCGGCCTCTATCTCATGAAATGGTGAGTTGATAAGGTGTGGCGAGCACGTCGAGGTGATTTGGCTCGGCCACCTTACCACCAGATCACCCATGAAAATGTAACTCACCATGTGTAAGTCGATGATTAACTTAGTTATGAGTTTGGTCTTATCAAAGAGCTCGGTCTCCTTACATTTTTTTAAATTTCGTTCATATAAAGTTTATAGGATATTTAATATATATATATTTTAGGAAAATCTAAATATAATTGTATTTTTTTTTTTTCTTTTCAAAAGAAGTTATTATAAAACCAATTTAGTGATTACGACGTTTAGATACAAAAACGATTAAATCGGTATTTTTAGGGTTTATTTCTCCTCTAATTCAAAACTAGAAAAACTTCATTTACAATTTAGTTTTGAAAATTATGTAATTTATCATCAAATTGATATGTTTTTTAAGAATTGGTTATAGGCTAATTTAAGCGTGAAAGAGGACAAAAAAAAATCTAAAATTTGACACACCTTTTTTCACTTAAGAACATGGGGATTTTCTAAAACCCTTTGCAATTTTTTCATATTATCAAAAAGTGAAGAATAAGGGTTTAAACATTCAATTGTCGTAATAAACTTGTCTTTTTCTCTTGATTTGAATTTTTGAAAGCTTAAAAATGGGGTCTAATCACTTTAGCATTGACAAGACACAAATGTTGAATGGGACAAACTACAACATCTAAAAATCAAACTAAAGGCAAAATTCATGGCACACAAATTTGGACTATCGTAAATGGTACAAAGAAGGCACCAAATGATAGACATGTGACAACAGATAACATATCCACATTTTAACAAAAGTGCGAGAAGTAATGTCTATCATGATACAAAGCGTGCATGAAACACTTCTTACTTCACATTCAAAACCATAGAAAGTTCCGAGTGAAGCTTGGACATTGTTAGAATCAATGCACAAGGTATGCAATTTGTCAAAAATTATAAAATTGATTCTTGAGTTAATGAAAACTCCATGAAGGGAGACAAAAAAGTAGTTAATTTTCTAGCAAAAAATAAAAGATATTAAATCTCAATTAGATGGATGTAATTGTAATTTGATTCAAGATAAACTGTTATACTTTATTATTCAAATGAACATCCATGAAAGGTTTAGAACTTCATTTCCATTTTAAATTCAAAATATCAAACTAAACAAGATATTCCCACCTATCTACTTTGAGTGCTCCTAATTCAGAAGAGCAAGTCATGTCAAACTTTGATTTGAAGGAGAATGCCACTCAGGCACTTCTCGCTCAAAATCCTAAGAATAAATTTTCTAGGTTTAACAGAATCAAAATTTCAAATCAAACTTTAAAACCCCTAGTAAAGAAAATAAATCAAGGAATTTAAGAGTCAGTTTTGATGGGAAATGTCACAATTGTGGGAAATTTGGTCACAAAAAGGAAGATTGTAGGGTAAACAAAAAAAGCCAAATTTCAAAAATAAAAAGGGAATAAACCAAATCAAAATCAAAACAAAATCAAGAGAATAATAAAAAATATAATGTTGTTGCTTTATATATTACATTAGTTACTTCAAAAGAAAACGAATGGATATTAGATAGTGGTGCATCTAGGCACATGACATATAGATATGATATTCTAACTAATATCAAATAATGTAATGATCAAATCTATCTAGGTGATCATTCCATTCTCGATGTTCAAATTCAAGGAAAAGCAAAAATTTTCAATGGTTTTATAAATGATGTTTTGTGTGTTCCTAAATTGAAAATGAATTTTCTTTCTTGTTCACAACTAACTCAAAACAATTATAGTGTAATTTTACTAAAGGATAAATGGTTTATTAAAAATGAGTTAGATGTTACTATTGTTGAAGGCATACAAAAGAATGGTTTATATGTTTTTAAAGTTTTTCATTTTGCTTCATGTTTTCTACTCAAAATAGGAATGATGTTCAATTGTGGCATGAAAGATTAGGTCATGTTAACTTTAGGAGCATGTATGACATGTCTTGGCTTAATCTTGTTATTGGTCTACCACCTATCTCTCATGCTCGAGAAACTTGTGAAGGGTGCTTACGTGGTAAGCAATCAACAAACCCCTTCCATAGTCATCATGAAGCAAACTCCTCAAAACCTAGGAACTTGTCCACAATGATGTTAGAGGACCTTTAAAGTTCCTCCCTAAATGGTTTAGTGTATGTTGTTACTTTCATTATGATTATTCTTGCATGATTTGGTCATTCTTTATTAAAAACAAATCAGATGTGTTATCTAAATTTAAAGCCTTAGTTAAAAATCAGTCTTATCACAAAATTAAAAGGCTTAAAGCAGATAATGAAGATATATATGTTGATAAAACATTTCTAAACTCTAAATTAGTATGTGATTACTAAAAATAGTATTATATGCATATCAAAATGACACTTGGGGATTCCTTTTGTGTTTGTATTGGAGACGTCCAATACTTGATTGCATCTAATATAGTTTCAAGATTGAAATGTTGAAATTGTTTTTTCAAAAATTCAATATATTGGTAATATGACATGGTTGATTATAAACATATTGTCATTAAAAGTTGGTATACAACTTGTTTTAAAACTATTAATGTAGGATTCATATATGGCTAAAAGTGAAATCAATAATGATTTATATTATGCTTATTATGATAATGCATGTTTATATGGATATTGTGATTCTACCATGTTGATGATGTGATAGATAGAAAATATACAACTGGATATGTGTTCAAGTTTGGTACATGTGCCATTACTTGGAGTAGCAAAAAGCAACCAATAATCTCCATCTCTTCTATTGAGGCAAAATATAGAAGTGTGATGGAAGTAACAAAAAACCATGTGGCTAAAGCGGTTGTTGGAAGAGATTCACATGAAAGTTAAAGGAATACTCCTCTTCTATGTGATATTTAGAGTTGCATTTCTCTTGCTAATAATCATCTCAACATCAAAAATGAAGAATATAGAGATACATATGCATTTCATTCGAGAGAAGGTGCTCTACGATGATATAGATCTCTAGTATTTCCCGACTAAAGATCAAGTTGCAGATATGTTTATGAAGCCATTGTATGTGTTGTAAAGTTTTGTAAGTTTTGTGTAATGTTTGGCCTTTTAGAGTTGTCATTGGGGAGTGTGCATGACAATGCCACCTCCTAATGGTTGACCATGTGTTTTCTCCTTCACCTCTATACTTATGCTCCAATTTAAAGCATTGTAAAAGATATTTTTATGATCTTAGTAAACTTATAACTCTAAGTTTACTGTGTAGTCCAATAATGTTGCATCATGTTGTAAAGGAGGTCCTTACTTTATAAAAGGCTCCTAGAGATGTTGGTATATATTTTCCATGAGAAATTGTGAGATGTAGTCTCACAAATCATGCTTAGCCTAAATCATCACTTTTGATTTATGGATTCCAAATCCTTTTGTACCAAAAGGTAAGTTTAGCATGATGGTGTATAAATCCTTCAAATGTGATATGCTTAGCCTAAACCCTCACTATGGTTTAAGGATTGTAAATCTGTTGTATAAATAGGTAATGTTGGCATATGATCCCCACTTAATATTAAGGGGAGTGTTAGAACATTAATATTAAGTGTTATATATATATATATATAAATATAGTTTATAATTAAATAAATTAGAATATATAATATTTTAATTTATTTAATATAAACTTTAGGTTTATGGTTAAATGACTTTTTATAATCAATTAATTAATGGTCGGGGTGCTTTACGAGAAGACGCGCCCATTTAAACCATTTAAATTGACTTGGGATCGGGAAAAAAGCAATTCAAATGGGTGAATTAAGATTGAATGGAGAGGAGTGAGGTCAATGGGATTGTTTTTACTGGAATGAAACTTTTTTTCTCTTTAATGGAAATCTTACCGTTTTTCATGATTTTTACCCTTAGGGGTTTCCACATTAAATAATTGTGTCTTGTGTTATTTATATTTCTTGCATTATATTTTAATGTTATTTATTTAATTAATCCATATAATATTTAATTTGGTTAATAAATTAATTTAACTGCTCACACCTCGCAGGGTCATTCCTAGTTGGCCTTATTCGAGGTTTCTAAAATATAAGCTAGTCATTTCATCCATTATTAAGGAGGAGATCATACACAATTGACACCCAAAGATCCTCATGAACATAAATTAAGAGCAAAAACAACCAAGGCTATTTTAAGACTCCCTTGAGCTCCATATACTCTACATACTCTTTCTAGGGTGGCCATCTACTTAGATCTACAAATACAAGGAACACATTATCACTCCAAGTTAAACTAGTGCAAAGGTGTGAGTATAATCATATTGCTGCAAGATCCATGACTATCCATTTGGTTGCATACATTCTAGAGATCACATGCTAGGTGATAATGACATGCAATTTGAGCCCTCTTTGGAGTAGTGGCAACATCGATAGTGCACATGGGTTCCCACAACCCACCTAATTTTTAATTTTGTAGGTCTTTTTGGCTATCTAGGGTTTTGAAGATCAAATCATTTGCATAATGAACATCACAAGGTATAAAAATTCCAAATTCTATACATGAGTGGAACAAGAAGTAGTAATCGAGACATAGGAAGGTATAGAAATAGAAACCATATAGGGATAAAATGTATGTAGCGATCATACGCCTTGGTCCTTTACATCCACTTTGATCTAGGCAGCTCTGCGGCACACAATTTTAATATCAAGGCTCTATCGAGGTCATTTCCAGCTTGTTTTAGTCATTAGATCAGCCCAAATTAGTGCACAAAGCACAAGATCAGCTAAGTCATCTAATCTCTCTCATTGCAAGTGCTTTTATCCATCATTATCCATCATTATCTAGCATTTCTTATCATTGTGTATAATTGCTTGGTGGTTATTCATAATATTTCTATAATTAGCCTTGAAAACTATTGATTAGGATAATCTACCATTAGTTGAATATCCCCTAGAGATATATTAACTAATTTAGGTTAAATCAGCTGCTCACACTATTTGGGTTAACTTGATGTACCAAGCACATTCATGTGATTGATGAATGAGGTGTCAAATCCTTTTTGAAGTAAGTTATCATTAACTATTTAGATGACACTCTAATTTTCAATAATACACATGTAAATCACTTGGTTCATTAACAAAAAGTGTTCAAGAATTTGTGAGAGGTGAAGTTCTTGGAGAATTTAAAAAAACTAGAAGTTCATGTAGAAGGATCTAATATACTTGGGATTTGTGATATTTCAAGAAGGATTGAAGATGGATCATGAGAAGGTGAAAACCATAATTGATTAGGAATCATCCAAAAATGTTACAAAGGCTTGAAGCTTCCATGGATTATTGAGCTTCTACGAAGTCCATTAAAGGATTAAGTGATATTTTTGCAATGCACACATAAATGATATGAAGATACAAGAAGGATTTTGCATGGATCACATGTATAGAATATGGATGTAGTCACTTTCTTTACCAACACCCTAGGTGCGATGGAACCTCATCCAACGGAAGGCTAAACCTCACTTGAAGCACACAAAGGTACCAAGTCCCTCTTTTGATGCCAACTTTGTCAAGGAGTTAGCATGCATGAAGATATAGTACATAACCATAACAGATAAACTAGTGCAAAACATAAAGTAAACAAATCACAACCATATACAAGGTGAACTAAACAAGGATTAATATCAGATTTACCAAGCAAGAACTAGTTATAGAGACATCAATGACAAGTAACCAACCACAAAGATCCATTATATTAACCCATCATGCATTATAATAGCTGAATACATCAATACTATCATCATAAGATCATGCACATAAACACAACAACAACATAACCTTAAAAATAAATCATGGTCTGTCTCTAATAATGCGAATCATAACATATATATAGGGGTGGGGACTTTCCCTTCACATGCACTCTCAAAATAGCCCACATGCCACAAATAGCCATGCATGCACTACAAGGTAACTACATAAGCATGCAAGCTTTGCCTAATAATAGATTATCTTCTATTTTAAACTCTAGATCTAATCCTATTATTAGCCCGAACTCTACATGACACTTTATCTTCTTCCTGCATGAGATCCTTCCCAAAATAGACTTTTCTTTAACTACAAGTCTTCATGCTCAACCTTATCTTGAAATAATTCATTTCCTAGTGGCTCCACTCAAATAATTCACCTTCGCAATTTTTTTCCATTCCTCCAACTCCTTTAAGGCCTTCCTCGACATTACCTCCATAATCACTAAACACACTTCATGGTTTTCAAAAGTAACCTCTTGCGAATCTCCTCGGGACATTTATATCTACCCCATCTACTAATTTCTTCCATTCCTCCAACTCCTTTATAACCACCACCACGACTCGCCACTCCTCTTCGAATCTGCATTTCAACTCCTTTATAACCACCAGCTCCATCCATCACAATATCCATATGTTCCAGTATAGAATTTTGGAACTCGTTAACTTTCTACTCAAGTTGCTCGAGTTTTTCCCTGATTTTATCCTTCTCGCACTGTGGTTTCCATGATTAACTAAGTGTGCTCAAGTTTTTGGTTGGTGTTCTTTCCTATATAGTATTCAAAATAGCCTCCTCATCCACCAACCTAACCTCAATGAAGGGCTCACACTTTGCTGAAAAATGTTGAAGCCTATATCTACCTTTGCGCTTGCTTCCTTAGCTGGGTGAGCAAGTCCTCCAACTTAGTGATCCTTGCTTCAACTATAATCTTATTTTTCTCCTTCTCTTTAGCAATTTCCTTTGTAGTTGGCCCTGTGCCACTCTGAATGTTAACTAGTAACATCCCAACCAGATCCTCTAAATACTCCATTTCATCTCCATAGTCCATTCTGACCTAGCTAACCAGAGAAGGACACTACTCCATTATTTTTGAACTAGTGCACCAAATCTATCATAAGCTTCCTTAATTATTTTATGTTCGTCTTGTAATCCCTTTTGTAGTCATGTCTACCTCATGCTCTTTCTCCTTCTTTTCTCTGAGGAAAGTGCGAACAGTGGCACTAGAATCCAAGTTTCTCCTTACCACTTTTGAGGCCATTTTGTGCAAGGTGTTGCACACCTGCTCATCTGTCAAGTGGTTTGGATCTATTGCCTTGTATGTTTCTCCTGGCTTATTCTTCAAATGGATTGTACTAATGACATGCTCATTTACTTCAAACTCCGGCTCCTCGGAGTGGTTGTGTAGGTTCCAACTAATCATCTTCTTTGTTCTAGACACTCCCCATCTTGATCAAGTAGCTCCCATGCATGTAACTTCTCTATGGCTACTGTACTTTGGAAGCACACACGTAATACCTTTGTGGGATCATCCATGTAATCCATATGTGGTGACCTTGGGGTCCACCATTTCCTTTATGCCTTCCTTTTTGTTTGTTGTTTCTTCAGGGTTGGGGTGTTGGTTCTTGTTCCCAATCCTTTGTCCTCCTTGATGACAAAGGTGTCACCAATATATTTCTCTCCTTGCTCCTCTATTTGCACTGGTGTGCTCTCCTTCACTAGGATTTTATTTCCTTCTTCTGTCACCAAAGCCTTCTTCTTCTCGCGTGCCTACGCTTCTGCTTGTTCCTTTGCTCGCCTATCATGTTCCTCAAACTCTTTCTCTAACTCTTCACGCAAGGAAGCACCCAACTTCTCCAAGTCTTCTTCCTCTACGGACTCTGTCTCTATATCTCGAACTAGAGACCACTTCCACTCTAGCGCATTTGGTTTTCTCTGCTACTTGGTGCTGCCTGTTGAGAGGTCCCCATGCCTCCACTACTACTTCTATGAGAATAAAACATCCTCTCTGCCGCGAGGTGTCAAGTTTCCCTTCTTCTTCATCTCCTTCCTCTTCGTGCTTCTTCCTCGCGTGCCTTCTGAATAGGTGGCACCACTATTCCCCTTGGCTATGGGAAGGTGGAGTCAGTAACCTCCACCTTGACTCCTCCTTGAGTCTTTGGCCATAATTACACAAACACCCTACTAATAAGTCCTTTAATAGTAACATTTACTTGTGGGTGTAGATCCAACAAGTCTGGCTCCAAAACCTCCAAGTATGTTGGCCTAGAGTCGTATCATAAGTTTCACGTAACGTGTGTAGATATGAATCAAGTTTTTCTAGCATCATAGGTCAACTTTTGCATGTCCTTGAGCCTATTGATGGAACAATTAAAGTATTTTGTTGAGAATGCAAACAAAAGTTTGCACCATGGACCCATCTCGCCATTAGCCATTCTGAACCGAGCAAGGCTAAAATGTTGCATTACTACAAACTTGACCTCTCCTCGACCATTGTGGGTAACTCACATGGAATGCGCCATTCATTCTCAAATTCCCTACATAGTCTATCATACCACTTATTAATTTGGGCCTTGTACGTGCTTGTGATGGTGTCATCACAAGTATACCTTCTGCAAACTGCACTACAAGGGATGGGTGTACTGGTGGGTAAACCCACATGTTATCCTTAAGCCCATCTAGTACCCCAATTTCCCAAAATACAATCAATAGAAAAATTGATCCCCATGTGATTTTGGCTCCTTCTTCATTCTGTAACTTTTCCTCTTCAATAATCCCATTTGCGACGAACTGTGCTAGGTTATAGTGTGCCCTTTTCAAAATTTTGTATGCCACATATAAAAACTTCTTATTTATGTCCATCCAGAGCTTGAAACACCCAATTCACACTCACTAGCCGTGAGGAAACCCTAAGTGTTGGATCATCCAGATCCACAATGGTTTGTGCCCTACCACCCTTCTCATAACTCAATTTTATGGCAAGTTCTTCAATTTTTGCTATAGCACACAAGTTCAAGGTCATGTATTATCTTGTACCTCGTAGAATTGTGACACACTCAATCAATTGAATGGTGAGTCGCATCCTTCTCCCCACAAAGTAAAAGAAATATTCATGAACCTATGACATCAACCACTAGAAGAGGTGTGTGGGTTTTACAAAGAAAGGAATCTCCCATAACTGCAATACACTTTTCTTCTCCAAATGTTGCTTCACATAGTCATCAATTAATTAGTTTCCACCTCATCCGTTCCTAGGAGGAATTTCTCCAAATATTCCCTCATTTTCTTCTTGTTCTCATATGTGCGGTGATTGTACTCACTAATTTTGCATCGAGTGAGCTTCGATTTCTAAATTTCTACCCTCAACACACCAGGGGGATACTACATCTCTCGAGTATATTTCCTCTAGGGGTTCTTCTGCCACAACCTCATGTCTCTTTGTTCTCAACTTTCGTGCCTTTGTGTCATTTCTTGTAATTGTGTGCCATAGGTGTTCTGCGTTACCAACTTTCTTCCTACCCGAGCTCTGCAAATCCTAACCACTTTAAATGCACACAACCCTCCTTCTTTGTGCTCTACTATTGACTCCAACTCACCCTTCCACAAGGATTCACACAAGTCTTCATGCACCTCTAGTTCATATGATCTCTACGTCACTTTAAAGCTTTGTCGCACTTGACTCGCTTGATAGCACAAGTTTTCTTCAAAGGCAAGGTAGCCAAATGACTACCCTCAACCCCTATTTATACTTTTTCCATGACCCTCATGTCCCTTCAACCCATGCTTTTTAAGTTACTTTTTCACTAAAGTACTCTTTCCATTTTTCACAACTTATGCGACTCCACTTCAATATGAGTAGCAATAGAACACCAAGTAACACAATATTTCAGAATAATGATTTCAATATGCAATTAGAATAGCTTTGCCACTTTGAGGAGAAACCTCCAAACCATAAAATAAGACTCAAATGCTCCAATGATGATGAACTACTACCTATAATCCCCTATATATACTATTCATATGCTATGGCCATCACCAAGGCCGACCTACTAAGCATGAGAAAGTATAAATGATAAAATAAAATGATATGGTAAGCCACAAGTTGGCTACTCATATCCTAATACAAGCAATAGGTTAAGGGCATAACATGCCCTTCCCCTTCAAACCAATGTTTTCCTCAACATTGAATAATCCTAGATGTTGTTGCAAAAAATCTTCATCCTCCTAGGTTGCATCTTCTATGCTCAGATTCTTCCACTTGATCAGATATTCCTTAATGTCTCTGGTTCTCAGCCTCTTAGTACGTGTTTGTAGAATATTCTCTGGCTCCAAAATGATTCTTACTTCCTCATCAAGTTCTGTAACTCTGTGTTTGGGCTTCAAATTTCTATCAATAACCTTCTTCAGAAGGAAACATGGAATCACCGGGTGTATCCAGAAAGATTGAGGTAACTCTAGTTTATAAGCAACACTTTGCCAATTTTCTGTAGAACTTGATAAGGGCCATAATATTTAGGAGAAAGTTTGTTGTCCTTTTTCTATTACTTTAGGGACATATGTTTGTAAGGCTAGAGTTGTAAGGTTTGTTGATATGCTTGTTGTTTCATCCTATTTTTGTGCCAATGCCAAATTCTCCTTCAAACTTGCCAAAACTTGTTGTTGATGTTGAATGTGTTCCTAAACATCTCCGACCTTAGTTTGTGCCCTCAAGGAAGAAGTGATAGAGGGTGGATGGTAACCATATAATGCTAAAAATGGGGTCATTTGAGAAGAGGCATGAAAAGATGTGTTATATCACCATTCTGTAAGTGGTATCCATTTAATCCACCTTTCCTACTTATCTGATACAAAACAACATAGATACCCCTCTATAAATTTTTGACCACTTCCATTTTCCCATCAATTTAAGGATGATAAGATGAACTCGAGCTAGTTTGAGTACCCAAACATGAAAATAATTCTGTCCAAAAATTACTTGTGAAAATAGGATCACGATCACTTACAATTATCTTTGGGGTTCCATGTAGCCTTTGAACTATCTCCAAAAAAATAGCTGCGACTGTACTAGCTACAAATGGATGTGATAGGGCACAAAAATGGGCATATTTTGTGAGCCTATCCACAATCACCAAAATAAAATTCTTACCCTTTGAACAAGGCAATCTAGTGATGAAATCCATGGAGACCTCCTCCCATCTCTGGCTAGGAATTGGTAAGGGTTGCAACAGACCTGGTGTCTTAATTGTTTCCCCTTTGTTTTGTTGGCACACTAAACACTCTCATACAAACATTTTTACATCCCCCTTGAGTCCTTTCCAAAATAATTCTCTTTTTATTCTATGATATATCTTGAAAAACCCAAAGTGTCCTTTAACGAGTGAGGCATGTAGCCCTGCAAGAATCTTATCCTTCAACTCAGAATCTTTACTCAAGTATAACCTATCCTTGTACCATAGCGCATTACCTTTCCACTCAAATTTGTTAGATGTTATAGAGCCTTTCTTGATATTCTATATTAGAGATTGTGTATCCTTGTCCTGATCCCATTCCAATCTTGCTTCATCCACCCAATCGGCCTTCAACATGGACATTCCACATAGTAAGGCATCTGCGGATGTATCCCTTCTGGACAACGCATCAGCTCTTGCATTTGTTTTACCTTTTTGTATATGATTTCAAAATCATAATCCAACATTTTTTTTACCCATTTTTGTTTTCCTCGGATGATAACCTTTGCTCCAAAAAGTATTTGAGACTATCATGATCAATTTTTACCTTAAAGTTTCTACCCATGACATAGGTCTTCCATTGCTTGACCACATGAAGGATAACCATCATTTATTTCTCATATACGAGTTTGAGAAAATATTTTCCTTTGAATTGATGACTCTCAAATGCAATTGGTCTTCCTTCCTACATTATAACTGCTCCCGATCCCGATCTTGAAGCGTCACATTCAACAATGAAGGTTTTTGAGAAGTTGGGTAGTAGCCATAATCAAAGGGTGTGTGCACACATGGCTTCCTTCAGTTTGCTCAAAGGATTTAGTGGCTACGTCTATCCAATGGAAGGCATCCTTTTTAGCAATGTAGTGAGTGGGGTTGTTATTCTACCATATCCCCTCACAAATCTTACGTAGTACCATGTTAGTCCTAGGAACTCGTAAATATTTTAAAGAGTTTTGGGACTTGGCCATTCCACTATAGCTTTGATCTTTTGAGGATCAACTTTGACACCTTCATGGGATACAATGTGACCCAAGTACTCTACCTCTTGTACACCAAAAGAACATTTGGATGGATTTGTATAGAGAGTATGTTTCTCCAAAAATTCCAAAACTTTATTTACATGTTATAAGTGTTCTTCCCATTTCTTACGGTAAATTAATATGTCATCAAAGAAAACTAATAAATTTTTCCTTAAAATGGCCTAAAAAAATGTTCATCAAGCTTTGAAAGGTTGAAGGAGCATTTGTAAGACCAAAAGGTATTAGCAAAAACTCATAATGACCCTCATGAGTCTTGAAAGCCATTTTATGAACATCTTCCTCTCTTATTCTAATTTGATGGTACCCCAAACGAAGATGTAATTTTATGAAATAAATAACACCATGCAATTCATCAAGTAAATCATCAATTACTGGAATAGAAAACTTATCTTTAATGGTGTACTTGTTGAGTTCTCGGTAATCTGGACACATCCTCCATGTTTCATCCTTCTTACGTACCATGACCATTGGTGAAGAATATGCACTCTGCTATGCCTGATGATACCTACCGCAACATTTCTTGTACCATTTTATCGATCTCAATTTTCTCGGGAATATGGTTATTATGGTCTATGTTAGGTGTTTGGCTCCCTAGAATCAATTGAATGGCATGATCATGATCCCTAACTGGTGGTAGTCCCTTTGGAATTGCATCAAAAATAGATGAGTGAGCATCAACAATCTTCTGAAGATCGGGTGGCATTGAAGAATCTATATTTTGTACTTCTATGGAAAATAACTTTGCTATAAATCCATCTACTCCTTTTAAGAACCTTCTGCATCTGATGAGAGCTAATAATTTGTGGAGACTTAGCTACCATCCCATTCAATTGTATTGTCTTTCCATTTGAATGAAATTACATGACCAATTCTTGGAAATTCATCTCTATAGTACCTAAGGTTGTGAGCCATCGAACACCCAAAACAATATTTTCCTCCCATATAAATAGAAACATAGGTGAGTATAACATGTAGTCTCCCATGGAAAGCTTGATATTATGGCACTTTCTGTGCACTTGAGTGTCCCACCATCCGGAATTTCGAGGTGGGTAAAAAAACAATTGAGGTGGGAAACTAACTTACTATTTATGAAGTTATGAGTACTCCCGAGTCAATCAACACCATCACCTTATGTTTTTTGAGATAACCAATAACCTTGAGTGTTTGAGGAGTACTAATACTGATAATGCATGGTAAGAAATTGTAGGTTGGTGATCCTCTACTTCATCTTCTATTGGTTCCTCAACCTCTCCTATAATTTCAGCTTCCTCATTATCCTCATTACCTCTATCAATATAGAACAACTTCTTCTCAACACATTTGTGTCCTAGTCCAAATTTGTTGTCATAATTAAAACATAATCCTTTTTCTCTCTTTTCTTCCATTTGTTGAGGAGTCAGTCTAATTGGCCTAACAAATGAAGGGGAAGAGATACTACAGTCTCTGGTGTTAATGAAAGGCGGCCTCCTACTGCAAATAAATTTTTCCTCTACTCGACGTACCATGATAATAGAATCAGAAATCTTGAGTGGATTAAACATACGTACCTCATGCTCGATGTGGTCCTTAAGACCCCCAAGAAACAGGTCATTTAGATTCTCTTCTGGAATATTCTCCACCGTTAAGGATAGGTTCTGGAATTGATGCACATAATATTTGATTGATCTTGTTTGCCATAACTTTGCTAATTGACTAAAGTAGTTCTTTGAAAAACTTGAACTATAGTGCAATTGCAACTTCTCGATAAAAAGCTGTCCAAGTGACACTTGAGACCATTCTTCGCCTCACGAGCACATAACCATCAATACCAAATGAATTGGTCCGGTTTAAGATACGGGATTCCAATGTCACCTTTTGTCCTAATGGTGTTTGATGTAACTCAAAGAAGTTCTCCATTTGATTTATCTAATTCAGTGGATCCTTCCCATCAAATTTGTGCATATCCACTTTTGACATCATGTTCGGTTGCGAATAAGTTGGATTCTGATTAGGTTGGAAAAGTGATCCAACATGGTTATTTTGTCCATTATTTTGAACTGAAGATCCTCCTTGGTTGATATGGGGTGGATTTGGGCCATACTGTTTACCCTTTACATGTTGCATGATATCATCCAACCACTGATTGATTTGGTCTATGTCTCCTTTAGAGGCCATCTCAGATTGTACATTTCACAACTCATACTCGAGTTGGCTCACCTTATGATCAATTGAGGTAAACCCTAGTGCTGAGGAATATGTATTTACCCCTTCTGACTCCAAATCTTCAATCACTACCCCATCTTTATTTGGGGTTTTACTCGGAGTGACCAAATTCTTTTTGCTCTTGTGGAAGGCCTGCATGATGTCAAACCTTAGGGTTTAGGGTTTCAATACAAATTTGACCGAACAAGAAAAAACATAGAGAAGATACTAATACTATTTTTTGGGAGCTTTTCGAAAATGTAAAGAAATATGAAAAATTCCACAAAATTCGGTATAGGGAGTGTTTTTATCAAAAAACTGAAATTTGCAATAACTTTTGCAAACAATATCAAAAAGGTCTGAAATTTTTAGAGATTTGTACTTGAAATGATTTGTAACTCTGGTAAAAATAGCCTACAAATTCTATATGGTTTGTAAGATAGAGTAGAAAATTTGTTTTAGGGGTTTTGCCCCAATTTTGGCCCAGATCACAGCTCTGATACCACTTGTAATGAAATTACTTGTATAATTTAGATTATGAGCAACAATAGAACACCAAGTAACACAATATTTCAAAATAATGATTTCAATATGCAATTAGAATAGTTTCGCCACTTTGAGGGGGCAACATCCAAACCATAAAATAAGACTCAAATGCTCCAATGATGATGAACTATTATCTAAAATCCCCTATATATACTATTCATATGCTATGGCCATCACCAAGGCTGACCTACTAAGAATGAGAAAGTATAAATGATAAAATAAAATGATATGGTAAGCCACAAGTCGACTACTCATATCCTAATACAAGCTATAGGTTAAGGGCATAACATGACCACTTCAAATGCACACAACCCTCCTTCTACATGCTCTCAAGTTGACTCCACTCACCCTTCCACAAGGATTCACACATTCTTCACACACCTCTAGTTCGTATGGTCTCTACGTCACTTTAAAGCTTCATTGCACTTGACTCGCTCGATAACACAAGTTTTCTTCAAAGGTAAGGTAGCCAAATGACTACCCTTGACCCCTATTTATAATTTTTCCATGACCCTCATGTCCCTTCGACCCACACTTTTTAAGTTACTTTTTCACTAAAGTACTCTTTCCATTTTTGACAACTTCCACAACTCCACTTTACATGCTGCAGTCGTAACCTTCTAGTGCACTATACTACTCCTTAGCCATAAACCTCCTCCATGCGCCTCCATGCACTAAAGTATAAAACTTTGCACCATATCCCAAGTAGTTTCCCATCTTGCTACCTACCTCATGTTACACTACGCGATCATTTTCCCTGCATGGTCTTTAATCAACTCAATTTTTTAGAACACCTTATGCATAGTACTCATAATGTCTTTTTCTCTTCCGCACAACTTCCGAATAAGCCTTCAATAAAACCGACCTATATAAAGAGGGTGACAACAATACTCATCTTTGTACTTTGATCCACCCCACACTAAAAGTATGCATGTTCCTCCGTGCATGAAATCACTTAGATAATAATTAGCTACTAGCGTGTAAATGCGCTTATTACATAAAACAATGAACTAAAGTGACAAAGCATAACAATGATGAAAGGAAACACATATAAAGAAAATGTATTAAAGGGAATCTAATCTAACTGGCACTACTTGCCTTATTATAAGCACCAAGAAGAATTATTTATAGTAGGGCTTTAGCCTACTCCCATTTAAATAACTAGGAAACTATGTGCCATCCAACGCTTTGTAAATGCGAAAAGCCTTTGAATATGTCACCACATATGGTCCCAAAAAATGCACCTTCAATTTCCCAGGGTAGCACACAAACTTGGAGTCATAAAGAAGAACCATCTGTCCAACCTCAAACTACTTATTCTTAATATGCCTATCATGCCATGCCTTCTATTTGGCCTTCTCTGTATTCTAGCTCCAACATGTGATGATGTGCCTCTCATCCAACTACATCAGTTTATCAAGTGTTTGTTCATCATCCAATCCTCCCGCATTTGCAATACGCAGGAGGGTAACATAAATTTCACCGGTAGAACAACCTCTCGTGTCAAACACCAACTGAAAGGGTGTGGTTTTATTCAATCTATTGTAAGTTGTCCTATATTCCCAAAGTACAATAGAGACTTTATCATCCTAGTATTTCCTTCCAACATCACAGATCTTTATCAATGTATGTCCCAATATCTTGTTGAAAGCCTCAACAATACCATTGGCCTGTGGGTGATATGGCTTTGTCTTATGATGCACCACCATAAACTCAACTAATAATATTCTGATAGTCTCATTCAAAAAGTGCGTGCCCCTATCACTTTTCAAGCTAAAAAAACATCCATACATGTTGATAATATTTTCCCATAGAAATCTCACTATTGTCAGCTACCATGCAATCCTCTGTAGGTCTTACTTCTACCCACCGGTTAGATAAGTTGTACATGTAATAATATAGCATGATCCAATCCTTGAGTGCGGTGGGAAATAGGACCCACAAATTCAATTTCCCATTTCTCAAAAGGTTTTGCACTCACTATATGTCTCAAAGGCATTTCATCCCTATACTAAAGCTTTCCAAGGCATTGACAATGATCACACACCCGACGACATGCTCTTTACACTCCTTATCCCACCAAAGGCCGTGCAACAAAATATTGCTCGCGTATCATTACCTACATAATTTCCTCCTGCAATGCCACCACGAGCTTCCTCCATTATAGCTTTGCACTCATGTTTAAGTACACACCAACAAAAATATCATCACGACCTAACTCATATAAATCCCCACTAATTAACATGTAAGGTGTGACGCATATGGAAAGTGTTTTCTTCTCTTATCTTTTCATCCCTTCGGTGCCACACCAATATGTAAAAACATAGCAATATCTTATAAGTCAGAGGGCATGCGGTTCAATCTGAATAGCTCTCCATCCGACATTGTGTCCTCAATGCTTTTTGCATCCTCACTTGAGTTAATTCTTGATAAATGATCTGGTTTGGAGTTACTCTTTCCTAGATTTACCACCACTTTGTAAATTCAAATTCTTGAAACAAGAGAATCCATTGGCATATGCACCCTTGCAAAACGAGATTATTAACCAAATACTTAAGTGTCATGTGATTTGTATAAAATATAAAAGGAGTTACATGTAAGTATTGTCTAAACTTATACAACACATAAATCATGGACAAAGCTTTGCGCTCTGTAGTTTATAATTTTGTTCAGCTGGGTTCAACTTCCTACTCAAAACAAATAGGATGATCAATAATACCTTCTCTAAGATGTGCTAACATTGCACTAATGGCCATGCCATAGGCATCAACATGTACATGAAATGGTTTGTCCCAAGAAGGAAAGTGTAGAATGGGTGCAAAAGTAAGTCTTTCCTTCAATGTCTCAAACGCTAGTTATTGCACCTCATCCCAATGGAACTTTCCTTTACTTTTCAACAATTCTTCCAAGGGCACGACAATCTTAGCATATCCTTTAATAAACTTCCTGTAATAACATGTATGTCCTAAGAACCCGCACACCTCACTGATTGGTAGGATCCTATAAGCCTAGGATAAGCTGCGACCTTAGAAGGGTCTACCAAAAACCTTCTTTACATATAATATGTCCCAACAAAGTTCCGAGGGTATAACAAATATACAATTATTAATGTTCAAAGAGACGCTTCATTTCCCATTCCTCTCAAAAATCAATCTCAAATTATCACAAAGTGATTCTTAACCAGCCCATAAAGTGTCAAATCATCCAGATAAACCTGTAGAAACTTAGGTATGAAGTCCTCAAATTCCTGTAAAACAATGCACGAAAAGACAACAAGCGCATTCTTCAAACCAAATGGCATTCTTGTGTAAGCAAAACTTCCCCACTCAAAAAGAGTAAAAGTTATCTTTTCCTTATCTTCCTTAGCAATACACACACGATGATAACCAAAGAATCCATCAGTGAAAGAATAAATCTCACACCCCGCAACACCTTCTAAGATATCTTCACTAAAAGGAGTGGGAAAAGGGTCTACAACACAAACAACATGCAACTCTATGTAATCCACACATATCTTTATCCTACCATATTTCTTTATTCTTATTACCATGGGGCTAACCCACTCTAACTCCTTAATGGGCTCAATGATTCCAAACTTCAACATTTTATCAATTTCTTCCTTAAATTTGACATGTAGATTAGGATTCATCCTATAAGGCCTCTTCCTAACTGGCGCACACCTTCCTTTAACTTGATCCTCATCTCGCCCAAAGAGTGATGCACTCCCTTCAACTCATGATAGCCTCATGGAAATAAGTCTGGAAGTCACGCAAGTAGCTCAATAATCTTTGCCACCTCTTGTTCAAACCAATAGTCACCAATAATGGCTTCTTTAGGTTTTTGATGTTGACCTTCTTCATTTTCATAAGCTCATGATAAGCACACGCCTTCTCATCTACACTTTCTAAGACCTCGTGTGTACCTATAGTGTGATCAACATCTAGATTCTCTACTTCCTCATCATCAATCATATAAACCATCTTACCCTTTTCAATCCAGGATTGCCCAAGCTGCTCCTTATATGTCTTTTCTTCTTCAAAGCGCACCTCCAAATCTAACTCTCCAAGCATATATAGCAGGAGTTCCTCAACTTTTGCACTATCCCTCATCGTAAGGCAATTCACAATCTATAATGCTTCATTCACCGAGGTTTAGTAGAAAAATATTCAAAGGTCTGAATCATACTTGAAGTCATCTCCTTCTAATTAACTATTGCTCTTGTGAGTTTTGAATGAATATACCATGCGCATGTGTAATAACTTAGAGTGGCGTAGAACTTATGTACCCAGTGATGGTGGAAATGCCTCCTTCCCCTCCATTCAGAGTCTGTCACACCTCTAAATGAGGTGCGAGGCATAATCCTTCCCATGGAATTCACATATCTGTGAAGGTACATTATTCCTTAGAAACCTAGTAGAAAAGGTGATTCTCACCTCTTGCCATTCCAAAAGGTTATCTCTATGTGTAGTCCACCAACGCGTTGTTGTCTTGCGTAGGGTATAAATTAACATATTTCTTTTGTCACCCTCATCCTTCCACTGGGCTTCTATGGTGCACAAAAATACATCAAGATTTCCTTCACTAGTGTACCGAGGTACTTGGTTATGACTCAAATGTCGAACAACACGTGACCTGATCACACAAGTAACTATATTCTTGATCTCTTGCTTGACCATTTCATATGCTCCATGCACCTAGTTGTCACAAGAATCACTAGTTGTATCCCTCATAGAATGAAAATCATCCCATTGAATAATACCTTCCTTAGATAGCTCAAGCACTTTAGGATCCCTAATCGTGCTCGCATATATCTGTTCGCTCTGCATCCTCTTCACTCAAGGGTTCTACATAAGGTGAACCTTCCCATTTGTCAAAGGAATAATGATGTGCTCTTCTTTGTTCTCAAAACTGATATAACCTTTATTAAAGCGTAGATCAACATTATTAGTGTAACACCAAGGGCACCTTTGAAGCAATGCTTTGGAAAACTATCTACTTCTAAGTGTTGTTACCCATATTTCACCCCCAGCAAAGTATTGGTGTGCATGTGTTGTTTTTACACCTAAATAGCCTTAATTAGCAAAAATTAAACAACATATTAAGCACCATCATGATAAGAATTAAACAAGGGTTAGATGCTAACATTCATCAATATACAAAACTTTGAAACTAACAATGTTAAGCATCTAATATCCTCTATTCTCTAACAACAAATAAATGAAGGGACCTAAGTAGGCTCCATGGCTATCAAAAATGGTTGTTCTTGGTGTTCCAAGAACCTAGGAATGAGGGCTAGTCAAAGTTGGGCTACAAGACCCTTTTGACACCTCCCATATGACCTAAGCACTTAGGAAAGAGGCTTAACTCTTTAAGATGATGAACTCTCAAGAAAACAAAAGGCAAGCTCTTAGTCTATTTTGCTATATGCTTTGCATTTTCTTTCTCAAGGAGTTTAGGTGTAGGTATAAAGGTAGAAGGAGGGCTCCTTATATAGCCCAATGGATAAAGGAAACACTTCATCCCTTTGCATGTGGGATAAAGGTAAAACATGATTAGGAATGGATAAGGTTGCTTTATAAAAGGTAACCTTACTTTAGAAGGGTTTAATTTATAATTAGCAAGTCATGGGAGTTGGGGGTGTTTTAATTAATCAAAGGTGATTAACTAATAGGTAGATGTAAGCTTATAGAAGCTAATTAGAGGAATATTAGTATGATTTAGGCTATTAGAAGGGGATTAAATCAATTAAATATTGATTTATTAGTTAAATGGAAGGGAAAGCTAATTAATTAATAATAATTAATTAGTCTAGATAGAAGGGGTGAATAATTAACGGAAGGTCGTTAATTAGGATGTTAGTTGATAGGTGACTTAATCAATTAGCGTATTGTAATTAATTAATGACAATAAGAGGGAATATGAGCACTTTTGATGATATGTCATCGATTTGTGAGAAAGGAGATAATTAGCGCAATTTAAGTATTTAAATTGCTCAGGGCGTAATTATGGGTGTCTACATTTGCCCCTCTTTGGGGTGGCGTAAGTGACACCACTTCAAAGATAGTAGATGGAAGAAATTTTGAAGGGATAGAAGAAAAATTAGTAGGAGGGAGAGATGCCCCCTCGAGTGTCGATGGGGTGATGAAAGAAGACGATCGACGATCGAAAAAGGTGAGAGATAGATAGAAGAATGGGAAGGGGCAGGATGCCCCGGTGAGACAAAGATTAGGGGTGAGAGAAAAGTGATGTAGAAGAAATATGGAGGAGGGGAGAGAAGAGCTTAGCCTCTAGCCACTTGTGTATTGGAACAATTTTGATGTCATCATATTGCCAAGATCTACGTCATCGGTCCTTATGAAAAATATAAGCATACGACAAAGGTAGAATGACATGAAAAGCCATACTACGAACAATTTTCCATTGCTGAAAATACCAACTCCATGCAACATACAACAATGCAATGCAATACGAGAAGGAAACAAGCTCATTTAACAGGGAAAACAAGTACGAACGCACATATCTAACCCAACAATGGTTAAGACAGTTGTACAAATGTTTTGTTATCAAGTTGAAGAGATCCACATGTTCATGATTGATGACAAGGGTTAAAAATGATGCCCCAAGCAAGGATACATGCAAGGGGAAATGAAAATGGACATGAGGTCCAAGTAAAAGCGTTGTGTGCACAACAAAACAACACTAGGCAACAAACGTGCCCCAGAGTACAGACGAAAGCAAGCAACTAGCTTTGTGAATGGTTGTGAATCCGATGATCCATGAGTCATATTAATCGGGAAGATGTGAAACAAACCAATAGGATATGGAGAAAATACCATGCGCAAGACACAAGTTTCAGCCATAATAAGCAAGTTACCATTTTTGTAGGTTTTTTACTTTTTAGGATTTTGTGAAAAATTTTGCCTTGTTTTTGGATTTTTGATAGATATATATATTGTTTTTATTTTTCTATTTTCCAAAATGCGGTGGATAGTAGAAAAAAATAGAAGAAATAGAACGAAGGGCCTAGGTGCAACAAAAAGTGCCCTAGGTGAAGAAAGAAGAAACAAGCGACAAATAATGTCCTTGTTTAGTGGAAAATTAATAAAATAATAATTATTTAAAAATAATTATTTACGAGAGTGAATAAGAAGAAAAATCACCTAGGAGCAATAAAATTGCCCTAGGGAGAAGAAAGGGGTATTGGACAAAAAAAATGCCCCAATACGGTGAAAAATAAGAGAAAAATAATCATTTAATAAAAATAATTATTCCACGGTGAACAGAGGAGAAAACAAGGTCAAACGGGCCTCCAGGCCTTCACGGCGTGAAAAACAAGTTAATATACCCCACTGGGGGGGGGTAAATCATCGCGACCAATTCATTTCTTACCGAGCACTATTGAGTTTTTACCGCGAGGCTCTGACAACAAGAGGACAATGGTGATTGCACATGAGACCCAGAGTGAGGTGAGAGATGTAGTAGTCGAGGGTACCAATGGCACACAGACGACGGCCCCTTCGTGAGTATCAAAACTTTTCTCAATTTTTCATTAATGCCTTAATTTTAGTAATTAGGGCTAGGAGGTCGCGTCACACACACATGTGGGTAGGCAGTGGTGTGTCAAATCGGGGCACATGCATCTCTTTGGGGGCACATGCATCACAAAACACACGCGCATGCAAAAACTTCACACACCCATGTGCACACACACACACACATGTGCATGCACACACACACACATCACGAAAAGGGGGCGCACACACAAAAAGTAGGGTGCACACACAAAAAAGGAAGGGCACACACACAAGGGGGGTACACGCACGCAAGCACAGGCATAAAATGATGGCGCAAGCACCAAATATGTGGCACATGCCCCAAAAGGGCACGCAGTGCACAAATGATGGCAAGTGCCAAGAAGACAAACACGTGCACACACACACATGCCAAAAGGAGGCGCACACACCCCAAAAGGGTGCACATGTGTCCTGTGCCGGTGGAGGATAGATAGAAAAATGCCAAAAAGATGACACTTAGAAGAAATTTTAGGATTTTTGGGTTAACCCTAAAATAATAGATAGATTTTTAGAAGAAATGTTAGTAACTGATGAGTGATTTGATATTTTACAGAGACATTTGCTAGTATTGCAGATGCGGGAGCGTCACACCTAGATAGCAGAGGTAGAGGGGAGCATGCGTCGGTGAGACCGATGAGCTATGTCTATACTTCTCGAGGTAGTGGGGCTAGGCCCCGTGTCTCGATGCCATCCATCACCCTAGACCATGGCCTACGATCGCACTAGCTAGCCGAGCGATGGCATAACGAGAGCTAGTGCTTTTAGATTTCCTATGGGGAGATGATTGTGACCCTGAGAGGACATATATGGCGGATCCTCCGAGTGCCGATCATAGGCACTTTGATTGAGTACAACTCTGATGTAGGGCTGATTAGAGCAACATGCAGCGATCTGTTTGATATAGATGACATACCGCATGACGGTATGACCATAGCCTTGCACGAGTGCATTTCTGACCCTACACTACATCGGGGGCCTCTTTACATTATGTCTCTTATCAGTGGGTTTTTTCTCACTGATAAGATAGGGATGTCATTCCCGAGAGGGTTATTACCATTGGTACATGGTATTTTCAGTGGCGAGTGATATTGTTGGGGATAGTGTATACTGGCCCACTTATACTGGATCTTGCATTTGATTACCTACCATGGTCAGAAGACCGTGGGGCCAGCTTCTTTATTATAGATTTGGTCATGGGACCATATTGTGATTAGACGCCCTGTGGGCACTTTGCGTGTCCGAGACCCAGAGGAGCCATCTTACATGGCATGGGTATCAGTAGGTGGCGATGCACGAGGCCACCTAGGCAGCCTATTCAGATATAGGCGAGAGTTTGACGAGCTACCCGAGATAGATATTATATGGAGGCCTTATAGACATATCCAAAGGGGCAAAGGATGCCACAGAGCTCAAGTGTGCTCTCATAGAGCACTTTATCATCGGTAGTCAGCTACATTATAGAGTCAGTATGTAGAGTTGATAGTGCGTGCCAATGCATAGCTTGGCATAGTATAGGGGGTCCCACAACCGATATTTGGTATGCCCATAGAGATTCAGAGAGGCATACTATGGGGCCTCACATACCGGTGGCCCGAGCTAGGGTGAGCTTTTCACAGGTGGTCCCATAGGCATGGGACCCAACACGACAGGTCAGGGACCCAGGGATGACAGTAGATTATGTGGCTTGGTATGCCACTATGTTACCTCAACATCTTACCATCCCGGAGGAGGCCTGGGTAGCAGGTATTCATCCACCCATAGAGATTTGGCATGGTTCAGTTGGAGTGGAGAGAGAGAGCAGGGGTCCTGATCCAGAGGATCCATTTGATGGCCTTCCGCATGATGAGCAGGGTGCCCCACAGGCATAGGGACCGAGGCCACAGGGCCCAAGATAGATAGGTACCAATGTAGATTCCAAGTCGGGGTCCTTAGAGTAGGGGCCAGTCATCGAGAGCACCACAGGACCAGTCTCAGGCATAGCCAATGGTATGGTACATATACACATTGTAAGCAACATTACACAACAGCTTTAGCCGAGAGAGACACATGGCTAGAGCAGAGAGAGATGAGGCCCGAGGCTGGTGTGTGATGACAATGATAGCTGAGCACGATCAAGCTCGGACCCAGATCATGACATTGTTATCAGAGCGAGATCAGGCTCGGGCCTCAGGCTAGCCCAGGAGGGGATAATGTTGTGCTCTTCCAGCAGATTCGACAGATGGCCACTCAGATGGCCTAGGTTACAAGTTTACACCAGCAGAGACAAGCTCAACTATAGCCTATGATATTAGAGTGAGACAGGCTCAGGGTAGAGCGAGTAGTGGGCCAGTGCCAGCCGGAGTGCTGCTCGAGCTACAAAAGAGAGATAACATCCTACCGACGCATGGATGGTACCGCAGTGACTACCCAGACACATAGAGATTTGGCTACAGCAGAGGGCAGGGCCTCATACTATAGATCTTTATACTTTGAGGTAGTGCCTCTTGAGCGATGAGTCACCATCTTATTATAGCCGCAGTCCAAAGAGAGGGGACTAGATCAGAGAGGCCTCAGGCCTCAGTGGAGCAGCCACGACCAGAGAGAGCTGGCGATGCTCATGCCATGTGACCTCCATGAGATAGGCCAACCACACCTTCAAAGGGCTCGAGTTAGCCCTAAGATTTTGTATATCCACGTACGCCTCTTTATGAAGGCTATGAGTAGATTGTGCTCCATGTATATTCATTTTGTATTTGTATAGTAGTTTTGACACATGCCTCTGATGAAGGATTTTATTTTGTTATAGATGTATCACCTTTGTACGCCTCAGATGAAGGCATTTTTGATATAGAGCAGTTTTGATACATGCCTCTGATGAAGGCTTTTATTCCTTTGCTACATGTACCATTCTTTTGTATGCCTCAGATGAAGGCTTTTATGATGTACTAGCCATGATGTATATCCATTTTTGATACAGATATACCACACATGTATGATTTGGACATTTGTGACATGACATATGTGTATATGAGATGGACACTTGTTTATTATTTCTCATGGATAGATAGATGTGTTTATGATGCATTTCTGATTTGATTTGACATGTATATGTATCGATGATCTTGTTGATGTATCACATGTGTTTTTGATTTCTAGATGATGTGATCTTGTAGAATATATCAAATGTGTTTTGTTTATGAGATGTGCCATACTTAGTGGATGATGATATGATGATAAGGGTGCGGGGGGGATAGATTTTGATATTTGTGATCCCTCTTGCCCCCATTTGATGATACGATATGTGATGATTAGCTTAGCATTCATGTATGATGTATACTTAGCTTTTTCTTGATATATGATGTATAGATGATGTTAGATGTGATGATATGATGGTAATGTGATGTTGTGATAACAAAACAATGCACATGCAATAAACACAATCAAATGCTAACAAAGAACACAATGAATTAACATAATAACGCACCATGATTCACTAGCATGCAAAAACACACCTCAATATGCATAAGCAAGAATAAATCTAATCTAAGCAAGAAAAGATGAATTCTAACAAAGTATGCCCAAGCAAAAAACAAACAAAAAGCACAAACATGAAACAACTATACAAGCAACAAGCAAAGCAAGAAACAAGACAATGCAAGTAAATGTAAGTAAATGTTTTTGTAAGTTTGTTTTCATGCAACAATTTTCTATTGTTTTGGTGTTTGAAACAATTTTCTATTGTTTTTGGTTTTGTGAAACAATTTTCTATTGTTTTTCTATTGGTTTATGTGAAACAATTTTCTATTGTTTTTTGTTTTTGAAACATTTTGAATGTTTTTGCAGTTTTTGAGAAACAATTTTCTATTGTTTTTGTTTATTTTCTAATGGTTTTCCAGAGTTATGCATAGGTAACCAAGAAAGCGTGGATGCCCCAACATTAGATGGGAATATACAAGGGCAAGAGGCCACACATGAACAAGAAGGTGAAGTCATTGAATTGCCCCCAGCGTAAGATGGGGAATAGTGAAAGACCATGCCCCTCACAGATGAATAAAAGAAGACAAAGCCGGATCAAGGCTTGACAGATTGGGCTCACAGGAATCTCAAGGTAGAACTAGGGCTAGGCCAAGTAAAACTACCCTCCAGATGCAAGATGCTTGTGAACAATGAATCCTCCCAAGGTGCCGAAACCGGTTTTCACCCAAGGACTTATCCAAAGTGCCACAATTGTGTGGTTTTCACTTATGGATGACCTATTTCTCTTTTTTTTTTTTCTTTTTGATTTTTTTGTATTTTTGATCATTTTACCATGTTTTTGATTTTTTTGCTTTTTTTTTTTTTTTGCCATGTTTAAGCATAGAACCACTTAAGATGCATGGCGTTCATGGGCTCACGGAGCTCATCACCATTAGGGTGAGCAAGTTTGTATGCCCTATGCCATACTTGGCCACAATAACATAGGGTCCCAACCAATGTGGTTCGAACTTTCCTTTTTTTCTCCATTCCGCTCTTGTGTTGAACTGATTCTCCTTCATGACTAAATCACCAACCTCAAACTGACGAGGTATGATTCTCTTGTTGTAGTTTCTGAGACTTTTTCGATACACTTTAAGGTGATTAAGAGTGCAAATGCGCTTCTCATCTAGGAGCTCTAATTCAGCTAGTCTTGCTACCCGGTAATCCTCATCTTTATCCAAATAGTCCCTAAGAGAGATTCTCAGGGAAGGAAGTTCAATTTCTAATGGGATGATGGATTTTGTCCCAAATACTAGAGAATATGGTGTCACACCCATAGGAGTGTGAATGGAGGTTCTATAAGCCCAAAGAGCTGGGTGGATTTGCAAGTGCCAATTACGACCTATTTTACTGACCATCTTCTCCATTATTCTCACCAAAGTCTTGTTTGTGGCTTCAGCCTGTCCATTACCTTGGGGGTAATATGGTGTAGACCATTTTAACCTGATTTGGAAATGCTGACAAATACCTTTTACAGTCTTATTCTTAAATGACTTCCCATTATCCGTAATAATGGCCATAGGAATGCCATATCGACAAATGATATGATTCATGATAAATTTGGAAATCTAAGCTCCTGTTACATAGGTTAAAGGGACAACCTCCACCCACTTTGTAAAGTATTCTGTAGCCGTGATGATGTGGGTATGACCATCAGATGAGGTAGGAGTAAGTTTCCCTATCAAGTCAAGTCCCCATTTAGAAAATGGCCATGGGGTAGTGATAGGTTGCAATGGTTATGATGGAGCATGGATGAAGTTTCCATACTTTTGGCAGAGTACACACTTCCTGACATAATTGCAACAATCGGTTTCCATGGTAGGCCAATAGTAGCCTACTCTTAACAATTTCTTGCCAAAACCATTCCATTTGTATGTGCTCCACACACCCCTTCATGTACTTCTTTGATCACTTGGATCGACTCCATCATATCAAGACAACGTAATAGATTCCCATCGTAGCCATGATGATAAAGTGTACCTCCTAAAAGGGTGTAATGGGCTATTTGGTGAATCAGGATTTGTTTTTTGGAATGGGAGATATCGGAGGGAACGTGTTGTCCTTGAGATAGGTAAAAATGGGCTCGTACCATGGGGAATTAGGACCAACAACATCACAAGCCAGATAAGATTCTGGCATGTCATACATGGGCTGGCACAAATTTTCTACAAAGAACGACATGTCATTATTCCCTGGCGGAATATGAAGCATAGAACCCACTATCACCATAACATCTGTTGATCTGTTATGCGCTCTGGAATTTGTTCAAAGGTAATGCACACAAAGTACTCCTTTAGAGTTTCTACCAAATTTTTGTAAGGTATGAGCTTGTCATCCTTAACCTTGTATTCATCATTAACCTGTTTGATAATTAACTGAGAATCACCCACAACCTTGACATGATGAATGTTCCACTTGATAGCTAGCTTCATCCCTGCAATAAGTGCCTCATATTCTGCAATATTGTTTGTGCAAGGAAAGCCCAGTGAAAAGCTTGTGGTATAGGGTCACTAAGGAGTAATAAGGACTACCCCTACACCTGAACCATGAAAAGTAAAGGACCCATCAAAATGTACTCTACCACACAACAGATTCTTCAATGTAGAGCAAGGAGGCATCTGTATATCCAGATTCAAAGGTTCAAGTGCCTTGCAAAGGTGCTTCTGCTAGCTGGTCAATGAGTACTTGTCCTTTAACCGACTTCTGATGCACAAATTCTATATCAAACTCACTTAGTAGAATGATCCAATTAGCCATTCTACCTGTGAGGGCTGGTTTAGATAACAAGTACTTGAGTGGGTCAACTTTGGATATTAGCTTGGTTTTGGTATTCAATAGATAATGGCGAAGTTTTTGAAAAGTAAAAACAATAACCAAGCAAGCTTTTTCAATTTGAGGATAGTTGAGCTCATAGGCGATGAGAGTGCGATTGAGATAATACACCACTTTTTCCTTATGACCAAGGTCATATTGGGCGAGCAACGCACCAATAGAAAATTACGTAGTAGAGATATAGAGCAAGAGTGGTTCTCCAGGAGTTGGAGGCATGAGGACAGGTGGATTAGCCAAGTATTGTTTAAGCAAAGCAAAGGCTTGTTGTTGCTCTGGTCCCCAGATGAAGGCGACATCCTTTTTAAGCAAGTGGGTGAATGAGTGGCATTTATCTGCAAGTTGGGAGATGAAGCGGTGATAGCCTAGATTTTCCCCTGTAAGTTGCATAGTTGCTTAATATTCTTAGGTGGAGGAATTTCAGTAATAGAAAACACTTTAACAGGGTCTACCTCAATTCCTCTCTTGATACAATGAAGCCCAATAGTTTTCCTGATAACACGCCGAATACACATTTCTTTGGATTCAACTTGACCTTGTATTCTCATAGGCACTCAAAGATACGCCGCAAAATGACAGGGTGATCTTCTCTTGTCTTAGACTTTCCGAGGATGTCATCCACATAGTCCTCCATGATATCATGAATCATATCATGAAAATCACCGTCATTTCCCTGCTGATAAGTAGCTCCTATATTTTTGAGACCAAATGGCATCACCTGATAACATAAGGTACCCCAAGGAGTCGTGAAATCCATTTTGTGCTGATCTTCTTTAGCTATCTTGATTTGGTTGTATCTTGAAAAGCCATCCATGAGAGATAGCATCTCGTATCCCGCTTGTTGAATCCACAATCATGTCAATATTTGGCAAATGGAAAATCATCCTTAGGGCAAGCCTTATTAATGTCTCTAAAATCCATGTGCAAATTCTGATACCAACAGGATTTTTTTAGACAGGGATGATGTTGGATATCCATTCAAAATAATCAATAGGCCAGATGAATCCTACCGCAAGCAATCTTTCCAATTCTTCTTTAACCAATAAGGCTACCCTTGGGTGCATCTTTCTGAGCTTCTTGTTTGATAGGCTTAGCATCTGCGTGCACAACTAGGTTGTGCATGACCAAAGTTGGATCTAAGCCTGACATGTCTTTGTAAGACCATGCGAACACGTCTATAAACTCTCACAACAACATAGTGAATGTCTTCTGTTCTCTAGCCGAGAGTGATGCTCCCAATTTTACTATCTTGGGGTCTTCTTTTGTACCAATATTCACATCAATGGTTTCCTCGACTAGTAATTTGGACAAGTCCTCCATATGCGTAGGATCGGGAGGAAGGTTGAGATCTTCATCCAAGGATGTCTCCATGAGATTTTCATCCTTGGTGTGGTCACTTTGTTTGTCCTTTGATTTTTTTACTTGTTTGTCATCGCCAGTGCCTCAAAGAGGTTTTCACTGTGTGACTTGGACTTTGATTTTTTCCGAGGCTTTACATTAGAACTTTTGCCCTCACTTTTTCTTAAGTTTTGCTTTGACCACGAAGCTCAGCCTCCTCGCCAAAGTAGGCACAGGTATCCAAGTCAATAAAGAAACCCTTCTTGTGGTCTCCAATGGGAATTATATCCCGAATGCCCATGAACTCTACAATAGCTTCATCATTCTCAATAAATCTAGCGACATGTGATGTTGTTGGTCCCATTCAACAAGGGTAGGGTAAACAAGGTCAAGGGTTGGTTCCGTAGGGGTTATGGTTAGGACAACGTTGTTCATGAATAGGTTTGTGGAGGCAAGATCCTCATATTGGCTACAATGGGAATCTGTATCACTGTCTAGATAGTTAGAGCTATCCTCATGTTCAAAACAAGTAGTGTCTTGATCATTGGGGTGTGCTCCATAAGGGTGAATCCTAATGCCGTATCTTTCTATTTTAAAATGCGGAAGAGGCATTGGTTCTCTTTGTCCTTGTTCATTTCTTCCACATCCTAGGCCTTAGAGCCCATGGAGTACATCATTTTACTGGATTTCTCGTATTTGGGGTTTGATAATAGGATGGCTGAGTATCCTCTAGGACCCAAGTTGTAGGTGGATCTAGCAATTTCTCCTCAGCCAACAAGCCTCCAGTAAGAATGACCCAATAGTGTGTTCATTTCTAGGTCTTCTGAAGTGATAGTTGGGTCGACCTCTAGTCTTGGGTGACAATGAGAGGTCTAAAACCAAGAGAGCTTGTTGTACATTGTATTCTCTATGCAACCATATTCAAGGATTTTCATCTCCCATGAATCAAAAGGAGATGTTGATGTAGACACACCATGGGTGCAAGAACTGAGAGAATCTGAATCTATCCGAGATTCCATGGCCTCAGATTAGAGAGGGACAACTATATCGGCGGAGGGACATGCATATGTGCCCCTTTCATGCAAAGCTATTGAGAGCTCTACAGTGAGCGAAGGGCTCTGAATCTCCTTGTATTGTAATGGTGTGTCCCTCATGCTTCAATTTAATGCACTGATGGAACGTCGATGGCATGGATTGCATGGCATGAATCCATGGTCGCCTAGAAGCATATTATACGGAAGTTCCAAGTCTAGGACATGAAACTTTGTCTGATGGCAAGTGGGACCCACCTCCATGGGCAACGTGATTGTGCCCATTGACTCCCTTTCCGCATTTGTCATATGCGGTGATAGTGATGATATTGGACTCAAGATCTACCTCAGTATGTCCTAACTGTTTAACCAACTTGAGTGTGTAAATGTTCAACCCTGATCCATTGTCCACAAGCACTCATTTGATCTTCCTGTGGGTGACAACTACCTCAATATATAAAGGAAGATTATGTGTCAGATTCTCAGTAGGGATCTCCCTATGGTTGAAGGCAATATGTTCATTTGGTATGATGTTTGTGACTGTGGCTTGCAGATGTGTGGGATCGACCTCTAATGGCACTCCCGACCCCTGAAGAGTTTGGTATAGAATGTCTTTGTGTACATTGGATATCTTAAGAATATCTAAGATTGAAATATTAGCAGATGTCTTCTCAAGTTGCTCTAAGAGGTTATATTTACTAGTTTGAGGGGTTGATGGAGAAGGTTCCGGAATCACGAGGCGGGCATGCCTTGTTACTGCGCGCAACGTCCTTTCCCTTGATTCGGATGGTGTTGACATGGTCAATAGGAGAGTGAATACATCCAATAAGTGAATCATAATGATTGTTGTCTTTTTTGGTGTACAAGTAATTCACTACTTTATAACCTTGGGATGACTCTCCCCGATCTAGCTTTGACTTTTCTGATTTATCATGATTGGGAATGGCTCTTTATATATCCCCATTTTCTCATTAGGTGTCTACGTTTTTCCTAGGTTGTCCACCTCTATCTCCCCATTGTCGATGAGGTCTTGGATATAATGATGGAGTCACAGACATTTTCTGTCTTATGTCCTTTGACATGATGCATTTCACAATATTCATGCTCCTTGTACCATGAAGGTTTTGGGCATTATCATCAAATGGTTGTGTCGTAGGATATGTCATCATGTGGGCCGCATCCAATTACTTTAGTATAACCGACAAAGGTTCATTAAGAGAGGTGAATGTTATTCTTTGCTTTGGTGGTTGAATTGGTCCTTTGGTCAGTTTAAAAGGTTGACCGGTTTGGACTGTTTGTACATGTTTGGAATCCATGATCCCGTCTCCCACCACATTTTTGTTTTTGTTAAAAACCTTTGGCTTCTCCGTGGGTTTAACATTTTGATTATCCCTAGATTGGGACTTGAGAGTTCCTTTTGCAATGAGAGCTTTCTCTATCTGAACCCTTTTTTGATGACCTCCTCAAAAGTGCAAACATAATGCATTTGGAGGTGGAAAGCTATGTCCAGGTTTAGGTTGGGAATGAAAATACTAACCAGCTATTTTTCGGGAAAGTGCAAGGGAAGCGGCTAGCTATCCCTCTCCACCATTGGAGGAAGCTGGCAAAAGTATCATTAGGGTGTTTCTTGGCACCACATAAATCTACCATGGTGACATCACTCTCTATGTTTTACAAGAAGTGACACACAAACCTTTCTGCCAATTCTGGCCAAGTGAAAATTGATCCCCGTGGTAAACGTGTAAACCACTCCAAGCTTGACCTCCTAGACTTTTGGGAAAAATTCTAATGAGATAATTGTCACTATAAGACACCTCTTGACATGTCATATATAAATCTTTGACATGATCCGTGGATCTCCCTTCCCTTTATATTTGTCGAATTTTGGCATATCAAATTTCTTGGGAAAGGGTTGAAGGGTCATAGTCTTGTCAAAAGGATAGGGGCATAATTCTTCGTATTGATACTTTCTAATGCTCCCTATATTGCTCTCTTGTAGGCTTGTGAGTGTTGCTTTCATAGACTGTACCTCTTGTGCGAGCAATTGTTCTCTAGTGGGAGAAGCGGGAGATATACCCGACGGTACCCCGTATCATCTTCTTCTTGGTTTTCTCTATGGAGTTCATTGATCTTAACCTTAGGCCTTGACTTTTGAACGTTTTTTCTTGCTTCCTTCTATACATGAGAGGTTAGCAAAGCCAATTGTCGGCATAGGCTAATAATCTGTTGTTGAATTGTGGTTTCTTCTTCTAAAGGTTCCTCCTCTTCCTTGTTTTTTGGAGGTTTTTCACCATTCTCATGTTTTTACGTGGCACTTTGATAAAGGGTATTCTATGCCCCACCACTTTATCATTTCCTATGTTAGAGGTAGAAGCATGTCCATGCATCAAAATATCCTCCATATTGATAAGGGGTCGTTCTTCCTCATTAGCGTTATTTGTAGGTGGGATCGTTTCACTTTTAGTGGGAAATTTGGCCCCTAATTCTACGACCCGTTCCCGCACTCTATCTTTATTTCTGAAAAGAAACTCATTTAATAGGGTGGGGTCAAATTCAATTCTACGTGTGGAGATTCCAATTCATTACCACTATGATCGACCATATCTTCTATCTCTTTTTTTACGTAGAAAACAGAGGCCCTAGATCATGTCCAATAAAGGGGTTTGACCCTTGTCTGTTAGAGGCTTCCCAAGCTTGCACTTGTTGTTCCTCGTATGTTTGTTTCTTGAGTCCTAATCATGTTTTAGGAGCCATGTTTTGTGATAGTTTCACTAGGGTAAGTTGTAAATGTGTTCAAAACTTTGTGACCACACCTAAGTGAAATGTAAGATAAATTGTCAAGAATATGAATGAATAACAATGTGAGAATACCAATGTGATAGAGTGATAAATCACCAGTGACAAAAATGTTTGGTATCTAAGTCTATCCGATGAAATAATTCCTGACTACGTCTCAAAAAGTAGTTTAGTGTCGTGTTGTCCACTCAAAATTCCCCGCTCTGATAAGAGTAAAATTTCAAAATTTTGAGTCTAAGTGTTTTTCTCTGAAGTGCCTAAGTCGTGAAATTAAAAATCTGTGTTTTGGGTCATTTTGTGTGATTTTCTATTAGCTTTTTTTGTCCCAACTTGTCCCAAGTACGAAAGTGCACTCTGTTCCCCGATCGGCTGAAATCCCCGAAGCTGTCCCATTTTCGGGCCCGTCGGAAGATTTTGTCCCAAGTGTCCCAAAACTTTTTGTGCGAGTTGTTCCAATTTCGGCCGAAACACCCGAACCGCGTACTTCGCACTTCCATGTCTCAAATGTCCCAAAGTTAAAAAGTGCGAGCTTTCCATTTCAAGACTCCCATGTCACGTACTTGAGCTCCTTGTCCCAAATCGAAAAATGCAAGCCGTTCCTATTTCGCCCGAACCAGCCGAACCGCGTACTCCGGAACTTTTTGTCCCGAATGTCCCAAGTCCAAACGGGCCCACTGTTCCAATTTCGGCCGAAACACCCGAACCGCGTACTTCGCGCATTTTTGTCCCAATCGTTCCAAAAAGCATATGTGCATCCTCTCCCCTGTTTCACCCGAATCGGCCGAGCCGCGTGTTTCGCGCATTCGCGTCTCACATGTCCCAAGCGTACCAAGTGTGATTCACACTTAGTTTTTCCCGCTCACTCCGAGTATGATGCTATTCAAATTGGTGGTTGTGTATTCAATGCGCATTAAATTCATTCCTCTCTCCAAATGGCTATATAACGAGCATTTCCCCTTTGCATTTTTCGCATTGCTTCCATGCTATCTTTGCTCGAACCCTTGCAATTTGAAAACCTGCGCAAATATCCCCTCCCTTTGCAAATTCCTTCCCGAGTCTAGGTTGCAGCTCCGAGACTATCAATATGAAGATCAAGTTTCAGGGACAGGAGCAAATTTCTCCGCTTGAGTCCACTGTTAGCAATATTGGGGGCAAATGGCTCGTCATCTCGACTTCGGTGATTTTTGGGCAAGAATGGCAGATGCAAACCCTACACCAATAGCACAAACGATTCATGATAAGCGGTTTGGCTTTTCTACGGTGGTTTCCCAATCTCGATAAAGTGTCTTTGACATCAACTTTCATGCGAGCTCACTTCGACCCCGCTTGAAAACAAATGTACATGGAGAACTCATTGCTGCCGGACGCTCCTATTGGCCGCTCTCGGAGGATTCCTGGAGTTGGACAATGCTATAGTCGTCTCCCAGGATCAAGCACAGACCTATTCGACCAAGACAAAGTTGACAAATACAAGGCGTGAGTGGTGAAGTCTTGGTTGAAGAACCCTAAGAAAGGTGCTTCTCGCCTAACCAAAACCCTCTTCCGAGAAGATTTCAATGAGGAATTGTCGACTTCATAATCCTGTGCCGCTCGGGTTATGGGTTTGCCCTCCACCAATGAGTTTCATTTCTCGGATGTGCCCGCTCATCATCGACATGCATGGTGTGCGAGGGGGCACAAAATATCAACCTGGCGCAGAGATCATCGGTATGAATTTGGCGGAGCAAACATGTATCCAACGCGTTCAAAGCAAATAAAGAAGTTCTATATGACTTCATATATGATGTATACCCTAGCAAGATCAAGCGGTGGTTTGGTTTCTCCTATATAGATGCACACAAAGATGATCCAAGTGTATGCCTACCGCCTACAGCTTCCCCTGGAGACCAAAAATCGGAATTTCGTAAGGGTCAATGATGCTTTCACCATGTACGTGGTCAGATTGCTCAAAGGTGACACTGCTAGAAGGTTTTCAGATGAAGCCATGAACTTGATATCGCAATATGGAGCCTATTTCATCCAATTCAGAAATTTTCCTATATCAAAGCTTGATTTGCGGATGAAAGCACTCTCTACGGCTTCCCATGTTCTGCAATGATAAAATAGCCTTGATAGAGATATGCACGCAACTAGACAAGTTCGTTTCCTGAGAACTTGCAGAGACAAGAAGATTTCTGGCTTGCACTTTCCCATCTCTCTCGGAAACTACACATGCAAAACAGCTCTGATGCTCGTAACATAGAAAGAGCCCTGGTCCCTATCATCTTTTCATTTCTTCAAGCCAAGAACCTCGCTTTGACTTGAAGAAGTTTATTGAAACAGACATCAAGATAATCTATCATCATAGGGTGATACGAGAAGACTACTTTGGGCTAACTGCGTGTGTGATGATTTTGAAGCCGAGAGAAGGCATTGTGGCAGGTTCTCCCTGCGCACCGATTCAAGAACTCCTGCCTGCACTAAGTTCCTGAAGGTCTCCAGGATGACGATTCTGATCTATACTCGTATGAGTATGAAAATGTGATTAAGCACACCCCTCTGGAGGACCTTGATTGGAACAGGAAAGAGAGGGACGATCTGGCTGAGATTCTTGCTCCAGTCCTAGTCAGGACTAAGGTCTGGTTCAGTAAGAAGATCCGAGAATTCAAGAGGCACTCAGGAGAATCCAGTTCCAAGGGTGACTCGACACCAATAAGAGAGGCATCAGTTCCAAGGTCTGAAACACTAATGCAAACCCCTCCTGCCTCATCAACACGAGGACCTGCTGAATCTACTCCCTCTTCATCTACCCAGGTATATAAGAAGAAACTCAAAGAGGTAAAGAAGGAGCCTGCAGAGAATGACCCTCCAAGAAAACAGGCAGAGTTGCCTATAGGGCCAGAGAACATCATTGTTCTCAGTGAAAGTGAAGAAAGTGAGATGCCAACTCCTGCAAATGTTCCTGAAGATCCAGCAGATAAAGACAAGGAGGTCCAAGCACCGAGCTTGCGAGTGCTGCGATTCTTCTACCGCCATTGCCTCCAAAGGTTTCTACTCACATCTCGGCTTGAGTCAACAAATGCGGTTGACTCGAGTGTCATGAGCTCCTGTCTCTTGGTCCCCTTGCTTCTCCCGCAGATTCTTCTTCCTCTTTTTCTTGGTGTGCGACCTTTGGTCGACAAAGGAAGAGAAAATACTCCTCTCAAAGCTTAGGACCAAATTTCGATCTTTGTTGTAGCCTTGTTGGGCACCACTCCTTCTCGTGCCAAGAAAGCCAGAACCACTTCCAGAATAGTGTCTGATGCCCAAGGTCAGCAATTCTTGGAGATTGCTAAGCCTACAGTAGACAAATCAGAATCAGACTTGCTGGCATCTGACTTGGAGCTTTCAAGAATCCCTATGGGAGAGTCTACTCCTGAAGGTGAAATTCACAACCTCCAGGAAACAGTCACAAGAGTCATTGGAAGGGTAGAGAAAGGGCAACAAACTATTGAACAGTTGGAAGAACAAGCCCGGATTCTCACGGAGTTTCGTCAAGTCTCTTTTATCTAAGGATAAAGTCTTGGACCCTACCCCATTATTACTCTTCCACCTCCACCAAATTACTAAGCCAAGATGAAGTGCAAAGTATCAAAGATATGCACAAGTATTCTGTCTATGGCAGAGCTATTGAAGCCATGGTGGATGACATGCTTGTTGCTGGATTAAACTTCATCAATGAAGCTTTCAAACTCCACGAAAAGGTGAGTAATGTGCAACTGAAGCTCTCCTCCACTATCAATACCATGGATAAAGAACTAAAAATGCAGAGCAGATATAGTAGACCTTCGCCTTATGGGATGGAAGACTGATGAGAACATCTTACTTGGCGAATAATATTTTCGATGATCTTTAAGGACAATCTATCAAAATCCCGGGTCTACGGCGTGGAGTGGAAGATCAGAGTTTTGGAGGAAGCTTTGGGAGAAATGAAGAACAGCTGGCAGAAGGGAGAAGCTTTCAAGACACTTTGCTGCTTTCAAGGATATACATTGTCATCTTCAGGATGAAAATTCAGGTGTTTCCTCCTCCTATCTTCTTCGAGCTTTGTCAAAGATAATCTATTCAAGAAAGCTCCATCTCTAAGGAAAAGATGAAGGAAATTTGTTCTCTTGAATCTGCCATCAAGAAGCAAATAAAGATTATCATACTCACGTCGAGTTTGATAAAGAGATGGAGAAATGTCTCGATTTTGGACTCGATCTGCAATGCTCCAACACGCCGGCTCCACGTGGCGGAGACATAGCCGAGGCGTTGAAGAAATTCAGCAAATGCGATTCTAAAGATAGTGGGTCCCTCCCGGTGAGCCGCCACTGTCTCCTTCTCCTTTCTTTTCTCTTCTTCCCATTCTTTTCGTATTCTTTGTAATTAGTTAAGGTATTGAAAAGCAATCCTTAACTATTCTTTAATTAAAAGAAATGGTTACGAAGAGTAATCGACTTTTGTAAGCTATATAATGGCCTTTCCACGCCATTTTGCAGAGGAGGAAGAACTTGGATATTTGCTGAAAGTGTAAATATATCTTAAAGAAACCAATACAAAAGGGCTTTCCATTCTTTGTCTATCTAATTCTTGTTATCTCTGTGTTTTCCTTTAATATTGTGGAATCATTTTGTTCCTAACTCGTTAGTCTCTCGATCTGATCTTGTTTAAGTTTTGCAAATACAGTGATCTTGTACAACCAAGAAGGAACTTTGTGTCCTTGATTAATAAATCTGAAGAAGGTTATTTATAGAACTTTGTGTCTTTAAATTTAATCTCATTCAGCCAACGCAAATGATCTTGTCTTAAATTCTTTGAAGCTTCGCATACACGAAGAATTATTCTGCTATCTATAATTCTGAATGTTGCTATTCTGCTCATCTCCTTATTCCCTTTCCTCAGTCCTTGTGTAATTGATGATCCTTGTGGAAAACACTTTCGTAAAATCCAAGTTTGACCATAAAACAATGTTACGTACATTTGTAAATAAGTCGTTTCGAATAAGGGAACCTCTCCCATTAAAGAGGAGGGACTTCTTGTCCCGACCGTTGCTCTTCTAAAAAGTCCTCAAGACCAACATGTCGCAAGATAGTTAAAAAGATGTTCTCACTTATGCCAAGTTCAAGAGGATGAACAAGACGTAAGTAAATACAAAAGGTTAATGTGACCTTTTAACAAGATATACTAAAAGCGAGTTCAAATCCAATTAAAACCTATACCCCCAAAAGTGCGATTCTGATTCGTGAGTGACACAACAATATCACCAAGATATGTTAACCAAACTTTACGAGAAAAAAGGTATTGATATCAAGATGCTATTGATATAACATGCACAAGCGGTAACACCTAAGCACTCTTCAAAATTGAGGTAATAATAGAATTAAACCAAAAGCTCAAAGTATAGCTAGGAATAGTTAAAATGTGTGCAGCGTAACCTTACAATATAGATATTTATGCAAGTTTATAAGAAACAAAATGTAAATATCAAAATTGTAGTGATACGATACAAACAAGGTAACCCTTCTAAGGAAGTTCAAGATGATGAACCACGCCTAACTATAATGACGATCTTGACATGGGTATCAATATCACAATGGCCATCAATGATATGAACATGTCTCTGCTCACACTTTAGATGTTTAACTTACCCACCATGAAATGGATGGGTGTAAACGAACAAAAAGTGGTAGAAACAATCGATTAGTAACACGAGAGGTAGTCACCCTTCCTCTAATCAACAAAGTGTCAAAATAATGTGAAGGAAGCAAACTTAAAATGGGATGAAAAATGTTGGCTTCACTTTGGTAGAGTTTTCCTCACCCTAAGGCAAGTAAAAACTAAGCGAAAGTAACGTGTCACACATTTCGCAATGAAAATATGGTTCACAACTCAACACTTTGTTTTAGAATGGTCAAAGTGGGCTCCTGGCTAAAGTATATTTTCCTAGGTGGTTCTCTCATCCTAGGTGTTACAAAAATTATCCACGAGTGGGAAAATTTACCCAAATAGTCCCGACTATCTTGGGAGTATCTTGAATTTTCCCCCTTCAAGCACAATGGGCAGTAAATGCATCCATCGTGTACTTAAAAGGGTCACGTAGGGACAACTTGTAACGCTATCTCATAAAGGAATCACTAGTTAGATAGGTAGTGCGGAGCACTTCCCATTTCATCCACAAGGTTCCCTCTTGCGTGGGCTACTTTGGGGTTTCTGGAACCACCCCCATTGTTGTAGCTTAAGGCGTTATGCCAAAGGGGTTATGTTCCAGTTGAGTGGAGAGGGGCGTACCCTTTTCCGAAACCTGCAATATAATGTTTTGAATATGTTGTTTGTTTTATCTTGTTTAATTAGGTGTGGTTTGCTTGAACACCATTTGGGAACCTATATAACAACTGTATTAGTAGTTTTTGACTTCATTTGGATTCCTCCTTTCTTTGACTAGCGTGGTATTTTGGTCTCTGTATGACGATTTTTAGTAGTTTTCCATCAAAAGAAAAACACCATTTTTGATTCTCTAGATCGTCGTCCCAGGCGCAAGAGAAGAGCATACGTGATGTTTCCAAAATCTAAAAAGATATCAAATGGAAAAACACTTTAATTCAAATACACTAAGTTAACCAATTCCGACTCAAATATTCCTAACAACCTCAAAGCATCGAAAGGACTTAAGAATCATTTCTGATTCCCAAGATCACCCAAAGGGACACAAGGGAAGAGCATACGTGATCTTATTCCAATAAGTAAACATGTAAATCTTATCTAATCAAGTAAAAACATGTAAAAACAACCTACAAAGATGAGTATGTGATTAGATAAAACCTGTAAGAATGTTAGCACCTCAACACATTAATTTCAAGAAAACAAAAGGACACATGCGCCCTATTTTAGTGCTGCCTACGCGCTGTTAGAAGGGAGGCGGATACGCCACTCTGTGTTTTCCAATTTACAATGCACTTGTGCCACCAGAGAGGTGTGTGTGCCACCAAAAAGACATGTGTGCTACTCTGTGTAATTTTGGCTTACCATGTACACCATGCCACCCCAAGAGGCGTGTGCGCACAAAATAACGTATGCGCCACTTTTTTGATAAAAATAGGCGGAAATTAGGACCCAATGCTTACGCCACTTTGAAAAGCGTGTGCGCCACCGCTTTGTAAAACAGTCCCAGATTCTCGACAAAATGCATGCGCCACCAGAAAAATGCGTCTGCGCCACTAAAACAACGTGTGTGCTCGGGTTAGGGTGTATGCATTGATCTGATAGGTTTTGATTTGTAGTGAAGGTACAGTATGAAATAATGTATGCGCCTAGGTTAGTGCATCTACACGTCGGTTAGGGTATGTGCGTGGGGTTTGTGCGTATGCGCCAAGGTCAATAAACAGAGAACTAGGTTTTGATAGTGCGCCTGCGCCACCCGAGAGGTGCTTGTGCCACCAAAAATGTATTCATGCGCTCCTAAAAATGTGCCTGCACCACACTTGCAACCAAAATACGGCAAAAAACACAAGAAAGCTCACAATATCTCAAATTTTGACAAGTTAGTTTAAAAATGGCAACAACCCATTAAAATGATGGCTATGAACAAGAACTTACACATATAAAATTAGCAAAAATTCTAAGAAAATGGACATTAATTACTAAATGTGCATATCAAAAGTTAGCCAAAATAATGAAACTTAAACTAAAATGCAAAGGGACTTGGTCCCACCAAGTGTGCCAAATGTTTGCATGTATTGTTTTTAAACTAATGCTAAATGTGAGTAAAGACTAACACCTAAATAGCCTTAATTAACAAAATTTAAACAACATATTAAGCACCATCATGATAAGAATTAAACAAGGGTTAGATGTTAACATTCATCAATATACAAAAATTTGAAACTAACAATGTTAAGCATCTAATATCCTCTATTCTCTAACAACTAATAAATGAAGGGACCTAAGTAGGCTCCATGGCTATCAAAAATGGTTATTCTTGGTGTTCCAAGAACCTAGGAATGAAGGTTAGTCAAAGTTGGGCTACAAGACCCTTTTGACACCTCACATATGACCTAAGCACTTAGGAAAGAGGCTTAACTCTTCAAGATGATGAACTCTCAAGAAAACAAAAAGGCAAGCTCTTAGTCTATTTTGCTATATGCTTTGCATTTGCTTTCTCAAGGAGTTTAGGTGTAGGTATAAAGGTAGAAGGAGGGATCCTTATATAGCCCAATGGATAAAGGAAACACTTCATCCCTTTGCATGTGGGATAAAGGTAAAACATGATTAGGAATGGATAAGGTTGCTATATAAAAGGTAACCTTACTTTAGAAGGGTTTAATTTATAATTAACAAGTCATGGGAGTTGGGGGGTGTTTTAATTAATCAAAGGTGATTAAATAATAGGTAGATGTAAGCTTATAGAAGCTAATTAGAGGAATATTAGTATGATTTAGGCTATTAGAGGATTAAATCAATTAAATATTTATTTATTAGTTAAATGGAAGGAAAGCTATTTAATTAATAATAATTAATTAGTTTAGGTAGAAGGGTCAATAATTAATGGAAGGTTGTTAATTAGGATGTTAGTTGGATAGGCGACTTAATCAATTAGTCTATTGTAATTAATTAAAGACAATAAGAGGGAATATGAGCGCTTTTGACAATATGTTGTCGATTTGCGAGAAAGAAGATAATTAGCGTAATTTAAGTATTTAAATTGCTCGGCGTAATTATGGGTGTCTATAATTGGATCAGCCATGACCACGCATAGAAAGAACTAGAGAAAACATGATTAAATCTTGCAAACAGTCGCAGAAGGACTCAATAATGAAGTGGCGGGCTGCGAAAGACTAAATGACCCTGTGCATGAAGAAAGAGAAGAAGAAATCTGTCGAGTGGATCCATGTCTTAAATCTATTTAGCGGGTTACAGGTGGGCTCGGAAATAGAATAGTAGGGTTAGAGGAGGAGGATTAGTGTCACAAAAAATCCAGAGCAAAGGAAGGGAAGAAATGGCAAAGATCCGAAGTCTTCGGGTTCAAAACAATTCAGAACGAGTCCAAAATCGACTAAGTATGGAGGAGGTAGCAGAGAGAGCCACATGTCGGCACAACACTTCTCCAAAGTTGAATAAAAAAAGGGAAGCTCAAACGAGCGCTAGGCTTCCACGCATCCAGAGCCCCAAAAAATTGAAAAGGTCTTGAAATTTTTTTGGCTAGGCAGGAAGGTGCCAGGTGTCGGATTGGTGCAAATCTAAAATAGGAGCCCAAGGTGAAGACTCAAACTTGCACTAGCCCTTCACATAGTAAATGGTCAACAAAGGTCAAAAGGAAGACATGGTAGGCGTAAAAAAGACTAAGTATAGAAGTATTAGAGGGGACTACCACGTGTCCAAGTGGTGCATCTCCAAGGATAAATGCAAAAGCAGAGGCTCAAACAAGCACCGGTTCGCCATGTAGCCCAAGGTCCGAAAAGGTAAGGGAGAGGTAGTTGAAAATTCCAAAGACTGTAGAGGCTTCCAAGTATCAACCCAATGCTCCTTCAAAAGTAAATCTTGATCAGGATTTCAAGTGAGCATAGAGCCTCCACGTGTTCGATGATCAAAAAAGGGACAGAGTTGGGTTGAATAGTCAATGATGCATGGTGGTAGGCCAGGAGAGTGCCGGTGTCTAAACGGCGCTAACTCAAGGGTCAAATAATGAGAGGGTTTCAAGATGAGCGCCAGACCGCCACGTGTCCCTGGTTAAGAAATATGACCCCATCGAGCAAAGGACTTAGTAAAAACATAGAATTTTTTTCCCTTTATTATTCCAAAGATGTAAAAGTTGCAAATTGGGTCGCAACTCCACCCAAACGGAAAAATTCAGCGTTTGAGCCCAAGTAAAGGTCAAAGTGGGGAAGCGGGAGTCGGAGGAAAATGTAAAATTTTCCTTTTGTCAAAATTTCACAAAGATGAAAATTGAAACGCATCCCCGACCCAACTAAAGGGTGCCATGTGTCCAAGCGCGAGCGCGGTGCATGGGAGCTTTCTAGATTTTGTAATTTTTACGAAAAAGGGGGAAAAGATAAATTCTGAGCCCACTAACTTGATTTTTGCCCTAATTTTCCCTCCAAGTGTCCCATATTAAAAAGGGGCCCGATTTTTCAAACTGGTTTTCCCGCCCTTTTGTACGGACTTGATACAAACTTTGAAGGGGCATATCTTTTGACTCAGGGCTCAAAATATTGCAAATCTGACACCATTGGAAAGATCTCAACCTCATCTATGCCATGAAGATCTAAACTTTAAGATCGGGAGGTCAGGTGGAAGAAAAATGGAGAAACATATTTAGGGCCATTAATGTAAGATCTATTTTTGCCCCAACAACCAGATCAGATTCAACTTGCTCCACTGTTTAATCCTCCTTCGAGGCGCCAAACCAATGGTTGATGCAGGTCAGAAGACAAATTTGGGGGTAGATTTTGTAGGAGGCATTGATAGTGGTGGTTGAGTTTGGAAATTTTTCCCCTTATGTGTTGAATCTATAAAAGTTGGGTTGAAACTCATTGTAAAGGGTTGGACATTATTTTGTTTTTCACAGGCTCCCATTTTCTTCGCAATGAAATTCATGGAGTTTATACCTTCCATTTAAATTGTAAATATGTTTTCTACTTTACGGCCATTTGTAATGCATTGTATCAATATGCGAGCAATAAAACATGTTTGTGATCGATTTTAGGTCCTTTCTTGTCTCCTTTTCCCTCATCTGGTCTTTCATTATAAATCTTGTTATCTATGCTTGATTATTATATGCATTTTGTTAGTTTGTGTCTATCAACAAAACTAATGTTCATCATTCCTTCCGTGCATCACCTTGTAGCTTAGTTTTGATTTATTGTATTCCTTTTATCCTTGTCTCCTTGGTAAAACTTAGATTAGGTTTAGGAATAGGTCCTCTGTAATTTTCCACGTATGCACCTAAACAGAGGAATAAGAACCAACCTTTAATTGAAGAGTCTTCCCATTTGCAAAGTCCCACACTTTGGGAAAACTCAATGTTATGTGAATCACACCAAATGATTTTACCTTAGAAAAGTAGATCTGACAAGTCATTTAGGGGTCTTTGTGATTTTGCACTAACATTTTTGGCAATACGCCAGTTGGGGACCAAGAAGTCTCCATCTATATTACAGTGAAGATTGATGTGCACTTGCTGTGATTCTAGCTTTTAAGAATCTTTTAAGAACTGCACATCTAGTGTGTGATGCCCACTAAAACAACCCACTTGAGACCCAAGAAACAATCTAGGATTAGTTAGGAAAATTATGGAATAATTTTTTTTTGTTTAAAGGATCCAATAACCAGGTTGCAAGACAACAACTGTCCCTAACAAGTTCCAGAACAATTCTAATTTACTAGAACATGCTTTTCTTTTATTAACAATTATTAGAGGTCACAAGGTCCAAAATTTAGGGTTAGAAGGTTTAACTAGGTTCAGGGGGTAAATTATCCCCATACCCACTCTTTAACAGGCCTAGAGTTTTAAATTGATTTTTCTCACACTTAACACATTAAAAATTTCCCTAAATCATTCCCATTGGATAAGACATTCCTCACCTTTCTAATGATATAAAGAAGTCCTCCTAACTCCTCATAAAACTCAAGTTATGGGCCGATGGGCCTTGGGGTGAAAATTTTCACCCAAGAGCGGGCCCTGCGGCCTAGGGATGAAAAATTACCCACAAGGGCGAGTTGGCGGGTCACGGGAGACTTTGCAAAAAAAAATTTTCCCGCACGGGGAATCCAATTTGTTCCCGCGCCCTGCTGGGTTCGCCAAGGACACGTGGCGCCCAACAAGCCAAAGGCGGGGAGAAAATGAGGAAGGGCGGGAGTGCGGGACCATGGAGGTAACAACAAATTTTTTCCAAAAACAAATTTTCAAAAAGATAAGGTTGTAAGTGTTCTGCCCCTCCACTGTGCCACATGGCAGTACCCGAATCAGATGCGGGATTGCGGGCCGACGGAGGAAATTAAGAAAAATTTCTAATTTTTTTTAAAAAATTTCCAAGGATGAAAAAGGTTCGCGCCTCCATTGTTGCCTCGTGAGGCCACATGGCAGCATTTTACTATGGGGTGGTAGGGGAAAAAGTTAAAAATTTCCCAAATTTTTTTTATTAAGTTGCAAGGAAAAATTTAGGTGCTGGGTCTTGCCAAGCAAAATTTTCCCCAAAATTTTAATGCCAGTGAAGAAAACTTCATAAGGCCATAACGTTTGATAGAAAGCTCGGTTTTGGGAAAAAGAAGACTTTCTGGAAAGCTCTCAAAGCCCTCTTTGCACAGGAATCATAAATTTTAGATTTTGATAAAGTTTAAGGGGTCAATTTTAAGAAAATGGCCATAGGATTTTTAAAAGCAAACTAGTAAATTTTAACTTATAAATTTTGTTCAATTTGATCTTCTCCTTCACTCAACATGAAAAAATGACATGGAGAATTATTCTAAGAAGGATTTATGATACATTTGGAGTGTAATTTTGCTTTATTGATTTCCAATTTGAATTTTCCAACAATTGACAAAAAAACAACTGCAAAAGGTTTGGGCCCGATTTTGCAATGTTTAAAATTATTTCCTTAAGTGTTTTTTGTCAAATTGAGTGCATTGATATCATAACATGCTAAATTTTAATGTTTCCATGTTGATTATTGTGTGCAGGCTCGAACTGTTCATTTTAGATAAATTATTTGCCAGTTTTAAAATTTAAAACAGAGATCAATTTCTGAAGGGATTCATTTATCATTTTCATCATTCAAGTATGGAAATTTATTCTAATCCTAGTCAAATCCATTTAAGTGATTTAATCAAACCATTTAATGGCTAAAATATAAAGTCTGATTTCCAATTTTGTCATATTTTAAAAAGGACAAAGTAATGTAATTCCTTCATACGTACTTCTTTTTTTCAACCAGAGATTTCAATAACATTTAACAATCAGATTTAAATGCAACAATGCAAATGAAGAAAGGTATTGCAATCCTTTTATTGATTTGAATATACAACTTTACACCTTTCAATTTCTTGAATGTAATAACAGATTTCAATTTCTTTCTTTCCAACTTCAAAATTCATCATACAGATTTCATTTCCTTCACATTCTTTCAAAGAAAAAACAGAGTCTATTTCTTTTTCATTTCACTTTACAAATTTCATAATCCATACAACATCCTTCCAATTCAAACATTTACAAATTCATCCACTTCAAAGTGGGAAAGGTTACAAAAGATTTTGTTTCTCAAGGTACTGTCAAACTGTATTTTCCTTTGCTCCAGAACAGCAACATGAAGATCCTCCATTTTCAATTTTGATCACAACAAAGGCAGGGGAAAGGCAATGCTCTCCACCCAACCAAGACATCCAATGAAGAGGAGAATCCATTCTTCTTCATTGGCCCCGAGCCCCTAACCATAATGCAATAGAAGGTGTGATTCAACTCATGGCAATAACAGGCTTCCACAAAACATACACACAACAATCTTTCAACATGCACATTTCAATTTAACAACATAGTCCAAGACAAAATAGTAGTTTACAACTGCATTGAAACATAGCAAACAAAACTCAGGCTTCTTCATTACAAGCCAAAGGAGCAAGAGCTATGGGGGAAGCTGTTTATACCTCCCAATGGGAATTGGGCATCCACCTGTAACAAACCACCAATATAATTCATCACACATATCCTTATGCCCCCCACAATCCCTCCTTATGCCCCCACAGATTTCCTTATGCCCCCCACAAGGTAAGAAATGCAAGCTATTTATTTTCCATGGTGGATCCCAATCCCAAACTCCCTCCACAAGAATTCTGATGCCACTGGCATTCCCTTATGCCCCCATGAATTCCCCATAGCCTTCTCCTACACCATTCCTATGGCAGTCTACCCAAACAACCAATAAACACACAAAACATTCACCATTCACACAAACACAAAAGAAATAAAAGCATAAATGAAGAGCTAAGCTCCTACCTCTCCATGGTAGAATTTGTTCCAACATAGCAAGCTTTCAATGTCAAAAACATAGTCCCAAAATCAGCAACCAACAAGCATGCAAAGTTCTCCAATCTCCTTCCAAAAGTAAGAGCTCCAATCACAAGAAAATTTGCCCCAAGGAAGCATGCAAAATGTTTCAACAACCCAAAACAAAGCAAAGAGTTTCAATTTTATAGAAGAGGGAAGAGGAGAGGATGAGGTGGATCCATGTAGGATGCCACATCACACATCCTCAACTCCAACACAAAATTCAAATTCATTCTCCAATGCACAATAAAGAGGTGGGTGAATAATATGACAAATAAACTTACACACTCCAAAAAGCCCACACCCCAAAGGACTGAATTAAATAAAATGTAAGAAGAGTGCAATTAAAACTTACAATTTGTCTTCCCAAAATGCATTATAAAAGTCTAAATTTAACCCTCCAACCATAGGTATGGTTGGTAAATGAAATTAAGAGGTATGGGACAAGTTTTACTTGTCCCACAAGCCTCCAAAAATAGCCTCCAAGGACAAATTCGAATTTCCAAAGAGGTGGAGTGTTTCATACTCCAAAATCTGACTTACACAACTCTTACACATACTTACACATCACTTACATATACTTACAACATTTAATACAAAAAGCCAACAACTTCTATAATTACTTTCTTATATCCCAAATTTGATTCATTAACTTTTAACCATATGTTTTCTCACATTAATCTACCACAATTTAATAAAATAAAATAAAGGACACTTCACTAATAAAATACATACAAACAATAATAAAAAGGAACCACATTAATAAAATACACATAACCCCTTGGTCACAATCGAAGGTAATCCCCCCATGGGAATCCCTAACTACACACACAAAACATATTGCCATGGTGACCTTGTTGAATTCATCTAGAATTCCAATGTGGTTGGTCTCCAATCCCTCGATGTTTGTTGTGATATTTTAACCTGCAAAACACAAATACCTCCTTCGGCCTCATGGCCATATCAGAACATCCAAAATGAATATAAATATAATTCCAAAATCATCTATATAAATGAATCACAACAACATCAAAGTAACAACTATATCATTTGTAATTTAATCAACAACTATATCATCATCAAATAATTTCCATTTTCTAGGTTTACTCAAAATATCAAAAATCACATGTCCGAACAACATTCATAATATATCCATGTCAAATAGTATACCAACATCAATGTATAAAGTGTCTCTAATAATCATCATGCATCATATATAATCAAAGTCAACAATAATCCATGGTCTCACATCTAACATCATACTAAATCAAAACTATAAAAATGTCCATCAAATAGTCTACAGTATCATGATCAGTAATAAAAGTGTCGAGGGGAAGTGGGCACTACATGGTGACTCTAAAAGGGACCGATCCACTTGGTTTCAGCAGTCCAAGTTTCCCAAGTTCATGAGAAGGATACAAACAAGGTCAAGAACAAGAGAAGAAGGACATTTTGTACACATTCACTTGTCTCCAGATAGAAGGAGAAGATGAAGAAGAGCCCAAAGGTCTCTATCTCCACCAAACAAAGCCTTATCAACACCTCCTCCTAGTAGTCCATTCTTTCAATCAAGAAGGGTGCTCGGGCGATCAGGATGGCACAGCCAAATCCTTATGTCAATTTCACTGACCGCAGCCCACTCGCTCTGAATGCACAAAACTCACTCCTGGTGGCAACATTAAAGAGCATCCCATATTTCATTAGAAGAAACCAGGACTTCTCCTAGTGACCACGCTCAAGACATTGCAAATGTATGTATAATCCATGAGATCACTGAGATGGACATTGTAGTCAAGTTATTAGCCTCTTCACTCAAGGGCAAAGCTTCACAATGGTTTAGGAGCATAGAAGCAAGATCTATTCAATCTTGGGACCATCTGTGCACAACTCTTCACGACCAGTTTGGAGAAAAAGGAGATAACTTATCCTTATTGGAGCAACTGACAACAATCAAGAGAGCTCTGAATGAGCAGTTGATGGATTTCAACCTCAGATTTCAATGGACCTAGGACAGGATTCCAGTAGTAGTAAAGCCCACTAATGAAGGTGCCTTCTTAGAGCTTTAAATTCGATATTGGTTTGATGATTCATTCAATGGGGGGAGAACCTTACCTACAACCTATAGCCTTTCCATAGGAGCTGATAATCATTTAATTCAAGCTAGAAAACTTGCTCCTAGGCCATCCATGCCTCTATTCCCCAAGTTAGGAAACCCAAGTACCAGCCAAACACCCATAATAGATCCTATACCCACTCCCAGGAGTAAAAGTTCAGGTTTGAAGCCTCCACTTCATCATCTAACACCTCAAAGGAGCTTCCCGAAAGTTATGAAAAACTTCAAAACCTAGGGAATGAGCTAGTAACCATTAAAAGATAGCGAGGCTCGAGTTCTAGGCCATATCAGCCTCAAGCTCAGTATCAGGTTGGACCCCGTATCAACAAAATAGACCACAAGCCCAAGCTGTAACTCAGAGTCAACACCAAGGGAAACCTGAAGCTAATAGACCTTTCAGGTCATATGATCCAAACACAAATTCAACATCAAGAGCATTGGTTCCAACACAAAATAACATGGCATAAGAATATGATTGGTGTTTCCCATACAATCAGCCACATAATCAATCAATGTGCTTCAATGGTGCACTAAATCAGGATTTGATGGTGTAAACCACTAGTGTGCCACAAGAACCTAGCCAAGAAGAAAATCAGCAGCAAGGAGCTCAGCAAGAGGGACCTCCAAGTGAAACTATGCTTATCAATTGGCAAGCTGAAGACTTATGTGGAATGAATCAAGCTCCTTCTCAAAGTATAGCTGCTAATACATGGTCCAAGAAGAGAAATATTGGAGAAGGACATTCACCAAACTCAGGTGATCCTCAATCCTCCATTGCTCCATAAGGTATTGGCATTCAAAATATAACTCCCAATATGCAAAGCCAATCCAAGCCACCTTCCAAATCCACTCAGGCACCGGTTGTAATAACCCATGTGCAAGGAAAAAATGTTCCATGGAAGGGCTAGTAGAAGGATAGCTTGTTTAATATCATCGAGTAAATGAAGAGGAAAAGTGTGAAAATTTCACTACATGAGTCATTAACCATTCCAGGGTAGAGATCTATTGCAGACTGCCATGCAAAATTGGTCAAACTCAAATCAACCCCCTAACCAGCAAGAGAAAGTGCTTACCAATACAACTCAACCTAGGGGAAAACATCGAGAGCAACAAGGTAAGAACCTGAGACCTCCTCCATTCTATGTTTCATTAATCATTGGGGATAAATTGGTGCATAATTACATGATTTATTCTGGGGGCAAGTAGTTCTATAATGCCAAAACAAATAGGCGATAAACTAGGTCTCTGTCTGATGGAAAAGTGGCATGCGAGTAAGAATCTACAAGTTACTCTTCCTCATACCCGACCTCCCGAGGTCGTGCTTGAAATACAACCGTGAATGTGGAATATATATGGATACGAGACAAACTAGTTAGGTAATTTTATATCCTCAATAGACAATAATGGAATCTGCGAATCTAAGGTGAAGAAGGCCCTCCTAACCTGAATTGGTGTAATGGATTGCTTGGATATAATAGTTGTTCGAGGCTCCAATCAATGTCGAGTTCTATTGAGATCCTGTTTATTGGTTGTTGGATATGTGGGAAGTGACCTGTAGGTGCTTCGTGTATATTTCCAGACAAGGTCATGAAAATGGTGATGGGAGGTGTAGTGGATTCTCCGGGGTTTTATGGTCGATTCTCTAGTCTAGTCCAGAAATACTTAGCTTGATTGGTTGCTACATTTAATAAGGAGAATTGTGTAATGATGTCTGGTGGGAGTGGTGAGGACCTAAATATTAGTATCCATAAACTAGCATCAATGTTTGATCAATCAATAGGCCCGTTGGGTTGTGGGACCTGTGGATCACAACCGTAAGTTCATGGTTGTGTCGAACCTCCTATGGTCATGTGAAGAGTTAATCTCTCCTTCCGATTATCCAATAATCATAAGCCTTTTTAGCCTCTATGTTTAGAACTAAAGTTGTGTATTTTCTCGAGATACCTTACAGGTGTTGTGGCAACTTGAATACGTAAGATAGTATCTATGTCAACGAGGAGGTCTCCCCATGTTAAGTTGTAGAACTAAAGGATCACAACCAAATACTTGTTCTCTTTTGAATCCTTGTACATTCATACGGATGCCCTATCAAGGCAATCTATAGTTAGGATGATTTGACCAAAATGTGTATGCCTTGTTGTCTTCAATATTTAACTCTCTCAGTTGTTCACTAATTGCTCGTAGGTTTACCGTTGCTCAAAAGACTTGTATCCTAAGATCTTGATCTATATCAGCTAGTGTTGTGGGGAGATTTGGTTGAGGCACTATTGGTTCAAATATGTATTCTTTGGGCTCTCTAGGTCTCGTGATTGTCATGCAAAACGATTCAAATTTTAACTAAAACTAATAAACTAATTATGAAAGATGTATCTACACTATGTATGTATTCTTTTATTTTTGTATTTTCGATGAAGTATTTTAATGAAATTAAAAGAGCAGCTATTTTAATATATTTAGCAAATGGACAACTAATCTAGTAACAGAATTAAAACAAACAAAGTAGCCCAATGTAGCTTATTTGCCATGTAGTTGTGAATTTATCCTAAATATCTAAGCAACTAATTGTTTTAAATTGAAAGGCTCTCAATCCTACCTCAAAAGTGAGGAATGAATCATAGTTTCTCAGAAACTATCAATACCCACAACTTCCCGGGTGATATCGAGAGTGAGCTTTGACTGAAATAAAATAATTTACTACTCTATTTGATACATTGTAACTAGAAATTTGATAGCTCAAACCCGGAGTTTACTGAGTAATGCAGTGGTAAATCTAGTTGTGTGTTACTTTGTCCCCTCAAAGTGTGATCTCCTCATTCCTTCGTGTTCTCTTGAACCCGAAAAGCATGTATATGATAGCATCAGCAGAATAAGGTACTCAAACAATGGCAGCTTTGGATATAGACTGAATACAATGCGAGTAAGAGAGAGATAGTGCAAGTGAACAGAGCTTGACTATGCAATTCCTAGCAAGATTTATTGCGGGAATACAACACAAATACACCGAGAGTTCTAGAAACTATCTTTTGTGACTAAACAAAACCTGTAACTCTAAATGGATTCCAATCTAAGAATGAAACTACCTTACTCTAGACTGACTTGCATGGAACAACAATGAAGCAAGATTGAAACAAGAAGATCAAATGACCTCTAAACAACAAAGGAAGACTAACAATGGATGCAAAACATGAAACTATTGGAATTCTAAGCAAGAAACTCAAAAGACTAAATGATTAAATAGAGAAGGAGAGGGGCCATTTGTTTGAAAACAAGCTGGCTATTTATAGAAAATGAATTCACTAGAAGGTAACTTGGAATGAAACTCTTTTACCATTAAACAAAGTGAAAACACTATTCATAGGGCGGCCAAAACATAAATGTAAAGAAAAGTAGCTGAAAAATGTGGATAGAAATTGAAATTTTACGTTTGATGTGATCATTGGAACTTTCTGGAAAACGCACATAGGACCTCCACCCTACACAGGGGTGGCGGTTCTGACCGCCACTTTTCCCGGGAGGTGGTCACGGACCGCCACCTAGGTAGGGTGGTGATCTCATCACTTAAGACCAAAACACAGGGAAAAAGTGGGGCAGAGGGCAGAACAAAGCATGCAAAGGCCGGATGAGGCATACGGGATACAAACGTATACTTGGCGAGCTTTTCTGGATCCCAAACACCTTGCGAGGAGACCTGTATCATCATTGGGGTATGTGTAACATCTTTCTAGTGGTGCAGTACCTACAATTTTGGGTACATACAATCTCCATTATGAAGTCATCTCTAGAGGGGTAGTACAATTAGATGGGAAAACAATGAAAACTATTGGAATCATCAAGGATCTAAGCCTCACTCTGCATGCCTACTCCAATGTGATTGTTATGCAGAACGTGTCAGTCATAGACTTGCCACCACATTTTGCATTGTGTTTGTCCAGGGACTTCACTGCCAAAATTGGAGGTTACTTGTTTGCTGACTTGTCGCATATGCTCTTTAGAACAAGGTATGGAGTGAAGGCCATAATTAGATCCGAGCCCATAGTGGATTATCACATTGAGTATTATGTGCCTAGCCTAATCAATGCAAATTGTTTGGCTTTTCATCAAAAAAACCTCCTAAACACTTCAAGCAAACACCAAGGTGGGGTGTATCCCAAACGTGACTCTCACAAATGGGTAGTCAAAAGACATGCTTTTTATCCCTATAAATAGATGGAAGAATATGAGCTAGGAGTGTATTGCGTGCATGAAGAGAATCACCCTCTTCCTAACATTATTAAGCCAAAATATAAGGATGACAATAAATTATGGAAATTGTTCTTTGATGGCTTGAGAAGTAGGCAAGGAGCCGGAGGTGGAGCTATGATTGTGTCACCCCAAGGTATGAAATATTACTCAGCTTTCCGTTTTCAGTTTGCTGCTCAAATAACACTGCAGAATATGAGGCTTTGGTTCATGGATTGATTGGGCTCAAGACAAAGAATTAAGAACCTCGTAAGTATTTGGTGACAATGAACTGGTTGCCAATCAAGTTAAAGGAAAAAATTTTGTCAAGAATGACCTGCTCAAAAGTTATAAGAATAGGGTATGGGATCTCATTGAGGATTTCGAAGCCTTCAACATTGTGTCCATACCCAAGAAGGAGAACGAAGTTGCTGATAGGCTTGCAGCAGTTGGAGCAACATTTGATGTGGTTGACAACATCAAGAGGGACAAAGGATAACCACATATCCATGTGATTTTGAGGCCAACAGTGCCAGATAACAACACATGCTGGTAGGTGTTCGAGAATGATCAGCAGATCATCAATTTTTTGTAAGAGGAAGCTGAGTTCTCAACTAGGAATCAAAGCAAATTAGAGCAATAATATGGAGATCAAGTAGTGTAGCTGCATACAAACAAGCTTCCCAAAGGCTTAGTGACATTGGAGTCTATCTTCAATCCTAATGATCAGTTTTGAAAAGAGAAGGCTAACATACAGATCAAAGGAGAAGATTCAGAGTCAATTCTAGTTGGAGAAGGCAAAACACTTCAAATTGGCAAAGTGGCCACCGAGCAAGAAAGGTATGAATTCATGCAACTTTTCCAAGAGTTTCCAGATGTATTTTCTTGGAGCTATGAAGACCTCAGAGGGTTCAATCTGAAGTTAGCACAACACACAATCGAACTAGATCCAGCTGCTAAGCCCATCAGGAAAAAGTAGAGACCATTCAATCCACACATTGAACCTCTGATGAAGAAAGAGCTAAACAAGATGATAGAGGCAAGTATCATATTTCTAATCAAACACTCAAGTGGGTTACAAACTTGGTCCCAGTCAGGAAGAAGAATGGAGATATTAGGTTGTGTGTAGACTTTCGAGACTTGAATAGAGCATCCCTCAAAGATCACTACCCACTCCCCTCAATGGAGCAAATTTTGCAAGTGGTGTCTGGATTAGAGAGATTCTCTCTCCTAGATGGCTACTTAGGGTACAACTAGATAATGGTGAAGGAAGATGATCAGTTCAAAACAAATTTCACCACCAAATGGGGCACCTATGCCTACAGAAAAATGCCATTTGGATTGTCTAATGCTCGGAGCCACTTTCCAAAGGGAAATGGATATGGAATTCAAAGGGATGATCAAAAAAATAGTACTGATCTATCTGGATGACATTACTATGTTCTCCAAAAATGCAGTAGACCACCTTTTTCACCTAAGGCAGGTGTTTCAAAGGTGTAGGAGATTTGGGGTATCATTGAACCCTAAAAAATGCATATTCTTGGCCCATGAGGTAGGCTTCTAGGCCATATTGTGTCAAAGGAAGGTTTGGAAATTGACCTAGAGAGAGTTGAAGTAATAAGAGCATTGTCATTGCTAAGCCATAAGAAGGCTCTTCAAAGCTTCTTAGGAAAAATAAATTTTTCCGCAGGTTTATACCAAACTTTGCTACCCTTGTCAAACCAATAACGTTGATGTTGAAGAAGAGTTTGGCGTTTAGGTGGACAATTGAAGGAAAAGAAAGTTTTGAGGCCATCAAAGAAGCTATATCACAAGCCCCAACTCTCGTGAATCTATATTTTTCTAAGGACTTCATACTATATGCCTTTGGTGGCAGTGACACGATTTCTACAATCCTAGTACAACAGAACAAAGAGGATACATAGCAACCAATTGCTTTCTTCAACCAAGGTCTGGAATATTATGAAGTGAGATACTCTTTCATCGAAAAGCAAGTCTTGATAGTGATCAGAGGATTGAAGAAGTTTAAGCATTTGGTTTCAAACAATAAAATCCAACTGTTAGTCTCCCATGTAGGGGTTAAAGACTTCCTTCTTAGCAAGGATCTAATGAAAAATGTGCAGGATGGATCACTCGTGTCATGGAGTATGACATTGAGATCAAGGTTACTAAGCTAGTCTGTGGGAAGGGATTGTGTGAATAACTAGCCTCGAGTCAACAAGATGAAGCAAGTGGTGAAAAGGAAGCTATTTTTGTCTTGCAGAATAGTCAAGAGGAAGAAAATGAGGATGTGCCCACTCCTTGTTGGACTCAAAACATGGTGCACTTCCTTCTAATAGTATGTGTCCTCCATAAATGAGTAAAAAAAAAAAAGGAGACATTTCGGACTCATCGGCCATCCCATATGTACTTATTGACGGTGTATTGTTCAAAAGGGACATCAATGGCATTCAGTTAAGGTGCATTGGGACAAATCAGGTTGAGAGAGTATTAAAAGAGTTCCACGATGAAGCAGCTGGAGGCCATTTTGCTCCATGGGTGATGATGCTCAAGATCATGAAGGCGGGTTATTATTGGCCCGGGGTGTTTAGTAGATCGCTGCATGGATCAAAAGGTGCAAGAATAGTGTGTTCTTCGAGGTAAAGAAAGGTTAGCAACGCTTAAATTGCACTCAATTTCAATAGATCAGCCATTCATGCAATGGGGTTAGATTTCATCGAGGTCATCATTCCAAATTCAAGCCAAGGCCATAAATGGATTCGACAAAGAACATAATTTTTCACCAAGTGGACCGAGGCGGTGACACTTAAAGAAGCTAATGAGTCTAGCATACTAGATTTCTACAAAGGTATAGTGACTAGATTTGGAGTGCCGACCACCATTATATCAGATAATGCATTGGCATTCATAGCTTCCAAAATCACAGGATGGGCCGTCAGAATGGGATTTACTTGAGCACTTCATCAAATTATTACCCTCAGGGTAATGGCCAAGCAGAGTCCACAAACAAGAACCTGCTAAAGATTGTCAGAAGAACTCTGGATGAAAATTAGAGAACTTGGCACATGAAACTCAAATCAGCCTTATGGGCTGATAGGACAACACCCAAGAGGTCTACAGCAGCTCTCCATTCAAACTTGTCTATGGGAAAGAGGCAGTGTTTCCTATATCACTTGAGTTGCCAACATTGGAACTCATGAAGCAACTGGAGATGTCTGAGTTTGAACCAATGGAGGCCAGGTATGTAGAGCTAATGGAGTTAGAAGAAACTAGAGAACATGCACTTCAAACAATGGAGAAGGATCAGGTCTCAATCAAGAGATGCTTTGATAAGAAGGCAAGAACAAGGACCTTCCAAGAAGGAGACCTAGTTTTGAAATGGGATGTAGATCGGGAAAACCAGAAGGCATTCCAAGTTTGATGCCATTTGGAGTGGCCCTTACGTGGTCATAAAATGTAAAAGTAACAATGCTTTCCAATTGTCTACATTGGATGGAGAAGAGTTACAGATTCAAGTGAATGGAATCTATCTTAAAGATTGCTACTAGAAGGAGAGTTCTCACCTTGTACATATTAGTTTAGTTTCTCATTCCTCTAAGTTCTTGTGCACATTATCTTGTTGTAATTTAGGTTGCTTTTCTCCTAAGTTCTTTGCATGCTCTGCATGTTCTAATTGGAGCATGTATGATTTCAATTTTTTATATAGTTGTGGTGCTTTTTTGTTGCTCTTACACAATCCATTCAGAGACAGATGAAGCCCCGGTCAAAGCAATTTTCTACTCTCAGAAACCATCATTTCAAGATTTCTTATGAAAATTGAGAGTGCAAATAGTCGATCTCTCGTGAATCAAAGGTAGGATCGATGTCGACTATCATTCTCGACTCCATGCCCAATAGATATGACAAAGACAATTGGTCTTTTCATCTAGAGTGAATACCCTGTGAGTCACCAAATTGTTATCCATATTTCACCCCGGGCAAAGTATTGGATCAGTCATGACCCCACATAGAAAGAACCAGAGAAAAAATGGTTAAATCTTGCAAACATGTCACAAAAGGACTCAACAATGAAGTGGTGGGAAATGTGAAAGACTAAATGACCCTGTGCATGAAGAAAGAGAAGAAACGACTCTATCGAGCGGATCCGTGTCTTAAATATATTTAGTAGGTTACAAGTGGGCTCGAAAATAAAAGAGCGAAAAGGTCAAAGGAGGAGGAGAAGTGTCACAAAAAAATCAAGGAGCAAAGGAAGAAATGACAAAGATCCAAAGTCTTTGGGTTCAAAACGAGTCCAAAATTGGCAAAGTATGGAGGAGGCAGCGGAGAGAGCCATGTGTCGACATGACGCTTCTCCAAAGTTGAATCCAAAAAGGGAAACTCAAATGAGTGCCAGGCTTCCACATCTAGAGCCCCATAACATTGCACGGCCATTGAAAAGTCTTCAGCTAGGCAAGAAGGTGTCAGGTGTCGGTTCGAACAAATTTGAAATAGGAGCCCAAGGCGGAGAATCAAACTCGTGCCAACCCTCCACATAGAAAATGGTCAACAAAGGTCAAAAGGAGGATAGGGCGGGCCTCAAAAAAGGCAACATAGATCAAAAGGAGGATAGGGCGGGCCTAAAAAAGGCTAAGTATAGAAATGCGGTGGGGACTTCCACATGTCCAAGCGGTGCATCTCCAAGGGTAGATCCAAAAGTAGAGGCTCAAACAAGCGCCAGTTCACCACGTAGCCCAAGGTCTAAAAAGGTAAGGAGAGGTCATTGAAAAGTCCAAGTACATACGGAGGCTTTTAAGTGTCAACCCATGCTCCTTCAAAAGTAAATCTTGATCGGGATTTCAAGCGAGCGTAGAGCCTCCATGCATCTAGTCTCAAAAAAAAGGGGACAGAGTTGGGTTGAATAGTCAATGCATGGTGGCAAGCCGATGGAGAGTGCCAAGTGTCTAAATGGCACTAACTCAAGGGTCGAATAAAGAGAGGGTTTCTAGATGAGCGCCTGCCATCACGCATGTCCCTCGTCAAGAAATATGACCCCGCTGAGCAAAGGACTTAGCCAAAAACATAGAAATTGGGTAGGTGGCGGAGGAAGCACCATGTGGCAAGCCTAAACCAATAGCGCTAAGGTGGGCCATTGGGAAAAAGTTGGATTTTTTCCCTTTTTTATTCCAAAGATGTAAAAGTTGCAAAATGGGCCGCAACTCCGCCCAAAGGGAAAAATTCAACATCTGAGCCCGAGTCAAGGTCAAAGTGGGGAAGTGGGGAGTCGGAGGAAAAAGTGAAAATTTTCCTTTTGTCAAAAAGGCACAAAGATGAAAATTGAAGTTCATCCCCCTCAAGTTAACTAAAGGGTGCCACATGTCCAGCGGAGCGGTAAGTGCTGTGGGAGCTTTCTGGATTTTGTAATTTTTGTGGAAAAGGGGGAAAAGATAAATTCTGCGCCCATGAACACCCGATTTTTAACCTAATTTTCCCTTTAAGTGTCCCATATTAAAAGGGGGCCCATTTTTCAAACTGGTTTTCCCACCCTTTTGTATGGACCCGATACAAACTTTGAAGGGGCATATCTTTTGACTCAAGGCTCAAAATATTGCAAATATGACACCATTGGAAAGATCTCGCCTCGTCTACGCCATGAAGATATGAAACTTTAAGATCGGGAGGTTAGGTAGAAGAAAAATGGAGAAATTTCTTTAGGGCCATTAATGCAAGATCTATTTTGCCCCAACAACTAGATCGGATTCGATCTGCTCCGTTGTTTCCTCCTCCTTCGAGGCACCAAACTAGTGGTTGATGTAGTCAAGACAGATTTGGGGGTAGATTTTGTAGGAGGCATTGATAGCGGTGGTTGAGCTTGGAACTTTTTCCCCGCTTCTCTCTCTTTCTCCCTTATGTGTTGAATCTATAAAAGCCAGGTTAAAACTCATTGTAAAGGGTTGGACATTATTTTATTTTTACAAGATCCCCTTTCCTTCTGGAAAAGGAATTCATGGAGTTCAGACCTTCCATTTAAATTATAAATACATTTCCTACCTTCTGGCCGTTTGTAATGCATTGTATCAATTTGCAAAGCAATAAAACATGTTTGTGATCGATTTTAGATCCTTTCTTGTCTCCTTTGCTCTCATCTAGTCTTTCATTATAAATTTGGTTATCTGTGCTTGATTATTGTATGCATTTTGTTGGTTTGTGTCTATCAACAAAAATAATGTTCATCATTCCTTTGGTGCATCACCTTGTAGCTTAGTTTTGATTTCTTGTATTCCTTTTATCCCTGTCTCCTTGGTAAAAATTAGATTAGGTTTAGGAATAGGTCCTCTGCAAGTTTCCACATATGCACCTAAACAGAGGAATAGGAACCATCCTTTAATCTGGAGAGTTTTCCCATTTGTAAAGTCCCACACTTTGGGGAAAACTCAATGTTATGTGAATCACACCAAATGAATCTACCTTAGAAAAGTAGATTTGATGACTCATTTGGGGGTGTGTGATTTTGCACTAACAACCAAAAAGACCTTAAAGTCCCCAATAAACTTGGCCCTTGTATAGTCATAGTGGCATATTTCAATACTCTAATGAGCGTGGCTCTAGTCCTATTTTCCATATAAAACACATTCAAAGAGAGTTGTAATAGTGGTCTCTTCATCTCGATTCCACACATCTAAAGTAAGTACATTTACTTCGCACTGTATCAATCAATGTTTTACTCAACAACCACCCATCAAAAATTGCATTAAGAGTAATATCTTTATCATACTCAAGACTGTGAGGAGGTAATTTTGCATGAAATATATGTCTCTCGTGCTTAGATCCAACGCATGACATCTCTTAACTCATCCATTCCCCTAATAGATGAATGATATTCTCTTAGCGAAACATCTTACAAACCTCCTTTAAGTCATCAAAATCTTTTTGAGGAAGCTCAACTTTCTTCACCTGCTCCAGCTTCTGTGACTACTCCTTCAAGCGCTATATTTCACCCTACAAGTTTCTAATAACCTCCATAGCCTCCTGATATACTTCCTGTTGATGGCGAATCGTAGCACCCCTAAATGTCTGCAACACGATGGGTTGAGACTCTCAGTGCGATTGCATAACATGGAGCTTTTCCCAAGTGTGGGACCTTGCGAAATCGGAAAAGTCTCCTGGATGAAGGCCGGTTCCTATTCCTCTGTTCAGATGCACACGTAGAAAATGCAGAGGGTTTACTAAAAACCTAATCTAACTTGCCAAGGAGACAGGGTAAGAAAATGCATAAAATAAAACCTAAACTACAAAGGTGATGCACCGAGGAATGAAGAACACCTGTCTTGCCAATAAACACAGACCATTAAAATGCAATGCAAGATCATGCACAGATAGCTAGATTCACAGTGAAAGATCAAGGGGATGCAAATGAAATACAGAGAGGGTTGAGAATCATCCACAGACATGCATTAATTTTCTCCAAAGATTGATACAACACACTGCAAAATGCCAAGAGGCAAGGTTGCATTACAGTTTCAAATGGGAGGTTTTAACTCCACAAGTTCACCTGCCAAAGAGAAGAAGGGAGGGGCAAAACAAGAATGTCCAACCTTTAGAAAGAAGCCCCTCCTTACAATTTATAGGAAGAATGAGAGAGAAAAGAGAGAGAAAATCGAAATCTACCCCAACCACCTCCAGAATGCACTTAACTCATCTCATAATGATGGTAGGTGAGAACCCCAGTAAACCCAAAAGTGGCGAACTGTATTTTGCATTTTTAAGAATTTGTTCTCACCCAATTAAAGATATCTAATCGTAGTTGGATAGAGGACCTTGTAAGCTTTCCAAAAAGTCCAACCTTGCATGAATCCGAGCTCCCAGTCAAAAGTTATGGCCATCTGAATATCTGCGCCAGGGTCTGCTTCCTGTCAGTGCTCAAAATGTTGCGCCTCCTGAAGGTGTGCCAAGGGCGCATCCGTGTGTGTGTCGACATCCTCTTCTTCGTGCATGCGCCAAGGGCGCATCACTTTCCCTATCAACATCTCATTCTTTGTGCCACTTTGCGCCAAGGGCGCATCGCTTACCCACTGCCGACATTCATTCTTTTGTGCATCCACTTCGCGCGCCTTGGGCGCATCGCCCCTCCGCCGACATCCATTGCATGCACCACTTCTGTGCGCCTTGGGCGCACCATTTGCCTTGTCGACATCCATTTTCGTGCGCCACTTCTGTGTGCCTTGGGCGCACCGTTTTCCTTGTCGACATCCATTGTCGTGCGCCACTTCTGTGCGCCTTGGGCGCACCATTTGCCTTGTCGACATCCATTGTCGTGCGCCACTTTGTCAGGCGCCATTGTGCGCGCATGCCGCTTGTCGACATCCATTGTCATGCGCCACTTCTGTGCACCTTGGGTGCACCATTTGCCCTGTCGACATCCATTGTCGTGCGCCACTTCTGTATGCCTTGGGCATGTCAGGGATTTGAGCTTCTTTGATTTCTCCATTCTCCTACTTGTCTATATCTACCTGGGGGAAAGATATATACAACAATTTGGCGACTCAACGGGATCACCTGCCTGCTAGGTAGAAGATCAGTGGCCTTTTAGCAATCCATTGGGCATGGAGTCATAAGCAATAACCTAAAACCAACCTGATATCTGATCCCGATCCTGATATCGCAACCCCTCTTCGAGAGCACGCCAATCTAGAGAAAACCTAGAGCAACAAAACCTCGTGCCGAGCACTTAGGAAACTAAAACCTAACTACAACAAGACAATGTGCATACGCACTTAGAGGAATTGAAATCTAGGCTAATATTTACAAGGGTAAACCTTTTTCTTTTAGTAGCAATGTTTAAGATAGATTCCGTTAACCGGAATCGGGAATTTTCTCCATCCAAAGTAGACAATTGGAAGGCATTACTACTTTTACATCCCGTGACCATGTAGGGGCCACTCCAAATGGCATCAAACTTGGAATGCCTTCCTGTTTTGCCCGATCTGCATCCCATTTCAGAACTAAGTCCCCTTCCTTGAAGGTCCTTGCTCTTGCTTTCTTATCAAACCATCTTTTTACTAAGGCCTGATCTTTCTCAATTGTTTGAACTCGCATGTTCTCTAATTTCTTCCAATTCCATCAACTCGCATACCTAGCCTCCATTGGTTCAAACTCACCCAACTCCAACCGCTTCATGAACTCCAATGTAGGCGGGCTTCTAATGATATAGGCACATCGCTCTCTTTCCATAGACCAACTTGTAAGGGGAATTACCCGTAGACCTCTTTGGTGTTATTCTCACATTATTAATGCTGATTTTAGCTTGGTATGCCATGTTCTTTGATTTTCGTCCAGAGTCCTCCTGATGATTCTTAGCAAATTTTTGTTCGTGGACTCTGCCTGTCCATTACCCTACGGGTAATAATTTGAAGAGGTGCTCAAATAGATTCCATTCTTGACAGCCCATTCTGTAATCTTGGAACCTATAAATGCCAATGCATTGTCTGATATGATAGTGGCCGGCACACCGAACCTGGTCACTATTCCTTCATAAAAGTCTAGTATGTTAGACTCATTTGCTTCCTTGAGCGCTACTGCTTCGGTCCACTTGGTGAAATAGTCCGTTGCCGTGAGAATCCACTTGTGGCCTTGGCTTGAGTTTGGATTGATGACCCCGACGAAGTCCAATCCCCATTGCATAAATGGTTGGTCAACCAAAATTGGGTGCAATGGAAGCACTGCTAGTCTTTCTTTGCCTGTGAAGAGTGCACATTTCTTGCACTTTCTTATCCATGTATAGCAGTCACTGAAGACTGTCGGCCAATAATACCCTGCCTTCATTATCTTGAGAGCTGTTACTCGTGGGGCGAAATGTCCTCCAGAATCTCTATCGTGAAAATCTCGTAACACCCTTTTAATTTGATTTGTCCCAATGCACCTCAATAGAACTCCATTGATGTCTTTCTTAAACAAAATACCATCAACAAGCACATATGGAATGGCTTGTAATCTGAAGTATCTCCTCTTTGCTTTGCTCATTTCTGGGGGGCATAGGCCTGTCTGTAGGAAGTGTATCATATTCTGAGTCCAACAAGGAGTAGGCACATCATCATTTTCTTGTTCTTGATCATCCTGTAGTACCAAGGCAGTCTCTTTTTCATCACCTGCTTCAACTTGTTGACTCAAGGCTAGCTGCTCACATAGTCCCTTCCCACGTACTAGTTTGGTGACCTTGATCTCGATGTCATATTCCATGACACGAGTTATCCATCCTGCACGTTTCTCATTCAGATCCTTGTTTAGAAGGAAGTCCCTGACTCCCGCATGAGAGACCAATAATTGGATCTTGTTGTTTGAGACTAGGTGCTTGAATTTCTTTAAGCTCCTGATTACTGCAAGGACATGCTTTTCAATGAAAGAGTACCTAGTTTCGTATTCCTCCAAGCCTTGACTGAAGAAAGCAACTGGTTGTTCTAATCCTCCTTTGTTTTGTTGTACCAGGATTGCAGAAATCGTGTCCCCACCACCAAAGGCATATAGCACAAAGTCCTTGGAGAAGTCTGGATTGACGAGAGTCGAGCTTGAGATATAGCCTCTTTTATTGCCTCAAAACTTGCCTTGCCTTTAGATGTCCACTTAAATGCCATGCTCTTCTTTAACATCAGCGTTATTGGCTTTACACAAGAGCAAAGCAAAATTTGGAACAAATCTGCGGACAAAATTGATCCTTCCCAAGAAGCTTTGAAGAGCCTTCTTGTGACTTGGCAATGGCAATGCTCGAATTGCTTCAACTCTTTCTGGGTCAATCGTCAACCCTTCCTTTGAAACAATATGGCCTAGAAGTTTTCCCTCGTGAGCCAAAAATATGCATTTTTTGGGATTCAATGATACCCCAAATCTTCTACACCTCTGAAATACTTGCCTCAAATGACAGAGGTGATCCGCTGCATTTTTTGAGAATACAGTGATGTCGTCAAGATATATTAGAACTATTTTATTGATCAACCCCTTAAATGCCATATCCATTGCCCTTTGGAAGGTGGCTCCAGCATTTGATAGCCCAAATGGCATTTTCTTGTAGGCATAGGTCCCCCATTTGGTGGTGAAAGTCATCTTGAATTGGTCATCTTCTTTCACCATCACCTGATTGTACCCTGAGTAGCCATCTAGGAGAGAGAATCTCTCTGAACCGGATACTACTTGCAATATTTGTTCCATTGAAGGAAGTGGGTAATGGTCTTTGAGAGATGCCCTGTTTAGGTCTCGGAAATCCACACACAACCTGATTTCTCCACTCTTCTTCCTGACTGAACCAAGTTTGCAACCCAGCTTGAGTGCTTGATCGGGAAAATAATGCTTGCCTCTATTAGCTTATTTAGCTCTTTCTTCATTAGAGGTTCAATGTGAGGGTTGACTGGTCTCTGCTTCTGCCTGATGGGCTTAGCATCTGGATCCAATTCTATGGTATGTTGTGCCAAATTTGGATCGAATCCTCTTAAGTCTTCATAGCTCCAAGCGAAGACATCTGGAAATTCTTGGCAAAGTTGTATGAAATCTGATTTCTCCTGCTCAGTGGCCACTTTACCAATTTGAAGAGTTTTGCCTTCCCCAACCGGAATTGGCCCTGAATCTTCTCTCTTGACCTGTATGTTAGCCTTTTCCTTACGGAACTGGTCGTTAGGGTTGAAGATAGACTCCAATGTTACTAAACCCTTAGGAAGCTTGTTTGTCCGCAGCTGCACTACTTGATCCCCATACTGCTGCTCTAATCTGTCCTGATTCCTAGCTGAGAATTCAGCCTCTTCTTGTAAGAAATTGACGATCTGTTGATCGTTCTCAAACACCTGCCAGCTTGTGTTATTATCTGGAACTACTGGCCTCACAATCACATGGATATGTGGCTGTGTTTTTCTCCTTCTGATGTTGTCAACCACATCAAACGTTGCTCCAACTGCTGCGAGCCTATCTGTGACTTCATTTTTCTTCCTGGGTATGGACACAATGTTGAAAGCTTCGAAATCCTCAATGAGGTCCCATACCCTATTCTTGTAGCTCTTCAACAAGTCGTTCTTTGTAGCATGTTGTCCCCTAACTTGGTTGACGATTAGCTCGCTATCTCCAAACACCTGCAAGTTCTTTATGCCCCTTTTCCTGGCCCAATGAATTCCATGAATCAATGCTTCGTATTCAGCCGTGTTGTTTGAACAGGAAAACTGGAAACGAAAAGCTGAAAAATATTTGATGTCTTGTGGTGAAATCAACATTGCACCACCTCCAGCACCTTGTCTGCTTCTCGAACCATCAAAAATAACTTCCAAACTTTGTTTTCATCCTTTTGTTCAGGCTGAATGATGTCAGGAATGGGTGAATTTTCTTCATGTATACAATACACGCCCAATTCAGATTCTTCAATTTCCTTGTATGGGTCAAATTCATGACTCTTGTTTGCCCATTCATCCAAAGTTAAATCAGGAATTCCCTTGACCTTAGTACCTGTTTCTGGATCATTTGAACACTCCTCCTGATCAAAAGCCGAGCAATTTGCATTGATAGGACCTGATACATGAGGCTCAATATGGAAATTGGCAATTGGTTCCGACCTGATTGTTGCTTTGGCTCCATACCTTGTCCTAAAAATCATGTGTGACCAATCTGCAGATAAATATCCACCGATTTTTGCAGTGAAGTCTCTTGATAGACACAACGCAAAGAGTGGCTGGAAGGTCAATCACAGACACATCTTACAGAACTGTAACATTAGGACAGGGATGTAGTGTTAGGCTTAACCCCTTGATGACTCCAATAGTTCCTACTGCCATTCCATCTAGCTGTACTACTCCTTTCAGCACTGGCTCATATTTCAAACCCAGTTGATCCGCTATTTGCTTCGGCATCACTGAACTACTTGCCCCAGAATCAATCATGCAATTGTGTACTAATTTATCCCCGATGATTAATGAAACATAGAATGGAGGGGGTTTCAAAACTTTACCTTGTTGTCCTCCATGATTCCCTTCAGGCTGAGCAGCATTCGTGAGGACCTTCTCTTGCATATGGGCCTGCTGGTTTGAAGTTGACCAATTCTTCATGGCAGCTTGTAGAAGATCTCTTTGTCCTGGGATGGATAAAGATTCCCACATTGATATATTCACATTCGTCTTCTTCATTTGATCAATGATGCTAAAAGGGGATGAATTGTCCTTTTGCTGTCCCTTACTTGGTGCAAACTTTTCTGGAGCTTGAGCATGTGCGTGTGTTGCTACAACAGGTACCTTAGGCTGATTTTGCACATTTGGAGTTATGTTTGGTCTACTGACCCCTTGTTGTGTAAGAGTGGGTTGAGAAACAACTGGATTACACGGTTGTCCCTCTCCTATATTTCTCTTCTTTGACCATGTGTTGGTAGCCACGCCTTGAAAAGGTTGTTGGTTAACTCCACAGAAGTCTTCCATTTGCCAATTTGCCAATGTGGTTTCTGTTGGAGGTCCTTCTTGTTGCATTTCTTGCTGTTGATTCTCCTCCTGGCTTGGTACTTGAGGAACACCAATGGTTTGCACCATCAAGGCCTGATTTAGTGCACCATTGAAACATGCTTGATGATCATTGTGAGGTAGATTGCAAGGGTAACACCAACCGTACTTCGTGCCATGTTATTTTGTGTCGAGACCAAGGCTCTTGAGGACATCGTTGCATTTGGATCATATGGTCGAAATGGCCTGACAACTTGAGGTTGTCCTTGGTTTTGGTTTTGATTTGCAGCCTGAGGTGGTGGTCTATTTTGTTGGTATGGGGGCCTAGCTTGCACTCGTGCTTGAGGCTGATACGGTCTAGCACTTTGAGCTTGCTGTCTTTTGATAGTTACTAGCTCATTTCCAAGGTTCTGTAGCTGTTTCATAACCTCCTACAATTCCTTTGAAGTATCTGAAGAAGTCGATGCCCCATTATTGCTTTGATTTCTAGGAGTTGGAATGGGATTCAACTCGTGCTTGATCGTCAGTAGGATTTCCCATATCCTGATAGAGAGGCATTGGTGGCCTTGGTGCAAGCTTGTCACTTGGATCAAACAGCTTCTACTCGATAGCCGTGTCATAGGCCCCTAACAGCGTTGTTCCTCCCATTGATTGGATCATCATGGCTATGTCTGAATTTATAGCCTTTAAGAAATAAAGGAATGCTCCTTCGGCGGTTGGTCTCATAGCTATTGGAATCCTGTCCCATGTCCGTTGGAATCTGAAGTTGAAATCTGTCATTTGTTCATTAGGAGCCCTTTTGATTGTTGTCAGCTGTTCCAATAAAGATAAATTGTCCGCCCTCTCCCCGAATTGGTTGCAAAGAGCTGAACAAAGTTGGTCCCAATTCGCATAGACCTCGCCGCTAGGCTCCTAAACCATCAAGGCCTTACCTTTGAAGGATGAAGCCAACAACTTGATCGCAACATCCATTTCATTTATTTCGTGGATTGCACATGCATTAGCAATATCCTGGATGTGATCAATAGGAGTAGTATGATTTTCTCCCGTAAAATAGGGTATATTCTTTAGTGCTGCAACTGGAATTTGATTCTGAGCATTTAGGGCAAGTGGACTACTACCCGTGAAATTGACAAAGGGATTCGGTGGTAGATGTGCCATTATGATTGGCCTAAGAACCCTGGTCGATGCGAGAAAAGGCCTACCAGGTGGAGGTGTAGACAAAGTCCTGTTAGGTGGAGATGGTGATCTTTGTGGTCTTCTTCCTCTCCTTCCTCCTCCTGGTGATAGTTGCAAGTGGAAAAATAGCCCCTCTTCTCGAGTATTAGACCTGGTTTGAATTCTTCTCATGTGCCTGGGCAACTTTTGCTGCTACACCGCTGAATTCTACCCCTTCGGAGTCGCCAGATGTGTTAGAAAAAATGAGCCTCAAAAGGCAGACTTCTGCCAAGTTACACACCAAACCTGACAATATTTAAAAATAGAATTTGAGAGACCTGTATTTTTGATATTTTAGAGTTTGGAATTTGATTTGGAATGACAGTCCCGAAAATCCAAAAATGCCAGACTTCCGAAAACTCGAAATCCGAAAATAAAAAAACCATGAAATTTTGAAAGTCAAAATCTCAAAAATCTAAAAATACCCTTTTGAAGATTACCCCGATCTATCAACTGGTGAAATTTTGACTTGTTTCGAGCAAGTTAAGTCCTTGAAAATTGATTTCAAAGTTCAGCCTGGAAGGTGAAAAAACTGAAACTGTAAAACCTGCAATTTTTAAGTCCGAATTTCTTGAAAATCCCTTCAAATCTTGTAGAATGACCTCTTGGTCCCACCGTGTGCCAAAACTATTGATGTCAAATCACAGCACCCCTGAATGTCTGCAACACGATGGGTTGAGACTCTCAGTATGATTGCATAACATGGAGCTTTTCCCAAGTGTGGGACCTTGCGAAATCGGAAAAGCTCTCCGGATGAAGGCCGGTTCCTATTCCTCTGTTCAGATGCACACGTAGAAAATGCAGAGGGTTTACTAAAAACCTAATCTAACTTGCCAAGGAGACAGGGTAAGAAAATGCATAAAATAAAACCTAAACTACAAAGGTGATGCACCGAGGAATGAAGAACACCTGTCTTGCCAATAAACACAGACCATTAAAATGCAATGCAAGATCATGCACAGATAGCCAGATTCACAGTGAAAGATCAAGGGGATGCAAATGAATATAGAGAGGGTTGAGAATCATCCACAGACATGCATTAATTTGCTCCAAAGATTGATACAACACACTGCAAAATGCCAAGAGGCAAGGTTGCATTACAGTTTCAAATGGGAGGTTTTAACTCCACAAGTTCACCTGCCAAAGAGAAGAAGGGAGGGGCAAAACAAGAATGTCCAACCTTTAGAAAGAAGCCCCTCCTTACAATTTATAGGAAGAATGAGAGAGAAAAGAGAGAGAAAATCAAAATCTGCCCCAACCACCTCCAGAATGCACTTAACTCATCTCATAATGATGGTAGGTGAGAACCAAATAACCCAAAAGTGGCGAATCTGTATTTTGCATTTTTAAGAATTTGTTCTCACCCAATTAAAGATATCCAATCGAGTTGGATCTCGTAAGCTTTCCAAAAATTCCAACCTTGCATGAATCCGAGCTCCCGGGCCAAAAGTTATGGCCATCTCAATATCTCTCGCCAAGTCTCGCTTCTGTCGCGCTCAAAATGTTGCGCCTCCTGAAGGTGCGCCTGGGCGCATCCGTGTGTGTGTCGACATCCTCTTCTATGCACCAAGGGTGCATCCTTTTCCCTGTCGACATCATTGTTGTGTGCCACTTCTGTGCGCCAAGGGCGCATCATTTACCCTCACGACATCCATTGTTGTGCACCACTTCGTGCGCCTTGGCGCATCGTTTACACCCTGCGACATTCATTGTCATGCGCCACTTTTGTGTGCCTTGGGCGCATCATTTTCCCTGTCGACATCCATTGTCGTGCTCCACTTCATGTGCCTTGGGTGCACCATTTGCCCTGTCGACATCCATTGTTGTGCGCCACTTCTGTGCGCCTTGGGCGCACCATTTTCCCTGTCGACATCCATTGTCGTGCACCACTTCTGTGTGCCTTGGGCGCACCGTTTGCCCTGTCGACATCCATTGTCGTGCACCACTTCTGTGCACCTTGGGCACACCATTTGCCCTATCGACATCCATTGTCGTGCGCCACTTCTGTGCGCCTTGGGCATGTCAGGGATTTGAGCTTCTTTGATTTCTCCATTCTCCTGCTTGTCTATATCTACCTGGGGGAAAGATATATACAACACTTCCTTCTAATGGGTAAGATCTTTATATTTCACATTTATCACCTCTTCCTTTGCAATAATAATCTTCTCTTTGGGCTCTCACGAGTGCGCACAACCTCAACACGTGTAGTCACTAACATAGGAAACATCTCAGGATTAAGTGCAATCTTAGGCATCCACTAGTCTTCTACAATGTGCTACACTTTAATCATCCTTGTGCCCTTATCATTCTTCTTATAGTTCTTACTCATGTGCTCATATAACTCAGACATTCTTCAAACTTATGTTGCTTCCTGCACCATGAGCATACTACGTTTTGAGGGTATTCACACCTATAATGATCGGGGATCCGTATATAAAACAAGTTCCACAAGGGAAGTCACTTCTTCCACCACCGTGACCACAACCTTTATATCCACCTCCATTAGAGTTCCCTTCAAGATGTTGTCCTTCCCGCACCTTAGAATGATTTGCAACACCGGTCCAATGCCGCTTCAATAGCTTCATGGATATGATCAATCAACCTACAATTCTTCGTATCACGAGTGTGAGACTTATAAATTTTACAATACCAAGACACATTCTTTTAGATCGCACGCCGTAATAATGGGCATCTACTCAAATCATGATCTAAGTGATAGATTTCACAATCCAACAACATGGCACACACTGATTTATGAGGGAAGCTATCCTTAGTATGTCCTTCAACCTCACAATTTGTACACCATATTCCACTACGCATTTCATGAGCTGAATTGGCTAATATTTTCTCCAATTATTTCACCATAGATGAAATAAAGCACCTCTAGGAACATGCTAACTCCAGTGTCTACGCTCCCAACTTCCTCAATGCACAGAGTTGCTTCCAAAGCCTCACATGGATCTATAAATGTATTATGAGAGAGCGTCATTCTAAAAGGTGTGATCAAACTTCCAACAAACCATTGTGCATGTTGGCTAGGGTGAATATCATAAGACAAATTTGATAGCAAAGTTTTAAAGTGTGCATCATACTCCCTTACACTCTCACCATGTCCTATTTATTCTCTTTCAGCGTCTTTGCCGCTACTTTTCTATTCAAACTCATGTATATGAAACTTGGCCAAGAAAGAATCACACAACGCATTGTAATCTATGGTAGTCTGGTTTGGATCATACTTCTTATACCAACTATTCGCACACCCTTGCAAAGTGGTAGCAAATTGACTTGCCTTGCGCTCAAGAGTTGTGACTCCCTTAGTGTGCCATAGTATCTCATGCGTATACACATGCTCCACTACGTCCTCAATTCCTATGTACTCTAAAAGGCAAAGAGATATTTCGTAATAAAATTATTATGGCTAGTGCAGACCATGCCCACTAAATCTAGAACCCATATTACCTCCAAAGATTCCTACCACCTCTAGAACCACCGATCCACTAGATCTCGAACCTCCGATCCTCATGATCCACCTCTCAGTAGTAGGCACGGGACCAAAGGATGAGCTACTCGTGTTCTAACTATTATAATAAATTGAACTCCCATAGTTTGTGAAGTTGTGCTACTTCTAGATGTATTGCCAACATTCTACACGCCCATGCTCTTTCCCCGATAATGCGCCATAAAATATACCATCAATCATACCACCAAATAAAGATGATGTCTCATGCAAACATAGATGAATGTTTCATCGATGAACTTTTATATCCATAGAAAATGAAATCTACCTATCGCTACTCTATCACCAACACTAGCATGTTTCTTAATAACTATTTCAGGAACTAGAACACCAAGCGCAAGGGAAAGGTTGTCAGGTAGGATTAGATGCATGCCTACGGTCCTTATTCTTTCTTCTTTTGATGCGATCTCATATAAAGATGAAGGGGATTCTCTTCATGCTTTCCTAAGTGGGGGAGATCTGATGCTCGACTCCATGTCTTCCACATGAGCCTCAAATCCTTCACGAGACATCATCCTCCGCAACTCCATAGACTCCTCAATATCACACTTCTTTTCCAATTCCCTCTCCCGTGCCTCATTATACTTAAGCCGCCTTTTCCTTCTTCTCTTTTTTTTTTTTCGTAAGGTCTGCCATATTTCACCACACCTGCTCCTGCCCCCACGCGCAGTGAAGGTTTAGCTAGCCATAGGTCATTCTTCTAAATCTAGAGTCACCAACAATATCTTAATTTCTAAAGGGATAACATGCAAATAAGATCCTCTAGGCTCACAAAAAAATTGAAACTCAACAACCTCTAGATAGGAATAAGTAGAAATAACGTACTCCAATGTGTAACTATTAAAAACACCACTCCACCAATGATCTACAACGCATGTCCAAGTCACATCAACATCATACAGATCCTGGTAATCTTCTTGTGTCCAAACAATTGTTCTATACCTCTAATTTTGCTTTGATGCATATGCTACCAACCACTCATACAAATCTATAGGAAAACAACAAAAGAACGTCTCATAGATTTCATGATATATATGTTCTTCAACCCACACGTGAGCATCAAAATCAGGTCCAGTATTATATCTATGAGAAAACTAGTCTTCTAAGTCCACAACCCAACTCTCAATGTTGTCTAAAGTCAACCGATATGTCTTCATCATGTAACATACTTGCAAAAAATTGAAAAGAGGTCCTGGAAATGAAACCAAAATGTAGTCACTTTCTTTACCAACACCCTAGGTGTGCTGACACCTCATCCAACAAGGTTGAACACTCACCTGAAGTGCGCAAAGGTACCAGTCCCTCTTTTGATGTCAACTTTGTCAAGGAGTTAACATGCATGAAGATACATTCCATAACCATAACAAATAAACTAGTGCAAAACATAAAGTAAATAGATCACAACCATATGTAAGGTGAACTAAACAAGGATCAATATCAGATTTACTAAGCAAGAACTAGTTACGAGACATCAATGACAAGTAACCAACCACAAAGATCCATTATATTAACCCACCATGCATTACAATAGCTGAATACATCAATACTATCATCATAAGATCATGCGCATAAATACAACAACAACATGAGCTTACAAATAAATCATGTTCCATCTCTAACAAAGTGTGAATCATGACATATATATAGGGGTGGGGACTTTCCCTTCACCGCCCATACACTCTCAAAATAGCCCACATGCCATAAATATCCATGTGTGCACTATAAGGTAACTATAGAAGCATGCATGATTTTCCTAATAATAGATTATATTCTATTTTGAACTCTATATCTAATCCTATTATTAGTTTGAACTTTACATGATGCTTTATCTTCTTCTTGCATGAGATCCTTCCCAAAATAGACTTTTCTTTAACTACAAGTCTTCATGCTCAACCTTATCTTCGAACATTGCTTGGTCGCCACTCCAACCGTTCATCTTCTAATTTTTCTCGTGGCTCAAAATGTGGCTAAGTATCGATTGTTTTTATCCTAGGCATGAGCCTTCATGCACTATCTACTCTACTTCCGTGCATGCCTTTGCGCCTACCTTCCACGCATCTAAAACTCTCGTGCCATTATTCTTATTGTCTTTCCTAATTTTAATAAGGTATTTCAAGTTGATTGTGACATGATTGAGTAGCCATTGGATATAGATGAGTCAAAAGGAAGACCCATCACATATTTTAGTGAGAAATTGAATGATGTAGGTGTAGACACTCAAATTTGGCAATTCACTCTTTGACACTACTAGTTTTGACAATACACTCTTGCTAAGATAAATACAACCTTCCCATTCCCGCTTAGCACATTCTAAGGTCTATTGTTAATGTTGTTTATCTTTTCACACTGACTTGTCATCCAATTCTCGAGAACATAATTCATAAAATTTATAGACAAACATAAAGTAACAATTTCAAAACTTAAGATTGCATGTTCTCCTTCCCTAGGCAAGGATGTACAATTCTATTAGAATATTATATCTAGTTCTATCCAACTTATATGGTCTTATACCTACATGTTCTCCAATCGTGCTTTCAATTTCATATTATTTGTTGGGTCTTATAATCTCTTTAGGTTGACATTTTTAGATAAATCTTCTACGAAACCGTATATAAACAAGTAAACACCGCCTCATTTGATAACTTGGAAATCCTATGACACTACATTGATAAACTCACTTATAACACTTACAAAAAGCACCAAGCCTCCTAAATATCACAATAACACATATGTATTCATTAGGAAATAATATATATAGGTGTAGACACAAAATCATGCACTTTAGACATTATTTAATCTCAGTCTTATACTACTATTTAGAAGGTTTTGAGTGAAGAAAGTACTAATTAACCCCCTCCTTTTGGCCATATTATTTTATTTTCTTTTGTCAATCTCATCCTCCCGCACCTACATGCCCATTTAGCTTCTATCATTTCACATTATTTTAGCCTTGACTGGGGCGCCCAGGCTAGTGCTAGGGCATCCATGGGTGCCCTGGTCCCACTAGGGGTGCCCCGATCCTTTTCAACTTTCCCGCCACCTTTTGGGAACTTTCTAGCCATTTCAACTTCTTATATTTTTGGTGGTCGGCCATTTCAGGGTTAATTACTAAATTAGGTCAGGAGAACCGTATAAATATAAAGTTATAATGCCATAATGAGGGACCAAAAACTAGTCACTACTATCCTCCACCTAGAGTTGCATCCATTTAGAGATCATTTGCATCCATTAGGTCCATCAAGGACAAGGTTGGTTCATATGCATCACACAAGCATAGGGGGAGGGATTCTATTATATTCCATGCACACATTCTATTACATTTTCCACATCTATTTATTGCTCGTTACTTCACAAAGTGTGACTGACACAAGAGCACCTAGAGAACATAATGCACACACACCAAAACTACATTTGGGTCTAAAATGTAGTGCATCGCTTAGTTAGTAAGCCCGCGTTATAGTAGTAGCTAAGGTCATCTCGACCCATTCATTTGTATTTTTATCTTTTTAGGGTTTTTATACTGCTCGTGGCTTTCTTGCAGGTCTTTCTATCATCTTGGATTAGTAATGACACCTAATGCAATGCATCAAATCTAGTGTGATACATAACGAGGGTTTCGACAATCTTCCAAACCTATGATACTCAATTCTAGACCTTTTTCACAAAAAAATGTGCCCATTCTATAGACCAAGGCACTTGCAGGTGCCCCGATCCCTCTCCAGATGCTCTAGTCCAAATAGATAGCTTAGATCCATCATTTTCAAGGCTCCTGCATAGTCATTCCTGCTTCCTATTTCTCCAGTCACTTATGTGACATTTCATTCTGAGTTCATTCTAACTCTCTTAGTACTCTAGGGTTTAGCATTTCCAGTTTCATAGTTGTTTGTGTCATTTCCATAGTTACTTATTACATTTATTTATTGTATTTAGATGCTATTCTAGATCAAATTAACTACACATATCCCTATTTTTAGTTAATCATTTTGGTGAACCTGACCACTTTGATGCTTAGGATCTTCATCCCTCTTCTATCATGGGTCGTAAAGTTCCTCAAGTTCCTTTGTTTTCTTTACTTAAAATACATCCCGACTGTCAGGTTGTTCTACAAAGAGAATTTGAATTTATATGTCATGTTATAAATATACCACCAAACGAAATAAGTCCGATCTTTCATTATTTATCTCGACATCCCAGTCTAGTACTCCTCCATCTAATCAACCCCTATTGGAATCAATTCAAGATTTACATTCTTTCTTTCAAGATAAATTTATGGCCATGGAATCCATGATTATATCTCTCAAATCTGAAATTCAACAGCTTAAGGATGCTTCTCAATCACATGTTTGTGCTCCTTCTACATCTTATATGCAATCTATGTCCACTACATGTCATCTAGCTGAACCTCAAGACATGCCATTACCCGAGCCTCTCATATTTGAGCATAATACTATGCAACACAACATTCTTACTCATCTCCTTAGTCATCAGTTGATCACTCTACCACCTACTCATTACTATTCTCCTTATCGATTAGCAAAATATCAAGGTCATCCATATTACAATTATCATCGAATCAATGGACATAATGAAAATAATTTGCCACACTTTGCAACAAATAATCAAACATCTTGAGTGTCAAGGCTTTATTTCATTTGTTGCACAACATCCTGTTACCAATGCTACATATACATAGGCTCCTAATTTTGTTCCTTCTTCAGTTAGTCATGATCCACCTAAGCAACCACCTACAACATTACCAAGTCAACATAATCAACCACATATCAAAATGAGTTCACAACCTCCTCCTACTAAGTCGTCTATTACATTACTAAGTCAACCTAAACAACCTCCTTTAAAAATCAATGCAACTTGGCATCCTATTAAGTATAAGATCCAACAAATTACTTTTTCAAAGCAAATAATCCTCGTATTAGTGGTCATGACACATTGCAAATTCTACCACAATCGCATGGTCCTATCACATTTTTTTCGACCATGCTTCCACCGATAAGCGCAAACTTGGTCTTTAGTAGGTGACTCTTATCACTCTACCCTCCTGATGACACACTCATATTCTTATGGTTCTTATATGACTGTTGAGTGGTCTATTACGATCAATAACCACGTTTCATCTTACATTCACATATCTATTCATTACATAACCACTCATACATACATACATTTACAATCATCTATCACTCGTCACACATAATCTACAATTTCTCGTTACTAAATCAATATTATAGAATTTATGATACCTCACCACCTTTATACATAATTTATCAAATATTACACACATTACCACATACTTGGGGTATAACATATAACTCATTCCCATGTCATATTAATATTATCACTTTTTTCATGTTTGCATACATAAATATTCTAACATGGGCATACTCATCACATGTTCTAATGTCGTTATTACCTGATGACACACTCTTGTGCTTTGGTTCACACTTGAATGTTAAGGGCATACTACACATGAACCACACACACTATACCATAGGTATTACACATTGTGTTTCTTCACACATTTCATGTCATATGTCTTACATCCTACATCATACATTCTAGTCTACATAATTTTGACATTTGTGCATCTACACATCATACACATTTTAAAAACTACACTATTAGGCAATATTCACGCATCTCACATCATACATCACACTAGTATTCATCATACATGTACAAAAATCTCATGGTATGTGATTCTAGCATTACATATTACATCATGCACATCTTACATTATTAGTCTACATCGTACATTACATCTCGCATCATCTTATACATCGTACATTACACATTATACTCATCACATGGTTACCTTTCATCATAGCATATACTACATCATCTTTTACGCGCTACACTCAACACACACTTTAGTTCCTTGGTCCATACTTGACTACCGAGGGTTTACAAATCAAATGGACCTCTTATTCATCACGCATTTATCATTCAACCTTTCATCATGCGACATTTCTAGGATAATGAAAAATGCTATGGGCTAAATCGTCACTTACTCTATCCATCTTCTAGTGGTATACGCTTTAGGCTACATCACCACTCCTAACTATTCATTTTGTAGTGATACACACTTTAGGGCTACATCATCACTTATACATTAATTTTGCATGATATACGCTTTGGCTATAAGGTTCATGCACATCTCTTATATATGTTGGGGGCCTCATCACTATGCATACATACTCATCATAATGCACTAGACACAACACACACAATTTGACCATTTCCCGATGATGCACTCTCATTTATGGTTCATTCTTGGTATTGAGGGGAAAACCAAATAAAACTCATTACATACATTTCCATTCACTCGGGGGCACATGGCTCTATCACTCCATCTTGCATTTCATTCCATCCATCCACAAAATACTATAATATGGTTACTCTTACTTACCTTTGCTTGTTCATGGTTGCTTTATTACACATGCTAGTTAAATTACTTGTATGTCATTTATCTATATCATCCACACATGCATGTTCACATCTTTTTCTAGTTGTGATCATAGATACAAGTCTCTTACACGCAGGATGGATGCTCGCCTTCTACCCTTCCTACATTTTTCACTAGGGGCATCCACATTCATCTCTCACAAACATTATTGTTTCTGTTGGTACCCAAATTAGTCCCACCTTGTAAGCCGATCAATAGGCTAAGAAGGATGCTTAGAGAAATACATACCAAGATTTGAGTCATTTTGTAGCCGGGGATGGATCTAGTAGTCTCTTTTTCACTTAGACTTGTGGAATGTTGGATAACACCTCACTAAGGGTATGGCCTACCCTTCTACTTTAGGTTCTTCCTAAACCAGGTGAGAGGACCCATTTTGTAACCTATATTTGTGAAAAGTGGTGGATAGAACAACAATATTTGGACTCCTTTTCTCAGGGAAGTGAAAAATAGCCTCAAGAAGACATGGTCAATACAAACATTATCTAACTCTCACGAGTTGTCACACTAGAAAATGTAGATATCTTCTAAAGAAGGCTCAGTTACTAAAGACAAATCATAATTCCAACTTGCTTCTACATATTTTGGATAAAGGATGGAAAATTCAACAAATCTCCTTAGCATTTATGCATAGACAATGCAAGTAGGGGTAGTTCAGGTGGATCTGATGGTTATTGGTTGAAATTTTGATATATTGTTGGGAAGTTAAGCAGGATAAAGTTGATTATACAAAAACCTCAAATGAACCTTACAAATACTACAAACAATTATTCTTGATGTAAAATATGGATCACACAGCCAAAGCATTCCTTCAACTAGAAGGTTTGTATTCATGGAAGCCCAAGAACACAAGATTTCACACAAACTTTGAGAATTCAAACACAAAAGATCATGATAAAATCTCAAAAATACTAACAATCTTTGATCAAATACATTCTAGATACACTCAAGAACTAAAAAGATCTTAGATCAAACATATACAAATTGATTTTAAAACCGTTTACCACATTATGAAGGAAAGCTCCATCAATCATGTAATTGCATTTACCAAATTGTCACTATTTTAAATCAGACTTTATGTAATTTAGAGAGATTAATTAGCATAAGATTATAATAGAACTCGTAGACAATTGAATCAAAACAGCTTCATCTTGAAAAAGGTAATAGTGCTCATGAGACTACACATGAATTAATTCAAGAAACTCCAATTATTCAATAAGGGGACACAAAAACTATGACCTCAATATTTGCCAATGATTGTACAGTGAAATCATCTTGGTGAGAAGGCTTGGGAACAAATGAATAGCAATTCCTAGTATCTCAGATTGGTTCATTTTTTAGTTAGTACAAACAGTTCTCTCATTTTTTCTCTAAAGCTTAGAAAATTTTAACCCCCTTATGCGAGAGTATTCTCATTGCATTTATATAATTTTGATCACTCACTTATCTTTCATTTCCCCCAAAGCATGAATATCCAAAGAATATTCTTCTTCACAACATACATTTTAATATGTTATCTTATGTTGTTAGGTGGAGGAATTATTAGTTACTCCCATTTTTCAAATCTTTTACATATGACTGGGATGTTATGCCATTCCTTTTTTGCATTTATTTAATCATTTATCCCTTTTATGGGAAAACAAACCCCCTTTTGAGATTTTTAGGTGCCTCCATATGGCTTGATGTGATATGCAAATCCCTTTCACCTTTTGAGGATCAATCTCAAACAACACACACTCATGTTCATGTCTTTTTGGGCTGAATACTTTTCCATAAATTGTGTCACATCAGTCTAGCTATCTTTTGTTGTACAATGCCAATCTCCCTTAAATTTATTTCCTTCGTGTGAGCTGAGTGAAAAATCCTTCTTCATTTGATGGCAATGATTTTGTCCAGTTCAACTTGTCTATACCATTTTCATTATAAATTCAGCTTCATTTCTTCATTGGTATGCATCCTCCTTCCATTTTTAGACTTGAAAAGCTACTGCGAGGATTTTTGTTGGTGTAATGGCAAGAGTAGTTGTGGAAACTAGTTTGAAAGAAATATCCTCAGAAGATTTAAATCAAATCTTCGATCTAATTGACCTAGATGAAGCATTTTTAGGCTTTGTTTGAAATTGCAAACCTAGGGGATAACAAAGGGCCCTTGACATATCGGGAGGTTCGGCTTTCCCTTCTCTTGAGATTGATTAAGATAAATCATGTTTTCTCATATTTCCAGTTGATGTACTATCATCTCTTCCATTGGGAGCACAAAAATCTCTAGAAGAGTTGAAGAAATTCTAGATTGAGAGGAGGCCTACTGTGACAGGGATGGCTGAATATAAATGTCCCTTTTTATGCAATGAAGGATTTGTGCTTTGAAAGAGGTTCCCTGGGATTCTTACGTGTTTTATGAAAAGAATTCAATTGATATTATGCCTATCATTTCTCAAAAAGTGGAAGAATTGGAGCGATGGATCATTTCTCTAGAAAAAGTTCCAACAAGACCCGCAAATCCTCAACAATCTGCTATACCAAAGTACCATCGGTGAGAGAGAAAAAGGGGAAATCAAGATCTCAACCCCCAATTGTAATTTTTGATGAGGAAGAAGTGAAGCCTTCATCTCCTCAACATTCCAAGGCACCACTTTCTACTACCAAGGAGGGTAAGGGAAAGTCTGCTCTCTAACCTTCTATTCACTTAGTGCAGCATGCTCCTTTGATGGAGCAAAATTTATCATGACCTTTTCTTGTTCCTTTCCCAAGAAAGCATCCACCTTTCACAAGGAGATGCAAGGGTGAGTCTAGTTCGAAATACCTTGTTCCACTAGGTCCCTAGGCTATAATAATTTCTCTCCCAACCACTCCAAATGCTCCTTCTCGCCTATTCCTAATCAACCTAATTCTTACAAGGAAAAAGGAAGACAACATTTCTTACAAGTGGTTTAGACCTTCTGGACTACATATCTTCTTATCAGAAGAAGATAGAGTTGAGGAATATCAGGATGGCCCTAGGATGACTGTTGAATCATTTATGGAGTCTGGGGATGTCTCAAAATTTAGCCACTCAATTGTATTTTCTCAAACAAATTTAAGGATAAGAGGAGTTTATACCGAGGAAGAACAAGTTGTTAAATAGAATTCCCCATTTACAAAATATTTCAAGGTAGTAGTAGAGGATGAATAATGCTTTTCTTTTCTTAGTTTCTTTTTTGATATAATTTTCAAAAATGTATGTAACTTTCTTCATGGGTTGGGCCCCTATAGAACCCCAATTTCAATTCTTGAAAATATAACTTCAAAGTGATATTAAGTCTTCATGAAATAAGAGTAATGATTAAAATAAGATGAAATAATAGTTCAAAGAAAACAAGCCTAAGCTTGTTTATCAATCTTCATATCTGCATCTTCATCTTCCATCATTTGGGCATGTATGGTGTTGAAAAATCAAGGTTTGCTTGTTTAAAGCATCCCCACATTGGTCCATCCTTTGTTTGTATTCCCATGGCTTTGATTGTAACTCTACAATTCCTCTAATCTCATATCAATGGTGTCCATGATTTTGTCAACCCACCTCTTTTCTCTGTCTTCATCTTCTCCCTAAATTCATTCAAAACCTCAACCTTGATTTTATCCAAGTCTTCAATTACATGCTTTGGGACCTGAGATCACATTCAATCCACCAAACATCGAGTCCTATGCTTCTTTGTTTGGTCCTTTCGACGGTGGTATCCACTTTGTATGACACGTGGAGACCTCGCACAACTTTGGGGATTCTCCTTCTCTCCTCTTTTTGAATATGTGCCCTGAGCAACATGTGGAGGCCTATGAGCTCTTCTTCTTTATCTTGACTTTTCAACCCACTTGGGCTACCTTTTTGTGCTTTAGCCACGTGGTCGATTCTTGCTTCTTGAAGGCCCTCGATTTTGTATGGCTTCTTCCAAAATGCACTATGGGACATGTGGATACCTTCTGCATCCATTTCCATAATTAGGAAAAATTGATTCTTACAAAATATAAAAGAACACCAAAAGGAAAAAGGGATGGGGCGACAAAAGTGGCGGGCATCAAAGATTTTTGTACTTTGCACTTCATTAACTTATCGTCAAAATTACAACATTGGCCCGATTCATGGTCAATTTTTCATAGGGATTTTCAGGGGCAACATGACTATTACGTTCCTTGACTGAAAAAGAGGATTCACGCCTAAACATAAGGTTTTCATTCACATTCAATATGATTATATCTTTCAAGCATACATTTTTTACATGGGCGAACTAGTTAGAAATTTTTTAAAAGGTGTTATGTTTGTGGAGCCTATTTTCATGTTAGAGTGTGGTACACCTTCTATGTGTTACACTTGGGTGTTTTTCGAAGGTGTTATGTTTGTGGAGCCTATTTTCATGTTAGAGTGTGGTACACCTTCTATGTGTTACACTCGGGTATTTTTACAGTCGGGTATTTTCATGGGTGGTTTATTAACCCATGGGTAATGGGTAACCGTTATGGGCTATTTTTGGGCCCATGGTTTTTCGGTACCCATTGTTTTGATACCCACGGTTTTTGCCCATGGTTTTGATACCCACGGTTTTTGCCCATGGTTTTGATACCCACGGTTTTGTATCAAACTACTTAAGCAATTGTCTATTTATATGGTCTTATGCATATGATACATAGATAAGCAAATGTATTGCAGATGTGTTTTGAATTCGGGTGTGAATTCTATAGAGTTTGTTGAGCATAGCTCCAAACGGATCTGGGTATTGTATTGAGAGAGTGGAGGCTTGTAATAAAATCTGAGCAAGTGATTCTTGGTGGACGTAGCCCAAATTGGGTGAACCACGTTAAATCTTGTCTCTATGTTGTGTTATTTATTTTGCACTTTTATTTGAGATCTATAATATTTTTCTGCATATTAGTTTCTCTTGTTTGCGATTTTGTAAGGGATTATTCCACATATTTTATCTCTTATTTCCTAATAGAAGTCATAGACCAGATAAAGGGTGAGATTAAATCAAGCACTAATAGTTTCATTTTGTAATTAGCACTCTACATTACTTGGTTATACACACTTTTGAAATACTAGTTATCTTTCTAACATGCTAATGGGTGCTTCATGTGTAACATTTGTTATGTAGGGATATTTACTTCCATACTTGTTTGTTACATTATATGTTATTGTTTGTTTCTTGTATGCGGGCCTTGCCCTTTGTTTGGTGTGTAAACTTGTTTGTTTGTATGCGGCCATGATGGCCTTGCGTGTCTTACGACATCATGAGTGATGTCTCATGTTTGTATCCTAATTTTTGCGGTTTATTTGTCTTCTTACGTGTTTGCATTGCTTTGCTTGGTAGCTTTTACACTTTTTGCGTAGCTTATACACTATTTCCTATATAAATGCTTGTTTGTACTAACACTTGTCTTTGGATAGCCTTTTGTTTTTGAATGCCTTGGTTTCTACTAAGTGTGTTCCCTTCTTCCAACAAGGTAGAGTTTCGTAGTTCATGTGGTTGGTCCTCTTTTAGGGTCACATTCTCCTATAAACGACTTTTGCATTCACCCCTAAATAGGGGGCATCATTTGGGGTTTTACATACTCACAACATGTTTACACCGGTTTAGTTCAATGAAATTTCCTCCTTGGCATTGTGGGTTACATACAACAAGTGGGTTCAGAACAATCTACGAACCTCATACACAACGGATTTTACAAGACATGGTAGTCCTTAGCATTCTGGGAAGTAGTTAAAAGTTGGAGGATACAACGGAATTCCTTCCTATACATCTTTGGCCAGTGGCCTCGGATCACCCAAAAACCAGGACGTATAAAGATCTCTTCTCAAACATTTAGGGAAGTAGTTATAGGTCAAGGATACAATGGAATTCCTCCCTACACTTCTTAAGCCTATGACATCGGATCGCTCAAAACCTCTCGCATACATGATATCCTCTACACTCTCTTTCTCAACATGGATCAGGTGCACATTATCCATTTACACTTTTTCTATTGTGTATTTTACATTCATATACATGCATCTTTTATATTGCATTTTTACACATACAAACATACATATTTGACTACTTGATCATTTTCTCCTTGTAGGTCTAGTCGTATGAGAAACAAGTAGTCAAATGGGGAAATAAAATAACACTTTACGATAGTACACACCATACTAACCATGCAGGTACATCACACACATTAACAACTACACATGTGTTTCCGCCCTAGGTTCACTCTCATCACTTTTTTGGCATTTTTCATATTTAGTTGCCATATTCCATCATCTTTTTCACTCCATTCTTTGTCTAGCCCTTCGGTGCGTCTTCTACTACAATGTTCATGGACATCAAGTACATTATACTAACCATTTAGGGACATCACACACATCAGTAACTACACACGTGTTTCCGCCCTAGGTTCACTCTCATCACTTTTTTGTTTTTCATCTTTAGTTGCCATGCTCCATCATCTTTTTTCCATTCCATACTTTTTCTAGTCCTTCACGCGTGTCTTCTACTATAATCATCATGGACATCGGTATGCATCTTTATCTACTTTATGTTACTGAGCTTTCCACTCACCAACATAAAGTGGGGAAAATGTAGACACAAAATCATGTATTTTAGACATTATTTAGTCTTAGTCTCATGCTACTATTTAGAAGGTTTTTAAGTGAAGAAAGTACTAATTAACCCCCATCTTTTGGCCATATTATTTTATTTTCTTTCGTAATTCCCGGACTCTTGCACTGTATGCACAGTCGAAACATCATTTTTATTTTAACCTTGACTAGGGTGCTCTAGTCCCACTAGACGTGCCTCGATCCTTTTGGAACTTTCCCGCCACCTTTTGGGCACTTTCTAGCCGTTTCAACTTCTTATATTTTTGGTGGTCAGCCATCTAGGGGTTAATTATAAAATTATATGAAGAGAACCCTATAAATATAAAGTTATGAGACCATAATGAGGGACCAATCACTAGTCACTACTATCATCCGCCTAGAGTTAAATCCATTTGGAAATCATTTTCATCCATTAGCTCCATCACAAGGATAAAGCTGGTTCATCTGCATCACACAAGCATATTGGGAGGGATTCTATTCTATTCCATGCACACATTCTATTACATTTTCTACATCTAGTTATTTCTCACTACTTCACAAAGTGCGAATGACACAAGAGCACCTAGGGAACATAATGCACACACACACACACACACCAAAACTACATTTAGGTTGGAAATGTAGTGCAACTCTAAGTTAATAAACCCACTGCTTGTGGCAACCGAGGTCATCCCGACCTATTCATTTGCATTCTTCTTTTTTATGGTTTTGATACTTCTTGTGGCTTTCTTACCGGTCTTTATATCATTTTGGATTAGCAAAGCACACTCTAAAGACAAGACAAAAATCTGATGTAATACATAAATGAGGGTTTCGACCATCTTTGGAACCTATGATACTCAATTTCGACCTTTTACACAAACTAGAGCACCCATTATGCAAACTAGAGCACCCGCAGACGCCCTAGTCCCTCTCCCCGACGTTCCACCCAAATAGATAGCTCGGATCCATGCTTTTCGAGGCTCTTGCATAGTTTTTCTTGCTTCTTGTTTCTTCAATCACTTCGACATATTCCAATGAGCCCCATCTAATTATTTTAGTTCATTCTAACTCTCTTAGTACTCTAGGGTTTAACATTTCTATTTTCATAGTTACTTGTGTCATTTACATATTTACTTATTACATTTATTTAGTGTGTTTACATGTCGTTATAGATTAGATTAACTACACATATCCTTACTTTTAGTTAATCAATAGGTCTAAAGCTTCTTACCAAGTCAAAATATCGGTCTCTATCATCTACAAGCACTCACACATCCCATTCTCAAGTATTTTAGTAAGATCCAACTTAACTTAAACACTCACAAAGGTGGTTTTCAAATATAATTGCATTCATTTATATATCATGTATTAGGTGGAGAACGACACACACTTTGAGGCCTCTTCGAGCAAGTGCTAACATCGGTAGTGCATGGAGATTCCCAAAACCCAACTAATGTTTACTTTGCAGGGCTTCCCATTTATAGTTAAGGTTTGAGATCATGATCAAAATATTCAAATAGATTCACAACATGATCATAAATTAGGGTTTAATAAGAATAAATGGTAATAGGAAGGTGACCATCTCAGGGAGGCTACAGAGTCCATATTTAATTAGATCTAAGACCGTATATAAGGTTCAAGACTATATCGTATGCAATCATGCCAAAATTGTGCAGCTTTTGTACTGTGGTAATTTCCGGTCACAATATCCAGAGCGAAGCATAATCAGTTCAAATCTTCCTATTTTAGCGAAGGCATCCTCCTGAACCTCCCAAAATCATATGTAATCAGCTAAGTACACTCATTCCTTTGTGTTTTCAAGTATTTATCTTGTTTAGATTAATTCATTTACATGAATAAAAGTGTTATTATGATTTTGGAAACTAAGGTTGGAGTTAATTACACTTTTTGATGAACCCGACGTGATATATCAGCACCTTCTTTCAACCCCTATTTACCCTAGGGTTATGTATCTACATTGTACATTCATATTAAAACCTAATTTTCATATGTCAATTACTTTAAATCAGTTTTCCAAACTTTCCCCTAGGGTTTCATGGTCGTTTTTTTACCCTTTGGGTCTCATTTTTAGGGCTCCTAATTTGCCTAATCACCTTTCATTTTATATCTTAATCATAATGAATATGTTTTGAAATTCCTATGAGGTTATTATTTATTTTTATAAATTTTTCAAAAACCTCTTTTGTTTGCACTAATTTTTAGCACACTTTTCAAAATTTCAAATTACTATTTTTAGTAATTTGGGCATAATCAACAAAAATATACACTTTTGGAAAAATTCCTCTGAGTTTTTCCTCCATGTAATAAAATTCAATTTTTTTCAAATTCAATTTATATTTTCATATATGATCATATTATTAATTTGACGACAATCACTTTTTATCAACATCACTTTTGGGTCTTATGATCTCTTCACTGTCGGCCCTTCATGTGATGATTCTTATTTATTATGTCCTTGGAGTTTCTTATATCCTTTTTTTTGACATCATGGCCCATGATACAATTTCTCAAGTCTCCTTGTATAACCTACTTCAATTTCATCAAGCATGTAAATCTAAACTCACAAAACTATAACAAGAAATAATCTCCACAATAATAGGACACCTTCCCATGTCAATTCAATTTTGAGTCATATTTTAGATCCTTCTATTAGTAACGATGAAAATTTTCATAAGGCTATCTTAGAAACTCTTCATGTTTTACATCATGTTTTTCAATATCAATTTCATATTATGAATACTGAGATCACATCTCTCAAGCTTGAGATAACTCATCTTAAGGATTCTTCCAATGCCCATATCCATCATATCTCTACACATCATGATCAATCAAGTTCTAAGACCACTGAGAAGCAATGTGATACACACATCATGCATGATACATGTGCCCATATAAGTGAAATCAAAGTCCTAAAATAGAAAAAAACCTCTTAAATTTGAAATAAAATTATACAACATGATATTTTATTTGAGTTAGTCAATAATCACATTATCACTTTATTACTTACTCATTACTACCCCAACTATCAACTTACAAAAATCAAAGGTCGAACATTTTACAATTACCATGTAATTAACATCTATATCATGATAATGATTGTTATGCTCTACAACATTTAATCCAACAACTTGAGTATAGGCAATTTATATCCTTTTAATACATGACATTATCCTATGTCATCATCTCAAACTCCAAAACCTAAATGGATACCAAAACCTATAGCACCTATATTATATGAATATACTACGATAATAAGCGATACACTATTACAACAAGAATCATCTAATCATAGTACCTCCTTTGGTAGAGCCACCCTCATTACATGAATTACATCATCCTACTGTGTAAACAACAATGGAAGCAATGTCAATTGATTATGAACAATTACACATCACCTCGGAACACTTAGAGCATACAACATTCTAATTCGGGGCAATACAATAATATTTTCTACTGATATCTCTAATATTCCACAACACATTGAGAATTTTTTTGATTCAAATGATGATATTGAGTATGTTGCTAGGTACAAGATACATTAATGAACCCGATTACTATGACCAATTTGATATGTAAGTTCAAAATTGTATATGTCATATTTCAATCCCATTGGGAGAGTTGAATCTGATTTTAAGGTTAGTGATGATGAATAACTTGATACCCTAAGTGTGCCTTTAGCGGATATCTCTACTTTCCACAACATATAAAAACACACTTTACATGTCTACCTTATGCTCCACACATTATACTTCAACAATTACTTGAGTGTAATCTTATGTCTCTCCCTCCACTATTTGAGGTTGATGCGAGCAAGACTCAAAGTAAGAGTTTTGATGCTAATGTTTATTGTGACTATCATGGTTGCATTGGGCACCTTAATAATCATTGTGACAAGCTTAAACTTGTTATATAAGATCTTATTGATACAAATGCAATTGAATGGGATGATCCCACCGAGTATTCTTCAATAGTTACACCACTTCTTCGAATTTCTCGTCGGTAGCTTCTGATGCTAACCTCTTCTTGTACATAGCTAGGTATTCCAATAATACAAAAATATTTATATATTTACAAAAATACAAAATCAAGACCTATACACTTCACTTGATTTGTTAGCACTTTACATTATACATGTTGTTTGTCACTTTGGTTTCACGATGTATTTTGAGCTTTATGCATGATATACACAAAGTGGTACATGACGATATGTGTTGGCTGACCCTTTACCTAGACTTCCTATCTATTAGGTGGCATATATTTTATGCTACATCTAGGTTTTATTGTTCTATTATAGTTCCTTTCCACTTCCTCATTATGCTTGATTACATATATCATATATATGTTATATTTTGAGCTAATAGGACTAACACATGTGTCTTGTGCAACTTTGGCATATTTTTTTCACATATCTTCACCTATTTTGGATTTTATATCATATCAATATGCACTTCCACTCTTATTTCATACAAACTTGCTTGTGTGTGTATTATTGTTTACTTGTTTCACTACTTGTGGCCTATGTGCCTTGATTGTATTGTGACACCGTGGGTGTCCCATGTTTATGGAATTATACCTATCTATTTTGCTCTTGTTTACAAGCCTACATGCCTTAATTATATTGTGAAACCATGAATGTCCATGTTTTTAGCTTTATGCATTTTGTGTGACATTGTTTGCATACTTGTTACATATGATTTCATTATTCATACTATTCATACTATTCTTCTCCTACATGTATTCATACTATCTATTATCATCTATATTGGTTTTTACCTATTACTATCATTGATTTTATTACATGACATGGTTGTCACCATGCACAAACACCTTCCCTTTTGTAGGTACAAGTTCTTCAAGGTGGCCACCTATTCAACATTATACACCCCTCTACATTTTTTCGACATTTTGTGCAAAAGCACACATATTTTATTCTAAGCCAAGTGCTCAACATGGTTTTCGCACCTGCCTCAAAAGAGGAGACATTAATCTAGGTATATTCTACACTTGCAATAAACATGAGTAAAATTTTGAGGTATGATACATGTACAAACAGGGTAAAAGTGCTAAAAATCTAGATAAAGTGATCCAAAATGGATCTAGAAATACATACTTCTACGTATTCTCTTATTTGAAACTTGAAGTACATACCCTCAACATGTTCATTGTTCTAGAAATGGTTAAGTAAGGTTGACGATAAATGATCCCGACACACTTTGAATGATGAAAATGCCATTATTATTCTAGTATGTGTGATAATTGTGTGGTGGTCATGAAATTGTGGTGGTAGTTGCGAGCCTACGCTCTTCATAGAGTAGTGGTTATGGAATCGCGCTTATAGGTACCAAATGTTGCGTAAATCCCCCTACAGACAGTGGCGGTTCTAACCCTGTCACACATTATTTTTCTTAGTAGTTTCATCTTTTTAGCTACAATTTCAATTTTTTGAAACAATTTCAAATCCATTTCACTCAATTTAGACTAGTATAGGGGTATGAAGTACTTCACTTCTTCAACACAACATCCAGTTTCTACTACATTTTTGGGGATCTTGGGGTCATGAGCCTCCTTTTTCCATTGGTATTTCAGTACATTACAATTTTTATTTAGTTGTGCAAGACATGGTAAGGGCATGGGAAACTCATTATCTTTTCTACAAAGTGTATCCTTATTTACAAAATCATGCCTAGAGACATCTATAGCGGTGTGGTCTGTGGGATTATGGAAGGTATCAAAGTCACTAACTTCTTCATAGGTATATTTTCCTTTCCTCTTACACTCATAGGGGAAGATATTAGAATTTTTGAATAACTTTTATACCTGGTCTTCTTCCTTGGAAAGGTGTTTTGGAAATTCATTAATATTCTTCTCTCCTCGACATTGTGTGTTAAATTACATGCACCTAATACTCCAGCTTTCTCCTTAGCAAAATTGGAATTAATCACCTTTAATCCTTTGAGAAAAATCAACAAATAAAATCTTCAAACATAAGAAAAGCATGTGAGTTTATCCTCTACAAAACAAACATGTGTAATCCTTCCTTGTCTACATCTCTTTCATTTCAATTTTATGAAAATGCAAATCTTTTATGTTACATTTTACATTTGAGTTAAAGTTCAATTATTTAGCATGTATAACGACTACAATTTGTTATAGGTTTCGTTATGGAGCATGAAAAAAAAATCTCAACATGACCTTGCAACAAAAATTCAAACTCTAAGAAAAGACAAAGTGCGTCTACACACTCAAGTATATATTTTCCTTTAAGCGTGTAATTTCATTTCATACTTAAAGGGGAAAATGTAGACACTAAAATTTGATAACTCACTCTTTGACGCTGCTAATTTTTATGATGCACTCTTAATAAGATAATTACAACCTTCCCATTCCCACTTAGTACATTTTGAGGTCAATTGTTTAGCTTGTTTATTCTTGCACACCGATATATTATCAAATTTTGAGAACATAATGCATAAATATGATTATTGGCGAGAGAATTTGTGGGGTGGAAAAATTGATGGGTTTCTTGCTAATGCTCTAGGAATCTAAGTCCCTCTACTTGAAAGGTGCAACTCTATTTTTACATGCTCATATGAAAAGTGGATTCTATAGTGGCCATGTGGCCGGGGATCCAACAGGGCACTCCATTGACCTACGGAAAAGCTAGAAATTTTATGATAGAGAACTTTGTAAGAAATTAGGAAAGGGAGTGAGAAAAGGGGATGGATTAATGTTGTAGGTAGAAAATCAGATTCCTACACCCATTAATAAAAAATTTCTAGCACACATGAATGAGAAGAAAACAATCTTTCAAACGAAAATAAGACCAATTAAGATTTAATGAGTGCAAAGTATCTATAAACCTCTCATAGTTAAAAAAAGGCTATAAAATCCTTCTTCTTGTATTGATGCTTGAGCAGAAATTGTACATGGAAAGAGTGGAAGAATGTAAAAGTGGGAAGTAGAAGAATTTGCTATCTCTTTGTTTCTTCACAAGGATCACTCTCTCATGAACTCACAAAATGACCAACCCTTTGGAAAATGGGGGCCTTTACAATTTATAGAAAGAGAAGTGACTCTTTGCCTACCCCCCAATGAATTTTCATATGCCTTTACACAACTTAAAACTTTTCACATTCCTAGGAAATATTAAGTCCCTTTTTATAAAACAAAGGTGACTTATTACATTAAAATCCTAAAGTTACTTTTTAATTACAAAAATAAGGCATTATGAAAAAGTGCAACCCCAACGAAGAATTAGAACATGAAGAGAGAGAAAAAGGGGGGAAGAGAAGAGAGAGAAAGGAGAGAGAGAGACATTATGTTGATGAAGAAGTTACTCCCGCCAATCCTTCCTTGTTACTTGACTATTCTTTGACCAACTCTAGTTGGGAAATCTCAACTCCTTTGAACTCTTTGTTGAATCATGCCGCTACAACTGATACCTTGTCCACTTGAGGAATGCACATGTAACTCAAATATTTTTTCCTAACTATCAGTAGCGTCGTTGATATCTTTACATTTATAGAACCATGATTGATGTTTCTTCGTGATGAATACAATGGTGGCTCAAATCCTAGATAGTGATTCCAAGGTGTCTTCATTGAAAGATAGTGGGTCTCCAACTACTTTCTTAACATGTTCCTTGAATGGACTCAAAACTCATCTATAGTGGTATATTCTTCCATCATGGGCACTCAAAGTTTCTGAATTCTTTGGTTGACATAATCTTGTAACTTGTAGGCTTGCTCCTCATTTGAGTCCAACTCATTGATGACTGATTGATCATTTCATATCTAGTGATGAGAGTCCTTTCCCACACATGTGACAAGTCCTCCGATGGGGCATTGAAGATCTTCTTACTTACTAATTATCCGGGACGAGTATCTCCCATATGGACCACTAACGAATGAATCGAGTAAATGTGCTCCTTCTCTCTTTCCAAATTCTCTTGAGCATCTAATATTTCTCTGTAGTTGCGCACATGTATTTGAAAAGTGAGACCACCTCTAGGATCAATGTTATGCCTTTATTTGCTATTCACTCGTCCCTGTATGGTGAAATTTTGAGTCTTCTTGATGGATTCTGGATCAATATGGCTTATTGGTGCTACTTCCTCAATCGATATTGAAGAAGTTTTCAGATCCACAAGATGTTGCATGTAGGAGGAGATATTTTGCACTTATTCTTCCAATTCTGCAATCCTTTTCCTGTATTCTTGATTTATTACCATGAGGCGAGTGGAAGATTACTGAAACATATGCTCATCTCCTTCATGGGTGGTTGGGCCCAATGGAATAGTACTCATCTCGTAATCATTTGGTGTCATTTCTTCTACCAACTTGATTAACATGGGTCAAACCACTTAAATGTATTGTCCACCTATGTCACCACTGAATAAGCGTGAGGCCACATGAAAAAAAATTCTTTTCTTTCCTCTGGCCAACGATGTTATCTGCGATAGGTTAGGGATTGTGACATGTTGGATGGTATGTATTTATTTTGAAATCATCTCTTTCATCCAAGGGAACATCTCACCTTGTTATGGCTCTGCAATTTGTCATACTCATCATCTCTAGCTCGGGATTGGGTAGAAGAATTTTTTTCTTGCGGATGAGGAGTGACAACATGGGGTGGAACCTCTTGTGGTGGTTTAGGAAATGGAATCGGTCCAATTCAACATCTTTAACTCTGCCTTTACTACGGGTTCTTATATTTATTTAATATTCTTTTGTGGCCTCTCATAGTAGGGGACTTCCAACTCTACGATATTTATTTTTGAACTTCCCTCTAAATGGCCCGAACTAGAAGTGACCTCCACAACTTTCTGTGATGAATGATACGAGGCCTACCTCTGAGATGTGGGGAAACCTTATTCCCTTCTCTGGGCTGCTTTTCTCATGGGCTTTTGAGGTAACCTTATTATTTATTATTTTGAAACCAATATTTTTTTCTCTTGATCACCTTCTCTATTCGCTCCTCAATGTCACCAGACTCACGAACACTCCAATTTACTGTGGAAAAGGAGAAGCCTTCATGGCCTTGTATTATGGGTCATATAGCTCAATTTCATCATCTTGTACACCTTCTTCATACCACTGGAAATTGTATTTCTTCATTTCTCCAATTGTCATTCCCATATGATCTCTTCCTCACACATTGAATTCATATACACAGTTGGCCTAGTAGTATTATATCTATGGAACATGATGCAACTCTGGGATATGGAATGTGTATGGATTGACATGAATGTATAAATTTTCCACGGGAGAGAATGAGTAGAAAGTTAGGTGTACGAAGGCCAACTACAAACATGTTACATCATTGACATTCTTGCACGTGAAGACCCCCAGTGAGATGGGGAAAGAGACAAGTTTCTTCTTTCGGTTCCCGAGTCTATTGTTCACATGTACCGGTTGCTGCAAAGTTTGAACAATACTATCTTATCATTAAGGTATATAGGTAAGTGTTGGCGAGAAAATTTGTTGGGTGGAAAAACTTGTGGATTTCTTGCCAACGCTCTGGGAATCTAAGTCCCTCTACTTAACCGGTGGTAGCTACCGTATATGCATGCGCGTGAAAAGGTGGATTTATGTGGTGGCCTTTCGACTAAGGATCCAATAGGGACACTCCACTAACCCTATGGAAAAGCAAGCAATATCTCACTAGAGAAGACTTTGTCTAAAGAGTGGGAAAGGGAGTGAAAATATTAGACAAGAGAAACTAATGTTGCAAGTAGGAAATTAAAGACTTGCATTACACTAGTTGGAAATTACATCACATGCATTGAAATTAAGAGGAAACAATACTACAAACAACAACAAGATGAGGTAAGATTGAGAACTCAAAGTTTCTAAAATCTTCTCATAAAAAGGATAGAAAATCCTTCTTGTATTGGTGCTCAAGTAGAAATTGTACATAGTGTAGGAAATAGAGGAAATTTGAGAATGAGGGGAATGGAAGAATTTGGCTATCTCCTTTGTTCTCTCAAGGTAGAATGCACTCTTGAGCTTACAAAATTAATGACCAACCCTTTGAGATGGGAATGGATTTATAATTTATAGAGTAGACTCAACTCCTCATCTTCTTCATGACCCTCCATATGCCTTATTTCTAACTTTAGACTATTCATATTCCTACAAAATATTTAAGTCCCTTTTATAAAATCAAGGTGACTTAATTTACATTATGTTTCTAAAGTCACTTTTAGGTGACTTAAAGGCATATAAAAAGTGAAAACCCTAACGAAGAATTAGAAAATTTGAAGGGAGAGAAAGTTGGGGGAGAGGGAAGAGAGAGAAAAGGAGAAGATGTTGCCCCTGATGAAGTCCAATGATCCTCATTGATGGAAAGCTATGATGCGATGAAGTTTTGAATGTCCCATTGTGCCAAAACTACTCTTTGAGTGTGACTTACTATTTTTAGTAAATGCCCAAATGGGAGACTTACTATTTTTAGTAAGAGGTGATTATTGCTTCTTCTTGATCATCTTGATGTGATGAAAATATTCATTCAATCCTACGCACATTGCCTTTGCTTTGACCACTTCTTGGGGTGACTTACTATTTTTAGTAGCACCCATATAAGGGACTTACTATTTTTAGTAAGTGTTCATTTTCACTATTTTCTAGCTCTAGATAATCATTCGGGCTTCTTGGAGATCTTCAGTGCACACTACCTTTTCCATAGCCACTTTTGATGAAGACTTACCAAAAATAACAAGCATGTGTAGGAAAGCTTACTATTTTTGAAAAGTGGATTTCGGTGCTCGGTTTGTGATAGAATATATTTTTCTAGATTTGGCTTGTCGTCGTAGTCATGTCCTCTCGAATTTCACTTGATTTCGCCCACTAGAATGATTGGAAATAAATTTTAAAATTTTAACCTGGCAGTGGCTTCGGGCACGAGCTATCATGGCGGCCATTAATGGAGCTCAAAATTTGTAGGTTTGGTTTTTGTCTCCGCTTATGATGAAAACAACTCCATTGCGATAGGTTTTTCATTTGGAGCTCGTGTGCAAGTTTTTAACTCGTTTCCATTGCGGAATGATGGGAAATCCGACGAATGTGAGCCAGTGCACGAAGTGAGGATTTTGTTGGAACAAATGATTCTAGGCACCATTTGACCTCCCATTTGTTGCATCTTGATCACCTTGAAAAATGTGGTAGTCTGCAAAAGATGACATCTCGATCCAACTTGTATTTTGCAAGATATGAGGATTTTTGATTGGGTGACTTCATGGTTATCTAGCAAAAAATCTTCATTTTCTCCTCGTTCTTCATTTCTTCAACATTTTTTATCAATCCTTCCCCTAAGACCTATGTATTTTCATGAATTGGAGGATTTTTGGCCATGTTAGAGCTGGTTTGAAGCAACAATGGTGGACCGGGTGTCTAGAAAATCATGAACAAAGCCATGGCAAGGTATGAAGTTATGAAGGAGAAATGGGGGGAAATAATGGCTAAGTGCGGATTTAAATTTTTCAAAAAATGCACAGAAGGGGCTGGGTGAATTTTTATGTCCCTAATGTCCCTCACCTCAAAGGGATGTGAGGGACATCAATTTCCATGGTGGTCAAGGTGATGCCATGTGGTGGAGATCCGACGATAGGGAATGAAGGCTTGACAAACACCTGGGGCTGGAAATTCACTCTTAAAGAGGTCACATGAGTGACTAGGAGTATCCTTAGGGGATGGGTGCATTTTTCCATGTTTGGTGTCCCTCACCTCAAAGGGACGTGAGGGACATCAATTTCCACGGTGGTCAAGGTGATGACACATGGCAATGATCAACGGTGAAGGTTGTGAGCTCCTGTAAGCACCTAGGGCTAAACTGGTGATTCTAGAGGTCATATGTGGATTTAGAGGGATTTAAGGGGGCTGGAAAAAATTTTCCAACCTTGATCTCCCTGACACTGATAGACGTTAGGACAAAAAACCCCGCCATGCCCTTGGAGCTGAAAATTTGACTAACTCGTGAACCTTGAGGACAACTTGCGACGACAATATCTTGAGCTCCATATGGTCTTTTTGATGAAATTTTATATAATATTGAATGTAAATGGACATTTGAATTCAATGGTGGGGGTATTATGCCTTGATTCATCTACTTGGTTCCTAAAAATAGGATTTTGGTTTGGTACTCCACCTATTCCTGAGAAAATTTGCCTACAGACCTAATATGCCAAAGTGTTGTGAAACATATGATTTCACCATCTTGTAGGACTTGGAATTATATCTCTAGAGATGTTTTGTTTTTCTCCTAACTCCATCCAAAGATCTGAAAATCACCTTCCGAAGCTCAGCGACTATTTTGACCTATGCACTATCTAGGCCTGTGAATATCAAATTTTGGTAAAGCTACCCCAACTACTCAAAATCTTCCCCGAACCTTCCAGAATCACCTTCATGATGTTCTTAGGCCTTTGAATCACTTCCACATCCATTTTTATTTTATGATCCACTCCATGGGGTTGCTCCAGTCCTAGGAAGGCTAATGATAACCCTTCCCGTGACTGCCCAAATTTGCATTTTTAATAAACTCCTAAAATCACCTAGGGGGCTGATTTGAATTTCCAAAATCACCTATGGGGATGAGATAACATTTTTGGGGGGTCATTGGACTGACTAGGTGGACTTGGTGTGCATGGGAATGACAAAACATGAAAAATTTGGCACAGGGGTATAGTTGTCGTGCTAGGAAATTATCAATTTCCTTGTTGCACATTTGCACAACAATAATAAAATTAGTGTGGATTGATCAAATCTAGAGACTAGGATATAAGAGAATGTGGGGAGCTGAATGAAAAATGAGCCATATCTTTTTATCAAGGAAGCCGCTTGTGATGACATCCTTGAATGTAAGTTACCATCCAGAGTTCGATGACCGACATCATGAACTCATCATTTACTCGGGAGAAGTGAGGATGACTCTCTTTCAACACCAATTGAGGGAACTTCTCAAATGTAGGGGATTTTGAAGAGATGCTCTGAGCGAGGGCCAACCCTTTGAACGGTCGTGAACTAGCGAGGAGATACACCAAGTAAGAAGTCATGGAGAACTTCTTTAATACATGCACTTGGAGCAATTGATGATGTAAGTTGTTACTTATGATTTGGCCCTAGTATATATTTTATTTTCCTTTAGTGATCATTAGGATGAAAAGTTCCATCCAATCTTGGAAATCTCTCATGTTTGCTTTCCCCATCACCCGTGAGAAGGATGATCACATCTGAATATCCCTCGTGGAAATCACTCCTGGAAAGATTTTTGGGCATTCTCGGAAGGTTTTCTCTCGATTTCATCAATGAGCCCAAAGAAAGGCCTTGAAAATATGACTCTATGTTGTTCTACTTGTTCACTACCATGTCCTTCGATATGCATACAATGTTACTCTAGGTGGGAATTTGCATTGCAAGAGAAATATCCTTAGGAGCAATTACCGCCATGGTTGTGCCATTATCGGTCGGAATGGTCCTTGTTTTAGGTTCATAATGATGTGAGCATATCAAGACCAAATTGATACTTTGTACAATATGGGATGCCCACTTGTTGCGAAGAGTCTATTCAAACACTTTGTTTTCAATCTGCCCCCTCGGATCAACGAACATGCGTGCTTTGAGGTCATCAAGGTCCATATGGGTGACATCATTATCACCCACTTTTGCATATTCTGACGAGAGGGCTTGAACTGGTTTCATGCCCGTGATTTTGAATTTCATGCTTCCCGGGATACTTTCTTTGCATTGGAAAAAGTAACTTACTATTTTTAGTAAGTGTTGAATTTTACCTTTTTGGCCTCAACGAGTGAAGTTAGCATTTTTTATCTTCCTTGTGTACACTTCTTCCCTTGAAACCACTCATTGAGATGACTTAATAATTATAGCTTGTACACGTATAGGTAACTTAATATTTTTAGTAAGTAGTTATTTTTACCTTTTTAGCTCTACCCACTAAGATTTCACTTTTAGACTACCTCTGTGCACATCGCTTATGTCAAAACCACTTTCTGCATAGACTTGCCAAAAATAGTAAGAACCCATGTAGGAATATTAATGTTTTTGGAGAGTAAGGTTTGGGACCCTAGTTTTTGACAAAATTAACTTTTCCATATGGGTTTTTTCTCCTTAATGCTCCTTTGAAATTTCAGCTCGATCCGGTGTCTAGAAGTGGAGATTTTAAATTTTCAAATTTTATTACGGGGAAACTGGGGTTTGTTCACCATAAAAATATGGGGTGTGCATGAAAAAAATTCATTTTGGATCCTCAGGGTTCCTAGAAAACTTGAGGATTGCAAAAAATGGCACGTCGATCCGTTTGCCGGTTTGTGAGATACGAATGATTCTTCTTCACGGACTTCGGGGTTTCTTCAGGAAAAAATATTCATTTTTCTTTTGTTTAAAAACTAGATTTCTTCATGGTTTTTTCTCTTTTATATCATGGAAGCATGGAATATTTTGTTGGAGGATGAAAATGGTGGATTCAAATCCTATAAAAAATATTGGCGGCATTCCAACAACATACGGAGGGTGTGGGGTGAGAATGCAAAAATGGCTAAGTTTTTAGTATTTAAAGCTTTGGAATGTGAAGGGAGAGGATGGGGAACATTTTTAACACCTCATGTCCATTTTTGGTGCAATATGGACATAAAAATGTGCCTTTCCCTAGCATGACAAATGGCGAGTGTTGGTTTGTTGAGGAAAGTAGAGGAGAGGGCTAGAATGAAGCACCTGGGGGCTAGAAGATAGTCACATGGGGGTCTGGAAGGAAAGAAAAGGGTGGGGAAAAATTTTGTTTCCCTATTTTACCTTTTAAAGGTTAAATGGTTGTATTAAAATGTTCCTTTCTTCTGGCTTGACAAGTGGCGCACATGCAGGGTTAGGTGGAGCAGCGTCAAACCAGTCAAAGGGTTAAAAGGTGAGCGTTGGGTCATATGAGTGACCAAAAGGTTAAATGGGGAGGGCGCAATTTTTTTCACCTCATGTACCTTTGTTAATGTGCAATAGGGACATGAATTTTCCTCATCCTAGTGATGCCATGTGTCCCTTTGAAAATTTGGCTAAGTGTCAAGAGTGTACCTTGAGAACCGACTTGGAAAGGTCATAACTTGAGCTCCCGGATGAGTTTTGGGTGCTTATTTATATGATTTTACATGAAAAATACCTTTTGAGAAGAATGGTGAGGGTAAAAAGGATTGAATCTGACTATAAAACCCTCAAAAATCTCCTATTTTCTTGGGATTACTTGTTGTGCATGGAAAGAATGAGTTGGCCTGAAAAATGCATGGTGCTTGAAGATGATATGTTTTATCCACCATGTAGGGGACTTAAATTGTTTTCCAATGAAATATTTTTTGGATCTCAAATCATTCAAAAGCTCCTAGAATCACTCCTTGAAGATTAGGTACCTTTTTCGGTGCAAGCTCCTTTAGGCCCAAAACCCGCTTTTAGTGCATCGACTCTTAAACCTCTAAAACTTTCCAGATATTCCCTAAATAAATACCTTGATGTTATTTTCTCTTAGATACACCTCCATGATGAAAATGAGCCACCTGCGCTGCTCGTATGATGATGTACTTGGCTTAGAAAGGTGATAACAACACTTTTAATTTGTTGAAAACTTGCCTTGAAAACAATTGCTCCAACATACTTGAATGATATTGATTTTCCTAAACCAGCTAGGGGGAATGATTAATTTCACATATGGGCTACTAAAGGACAATACTAGACTTAACACTAAGGGGCGGATGATCTCGGGGGTGTCTTGGATAGGTATGACATAAAAATTTCGACACTAGGGTATAGTTGTCCTATTTTTTGAGTGAATTTTGCCCAAAAAATACATGACAAAAATGACATAGGAAAGTAGAGTGGTTACAAAGGTTGTGGAATTTTATTTTAACATTATCTATTACATTTTCTCAAAAGCGTCTAAAACCTTTCACAAAAAAATCATTTTGTATAAATCCTGCAACCCTAGTTGTACACGGCCACATCCTACAACCCTAGTTATACATGAAAATGTACTCCCCTACAAGCCCATGGTTGATATCCTTAAAGGTTACTTTCATATTTTCACTTTTGAAAAGGTTCCTCACACACAAAATAATTTAGTGGATGCAATGATGACTATAAAATATCTTCTTTAGTTTGGTCCAAATCAAACACACAATGAGTTTCTCATAGAACATCTTCTGATTCTAGCCAACGATTTTCTAAAGCCAATCAGTGAAGACCTATGAACACTATTTTACCAATCACAACAATTTAACTAGAAATGGAAACAACTTGCAACAAATAACTAAAGCAAAAGAACTCGAAATGATATTAAATCGTAGGCCTCTTCGAGGGGGCAACCTCCTTTGAGCAAGCTCAATACAATATATTCGTGGATGCTTCATTGAGCCTCAACACCTTCTTATATACTAATTCCTATCAAAGAAACTACTACTTCCCACACATGTGGGATTATTCAAATATGCTTTGAAGGGATGACTTACAAAGCATATGCATCTAAAGTAACTAATCTACTATAAAGCAAATATAAGGGTAGGAACATGAGTTCTTAACATCCCCTCCCTCTTGGAAAAATCTTTGTCCTCAAAGCTTCAGATGTGGAAATTGGTGTTGAATCTGGAGAAGTGGTTCCCATGTTGTGTCTTCTAGTTGTATGTCATGCCACTAGATTAGGACTTCTGTGATGGAGTGGGAGTGGAGTTGGCGGGCCCGCTTATCTAGAATGACTTCTAGTTTGAGAAGGATGGATCCCTTATTATCAAGTTGCGGTAAAGTGGTTTTTGCTTGGACATTGATTCTTAAAACTTTCTTTAAACAAGAGACATGAAAAATGGGTGAATTCTGGAGGAAGGTGGAAGCTCCATCTTGTAAGCAATCAAACCAATGGAGGACCTTATATGGCTTGTAAAACTTTGGAGAAAGCTTATGACACCCTTTAAGCTTTAAGGATGACTGATTGTAAGGTTACGAGACAAAGGAAGAACATATCACCTAGTTGGAAGGTGCGTTCGGAGCAATCTTGATTAACTTTCTACTTCATGTGGTTTTGTGCCATGTGGAGATTGGCTCATAGAGTGCTGAGAATCTGATCCTGATTGTGGAGATTAGTGTCGATTGCATGAACTCTCAAACTACCGGGTGATATGGAAGAAGAGTTGGTGGCTTTTGACCATAGACTACTTCATATGGGGTCATTTTAGTAGAAGTGTGGTATGAGGTATTGTAAGACCACTCTATAAGGGGAAGCCACTTTGTCCACCACTATTTTTGTTCTAAACAAAGAAACAAAGGAATGTTTCCAAACACTTTTTGACAATTTCTATCTGGTCATTGATCTAGGGGTGATATTTGGAGCTCATCTTCAGTTGGGTTCATGTGTGTTGGAAAATCTCTATGAAAAATTTTTGGTGAAAGTGGCATTATGATCAGAGATAATGGAGGAAGGAATGTCATGCAAATGGAAAATCTGATCCACAAAAATCTAGGTGACTGTGGAGGCTGAATATAGATGGGTAAGGGAACATAAATGACTATATTTAGAGAGGTGGTCAACCACAACCAAGATCATTGATTTACCTCCCGAATTAGGGAGACCCTTGATAAAATTCATAGAGATATATTTCCAGATCCTAGTTAGAATTGGAAAGGGATCCAACAAACCCAGAATCACTATTGTCTCACCTTTGTTGTGTTGGTAGGTATCACATTCTTCCACCATCTGTTTAAGAGCACCATTCATTCTTTTCCAAATGAATTTTATTTGTGCACAATCATATGTTTTTAGAAATCTAGAGTGCCTTAAAGATGGAGAAGCATGGATTTCATAGAAGACATCTTGATGAAGTTCTATGCAATGGGGAAGCACCAGATGGCCCTTGTGTCGTAGAACTTCACCATCCCATGAATAATGCGGTATGGTGGCGAGGTTAGTGGCCAATTGTTGGATGAGGTGTTGTGAGGTGGGATCAAGTGCATACCCCTTTTTATAGATTAGAACTAGTTTGGGATGGGAATGAATATGGCTAACAGGGATGCCTGGTCCTCAAATGTGCATGAGAGAGCATTAACCACAATATTATCTTTATCCTTCTTATAGGTTATCTCATAATCATACCCCATGAGTTTACTAACCCATTTCTATTGTGTTGGGGATGAGACCCATTGTTCTAAGAAATATTTCAAACTTTGGTGATCTGTTTTGATGTAAAAATTATTCCCAATAGGTATGGCCACCATTTTTGTACGACATGGAGAATTTCCATCATTTCCTTCTCATATGTAGATGAGGCTAAGTTTTGGCCCGAAAGAGCTTTGCTAGTGAAGGCAATTGGGTGACCTACTTGAGAAGGACAACACCCAAGCCATTCCCACATGCATCACTTTCAATGGTGAAAGTTTGAGTGAAGTCTGGCATGGCCAAAACTAGTGTGCTACACATAGCCTGTTGAAGAGCCACAAATTCTTGGTCAGCTGCTGCGTTCCAGTGAAGGCATCCTTCTTCAATAAGGCGGTCAAGGGGGCTGCAATCTTTCCATAGTCCTTGATAAACTTGCGGTAGTACCTTGTAAGGCCTAGGAAACCATGAAGGCTCTTGAGAGTTTTTGGCCGAGGCCACTCTTGCATTGCACTGATCTTGTCTAGATCTACACGGACCTTGTTGGCAAAAACAATGTGCCCTATATATTCCACTTATTTGAGGCCAAAGGAACACTTGGACTATTTGGCACATAATTTATTGTCTGCCAAAATTTGTAATGCCCTATCAATATGTTGGAGGTGCTCGGCCCATGTGTGGCTATAGATCAAGATATCGTCAAAGAAAACTAGGACAAATTGATGGAGGAAAGGTTGAAAGATCTTATTCATGAGTGCTTGAAAGGTGGAAGGGAATTTGTAAGGCCAAATGGCATGACCAAAAATTCATAGTGACCCTCATGAGTGCAGAAGGCTATTTTTGGAATGTCTTCAGGATGCACTTGAATCTGGTGATAGCCGGAGTGAAGGTTCAATTTGGAGAAAAATTTACCCCATGGAGCTCATCTAGAAGATCATTAGTGTCCGGAATGGGGAATTTATATTTGATGGTGATGTGGTTGAGGGCATGAAATTCAATGCGAGCTACCATAATCCATCCTTTTTATGGACAAGAAGTACTGGAGAGGAGTATGAGCTGGTGTTGGGGTGAATGACGCCAGATTTGAGGAGGTCCCAGACTAGGTTTTCAATTTCAGACTTTTGTAGATATGGATAGTGGTAGGGACAAATGTTGGGGGGTGCTTCTTGGGAGGAGTGGGATGTAGTGATCTTTGGGTCATGAAGGGGGAAAACCCATTGGTTGATAAAAATAGTAGCATGTTTGTTGAGGATGGCTTACAAATCCGCAGGGTTACTAGCGGTAGTGGGGGGTTGGAGTTGGATGGAGTGCAGTTGGGAAATTATACCATGAGAGCCTTTCTTCATAATATTTTCCATGTGATGGGAGTTGATGATGGAAGCAGATCCTGGCAATAATCCCTTTAAGGTGTGCTTCTGGCCATTAGCTGTGAACTACATTCGAGCTCAAAAAAATCCCATAGAATGGGTCCCAAAGTGTGGAGCCATTGTGCACCTAAAATCACATCACATCCACCTAGAGGGAGGGAAAACATATCCGATCACAGAGTGTAGTCGCTGATCGCAATGCGTACATTCTAACATTTCCCTTTATAAGGAAATGTTCCCCATTAGCAATCATCACTTCAAAGCTAGAACAAGGGTACACAAAGTAGTCTTCCTACTTAGCAATGCGGGGATCGATGAAATTGTGTGTTTACTGAGTCAATGAGGATTGTGAGAGGAATATTTTTGAAGCACCCTTGACCTTCATAGTTTGTAGGGTGGTAACACCAACTAGTGCGTGTAGAGAGATCTCTTGGTTGATCCTCTTGGGGTGCGAATCCTCTGCGGAGCTTGGTTCATCTGGAGCATCATGGAAGTCCTAGCTATCGACCTGCCTTGTTGTCCTGCTCTGGTGGTGATTACACATCGAGTAGGTAAAGCTTTTATGTGATGCAACTATGACCCTTAACCCATTTATCATCACAATTGTAACATAATCCCTTCTCCTTACAAGCCCACATCTTTGCCTCGGTGAGACGCTTGATCTGGGTGTTGCGTTGGTCGTTGGTTGGTTGGGTTCTTGGATTTTGATGACAATGGGAGTCAACGGTGCATTGAGATTTTATCTTTAGCCAACTTAGTTAGGCCCAAGGATTCTATCATGTTAGTGGGGAAAACATTTTCACCTTTGAGCGGAGTGGCTCCTTGAGGCCACTAACAAAACATCTCTTGAAGAGGTTTTCTATTAACCCTTCAATATGATTAACAAGTTTCTCAAACTCTTGCTGATACTCTCAATAGTACCTGTCTAATGAAGTTTGGTGAGAGCTCCGTGAAGTCCTCAAATTCAAAGGGACCAAATCTACCCAAAATGAGGGATGTAAATTTCTTCCAATCGGGTTCATCATGTGTTATGAGATACCAATGGTACCATTGTAGTGCATCATTTTCCAAGTGGTAGGAGGTGATTGGAACTTGATTAACAAAATAAGTGCCATGAATGTTGAAGAACTACTCGGCTGATAAATCCATCTTGTAGGATCTGTACCATTGAACTTTGGAAATTCCATCTTGGGCCCATGAGATTGGGTGGAGAAGGATTTGTGTGAGGACTCCTCCTTTTTCGTTGTTTGATCAAAATATCATTCTGCTAATTCAATCCTTGTAGCCTTTGAGCCAACTCAGTGACTTGGGATTTCAATGTTTCAAGTTCTTCCTCCATGACTTTTATGCATGTATGGGTGACAACCATAACCAGGGTTTTTTTTTGCAATGGATAGAAAAAATCTTTCTAAAACACGTTTAGTAATGGCAATTTGGGATTTGAGCTCAAGAAAACAAGGAGAATGGACTTGGACGAGGTTTTGGTACTTTCTAAGCAATTTTGATGAAGGAAAAATGTAATTCGGGGGTTACTATGGTATGAACTAGAAAAATTTTCCTTGAGGAAAAAGGAGCGGAATAGTGAAAGGAAGAATGTGTGCAAATTTTGGGGTAATCGGGTAAAAATGAAGAAGTTATGGCAAACCCTAAAAAAATTCAAATGATGATTTCGATTGATAGAGTGGAATTGGGTCTTGGAACCTCAATGTATGAAATGTGCAGACTAGGATTTCGGGTGTTCCAGGAAAGTTTCAGGGAAAACGGAGCTATAATACGAAAGATATGGCTAAAAATAGAATTTCCAATTCCTTTCATAAATTTAAATATTGCGTTCGTGAGTAGGAGAATTTCCAAACACCCACCAAGACCCTACACACAATCTAGAAATGAAACCATACCTTAAATCGATAGAACAAAATTATTTTGGCCCGATTTGGTTTTGCACAGAGAAGAATGGTCTCAAGAAAATGATGGATGGCTTCTGAAGCTTGTGGTTTGGAAATGGAGACAACCACCTGGAACTTTCAAGGTTGCCTAGCTCTAGCCAATGCCTCGTGCCAGGTTTCTATGTGAAAGTTAAGGAGTTCCTGTGTGTGTGAACAAAATGTGAATGGAATGCAATATTGTTGGAAATGGCACAACTCATAACTTCTACCTAGATCTGTAGAATAGAATGCAATAATGCGAACAAAATGCAAACAAGATCTGGACCACTTTCCGATCACCAAGATCCCATTTGGGTGAGGTGAGAGCATATAGTGGGCATAATTAGATCATCGTGATTTACTTGTAGAGAGAAAAAATTATTCCATGGAAACTTCTCTGATACCAAATGTGAAGACCCTACAACACTATTTTACCAATCATAACAATTTAACTAGAAATGGAAACAACTTGCAACAAATAACTAAGAAAAAGAACTCGAAATGATATTAAATCACAGGCCTCTTCGAGGGGGAAACCTCCTTTGAGAAATCTCAATACAATATATTTATGGATGCTTCATTGAGCCTCAACACCTTCTTATATACTAATTCCTATCGAAGAAACTACTACTTCCCACACATGTGGGATTATTCAAATATGCTTTGAAGGGATGACTTACAAAGCATATGCATCCAAAGTAACTAGTCTACTATCGAAAGTAGAAGGGTAGGAACACGGGTTCCTAACACCAACCATGATATGTGAAATAATTGGTCCTAAAAACCCTTGGTATCATGATATCTATACTTTCATCCATGATAAAAATTTCCCTAAAACTATGCATTCCCAACACAAATAAGACCTAGTACAACGTGCTTCATGTTACACCATCCTTCCCACCACCTTATATCAAGAGGCTATGGTGGAACTCTCCTAATATGTCTCAATCAAGATGAAGCACACAAAATTCTATTTGAGGTACTTGTTGGTATATGCAGTGCACAAACAAGTGGCATGGGTTTAGCTAAAAATATTTTGTGTATGGGTTATTACTTTGGGACACTATGGAATATGATGCCTGTAAATTTTTCAAGAAGTGTTTGGCGTGCCAACAACATGAAAATATCATCTATACACCTTCAAAAGATCTTCAACTAATCACCACACCTTGGTCTTTCTCTCAATGGGGGCTTGATCTTATAGGTAAAATCAAACCCACATCTTCTGATGGCCATACATTCATTATCACCGCAATTGAATAACAAGGAAAAGTAAGAAAAATTTGAACCTAATTGGTTCGATCCTTTTGTTATCACTACAAAATTCAGATTTGGCGCATACAAGGTATCCACTGAAGATGATTGAGAGCTTAAATAACCCATGAATGCGGTTCATCTAAAAATATTTTATTCTTGAATCATCCATGAGTAACCTTTGTGTTGGGATTATTTTTGCACAACTACCTATATCACTCCTTCATCCTATCCATCTTACCAATCTTAAACTACTTTATGTCACTTGTTTCTCATAGTTAAAATGTTTACCATTTGTTATACTATTCATATTCACTCATATCCATTTTCATTCATCCCTTGGTCTCATAGAGCTCTTGTGTTCTTATGAATGCTCGGATGGGTCCTGGATCACCTAGAGTATCTCATTGGCTACTAAACATTCAAAAATATCAAAATACCTAAACATTAAAAAGTCTTAAAATCCTTAAACATTCAAAAAACTTAAAAATCCCTAAACATTCAAAAATCTCAAAATCCCTAAAAATTCAAAATCCTTGAAAATTGAAAAATCTCAAAGTCCCCAATCATTTAAAAATCTCAAAAACTCCCTAAACATTCAAAATTTCTAAAAATTCTTAAACATTCAAAAAATCACAAAATCCCTAAACATCCAAATATGTTTCAAAATCCCAATAATATTGCAAAATCACAAAAATAATAACGTTTTTGTACAAAACAACCATATATATATATATATATAACCGGTCAAAAATCAATAAAATTTTGAAAACCATCAACATTCAAACATTTGTAAAAACCAAACATTCTAAAACTCACACATTGACTATTATACTACACACAAATATCAATCACTCAATCAAAACAAACTAATACAAATTATATCCTCACTTGGGGCAATCTATATAACCTCATTTACTCCCTTGCATGTATCCTTGCTTTGAAAAATGACCAAATTAATCACAAATCTTCTTACCTCTAGCATACATCCTTGTTAGGGGAAAAATCACTCATCTTCTAAACACATTAGGGACAAAGTTAGGTGTCTTCATATAAATATGTCTTGCATTTCTACTTCTCTTAATAAATTGTTTGACCAATTACAAGTTTATTATTTGTCATCTTGGTTCATTTATAGCCATGGTGTGACCATCTACTATGTATATTGGGTTTGTTTTTACTTTTCTTAGTTAATTGTTTGACCAATTACAAGTTTCTTGTTTACCATCTTGGTTCATTTATAGCCATGGTGCAAACATATACTGTGTATATTGGGTTTGTTTTTACCTTTTTATTTGTTGTGTGTAAATGCACATAATGGGTTAATCGTCGTGGTTCTTTAATAATAATGGTGTTAACTCTATTGTGAAAAGTAAAACAGTTGCTCCAAAATACAAACTTTGAATAGAAGCTCAAGCTATGAGAAATGTTATTCATATCATCATTACATTCATTCATACATATCATTCAAAAAAACAAAAAAAAAAACATCATATCACTAACATTGCAAATGCATAACACCATACAAATTATCATATATAACAATGTGCAAATAAATAAAACCATCCAAATCATCATCTATATACATCATCATATACAATGTTAAAATGTCTCAATAATGTCATATACATATATACATCATCATGCCACAATGGACATCTATACAATGAATGTGCCTTCATCATGAGGCATATAAAAACAATAGATGTCTATCATACAACATCAACTGTGGCTCTCACCCACCGATGGACTTCTTGGTCCACCCTCTCACCTCGGTGGTGACATCTCGATTATTATACTGATCTAGATGGCCCATGTGATCTAATTGATTTCCCCCGATCTCGCCTTGTCCTCTAGATGTAGCCTCGGTGCTCTCTAAATCTCTGGGACAACAACCTCGTACAACCCTATTTATTACCCAACATTATGGGTAACTATCAATAGCTCTTATAGTACATCCCACATCCTACTCACCTCGTATACACATGAAAAACCACATCACTCTTGTTTTTATACAATTCTAATGTTAACTCATCTCTCTCATATGTAATTTATTTGGAACATCAGTAGAATCCAATGTCTACAAAATTTGAGCTTTGATGAGAGAGACATATCTCTATCACACTAATTTATGGACTTTTAGGTTGTAATAGTGGTATCTAACTCCACACATCCACCTCTCCCTAAATCTTCATCCATTATCCTCGTCTCCCCATCCATCATCCCCATTAGTTCCTGCTTATCCTAAATGTAGTGACCTTTACTGCAAACCTTATACATGTATACCTTGTGTAACATGTGCTTATGCACCTGTAAATACATGTAAATGAACCTATGCCTATTGCTTTCAATGTCCTCCTCCATGGTCATGTTGTCCTCTCCCTCTCCTCACTCTCCATTGAAAAAGCACTAACCTCACTATTTTTGTCATCCCTATTATCATCAGCTCAAGTCATGAGAATGGTATGAATAAGTACTATCATGTACCACACTACATAACCCATTAATATACCATCCATGATATATGTTAGTGTATCCCACACATGTGCTAATACCCCTATGAAAATGGCCCTCATATGATAGGCATGATGTGCGGCCTAAGAGTTGTATTTTTATGCTACCCACGCATACTTCTACTCTTCATCCTGGTATCTCATGTCTCACTCCAAGTTTTGCATGACCCTATCTGGTTTATAACTCTCAATAATGTATGGTTAACTCCCAACCATGTAATAGGCCACCTCCATATCTCTATCTTTACTACATTCGTCACCCACCTATATGACTTGTATGACTCCATGTGATATGACATAACTATAGATCATCTATCACATGTCTATAGAATGCCAAATCTCCTTAACAACCTCTCTATCTTTCACCCACTACTTTCCTTCCACAAGATAACTCCTGTGTTGTTGTAACATCCCCACATGTCGATCAACCGATATGTGGTCCCACACCAAAATATATAGTAGAGTTGTTGAGCCCAAACTCCTATAACCCATGTATACCACCATATGCATATCTTTGTATAGAAACGTTAGTATACATGGTCCTCATGTAAACCGTGCACTAACACCACCACAACCAACAAATTTACAACAACACCAATCAACCAAAGCTGAAACTGCTCCTAGAGAATGATACTTAGGGTTCTTTGCTATAAAAATTACATTTTGGATATCACAATCAATTCTTATATAATTTTGAGTGAACCCAAGAATGGAAATAAGACTTTGAATCCAAATCACTTCCTTCCTTGTATGAGTAATTATCATGTACTCATTCTCTCAGTGGTAGATATCACAACACTTGATTGATATTTACTCATCCAACTTGTAGCTTCACCAAATAATTTTAAAATATACCCACCGGTAGATCTACACATACCCATATCTCAACCCTAATTGGAATTTACAAAGCTATTTAAATTCATTTCCTTGCTTTCACTTTATTACATATTACATAATCAAATGTCTCATAAAAATACCTAAAGATCCTCTTCAATGCAATCCAATGTTCCTCTCAATGACCCGCCATGAATCTACTAACTACTCCCATTGTCTAAGAAATATCAGGTATGTTATAGACCATTACATACATCAAAATGCTAACCACACCAACATACGACACCTAAAACATCCTTAATTTCTTATTTCATTTTAGGACATTATCCAACAAATAATTTTTTACCAATAAGAAATGGAATAGTAATAGGTTACTTTCCTACATTTTAAACCTCTACAATATCATCTCAACATATTTCCTCTAATTTAACCACATTTTCATGTTTTTACGATCTCTTTTAATTTTCATGCCCAAAATAAATTTTGCAACACCTAGATCCTTCATATCAAATTGAGATGAGAGTTGAGACTTAATATGACCGATCATTTTCTTATTGTTACCAATTCATAACATGACATCTATATACAATAAAAAATCTAAAAATCACCTTCTTTTTAAAAATAAACATATGGATCAACTTTGCTTCAACAAATTCCAAGTCCTAACACATACTTGTCAAATTTATGGTTCCACATTCATGGTGACTGCTTTAATCCATAGAGAGACTTATTCAATATACACATAAAATATTCCTTTCCTTTAACCTTGCAACTTTCTGGATGCTTCAAGTAGATTTCCTCCTCAATCTCGTCATGCAAAAAAAGTCTTAACATCCATTTGTTCTATTTCCATATCAAAAACAACAATAATAACTAGAAGAAATATAATAGAATGTAGCTTAGCAACAAGAGAAAAATCTCAATTAAACCAAGTTCCTCTACCTATGAGAACCCTTTTGCTACTGTGAGATTTATACTTCATAGTTTTCCTTTTGTATTTTACTTCTTGAATACCCATTTATAGCTAGCAAATTTTCTTCTAAGAGGTAACTTTATCAAGTCCCATCTATAATTATGTTTGCAACCTAATTAATTTTCTATGTGTTATGTTAATGTACAACAAATAAGAAGGATTTAAGGGTTTGTAAATAGGTAGACTATTATGACCAATCAACTTCCAACATTAACCATGCATAATAAGAATAATACATTCATTCATGTAACAACTCATAAATGGTAAGTATTTGCTTAAATACGTGAGATGATAGAAAAACTTAGTTTTATAGGGAGGAACATGGAGGACCTAGATGTGTAGGATGATGGACTAGGAAGATTAGAAACTAGAAGTTCTTAGATATAAATTTTGGAGCTGAAAAATCAACAAGGGTAGGACCATACAACTATCAGCACGATCGAGACCTAATTTTATGGTCTCGACTTGAAACTATATAATCTTGGACCCTTTAGAGTATGAATATGAAACGTTTTGTGTGATTCTCTTATATAGAAATGGTATTTCTTGCATATTTATCTTTCTTGCACAACTTTGGGATGACTTGTAATCACCTACAACAAAGTGGAAACCCTATAAACCTGCAAAACCCTTCATCAAAGCATTATCAAACCAAAAATAAAAACATGTGTGTGTGGTTGAGATTGGACTACCCTTAATGGTCGATTCCCATTTCAGCTGAAAACAATCTAAGTGTTACACTACATGTCCTCATTACAAGATCAAGCCTCATGTAGTTCTCCTAGGTGCTTGTGAAAGTGTGAATAGCTAAATAACACCCTAGGTGTGCACCAATGTATCTTAACAATAAGATAACGAGATAACTATATCATATAGAAAGTACCCGATGTTGTAATAATGTGATGTGGCATGCCTTAGCTAGGTGACCTAACCCTTTATTGCTTGAAACCCTTGAACAATTCTTGGAGTGATATTTCTCTTACTAATACATGAATCTATTATCTTAGCATGAAAGGAAATCAAGGAAGCTAGACACTTTGACCTAGTTGAGTGCTTTAGACCTATAGTAAGGAATACTCTAAATGATGTACATTTGATTTTACAAGATTTAGAAACCCTTTAAGTGTTTTAGGAGTAACATTTGTAATAGGAGCTTATAAGAGTGTTAAGTGATTTATAAAGCGACATTCACTTGATTATATATCCTTTTTTAGGTGAAATATTCTAATAAGGTCGATCCTAGGAAGAATAAATGACCGAAGGAAGATATTCAAATTGACAACTAAGTTTGTGATGTAGACACCTAAAATATGCTTACATTTAGCATTTACTCTAATTCAATCGATTGACGACACTTTGTCAATTAGCTACTCCTCGCTCCATTCTTATATGCCCATTTACAACACCTTCGGTCATATTCCTCCTATATTCAAATCATTTGGTTAATAAACCCCCTTTTATTAGCTAACCATCCCCTTATTCTCCTCTAGATCACTTCGTAGGCTTCCTAGGCTATTTATCACCACATCCGGGTTAATCATACCCTCCCAACTCTCAAAGAGTCCTTAATCACTTGCTAATCAATTTTAATTAGCCTAAACCTAGATTAACTAGCCTAAGGCATGTTTAACCTCTTCTAAGCCTAGTCAAATCTTACTTTGACTCACTAAAAGTGATTTTTGGCTTATTCATTTGTCCCACATGCACCCAAAGTATTCCATTTTTGAAAATGGAAACCTATAAATACCCCACTACCCCTAGACCATTTCTAAGAACACTTCCTCCTTTCTAGCATAAACTATATTATTTTGTTTAGGATTAAGAGCTTCTTTTCATTTGTTTATTGAGCTATTTTCTTTGTTATTGCACTACACACTCAAGATTTGAGTAAATGGGAAGAACCATGTGGCTTTGTAGCCATTAATGGTGAGCTCCCATTCTCATAATCATAAATTGATTGCTTAGAATCTTTATTAGGTTCATTTACAAAGCTTTCAAGAATAGAGGATAACTAGACATGTTAGGTTTTCTTGTTTACTTCAAGATTAATGCATGCAAAGTAATGAATCCTTGCTTATTTATTATCATGATGGTCCATTGATTTGTTTGTTTAAAGATTTGGGGTTTCTTAAGTGTTCTTACCCCATTTTCATAGCTTTTACAACTTTTCCTTGTTCACATTTGGCACGCCTGGTGGGACTTACTCCATAGTCCTTTAGAAGTTTTTTTTGAGATTTTCATTGCCATATCTAACCATTTTTCATGCTTTTAGGGTTAAATAGCTTGTTTTCTAATAGATTTCTAATTTTAAGTAGGCTAAATCTCCCTTTTGCATGAATTTTTAATGGGTTAAAGCTAGAAATAGGTTTTAATGGTGAAAAACTAACTGTTTGATTTTTTTTGAAATTTTCATTTCCATGGTTTTTTGTGGTTTTACAGGGGTACACGTAGGCATCCTGAACCAGAGCATATTCGTTGACATGGGCATGTATCCATCATTCGGTCGAGTATCCGTCTACTTGCATTTTGAATCAATCCATTTTACAAAGGGACATGTACCCGTACTTATCCAAGCGTACTCATCAAATGGGACACATATCCACCTCTCAGGATGTGTAGGAATTAGTCTAATACTGTGTTGACCTTACATTTTACCTGCATGCGTACCTCTATTTGGGACGCATATCCGTTAAAACCCACGTATACCTTTTAATCCGCTCACGTAGGTATAAAGTTGCACAATCTATCTCTATAGCCAATGTATTTGTCATTTAGGGTGCGTATCCATCAAAAGTACACGTACCCGCCATTCGGGCATGTAGGTGTCACCACAAAAATAAAAATTTTATTACAAGTTGCAGAGTCAAATTTCCATATTTTTCTAACAATTTACAGGTTTCTAACAATGGTTTGAAAGTTATTTTGATGTTATTTTTAGCCTAACTTAGTTAAGTGTTTACATTTTTGGTTTATAGGGGTCTTTTGAAACACGTATGCTCTTCCCTTGTGCCTTTTAGGTGATCTTGGGAACCAAAAACATTTCAAAAACCTTCTCTTTGCTTTCTAAACACTTCAATTTAAGTTTATAAAGAATTAACTTTCAAAAGTTGGCTAAAAAGAATTCATTTTTGGCAATTACTTAAGTATTTTTACATTTGGGTGGGATAACATGTTATGTATGCTATTTCCTTGAGTCTGTTAGCATATGGATTTGCACGCATGCAAATGACATGCAATAAAGGTGTGGAACGAAGTCCCTCCTCAATGAAGGTGAGGCTGCCTTTATTGAAAACCAAAATCAGATTTACATCTCGTATACATTCAAAATTGTATGTGGGGGTTTGGAACATCAATGGAAGAAAAGTGAATGAAGGAAATGGAATGAAATGAAAGAAAGGAGTGGAATGGAATGGACTGAAAGAACATGCAAGAGTTAGGTAAAAACAGAGCCTAATATTGCATGAAGAGAAAAGATGAATAACCAACACAAATAAAACGGAGTTTGAGTTAGCCAAACAAGAACATGCAAAAGGGAACACACATGAGCAAGTAGATAGTCAGAGCTTGATCACTGTGAACTAGAACAACTGATTGCTAATGTTGACAATAAGATCAAAGATAATATTTGCATGCAAGATTCAAACACCTAACATCTAATGAACATAAGAACACCAAATGTTACAAGAGACAATAAATGAGACACAAAGTTCTTATTCTATTAACTCCGAAATGTTTTTCACAAAGAACACAAAGTTTCTTCTTGAAACAAAGCTTGCACAAAAGTATCTTCTTCTCCTCTCTCAAAGTCACCCTTACAAATGAGCCCCTCACTTCCTTTTATAACCCAAAAGTTGGTTACAAAGTAGTTAGGGTTTAATATGATCATTAAATAAGGCACTTAAGTGACCTTTGACTTTTTCTAACCAACTTTTAAAAAGTGACTAAAAATAGAAACCACTTAAGTTAAAAGGTCATTTAAGGAAAAATACATAAATAAAAGAAATGGGTACATGTGGACCCCACTTAAATGACTTGTATGCACACGTAGACATCCTAGTCAGCAATGTGCCACCTAGATCAAGACACCTAAGATCAGTGCCTTATCCATTGGGCCAAGAGTCCGCCTATCCCGATCGTACGGGAATGAACTCATTGACTGTGCTCTGCAATCCTCCAAATGAAAAGAGTGCTGAGTTTGAAACTTGAGCAATTCATCCACCCCTCTATCTGAGCAATATCCTGGTGTGAGAAGATTTGTCTTCATTCGTATTCATATTCACAATTCTCCACATGCTCAAAGTACCTTTCCATGGTGAATTATTCATTTGTCACGAGACCGTAGTCGTTACGCCACCTTAGTTTATCAGAATCCAGCTTCTGGTCTTTCGCCATTGGGAAGATCTTCAATAGCCAAAATTGCGATTCACTGCCTGGAGTTATGTCCTTTTTCTTTGTCACCATCCCAAAGTGTTGATCTCCCGAGCAGAATTCGTGAGACTTCAGAGTCTTGGAAATCCATCTCCTTTTCCCCATTGTGAACGAGTGGTGTTGAAAAATCATCGAAGTGATTTATGAATTCGTTGACACACACCTTAGCGTAGTATTTGGTCTTTTTGGAGTGATGGATTCTAACATTTACGCAATCGCTTCCAAGTTTATCACTATTGGCTTGATGACCCTCTTTCACCTCCAGGTATCATGTAGCTGTGGGAACCTCTCCAAGTACCTCATCAGACATGGTTCTCGTGTTCGTTGGGAATTGATCTTCATCACGCCAAGGGATCACCTTTGGGTGTTGCTGAAATTGGATCTTCTTGTTGTGAGAAAGATGTTGTCGCCATTTTCTCCATTTGTGATGATTCTTCAAATGCAGGCAGTGAAAGAACCGGATCATCAACTTTTGGTTGAGAAGTTGTGACTACTTCCACAAGTTGGGCTGGTATATTTTGAGGTACTTCATCAACGAGTTCCACCTCTAGAAATTGTGTGATATAGATTACAGGTGCTTGCATGAACCAATGCTTTGAATTATAGTGTTGTGTTGTTGATTAGGCCTGAAGAATTAGGGCAATCATGCAAAGACGAATGATGAGTGGAATGAGAAATTCTTGAGATGTGCTCCTTCTTCACTTAGGTGTTTAGACGACTCAACTCACTAATGAGCCTTCAATCATATCGCTCCTAGCTTGATTACGAGCTCATGCATTTTCAACTTGAATTCGAACTCCCATGGCGATCCATGCCCTTCGTGTCGTCTTACCTTCTTTCCAGAACCGAACTCCCTGAGTTCTTCTCTGGCTCAACTCACTTGAATACCGAGCTTAACCCGACATTTTTGAAAAGAATGGTTTTACCACAATGCTCACGGTTCTTCCTTATTATATAACACTTGTAGTAAGAATGTTTTGGCTTTGCCATAATAAGCACATTTGTACCTCCCAAACGATGAGAAAATGCTATTACCAATAAAGACCTAATGCTGCCATGATGATGACCTAGGTTCAAGCCCTCAGCATGTCGATAGACACCCTTAAGACTGATTCTTGGCCAAAGAGCTCCTCGGTATTTTGGCAGTGGATTCTACAATCCCGGCTCCAATCAACAAGTTTTTCTGAACTCTGGTAAAAGAATACTTTTTTTTTTATTGTCTGATTGGATTTACATAATGGACAGGTATAAATTTTGCCTATCGCCCTTAGAGTTTCTCAAAGAGACCATTTACAAGTAACAAGGATGTAGTACACGGAACGGCCAAGCAGGTATTTTCAGAGTTGGCTTTCACATTCAATTCATTTCTAGGGGAAAAGAATAAATGAAATGCTGAACAGTATGAATCGTTTCATTCTGCGCCGTAATAACCTTCATCAGGTCTCCTGTTAACACTCTGTCACTTAATCGATTTTGATAAAAACGTTTTGAAGGAAAATCCCGAATTTGAGGATGTATTCGGTACTGAGCAGATAACAAAATAGTTGGTCGATCTGCTTGTTGGAAGTGACTTTCCAAAATGAAAAGGCGAGTCAACTCAACTAAACCTTTATCTCGTTCTTCTACTATAGCTGACTGTGGTCATTGTTGTAGGATGGCCTGTAGCTTTCAGGAGCAAGTTTCTTAAGCAGCGCGCACTGTTATTGAACAAGATGAATAACATTCAACATTCCCCAGACTGTGCGCGTCCTGTCCCTGGGCGCGTGGGTTTTATGGCTGGGCGCGCACTGTTCACGTTTGCTCTTAAAACTTTGTCTTTGCTGTCTCTTCTGCGCACTGTGCACGTTTGGCTCTTCCTGCCCTTGCTGTCTCTTTCACGCACTGTTCACGTTTTCTCTTAAAACTTTGTCTTTAAAACAATGCGCATATATTTGCCTTAATTCTTCTTTCTTTTGCTGTGACTAATTTCTTTTGCTCACAATGGCGTGGGTTTCTCTTACATAATGTCAAACAAAATATTTTCTCTTCTGACTTTTTCCACCGGGTTTGATGGAGGAAGTTACGAGGATTAATTCGACTTCCTCTCATCCCGGGTAGTGGCTTAACTGCCAGGGGAAATGGGAAAAGTAACGGGCAATTGCCAACGGGAATGGCAAAATGGGTTGGCAATCCCCGTCCAATTTCCCCATGTGGGAAATTGGGGAATTTTATGCCCGTTTGCCAATCCATGATTTGGCAATTGGCAAAGGAAAACCCGCGTCCGGGGAATTTGAAGGAAATTGCCAGGAAAGTGGAAATCCGGGTTTGGGATGCCAACCCGGCAGTTGGAAACAAAAGCTAACTTCCCTTTTAAGACCAAAACTCTGTTTGATGAATTTAATTTATATTTATTTAATTAAATACTCCTTAAGTGATTAATTTAATCAAACAAGGAGCAATTAATTAATTAAATATTAATTAATTATTTTAATGTATTTTAATGCGTTTATACCACCAATGGGAAGAGTTCTTGCCCGAAAATCACGTAAACGAAGACCGAAACGATCACAAAAATAAGACGATCGCAAAGGAGTCCAATGAACCATGCAAAGTAATACTTTTCAAAATTTTCTCATTTTTAATTATTTAATTGTCTTTTTTGACAATTTTGCGAAGTCAAAATTGGCTGATAACAGCTGGCTCTGATTGGGGACAAGGACTTTATGGACGCAGCAACGGACCCAGACCAAAATAGTCATGAACATGATCACAGAAAGATGGGGCACAAAAATGGGCGACACGAGAGAGGAGACCGAAAAACAGGAACAAACAAACCAAAATCCTAAATACCTATGTACATACAGGGAACAACCTGTTTTCAATTCTGGTAATATTTGAGATACTGCCCACTGTAGGGCAAAGGCAAATGAGTTCCATCAGGATACGCCAAGTAGTAAGTACTATCTCCACAAAAGTGTCTTATTTTGAACGGTCCCAACCACAGTGAGTCAAACTTCCCATGCTTTCCCTTCGGCTCACGTCTTTTATCCCAGAGAAGAACTAAATCATTGATTTGAAACTGTCTCTCTTTAGTTTTCCAGTCAAACAACTTCTTTACCTTGGATTGATGTTCCTTGATCCTGTTGGCCACTTGACTTCTTTGTTCCTCAAGCTTGGTTAGAAACATGACTTTTTATCTAATGCATTGGTGAAGCATTCATCATCAATCGCTTGAGCTAATTTTAACGCTGGTAACTCCAATGTGACAGAATTTGAGCATCGCCCATACGTAAGTTGAAATGGAGACATCCCGATTGCCCTTTTGGGAGTTATGCGGTCAGCCCACAATGCATCGTATAACTTTTTGTGCCAAGATCTTTGATTTTCTTCACTAAATCAGTAAGCACCATGGTAATGAGGTTTTGTTCTTTGGATTCACTTGACCGCTTTCCCTATGGTAGTAATCAATGAATGAGACAAAGATATCCCATATCCATAACAAAACCTATCATCTCTCGTAAAGAAAAATTTGAGGCATTGTCGGTCCACCAATCTTGTGAGGAATTCCATAACGAACCAATATGTTTTCTTTGATGAAATCACAAATTATCAGAGATGTTTGTTTCACCGTATAGCTTCTACCCATTTTGTAAAGTAATCAAATGGCGGTGAGTACGTGGGTATGACCAGCGCTGGAATTAGGGTTCAAGACCCCGGTGAAATCTAAACCCCATTGTTGAAAGGGTTCTTCAATGACAATCGCTTCAAAGGCAAGCCGCATGACTTCGGTCTTCCCGACAAATTGTTGACAGAGCTTCACATTTGGTCACCCATTTCGAGCATCAAAAAACATAGTGGGCCAGTGTAATGTGCTCGAATTTTTGGGCCTATCGGGCTAGAAAATGACCGCCAAAGCATGATTGTGGAAGGCTTCCAAAGAACCTAGGTGTTGTTCTTTATCAACACATCTGAGGAACATGCCATCAATTCCTTTCTTGAACAACGTGTTATCCCAAATGACGTATCTGGCAGCTCTTAGTTTGATTGCTCGTTTCTCTTTAGCTGTCAGATTTTCTGGACACTCACCGTATGTGAGGAAATAGGCAATATCAGAATACCATTCATCCGTGGTACTGACAAAAACTACCAATGGTAAATTTCCTTCAACTAGTTCTTCTTCAGAGTTAACTCGTGGTTCATTCTCTGCAATGAGTTGGCAGAGTCCTCTCCCTCGAACCAACTTGGTAGGCTTGATGTCCAGATCATATTCTTGTATCTTGGAGACCCAATTACCTCTTTAGATCCCTTCCTCGTTGGTCAACATTGATTTCACCGCGGTATCCGGAACTAAGACTTTGGTGTGAGAATTCAACACGTAATACCTGAAGTGTTTTAGGGCTCTTACCACCGCGTACGCATGTCTCTCAAGAGGAGTGTAATTAAGTTCATGTTTCTTGAATCCCGAACTCATGAATGCGATAGAGATTCAATCCCTCTTGATTGTGGCTTTGAGTCAAATGGCAGAGATTGTGTGTGGCGAAGCATAACAATAAATTATAAAATCCTTCTTAAAATCGGGACACACCAATGTAGGAGCTTTTGCAATAGCACCCTTGATTTGCTCAAACGCCTCTCTACCTTCCTTTGACCATTTGAAAGATTCTTTTCCTTTCATCATATCAGCGATTTCTTTAGTCAACTCGGCGAAATCTGGCACGAACCTTCTCAAAAAATTCACCTTTCCAAAGAAAGAGTGGACTCCAGGTTTACTTGTAGGCAAGGAAAGATTCTTTATAGCTTGAACGCGTTCAGGATCGATCTTAGTTCCTTCCTTAGAAACAATATGACCTAGGAGTTTACCTTCCGTAACTCCAAACACAGATTTTTTTGGATTCAGAGAAATCTTATGAAGTTTACACCTTTGCAAAATTTTCTCTAAATCTCTTAAGTGATCTCCTCGCTTCTTTGAAAACACTGTCAAGTCATCTAGGTATATCACAATGATCTTGTCCTTATAATCTGCAAACGCCATATCCATGGCCCTTTGAAACGTTGCACCAGCATTGATCAAACCGAAGGGCATTCTTCTATATGCGAACGTACCCCAGGGGGTAGTGAATGCAGTTTTATGTTGATCTTCTCTAGCCACCTCAATCTGATTATAGCCAGAGAAGCCATCTAGCATAGATAGCATTTCCGATCCAGTTACTGCCTGCAGAATATGGTCCATGACTGGCAGTGGGTAGTTATCCTTCAAGGACGCCTGATTAAGATTGCGGAAATCCACGCAAATCCTAATTTCTCCATTTTTCTTGCGAACCGGTACAATATTAGCTATCCAGGTTGAATGTCGAATAGGAAAAACTATTCGTGCATCTAGCATCTTTTGAACTTCATGAAATATTGTCCCTGCAATTTTGGGATTATATTGTCTTTGCTTTTGCCTGAATGGAACTGCGCCAGGCTTCAAGGGTATGGCATGCTCCATTTCCCTGGGTTGGAAAGACTTCAAATCTTCGTATGAATATGCCAAGACGTCAGAATATTTGGTAAGGAGATTTATGAATTTCCTGCGCTCCTCAGGCGAGCAACATTTACCAATATTGATCAGGCGAGGTTTATCCTTGGTGCCGATATTAATTTGCTCATAGTCAGCAGAATTTGCAGGTCCTGCCTGCTCTTTCTCTTTAATAAACCTGTCATGTTTGTCAAAAAGTTCTTCGAGTGAAACCAACCCTTTGGGAATTTTATTTCCTCTGAGTTGAATGATGCCATCACCAGGATCTTCGTTCTCAACTCCTTCCTGATTGGGTGAGGTAGTTGATTCGCGAAATGCCGAATCACTTCCTTCAAAGTACAACTGTTCAAAATTTTCTCTCTTTTCCAAGAAGGCAATAATTTGTTGATCATCATTAAATACTTGCCAATTTTCTGCATTGTCAGGAACACTTGGCCTAAAGACCATTTCAATGGTGTATTTGTCTTGATCAAAATCAATGAGGAATCATTAATGACGCCAGATCAAGTAGAGAATCCGCTTTGTCATTCTTTTCATGAGGGACAGATTTAATGGAAAAGCGTCGAAAAATTCTATGGCATCCCAAACTTTATTTCCCGTAGTGTCTCGACGATCGTTCTTTACCTCGGAACTGATTTCTTACTTGTTTCACGATCAATTCCGCATCTCCAAAGACTTTCGATTTTTTATCCCTTTCTCTTCGCAACTCGAGGCCAAGGATTAATGCCTCGTACTCTGCAGTTGTTATTAGTATTTGAAAATTCGAGTTTATAGGAAAAAGGAAAGATTTTACCATTTGGAGATATGAGCACCACTCCCGCACTGAGCCCGCCGAGCAACAACTTCCATCGAACTCAAGAGTCCAGATCTCACTGGAGTCTTGGCAAGTGATCTCGGGGTATGAACTTCGTGGTCATCATATAATTACCCATACTTGAGCCTTGGAAAAGGATCTGTGCGCGAGATCTTCGGCTTTGAGTTACCATGTGAACTTGGCCTCGAGCTTCCGGCATAAGTTTCTTCATTTCTCCTTTGATAGGAATCATGGCATGAGACCACCCATTTGAATCTCACCACCCAAATCCCTACAAAATTTTCGCTCAACAACATTCCATACGAGGCGGATATCAAAGAACTAAAATAGTTACCTTAACTCGCTTTTGAGGGAATTGGGCTAAAACCATTTCAAGGCGTCCTTAATCGCCCGATCAAAGGAACTTGCTTGGTTTCCATAGAGTAACACGATCTCAATGTTCTCGCATAAGTCAAACCAAGAGCATGTGCTACTTTTTCTAGCATCACATTATCCGAGGCTCCAGAGTCTATAATGCAATTACTTAACTTGCATCCGTTGATAAGAAAAGACACAAAGAAAGGTTCGATATCTTCATTGGAAGGTGTAGTGGCTGCCACAATATTTTCGCTTTTCCCATCTTTGGGAGTTCTTAGAATTCCTTTAGAGGAATGAACAAGAGAGTCGCCTTTGATAAACCGGACCATCTTCTCGAGCTGATCCTTGTTGGACTTCAAGTACTCATTTGCTGTGACATGGAAATTTTGTTTTATTGATATGATCCATGATATCAAATTTAGGCAAAGTAATTGCACTTTAAGTCTCATATATGAGTTCTTTCGAACTTGATGGTGGCACACTTTTTTGACCTTGGTCTCGGGCTTGGTTGATACGGATGTGGAAGAAGGAGTTTTCTTCGTAATTGGTTTACTAACCGATTGATCTAACAAAGGCTCTCCTTTCTTTAAGATAGTCTTGACCTTTGAAACCTCAAAGTATCTCTGGACTCTTTAGGAGCCTCCTTTATCTTGGATCCTTTGAGAGTTTCCTTGGAAACCTCTCTATCTCCCGCCTTGGTGGTATCTTGGTCCTTTTTCTGAGAGCGTGTGAAGACAATGAAGGATTGACTATTCATATCTTCTATAATTTCTTCATATTCATCTTCTTCATCGGAACGGTACTCAAAGAAATGATTATTGCTTTCTTCCTCAGGATCTTCAACTGTAGGTTCAGATGCCTCAGAATCGGGCTCTTCCTCATCAACCTCGACGACCTCAATCTCATCATCGCTTTCTTCGATGACATCACATTTGGAATTAGTCATGCGAGTCGCTGCTTGAATAAAGCAAGCCTCGTTGGAGCACCTGCAATCCTGGCTTTGTTGGGAACGTATCCTTTTCGTGGGATATCTTTGTAAGGAGCAGGTTTACTACTTTGAGCAACTTGCTTCTTCAAAGCGAGCATATCATTAGCCAACTTAGTGAGTATGGTTTCTGAAACGTTGGGAGTTTCTTGACTCTTTCCTTTGAGGGAATTTTTCTTGAATTTTCCTGCCATGATTAAGTCATCTTCGATTTCTATGGCCAAAGATTGAGCAAGTTCCAAAGTAGCCACCCTGGCTCTTCTTAGCTGATAGCACACTTCTGGTTGTTGTGCGTTAATAAAGAAACATTTTTGTCCATCAGGGTTGGGACGAATCCCTGTGAGGAACTTTGTTTACCATCTTGTTGAATTTGGCCACGAAATTCCTCATGGGTTCTCAGTAGGCTCTTTCTTTGCTTGAGATAGTTGGGCAAGAAGAGCATGTTCATCTTCTGCTGTTTTGAATCGATTTTCAAACTTGGTTTTCATATCATCCCAACTTGTAATACATCCATTGGGTAGATGATGAAACCAATCTGCAGAGTAATATCATGCAATGTCTCGATGAAGAGACGAATAGCAACATCTTCGTATTCTACCGACAAAACAAAGCACACGCAATAAGAAGGCGTAAATATGATCCTCTGGTGACGCTTCTTCCCATCTCCGTCGAACTTGGGAAGAATCTTTCTTGATCCTCGTGGGAGTTCATGTCGAAAGCGTGGTAAGGCCAATGGGCCTATGGCATTTCCCCATGGTACATTGGCTGCCATTGGAGGAAAGGTGGTATGCGTAGGTAAAACAATGTGAGCAAGGACAAGTGCTTGACTGGTGGTGATTCCTTCCTTGCTTGCTCTTTCAGGACTTGATGCAAGGCTTGCAGATCTACGAGGTGTGTTCTTCTTAGGAGGAGATAACTTGAAACCAAATTTTCCTTGAAAATCAAAGGTAGGGTCAGATTTACCTTTAGCTTTTTCTCCTCGCGTAAACCTCTTTCCTTCCAGCTTGGAATATTTATGGTGGAGAGATCACTGGCGTGTTCCGACCAGCTCTAGCCTTTTCTCTTTGCTCTCTTTCTTGAGCTATTTGCGCCTTAATAACTCTAACAACTCTCGCAGCTTTCTCTTCTTCGTTATCTAGTACTGATGCGGCGAGATGAAAATGATGGTTACTTGTGCGCTTTTCCCAAATAGCTTGCCTCAAATCTGATGATATATCTTTTTGAGTATCTATTACCTGGGTGGAAGAGGACCGCGTCGGTGAACAACTATCAACACGTGCCCAAGAGGTCTTCTGGCCACGAGTGCGGGTGCTCTTCTTCTAAGGTCTTCGATGTAGATTTCTCACAATGGCTCTATCAATGACCACAAATTGCTGCAAGCTTTCACGGTTTTCCCAAGCTACTATTCAAGGTTGGCAGCAATATCTCCTTGGAAATCTTCGTCCGGGCACAAGGTTCGGTTGAAGAACTCGGAGCTTGTGCAGAGGGGATATAGTCATAAAGATTTAACCAAGCACCGTTAACGATTTCTAATTTCCCAAATGAGTCACCAAAATCATTAGCATATGGATTTGCACGCATGCAAATGACATGCAACAATAAAGGTGTGGGAACGAAGTCCCTCCTCAATGAAGGTGAGGGTCGCTTTATTGAAAACCAAAATCAGATTTACATCTCGTACATTCAAAATTGTATGTGGGGGTTTTGGAACATCAATGGAAGAAAAGTGAATGAAGGAAATGGAATGAAATGAAAGAAAGGAGTGGAATGGAATGGACTCGAAAGAACATGCAAGAGTTAGGTAAAAACAGAGCCTAATATTGCATGAAGAGAAAAGATGAATAACCAACACAAATAAAACGGAGTTTGAGTTAGCCAAACAAGAACATGCAAAAGGGAACACACATGAGCAAGTAGATAATGAGCTTGATCACCGTGAACTAGAACAACCGATTACTAATGTTGACAATAAGATCAAAGATAATATTTGCACGCATGCAAGATTCAAACACCTAACATCTAATGAACATAAGAACACCAAATGTTACAAGAGACAATAAATGAGACACAAAGTTCTTATTCTATTAACTCCGAAATGTTTTTCACAAAGAACACAAAGTTTCTTCTTGAAACAAAGCTTGCACAAAAGTATCTTCTTCTCCTCTCTCAAAGTCACCCTTACAAATGAGCCCTCACTTCCTTTTATAACCCAAAAGTTGGTTACAAAGTAGTTAGGGTTTAATATGATCATTAAATAAGGCACTTAAGTGACCTTTGACTTTTTCTAACCAACTTTTAAAAAGTGACTAAAAATAGAAACCACTTAAGTTAAAAGGTCATTTAAGGAAAATACATAAATAAAAGAAATGGGTACATGTGGACCCCACTTAAATGACTTGTATGCACACGTAGACATCCTAGTCAGCAATGTGCCACCTAGATCAAGACACCTAAGATCAGTGCCTTATCCATTGGGCCAAGAGTCCGCCTATCCCGATCGTACGGGAATGAACTCATTGACTGTGCTCTGCAATCCTCCAAATGAAAAGAGTGCTGAGTTTGAAACTTGAGCAATTCATCCACCCCTCTATCTGAGCAATATCCTGGTGTGAGAAGATTTGTCTTCATTCGTATTCATATTCACAATTCTCCACATGCTCAGAGTACCTTTCCATGGTGAATTATTCATTTGTCACGAGACCGTAGTCGTTACGCCACCTTAGTTTATCAGAATCCAACTTCTGGTCTTTTGCCATTGGGAAGATCTTCAATAGCCAAAATTGCAATTCACTGCCTGGAGTTATGTCCTTTGTCTTTGTCACCATCCCAAAGTGTTGATCTCCCGAGCAGAATTCGTGAGACTTCAGAGTCTTGGAAATCCATCTCCTTTTCCTCATCAGAACGAGTGGTGTTGAAAAATCATCGAAGTGATTTATGAATTCGTTGACACACACCTTAGCGTAATATTTGGTCTTTTTTGGAGTGATGGATTCTAACATTTACGCAATCGCTTCCAAGTTTATCACTATTGGCTTGATGACCCTCTTTCAATTCTTCAGGGTATCATGTAGCCAGGTGGGAACCTCTCCAAGTACCTCATTGTACATGGTTCTCGTGTTCGTTGGGAATTGATCTTCATCACGCTGAAGGGGATCACCTTTGGGTGTTGCTGAAATTGGATCTTCTTGTTGTGAGAAAGATGTTGTCGCCATTTTCTCCATTTGTGATGATTCTTCAAATGCAGGCAGTGAAAGAACCGGATCATCAACTTTTGGTTGAGAAGTTGTGACTACTTCCACAAGTTGGGCTGGTATATTTTGAGGTACTTCATCAACGAGTTCCACCTCTAGAAATTGTGTGATATAGATTACAGGTGCTTGCGCATGAACCAATGCTTTGAATTATAGTGTTGTGTTGTTGATTAGGCCTGAAGAATTAGGGCAATCATGCAAAGACGAATGATGAGTGGAATGAGAAATTCTTGAGATGTGCTCCTTCTTCACTTAGGTGTTTAGACGACTCAACTCACGAATGAGCCTTCAATCATATCGCTCCTAGCTTGATTACGAGCTCATGCATTTTCAACTTGAATTCGAACTCCCATGGCGATCCATGCCCTTCGTGTCGTCTTACCTTCTTTCCAGAACCGAACTCCCTGAGTTCTTCTCTGGCTCAACTCACTTGAATACCGAGCTTAACCCGACATTTTTGAAAAGAATGGTTTTACCACAATGCTCACGCTTCTTCCTTATTATATAACACTTGTAGTAAGAATGTTTTGGCTTTGCCATAATAAGCACATTTGTACCTCCCAAACGATGAGAAAATGCTATTACCAATAAAGACCTAATGCTGCCATGATGATGACCTAGGTTCAAGCCCTCAGCATGTCGATAGACACCCTTAAGACTGATTCTTGGCCAAAGAGCTCCTCGGTATTTTGGCAAAGTGGATTCTACAATCCTGCTCCAATCAACAAGTTTTTCCGAACTCGTAAAAGAATACTTTTTTTTTTTTTATCATCGATTGGATTTACATAATGGACAGTATAAATTTTGCTATCGCCCTTAGAGTTTCTCAAAGAGACCATTTACAAGTAACAAGGATGTAGTACACTAACGGCCAAGGTGTATTTTCAGAGTTGGCTTTCACATTCAATTCATTTCTAGGGGAAAAGAATAAATGAAATGCTGAACAGTATGAATCGTTTCATTCTGCGCCGTAATAACCTTCATCAGGTCTCCTGTTAACACTCTGTCACTTAATCGATTTTGATAAAAACGTTTTGAAGGAAAATCCCGAATTTGAGGATGTATTCGGTACTGAGCAGATAACAAAATAGTTGGTCGATCTGCTTGTTGGAAGTGACTTTCCAAAATGAAAAGGCGAGTCAACTCAACTAAACCTTTATCTCGTTCTTCTACTATAGCTGACTGTGGTCATTGTTGTAGGATGGCCTGTAGCTTTCAGGAGCAAGTTTCTTAAGCAGCGCGCACTGTTATTGAACAAGATGAATAACATTCAACATTCCCAATTGGATCAAGCGCGTCCCTGCCCCGGGCGCGTGGGTTTTATGGTCTTGTTCACGTTTGCTCTTAAAACTTTGTCTTTGCTGTCTCTTCTGCGCACTGTGCACGTTTGGCTCTTCCTGCCCTTGCTGTCTCTTTCACGCACTGTTCACGTTTTCTCTTAAAACTTTGTCTTTAAAACAATGCGCATATATTTGCCTGGATTCTTCTTTCTTTTGCTGTGACTAATTTCTTTTGCTCACAATGGCGTGAGTTTCTCTTACATAATGTCAAACAAAATATTTTCTCTTTCAAGAAAAGAAGCTTCCCCCCTCGACTTTTTCCACCGGGTTGATGGAGGAAGTTACGAGGATTAATTCAACTTCCTCTCATCCCGGGTAAGTGGCTTAAGTGCCGGGAAATGGGAAAAGTAACTGGGCAATTGCCAACGGGAATGGCAAAATGGGTTGGTATCTCGTCCAATTTCCCCATGTGGAAATTGGGGAATTTTATGCCCGTCCAATCCATGATTTGCAATTGCAAAGGAAAACCCGCGTCCGGGAATTTGAAGGAAATTGCCGGAAAGTGGAAATCTGGTTTGGGATGCCAACCCTAGATTGAAACAAAGCTAACTTCCCGGCACTTAAAACTTGTCGGATGAATCTTAATTTATATTTATTTAATTAAATACTCCTTAAGTGATTAATTTAATCAAACAAGGAGCAATTAATTAATTAAATATTAATTAATTATTTTAATGTATTTTAATGCGTTTTATAGCCTGGCGGGAAGAGTTCTTGCCCGAAAATCACGAAACGAAGACCGAAACGATCACAAAAATAAGACGATCGCAAGGAGTCCAATGAACCATGCAAAGTAATACTTTTCAAAATTTTCTCATTTTTAATTATTTAATTGTCTTTTTTGACAATTTTGCGCAGTCAAAATTGGCTGATAACAGCTGGCTCTGATTGGGGACAAGGACTTTATGGACGCAGCAACGGACCCAGACCAAAATAGTCATGAACATGATCACAGAAAGATGGGGCACAAAAATGGGGCGACACGAGAGAGGAGACCGAAAAACAGGAACAAACAAACCAAAATCCTAAATACCTATGTACATACAGGGAACAACCTGTTTTCAATTCTGGTAATATTTGAGATACTGCCCACTGTAGGGCAAAGGCAAATGAGTTCCATCAGGATACGCCAAGTAGTAAGTACTATCTCCACAAAAGTGTCTTATTTTGAACGGTCCCAACCACAGTGAGTCAAACTTCCCATGCTTTCCCTTCGGCTCACGTCTTTTATCCCAGAGAAGAACTAAATCATTGATTTGAAACTGTCTCTCTTTAGTTTTCCTGTCAAACAACTTCTTTACCTTGGATTGATGTTCCTTGATCCTGTTGGCCACTTGACTTCTTTGTTCCTCAAGCTTGGTTAGAAACATGACTCTTTTATCTAATGCATTGGTGAAGCATTCATCATCAACTGCTTGAGCTAATTTTAACGCTGGTAACTCCAATGTGACAGGAATTTGAGCATCAGTTCCATACAGAAGTTGAAATGGAGACATCCCGATTGCCCTTTTGGGAGTTATGCGGTCAGCCCACAATGCATCGTATAACTTTTTGTGCCAAGATCTTTGATTTTCTTCGACTAACTTGCGCACAATGGTAATGAGGTTTTTGTTGCTGGATTCAGCTTGACCGTTTCCCTGCGGGTAGTAATCTGATGAATGAGACAAAGATATCCCATATCCATAACAAAAACCTATCATCTCTGCAGAAGAAAAATTTGAGGCATTGTCAGTCACAATCTTGTGAGGAATTCCATAACGAACCAATATGTTTTCTTTGATGAAATCACAAATTACTGCAGTAGATGTTTGTTTCACCTAGATAGCTTCTACCCATTTTGTAAAGTAATCGGTGGCAAGTGAGTACGTGGGTATGACTCAGCGCTGAATTAGGGTTCAAGACCCCGATGAAATCTAAACCCCATTGTTGAAAGGGTTCTTCAATGACAATCGGCTTCAAAGGCAAATGCCCAACTTCGGTCTTCCGACAAATTGTTGACAGGCTTCACATTTGGTCACCCATTTCGAGCATCGAAAACATAGTGGGCCAAGAATAATGTGCTCTCGAAATTTTTGGGCCAAGTATCGGGCTAGAAAAATGACCGCCGCAAGCATGATTGTGGAAGGCTTCCAGCAACCTAGGCTGTTGTTCTTTATCAACACATCTGAGGAACATGCCATCAATTCCTTTCTTGAACAACGTGTTATCCCAAATGACGATTCCGCAGCTTCTTTAGTTTGATTGCTCGCTTTCTTTAGTCACAAATTTTCTGGACACTCACCGTATGTGAGGAAATAGGCAATATCAGAATACCATTCATCCGTGGTACTGACAAAAACTACCAATGGTAAATTTCCTTCAACTAGTTCTTCTTCAGAGTTAACTCGTGGTTCATTCTCTGCAATGAGTTGGCAGAGTCCTCTCCCTCGAACCAACTTGGTAGGCTTGATGTCCAGATCATATTCTTGTATCTTGGAGACCCAATTACCTCTTTTAGATCCCGGTTCCTGTTGTGTCAACATTGATTTCACCGCGGTATCCGGAACTAAGACTTTGGTGTGAGAATTCAACACGTAATACCTGAAGTGTTTTAGGGCTCTTACCACCGCGTACGCATGTCTCTCAAGAGGAGTGTAATTAAGTTCATGTTTCTTGAATCCCAAACTCATGAATGCGATAGGAGATTCAATCCCCTCTTGATTGTGCTGAGTCAAAATGGCAGAGATTGTGTGTGGCGAAGCATAACAATAAATTATAAAATCCTTCTTAAAATCGGGACACACCAATGTAGGAGCTTTTGCAATAGCACCCTTGATTTGCTCAAACGCCTCTCTACCTTCCTTTGACCATTTGAAAGATTCTTTTCCTTTCATCATATCAGCGATTTCTTTAGTCAACTCGGCGAAATCTGGCACGAACCTTCTCAAAAAATTCACCTTTCCAAAGAAAGAGTGGACTCTAGGTTTACTTGTAGGCAAGGAAAGATTCTTTATAGCTTGAACGCGTTCAGGATCGATCTTAGTTCCTTCCTTAGAAACAATATGACCTAGGAGTTTACCTTCCGTAACTCCAAACACAGATTTTTTTGGATTCAGAGAAATCTTATGAAGTTTACACCTTTGCAAAATTTTCTCTAAATCTCTTAAGTGATCTCCTCGCTTCTTTGAAAACACTGTCAAGTCATCTAGGTATATCACAATGATCTTGTCCTTATAATCTGCAAACGCCATATCCATGGCCCTTTGAAACGTTGCACCAGCATTGATCAAACCGAAGGGCATTCTTCTATATGCGAACGTACCCCGTGGGGAGTAGTGAATGCGCTTTTATGTTGATCTTCTCTAGCCACCTCAATCTGATTATAGCCGAGAAAGCCATCTAGCATGATAGCATTTCCGATCCGCTTCGCCTGCGAATATGGTCCATGACTAGCAAGTGGGTAGTTATCCTTCAAGGACGCCCGATTAAGATTGGGAAATCCACGCAAATCCTAATTTCTCCATTTTTCTTATGAACCGCACAATATTAGCTATCCAGTTTGAATGTCGAATAGGAAAACTATTCGTGCATCTAGCATCTTTTGAACTTCATGAAATATTGTCCTCTAATTTTGGGATTATATTGTCTTTGCTTTTGCCCGAATGGAATCGCCGGCCAAAGCTTGGGTATGGCATGCTCCATTTCCCTCGGGTTGGAAAGACTTCAAATCTTCGTATGAATATGCCAAGACGCTGAATATTTGGTAAGGAGATTTATGAATTTCCTGCGCTCCTCAAAGTGAGCAACATTTACCAATATTGATCAAAGCGAGGTTTATCCTTGTGCCGATATTAATTTGCTCATAGTCGCGAGAATTTAGTGTCTTGCCTCGCTCTTTCTCTTTAATAAACTCCGTCATGTTTGTCAAAAAGTTCTTCGAGTGAAACCAACCCTTTGGGAATTTTATTTCCTCTGAGTTGAATGATGCCATCACCAGGATCTTCGTTCTCAACTCCTTCCTGATTGGGTGAGGTAGTTGATTCGCGAAATGCCGAATCACTTCCTTCAAAGTACAACTGTTCAAAATTTTCTCTCTTTTCCAAGAAGGCAATAATTTGTTGATCATCATTAAATACTTGCCAATTTTCTGCATTGTCAGGAACACTTGGCCTAAAGACCATTTCAATGGTGTATTTGTCTTGATCAAAATCTGAATGAGGAATCATTAATGACGCTGAGACTGCTAGAGAATCCGCTTTGTCATTCTTTTCACGAGGGACAGATTTAATGGAAAAAGCGTCGAAAAATTCTATGGCATCCCAAACTTTATTTCTGTAGTGTCTCAGACGATCGTTCTTTACCTGGAACTGATTTCTTACTTGTTTCACGATCAATTCCGCATCTCCAAAGACTTTCAGATTTTTTATCCCTTTCTCTTCTGCAACTTGGAGGCCAAGGATTAATGCCTCGTACTCTGCAGTGTTATTAGTATTTGAAAATTCGAGTTTATAGGAAAAAGGAAAGATTTTACCATTTGGAGATATGAGCACCACTCCTGCACCAGAGCCCGTTGAGCAACAACTTCCATCGAACTCAAGAGTCCAGATCTCATTGGAGTCTTGGCAAGTGATCTCAGGGGTATGAACTTCTGTGGTCATCATATAATTACCCATACTTGAGCCTTGGAAAAGGATCTGTGCGCGAGGATCTTCAGTTTTAGTTACTGTGAACTTGGCCTGAGCTTCCGGCATAAGTTTCTTCATTTCTCCTTTGATAGGAATCATGGCATGAGACCAGTCCATTTGAATCTCACCACCCAAATCCCTACAAAATTTTCTGCTCAACAACATTCCATACGAGGCAGGGATATCAGCAACTAAAATAGTTACCTTAACTCGCTTTTGAGGGAATTGGGCTAAAACCATTTGGGCGTCCTTAATCTGCCCGATCAAAGGAACTTGCTTGGTTTCCATAGAGTAACACGATCCGAATGTTCTCGTACAAGTCAAACCAAGAGCATGTGCTACTTTTGCCGGCATCACATTATCCGAGGCTCCAGAGTCTATAATGCAATTACTTAACTTGCATCCGTTGATAAGAAAAGACACAAAGAAAGGTTCGATCTTTTCATTGGAAGGTGTAGTGGCTGCCACAATATTTTGAGTTTTCCCATCTTTGGGAGTTCTTAGAATTCCTTTAGAGGAATGAACAGTAGAGTCGCCTTTGATAAACTGGACCATCTTCTCGAGCTGATCCTTGTTGGACTTCAAGTACTCTGCCTGTGACATGGAAATTTTTGTTTTATTGATATGATCCATGATATCAAATTTAGCAAAGTAATTGCACTTTAAGTCTCATATATGAGTTCTTTCGAACTTGATGGTGGCACACTTTTGACCTTGGTCTCGGGCTTGGTTGATACGGATGTGGAAGAAGGAGTTTTCTTCGTAATTGGTTTACTAACTGATTGATCTAACAAAGGCTCTCCTTTCTTTAAGATAGTCTTGACCTTTGAAACCTCAGTATCTCTGGACTCTTTAGGAGCCTCCTTTATCTTGGATCCTTTGAGAGTTTCCTTGGAAACCTCTCTATCTCCCGCCTTGGTGGTATCTTGGTCCTTTTTCTGAGAGCGTGTGAAGACAGCGAAGGATTGACTATTCATATCTTCTATAATTTCTTCATATTCATCTTCTTCATCAGAACGGTACTCAAAGAAATGATTATTGCTTTCTTCCTCTGGATCTTCAACTGTAGGTTCAGATGCCTCAGAATCGGGCTCTTCCTCATCAACCTCGACGACCTCAATCTCATCATCGCTTTCTTCGATGACATCACATTTGGAATTAGTTGCGGGAGCTGCTTCAATAGCAAGCCTCGTTGGAGCACCTGCAATCCTGGCTTTGTTGGGAACGTATCCTTTTCGTGGGATATCTTTGTAAGGAGCAGGTTTACTACTTTGAGCAACTTGCTTCTTCAAAGCGAGCATATCATTAGCCAACTTAGTGAGTATGGTTTCTGAAACGTTGGGAGTTTCTTGACTCTTTCCTTTGAGGGAATTTTTCTTGAATTTTCCTGCCATGATTAAGTCATCTTCGATTTCTATGGCCAAAGATTGAGCAAGTTCCAAAGTAGCCACCCTGGCTCTTCTTAGCTGATAGCACACTTCTGGTTGTTGTGCGTTAATAAAGAAACATTTTTGTCCATCAGGGTTGGGACGAATCCCGGTAGGAACTTTGTTTACCATCTTGTTGAATTTGGCCACGAAATTCCTCATGGGTTCTGTAGGCTCTTTCTTTGCCTGAGATAGTTGGGCAAGAAGAGCATGTTCATCTTCGGCTGTTTTGAATCGATTTTCAAACTTGGTTTTCATATCATCCCAACTTGTAATACATCCATTGGGTAGATGATGAAACCAATCTGCAGCAATATCATGCAATGTCTCGATGAAGAGACGAATAGCAACATCTTCGTATTCTACTGACAAAACAGCACATGCAGCGAAGAAGGCAGAAATATGATCCTCTGGTGACGTCTTCCCATCTCCGTCGAACTTGGGAAGAATCTTTCTTGATCCTCGTGGGAGTTCATGTCGAGCAGGTAAGGCCAATGGGCCTATGGCATTTCCCCATGGTACATTGGCTGCCATTGGAGGAAAGGTGGTATGCGTAGGTAAAACAATGTGAGCAAGGACAAGTGCTTGACTGGTGGTGATTCCTTCCTTGCTTGCTCTTTCAGGACTTGATGCAAGGCTTGCAGATCTACGAGGTGTGTTCTTCTTAGGAGGAGATAACTTGAAACCAAATTTTCCTTGAAAATCAAAGGTAGGGTCAGATTTACCTTTAGCTTTTTCTCCTCGCGTAAACCTCTTTCCTTCCAGCTTGGAATATTTATGGTGGAGAGATCACTGGCGTGTTCCGACCAGCTCTAGCCTTTTCTCTTTGCTCTCTTTCTTGAGCTATTTGCGCCTGAATAACTCTAACAACTCTCGCAGCTTTCTCTTCTTCGTTATCTAGTACTGATGCGGCGAGATGAAAATGATGGTTACTTGTGCGCTTTTCCCAAATAGCTTGCCTCAAATCTGATGATATATCTTTTTGAGTATCTATTACCTCGGTGGAAGAGGACCGCGCCGGTGAACAACTATCAACACGTGCCCAAGAGGTCTTCTGGCCACGAGTGCGGGTGCTCTTCTTCTAAGGTCTTCGATGTAGATTTCTCTGTCAATGGCTCTATCAACAGCCACAAATTGCTGCAAGCTTTCACGGTTTTCCCAAGCTACTATTCGAAGGTTGGCAGCAATATCTCCTTGGAAATCTTCGTCGGGCACAAGGTTCGGTTGAAGAACTGGAGCTTGTGCAGAGGGGATAGTCATAAAGATTTAACCAAGCACTGGTTAACGATTTCTAATTCCCCAGTGAGTCACCAAAAACTGTTAGCATATGGATTTGCACGCATGCAAATGACATGCAACAATGTGGGAACGAAGTCCCTCCTCAATGAAGGTGAGGCCCTTTATTGAAAACCAAAGCTCGTATTTACATCTGTACATTCAAAATTGTATGTGGGGGGTGTTTTGGAACATCAATGGAAGAAAAGTGAATGAAGGAAATGGAATGAAATGAAAGAAAGGAGTGGAATGGAATGGACTGAAAGAACATGCAAGAGTTAGGTAAAAACAGAGCCTAATATTGCATGAAGAGAAAAGATGAATAACCAACACAAATAAAACGGAGTTTGAGTTAGCCAAACAAGAACATGCAAAAGGGAACACACATGAGCAAGTAGATAGTCAGAGCTTGATCACTGTGAACTAGAACAACTGATTGCTAATGTTGACAATAAGATCAAAGATAATATTTGCATGCAAGATTCAAACACCTAACATCTAATGAACATAAGAACACCAAATGTTACAAGAGACAATAAATGAGACACAAAGTTCTTATTCTATTAACTCCAAATGTTTTTCACAAAGAACACAAAGTTTCTTCTGGAAACAAAGCTTGCACAAAAGTATCTTCTTCTCCTCTCTCAAAGTCACCCTTACAAATGAGCCCCTCACTTCCTTTTATAACCCAAAAGTTGGTTACAAAGTAGTTAGGGTTTAATATGATCATTAAATAAGGCACTTAAGTGACCTTTGACTTTTTCTAACCAACTTTTAAAAAGTGACTAAAAATAGAAACCACTTAAGTTAAAAGGTCATTTAAGGAAAAATACATAAATAAAAGAAATGGGTACATGTGGACCCCACTTAAATGACTTGTATGCACACGTAGACATCCTAGTCAGCAATGTGCCACCTAGATCAAGACACCTAAGATCAGTGCCTTATCCATTGGGCCAAGAGTCCGCCTATCCCGATCGTACGGGAATGAACTCATTATGTGACTGCTCCTGCAATCCTCCAAATGAAAAGAGTGCTGAGTTTGAAACTTGAGCAATTCATCCACCCCTCTATCTGAGCAATATCCTGGTGTGAGAAGATTTGTCTTCATTCGTATTCATATTCACAATTCTCCACATGCTCAAAGTACCTTTCCATGGTGAATTATTCATTTGTCACGAGACCGTAGTCGTTACGCCACCTTAGTTTATCGTAATCCAACTTCGGTCTTTTGCCATCGGAAGATCTTCATAGCCAAAATTGCACCACCGCCCTGGGAGTTATGTCCTTTGTCTTTGTCACCATCCCAAAGTGTTGATCTCCCGAGCGTAATCGTGAGACTTCGAGTCTTGAAATCCATCTCCTTTTCCTCATTGTGAACGAGTGGTGTTGAAAAATCATCAAGTGATTTATGAATTCGCTGACACACCTTAGTGTAATATTTGGTCTTTTTTTGGAGTGATGGATTCTAACATTTACGCAATCGCTTCCAAGTTTATCACTATTGGCTTGATGACCCTCTTTCAATTCTCCAGGGTATCATGTAGCCAGGTGGGAACCTCTCCAAGTACCTCATTGTACATGGTTCTCGTGTTCGTTGGGAATTGATCTTCATCACGTCAAGGGGATCACCTTTGGGTGTTCTTTGAAATTGATCTTCTTGTTGTGAGAAAGATGTTGTCGCCATTTTCTCCATTTGTGATGATTCTTCAAATGCGGGCAAAGTGAAAGAACCAGATCATCAACTTTTGGTTGAGAAGTTGTGACTACTTCCACAAGTTGGGCTGGTATATTTTGAGGTACTTCATCAACGAGTTCCACCTCTAGAAATTGTGTGATATAGATTACAGGTGCTTGCGCATGAACCAATGCTTTGAATTATAGTGTTGTGTTGTTGATTAGGCCTGAAGAATTAGGGCAATCATGCAAAGACGAATGATGAGTGGAATGAGAAATTCTTGAGATGTGCTCCTTCTTCACTTAGGTGTTTAGACGACTCAACTCACTAATGAGCCTTCAATCATATCGCTCCTAGCTTGATTACGAGCTCATGCATTTTCAACTTGAATTCGAACTCCCATGGCGATCCATGCCCTTCGTGTCGTCTTACCTTCTTTCCAGAACCGAACTCCCTGAGTTCTTCTCTGGCTCAACTCACTTGAATACCGAGCTTAACCCGACATTTTTGAAAAGAATGGTTTTACCACAATGCTCACGGTTCTTCCTTATTATATAACACTTGTAGTAAGAATGTTTTGGCTTTGCCATAATAAGCACATTTGTACCTCCCAAACGATGAGAAAATGCTATTACCAATAAAGACCTAATGCTGCCATGATGATGACCCAGGTTCAAGCCCTCAGCATGTCGATAGACACCCTTAAGACTGATTCTTGGCCAAAGAGCTCCTCGGTATTTTGGCAGTGGATTCTACAATCCCGGCTCCAATCAACAAGTTTTTCTGAACCTGGTAAAAGAATACTTTTTTTTTTATTGTCTGATTGGATTTACATAATGGACAGGTATAAATTTTGCCTATCGCCCTTAGAGTTTCTCAAAGAGACCATTTACAAGTAACAAGGATGTAGTACACGGAACGGCCAAGCAGGTATTTTCAGAGTTGGCTTTCACATTCAATTCATTTCTAGGGGAAAAGAATAAATGAAATGCTGAACAGTATGAATCGTTTCATTCTGCGCCGTAATAACCTTCATCAGGTCTCCTGTTAACACTCTGTCACTTAATCGATTTTGATAAAAACGTTTTGAAGGAAAATCCCGAATTTGAGGATGTATTCGGTACTGAGCAGATAACAAAATAGTTGGTCGATCTGCTTGTTGGAAGTGACTTTCCAAAATGAAAAGGCGAGTCAACTCAACTAAACCTTTATCTCGTTCTTCTACTATAGCTGACTGTGGTCATTGTTGTAGGATGGCCTGTAGCTTTCAGGAGCAAGTTTCTTAAGCAGCGCGCACTGTTATCGAACAAGATGAATAACATTCAACATTCCCAGACTGTGCGCGTCCTGTCCCTGGGCGCGTGGGTTTTATGGTCCTAAACGCAAAATCACTTGTCATTCACGTTTGCTCTTAAAACTTTGTCTTTGCTGTCTCTTCTGCGCACTGTGCACGTTTGGCTCTTCCTGCCCTTGCTGTCTCTTTCACGCACTGTTCACGTTTTCTCTTAAAACTTTGTCTTTAAAACAATGCGCATATATTTGCCTGGATTCTTCTTTCTTTTGCTGTGACTAATTTCTTTTGCTCACAATGGCGTGGGTTTCTCTTACATAATGTCAAACAAAATATTTTCTCTTTCTGAAGAAAAAGAAGCTTCCCTGACTTTTTCCACCGGGTTTGATGGAGGAAGTTACGAGGATTAATTCAACTTCCTCTCATCCCGGGTAGTGGCTTAAGTGCCAGGGGAAATGGGAAAAGTAACGGGCAATTGCCAACGGGAATGGCAAAATGGGTTGGCAATCCCCGTCCAATTTCCCCATGTGGGAAATTGGGGAATTTTATGCCCGTTTGCCAATCCATGATTTGGCAATTGGCAAAGGAAAACCCGCGTCCGGGGAATTTGAAGGAAATTGCCAGGAAAGTGGAAATCCGGGTTTGGGATGCCAACCCGGCAGTTGGAAACAAAAGCTAACTTCCCCGGCACCAAAACTTGTCGGATGAATCTTAATTTATATTTATTTAATTAAATACTCCTTAAGTGATTAATTTAATCAAACAAGGAGCAATTAATTAATTAAATATTAATTAATTATTTTAATGTATTTTAATGCGTTTTATAGCCTGGCGGGAAGAGTTCTTGCCCGAAAATCACGAAACGAAGACCGAAACGATCACAAAAATAAGACGATCGCAAGGAGTCCAATGAACCATGCAAAGTAATACTTTTCAAAATTTTCTCATTTTTAATTATTTAATTGTCTTTTTTGACAATTTTGCGCGAATCAAAATTGGTGATAATATGTGAGTCCCGAAATGATCTGGGAAATCAAAAGCAACATCTTATCCTCTTTTTGAAATTACTAATCTTGGTGTGTAGGACCAAAAACATGTGTCAAAGAATCAGAGGCTAAGACAAATACTAACGTGTTTGATATAGGTTTCCAAAAGGTGTGCTACGTAAAAACCACACTAAGTTAAAAAGATAAAAAACACACCATATTCATCACACTTTGTATTTATAGGTTCGGAAAAGGGTATGTCCCTATCCGCTTAACTAGAACGTAACCCCTTTGGCATAACACCTTAAGCTATAAACAATGGGGGTGGTTCTAGGAACCCTAAAGTAGTCCACCACTAAGTAACCTTGTGGATGAAACAGGAAGTTCTCCACACACCCACTTGACTAGTTTTACATTGTGAGTTAGAGTCAAAGTTATCTATATAGCGACCCCAGTGAGAATACATGTGAATGCATTCATTTCTCATCATGTTTGAAGGGGGTAAAGTAAAGCCGAGATACTCCTTGGGAAACCTTGGAAAATCGAGCTCATAATAGATAAAATTGTGACACCTAGTTGAGTGAACTACTTAGGAAAGCCATATCTTCTTGGAGCCCACTTTTCTAGTCCATCGTGTCTTGTCCAAACTCTCACAATGTGATGAATTACTTAGAGTCCCAACCTTGTTTTTAAAACAATGCAAAGATTCCACTTAAGTTAAAACTAAGTGTCACTCATCACAAGATTTATGATGTATTACTTATCTTAGTTTCTTTCTCACCTTAGGACAAGGTGAAACTCTACCCAAGTAACATGCTTAGTTCATTTCCACCCCATTTGATCTATACCTTTGCATTCTTGTTGCCCTTTGGGGCAAAAAAAGGCATCTTGTGGGAGTGTTATCATAGATTGTGTTCACCACTTTTATGTCCATTTATGCTCATCCATGTTTGTGGCTGAGTTGTTAAATGTCTAAAGTGTGTGGGTATGTTCTTACATCTTTGATAGCCACTTGATCTTGATTTCAAGATCATCTTCATAGCTAGGTTTGGTTTCATCATTATTTCCCCTTTGAGTTGTTATTTTGCCTACATTCTAGCCATACAATTACAACACTTACATCTTATTTTCATTTATGAGAACTTGGTATAAGTTTCCATATTGTATCATTACGTTGCTCATACGATTGATAACTTCTTGTTATACTTGTACTTAGTTTTGATCCCAACATTGTTTAAGGTTTTTGAGAGTGTTGATATTGCATTGTTTATATCACAATAACATCATCTTGATACTAATATCTCACTTATTTCAAGCTTGGTTAAATGTGTCGAGGTAGTGTTGTTACGTTATTCACATTTACAACTTCCATTATCAAAAACTTAGATCTTTTTGCATCTAAACTAGTCATAGTATACCTTGTGGAGAGATCACGTCAATACAACTTTAGTGCTTAGGTCTTGTTTATATTTGAACTTGACCTAGGTGGTGATAGGGTATTGTCACTATCTATTTTACACCTATCTTTGGAACTATAGCTTAGGGTATAGTGTTCTATAAACAATTTGAGTGATTGACTAGTTTACTAGTGGACTTGCATGATTGTTCCTTGTGTGTTAAAAACTCATAGAATTATTCTAGGACAATCTTGTTGGATTATCAAAATTGTGTTATCACGATGTATGTTTTCCTTAGATCCATTTTGGAAAATCACACCAACATCCCTATATCTACCAAATGTCTAGTTGGATGTCATTATGCTTCCCTGAATCGACATGTCACTTCCTTCCCTTTGAAGGAGTTCCATCACACTATCTAGGTTTATACATTTGTGCTTAAATGACACCAACAATGACTGATTATCACATGGTTCCTCATACTTACAACAATATAGAACCTAGGTTTAGGCATTCACCTCAAGATATGCCCATCACAACTAAACCATGGTTGATTCCTCACGCTAGAAAAACCATTCGGTACCTGTTCCCCACCTTCAAATCATAGTCAGTGGTATGGTTTGGATGCTTCTGATCCAAATTATTATTTGGGTTCCCCCACTCTTCTTTTGATTCTGGTCATAATTATTCCTCTGATGCCTCTTAGTCTTCTAAGGCTTCTGATCCAAATTATTATTAAGATGGGACTCCTATGTCACGGTCCTCCCTTTCTTTGTAGACCCTCTTCATCAAATATCTAAAGCAGCTCCTATGTCGCGGTCCTCCCTTCCTTCACAGGACCTCCTTTATCTATCACCTCAATGACCCCTTCCTCTGTCAAAGAGCTCTCTAACTCAAAGTTCCTCTAATAAATCATCTAAGTCAACTCCTAGGTTGCATTCATCTAAACCAACACTTACATCATAATATCCTGCTTGGATGGGTGACTCTCTTTGTATACCCACAATAGGTCATCTTCTAGGCAAACCTATTCCATTTCTTTCCACTCACAAGATGTCTCAATTGAATCCCAATTCCTCTCTCGAGTCATCTTCTGCTATCAGTCCAACTCCAATCCATCTTTGGCCTTTGAGCCCTTTCAACCATATCGTACCATTTCCTCATCCATCTTCTAAAGATAAATGTCTATGACCACGTCAAACCATTAAAAAGAATCCATGTGCTAAGATATATTTTTGAAGCACTATCAAAACTCTTCATGGGAGTGATAGGATCAAACTTTCCCCTTACTCACATCATCGAACATCTTCATCTTCTTATGTCAATCAATTTTCCCCACTTATCGGACTCGTTTCTTCTATTCAACCTCCCATGGTCAAAGAAAAACAACCTATACTGATTGATTTCTCTCATAATAAAGGAACCATTAGACTACATGAATATATCCCTCTAGAGGATTACAAACAAGGATTCTTTCTAGAACTTGATACACTCACGTATGGGGAGGAAAAAGTTGATTCCTTTTGTCGAACGTAGAGGAAGATCCTAAGGTCATGGAACTTGATTCTTATTCTATTATCCCATATTCACCTTCCTCTGAGCATGATGAGATTCTAGGTCTAACATTGATCCATGGCCCTTCTTCTCGTTACCCAATCATTCTTTATCTATCATGATTCCTCAATCACAATCACACCATGGGTCACCATCTGGTAGCCCTTCGCCATCTTCCATGTGTGGGTCACATCCTGGTAGCCCATCCTCATCTTCTCTTGGGCCACATCCTAGTAGCCCTCTGTCATCTATTAGTGGGTCTGCTCCATGTAGCCCTTTATCTTCTCCTTAGGTTGCCATCCCCCTAGTAGTCCCTCATATTTTCTACTTGTGGGTCACCCCTAGTAGTCCCTTGTTATCTTCTTCCATTCTAGGGCCACGTCCTAGTATCCCTCCATTATCTTTCATTTATGAGTCACCTTGGGGTAACCCATTATCTTCTATTCTTGGGCCATGTCCTCATAGCCCAATTTCTTCCATCTTAGGGCCATATCCTAGTAACCCTTCGTCATCTTCTATGGAATGGCTCACCTCTTCAAGCCCATCCTCTTTAATTCTTGGATTCTATCAATGACCCGGGAAATCCCACCATCATTTTCCTCATTCATCATCATCATAAACATCCACATTTTCTCCCACTTCTCGAGATCAAATAAATCATGCATTAGCTTATAAGAAACCCAGACATTTCTTATCAGTCAAGATCAAAACTCCAAAGAGCTCCAAAGTTCCCAACAACTCAAACAATCTCAAAGTTAAAGATCAAATTTGATTCAAGAATGCACACCAACATACCCATCAAGTATGGTGCAAAGTGTATAAACCTCTACATAGGGAACTTAAGCTCTCACATATGAAATCCATGTTTCATGAAAAATCATAGTCATTTATTGAGTACAAGCTCACCACAAATCATCAAGATCGGGATAACATAACTCTTGATAAAAAAACACACCTAATCTCCCTTATCAAGGAAGTCACAAACATTGTTGTTGAATCCTATCAGGTAGAGTAACTTTGTTAGTCCCAAATTTCCAAAAAATATCAAAAATCATCAAAATAGAATAAAAAATAAAATGAGAAAACATATTTAAAAATCGAAGGTACAAAGATCACATTGCAATCAAACAATGTAATCGTATTTATTGCATATACATGGATGTTCTTTCTTCCTTCTTTTCATTCCTCTTCAAGGAATCCAAATTTTCATCCCTTCGATGATATTTTCGTTAGCCTATTCACACGCATTTTGCAACATTTATCTCTATGGTATCTGTTTGACCCTGGTCTTTTATCACCTTGGTAAATTAAAGAACGACCGACCTCTTAGAGATCCTATCACAATCAACATCTAATGAACTTGTTGTGAAGAAACTTTTGAACATAGTTGTTGACACTAGCCAATGTCATCATCACAATCACTTCTATCCTTCCATCAGCCATCGTGGTTATTAACCCCTTGTCAAACAAAAGAGCTGAAATAAGTTTTCAAAAATCAAAAGAATAAAAGAAAAAATGAAATCAAAAAAGCAAAAGCTAAAAGCAAAAGCAATTGATATATAACTCTCTCTATGGGTATTTTCAATAATCTCTATATCGGGCTATGGATGCCTAACTAGCAGTAGAGAAATGTTGTGATTAGAATCAAATACATCTCCATCGGGGCTATGGATGCTTGGCTAGCAAGTGGGCAATGTATGACTATCCTTCCACTTTCCATTCACAAATCAACTTTCAAAATAAATCATTCCTATACAGTGGCTAGTTTGTCCTCATTTGTTGCCTATTTAATCTTCCCTTCAAGAGGTAAATGAATTCCACATGCACAAATTGGATCTCTATGAGTGAACAAGATTAGTATGTTACTAAGTGTCTTTTTTGGACCTTGTTCAAACTTTTACTTTAGTCAATATCTTGTCTCACGATTTGTGTCTTTGGATAATCACTTCTTCATCACGAGGCTTCTAACATATATTCATATCATTCACATTGTTCTTTTAATTCATTTAGAACATCCATGTGTGTAAGATTACCTTTTACCATGTTTTCGAAAACTTTGACCCTTTTTGCAAAAACAACCTTCCACTTCATTTATATCATGTGTTTCTTGGCCAACTTACATTGGGGGCATCCTTGCTCCTTCCTTAGCACGTCATTGGTTTGTGTTCATCATCACGTTGAACCTATCCATATTAACCTTGATTCAACCTCTGCGAGTGAAGAGTTTTCCTTTGAATACTCTCACCTAACACTAGGAAATTTTTGCAACTTCACTTTCTTGCGCGCACATGTCATTCTGCCCTTGTACATCCCATCTATCATTGGGGCATCCATGCTTATTTTTCTTCCTGTACATAGGTTCAAAAAACTTTAAAAACCAAAAACATTTAAATATGTTAGAAATAATCAAAACATTCAAATATGTTTCATAAAAGTTCTAAAAATTGAAAATCATCCTACAAAAATGTCATTCTTTGGTTCTTGCTTGTTCTTATCATAAATGACTCACAGATCATTTTGATCTACCCTCATTAACAAAGCTAGTATGCATGCTTCATTTGTACTGGGGGCAATGATGAGTTGCGTGGTACTATTTTTTAGCACACAATTATTGTCATAGGACCCAAGTGTCATCCGTTATTCCCGTCGCATGTATAATTTTCTTGGGGCACCACTTTCAGCCCTTGTCATTCCAATTCGATTAGGTTGGAATGAATCTTGATAACAAAAACATTACATTATGTTTATTTGTTAGGTTAACTTGTTTACTTGCTCGTATTGCATTGCATTATATATGTTGCATGGAGTTAGGCATCTTTTACTTTCTCGTATTACATTGCATTTTGTATGTTGCATGGAGTTGGTGTTTTTAGCAAAGGATTTTCATGTCATACTACACTTTTGTTCATTCTATTTAATAAGGACCGATGATGAAGATCACTTAGTGATATGATGAAAAATAAAGTTGTTTAAAAGGCAACATTGGATGGATGTTAGCTCATTCCCCTTCCTCATACTACTTTTCTCCTATATCCCCTTTCTTTTCTTCACACTATTCTTTCTTTTTCCCATTCTCTTTCTTCTTTCGTCATCTTTTCGTCGATAGAGTTCTTCCATCACCCCATCGACAATCGAGGGAGAATCCTTCATTCTACTCATTTTTATTCTACCCCTTCAAAATATGTACTTGTTTATGGTTGTCTACTTTCTTTTAAGTGGCGTTGTTTATGCCACCCAACGAGGGGCAAATGTAGACACCTATAATATGCTTACACTTATCATTTCCTCTAATTCAATCGATTGGCTACACTCTATCAATTAGATACTCCTTACTACATTCTCATATGCCCATTTACGACACCTTCTTGGTTGTATTCCTCCTATATTCAACTCATTTGGTTAATAAACCCCCTTTTATTAGCTAACCATCCCCTTATTCTCCTCTAGATCACTTATGTAGGATTCTTAGGCTATCTATCACCACATCTGATTAATTAGAGTCCCATCCCAACTCTCAATGAGTCCTAATCACTCCTCTAATCAAGTTTAATTAGCCTAAACCTAGATTAACTAGCCTAAGGCATGTTTAACCTCTTCTAAGCCTAGTCAAATCTTACTTTGACTCACTAAAAGTGATTTTTAGCTTATTCATTTGTCCCACATGCACCCAAAGTCTTCCATTTCTGAAATTAGAAACCTATAAATACCCCACTACCCCTAGACCATTTCTAAGAACACTTCCTCCTTTCTAGCATAAACTATAGTATTTTGTTTAGGATTAAGAGCTTCTTTTCATTTTTTTATTGAGCTATTTGCTTTGCTATTGCACTACACACTCAAGCTTTGAGTAAATGGGAAGAACCATGTGGATTTGTAGCCATTAATGGTGAGCTCCCATTCTCATAATCACAAACTGATTGCTTAGAATATTTATTAGGTTCATTTACAAAGCATTTCAAGAATAGAGGATAACTAGACATGTTAGGTTTTCTTGTTTACTTCAAGATTAATTCATGCAAAGTAATGGATCCTTTCTTATTTCTTATCATGATGGTCCATTTATTTTATTGTTTAAAGATTTGGGGTTTCGTAAGTGTTCTTACCCCATTTCATAACTTTTGTAACTTTTCCTTGTTTGAACTTAAGGAGTCGGGACCATATAAGTGTGTAAAGACTAGACCCCGCATCCTAACCTATGTGTATTGTTTTGTATGGAGGGGAAGGACACCAAAATAGAAAGTTTAGAAATTGAGAACAAGAGTTGTTTAGTAATTTAATCGAGATAATATTCCTAGAATTGATGACAAAGTAGACTATCTTGATAAGCAATTCATAAGAGAGCTATAGAGATAAACTATTTTGATTGTATATATGAGAATTTTTCTTATCAAGGATCATGATTTAAACTTTTGCATTACACATAGACAAGTTACCAAATTTTAGTGACAAAATTTCCTTGCCTCTAAGTGTGTAATATGAAATTTCATGTTTAAAGGAAAAATTTACATGAGTATTCACACACACTTTTTCTTCCCTCAACAATGGTTCTCTGATGTGTTGGTGTTGTCATGCTCCATGATAAAACATGTAATATAGAGTGTAGTCAATATTTATGATAGAAATTAAACTTTAACTCAAAATGTAGATACTTCATGTAACTTTGAACTTTGTAGAAAAGTAAGTGAAGAGAACAAAAAAATGGAAGGCATACACTTTCATTTTTAGAGGGACGATCTCTGTTCGTGTCACACTTTATAGACTTGGAGTTGTTGTGGAGAAGTTGGAGGATTGGGGATGAGCAGTCCCTAATTTTTTCCATAGGAGATACTAGAGTGTTGGGTACACCCCAACAGCAAAGATAGTGAGGAGAGGAGCCATGTTTTACCCATTCTTAGACATTTTTAGAGAGGAAGGGTTTAGACTACAAATCACTCATTTGCTTCAACACCTTCCTCATTTGGAAAGTTTTTGAGAGAAGAGGAAAGGTCAATCTATGAATAACTTGGTTGCTTTCGACACTTTCCATTAAACCTATACAAAACACCATTGTAGATGGATCTAGGCTTGATTTTGTTCCAACTTGAATAAACTTAAACTTTGGAAGGAATGGACATTGTCATTCCCTCATAGGGTGTTATGTGACAAAATTGTTCATGTAGATTTTGAAAATCATACGGTAGGAGGGATCCCATGCCCCAAGACCTTGTTCCTACAACTTAATCTAGATAGTGTAGTTAAGAAGGAATGAATTATTCATGCCCTGTGTATCATGCTTTCTATTAAGTCATCTATATCTGAAATAGTATGAAACTCCTATAAATAAATAATAGAATTTTAAGAAATTAAAAAATCTTGACAATTTTCCACTTGACGGAATGTCCTCACGATCAAGACCATACCATTATCCTGATTGTACTATATGGTTTTACCTTTGTTAAATTCTTCCACATTTCAATATCTCGTGATATTTTTTGAGGATTTGAACCATGTCAAAAATTGTTCCCGTATCCTATAATCTGTGTGTAGAAGTATAAATAGCCAAATGGATGTCCCCTCTTTTGACGTGTGTGTGATAAAACATTTAAGCACATGGATCAAAAGAAGAGATGTGTACCCATTTGTGATAAGTCTGATAATATGTGTAGGATCACATGGATGGATAGAAAATGGTGGCCATCGTTAATAACTTATACCTACAAAAAGGGGTTACACATGGTAGAGACTATGATGTAGAGACAAAGAAATGCACAAAATGCAATAAACAAGAATAGATGTGTGTAATAGTAAAAATAGTAGATAAAAATGTTAATCATGTCATAATATATAGAATCATGGTCATATAAACAACATAATAGGTAGTAAACATGTCGAATCCATAATAGTGTAATTATCCAAGTATATAATGTGTTTCAATGAAAGAAGAATAAAAGTATTATTATAGTAGATTTGACAATGTCAACAAGAAAACATGTTAGAAGCCATAATAAATAGAATAGTGTATTCATCATAGTGTAAAATAAGTGTGTCATAAGCTCGAGCAAGACATTAGCAAAAATAATAGTGTATATCCAAAAATTAATAGTATATAGAAACATTGTTGTATGTAGGCATAGAGCCGCAAACATGGAACACTCACGACATCACAAGACAATCACAATAGAAGGTACAATGTGTCATTGTCAATGAAACTAGTATATACACACAAGATATACATAAATCCATGAACATAGGAAACCCACAATGTCACAAGATAGTCGGGACCTTATGTCATATAAAGAAAACAATCATAACATTGTAAGCAATCGAGACAATCAAGTAAATCAAGACAAATAGGGAAAGAATATACATGAACAAATAGTTACAATAGTATATGAAGAAAGTACAAATAGTAAAGACAGAGGTAGAAATATAATTTAGCACTACACAAGATACATGTGTTAGTCTTGTAGCTCTAATTATATAAATAAGCACTATGCATAGAATCAAGCATGATGAGGAAGGTGTAAAGTAACATATAATGAAAAAACACTTGTATAACATGGGGGTGCCACAAGAAGAAAAAGTGTAAGGAACCAAGGTGGAACATATAATCATGTATCAAATTATGTAGATCCTACATCAAACTCAATATACCTTATGAATGCATGTGTTTAAAGAATAAATATGTTATCTATAAAAACCACCATGACAAAGAAATTGTATAAAGTAACAAGTAGCCAAGAAAATCATAAATAAATAATGATTTTGTAGTTTTACACATATTTGTGTCTTTTATTATATGATTATTTGAATTGTTTTGAATTGTTTTAAAAATAGATATGTACAAGAAAGGGGATAGCTTAAGACCTGCCTAATAAGAGCCTTGTAAATAGGCACATCACACTCATTGGGTGAAGGAGGCGTAGGCATCAAATATGTCATAGTAGAATAAGGATAATACTGTGTAAACTATAGAATATTCATAGTATGTGTGATACAAAATTAAAGAGGATAGACCCAAAAGAAGTAGTATACATAGAAGAATCTAAATCAGATTTGAATTTGAGGGATGGTGCTATTAATTTGGTTGTGATAGCCATTGTGATTAGATTGGGTTGATGTAAAATGCAATGATTAGGGATAATATTAGAAGTAAAACACATTGGAAACATCACCCCTACCAAATTACGTAGGGGAATACATTATGCAATGAAACCTATTATTAGAAAATAAGGAAGGGCGATCTACATATGCCTCCAAGTATTCAAGAAGGGAGTATTGGTTAGTGAATATTCAATGACCATAGAGAGAATAACAATACAAAACCACTAGATAGAAGCATATGTCATAAAAATATATTAAATATACAAATACTAAATATGTTATCTATCAAACAACCATGACGAACAACATGTATAAAGTAACAAGATAGCCAAGAAAATCATAACATGTCATGATTTTGTAGTTTTACACATGTTTGCATATTTTTGTATTATATGGTTATTTGAATGTTTTTAAATTGTTTTGAAAATAACTATATATAAGAAAGGGGATATCTCAAGACCTTCCTAATAAGAGCCTCATAAAGATGAACATCACACTCAAAGCATGATGGAGTTGTAGGCATCAAATATGTCATAGTAGAATAAGGATAATCCTGTATAAACTATAAAGGAGTCATAGTATGTGTGATAGAAAATTGAAGAGGGATAGAGCCATTAGAAGTAGTATGTGTAGAAGAATAAGAATTGAATTTGAGTTTGAATGATAGTGATTTTGATTTGGTTGTGATTATATTGTTTTGATAGAAAATGTGATGATTAGGGATAGTATCGAACTAAAATACATTGGAAACATCACCCCTACAAAAGTACTTATGGGATTACATTGTGCAAGGAAACCTATTCTTAGAAAATAAGGAAAGGTGATCCATATATGCCTCAAGGTATTCAAAAGGAAGTATTTTTAAGTGAATATTAAGTGACCATAGAGAGAACAATAAGACAAAGCCACTAGATAGAAGCACGTGTCATAGAATTATATCGTATAACCATAAAATCGAGTCATATTGTATCATAGAATTATATTTGTAAAACCAATAAAAACATCCTTATCAAAAACAAAAGAGGTGATTTTTAAGGTCAGTTTCATAGAAACCAAGATTGATATTTTGGAGCATACACATTGTTTCCTTTATATATGAATTTCATTTCACTTGTATGAGTACACGTATCATGTGTAATGTCTATATCACATTTATTTTTGATAGTATTAGAACTATATTAATCATGATGCATAGAGACATTATATTTATGGGCATGGGAGGAATCCTTTAAATGTGTTATCTCGCCCTTCGAGATGTGATCTCAGTACTCATAACTTGAAATTGGACTTGAAAACCATGGTGTATGCTTAAATATAATTTAGGACAACCTTATGAAAGGTTTTAGCATTACTAATAGAATGGGTTGAAACATATCTCAAAATTTAATCCACACAAGAAGTTTTCATATAAACACAAAGCCTTGTTTAGAGTAATACTTTCATGATAGTATCTTTACACGTGCAATAATGTTTAAGTGAATCATACAAAAAAACTTGGTAATTAGTAACATGTAACATGCTGACAAAAATGATAGAAGAGCCTCTAATTAGATAATAAATAATATTAATCAAAACATAAACATGAATATGAAACCCTAGGGAAACTAGGGTTTGGAAGAAGGTGTAAGATTCAAGCATGAGTCGGGTTCACCAAATGTTTACACCCTAATTAATTTTTAGGTGTTATGTTGATAGAAAAAATAAGGATGCAAGGATTTGTAAAGGTAGATGATTCTGATTAATTAACTTCCAACATTAACAATTCACAATCAAAATAATGCATTCATACATGTAACACCTGAAAAATGATAAGTAATTGATCAATACATGTGAGGAGAGAAAAACTTAGCGATCTGGAAAAATAGGAACATCTAGATGTGTGGGATGATAAAAAAAAAAAGTACAATTCTATTTTCTAAATTTTTACCAATGAAATACCACACAAATACATGTAAAGATAAGTAGGTTTAAATATAAGTATAGATATGGAAGAAAACCTGTTTCGTAAGCTAATTTCCTTCTTTGCTTTAATTTTTATTACTCTATGTATTATCCTATTTCTCAATTATGCTTCTCTTATATGAACATTTTCCTTTCCTATAATATCTTCCCCAATCCTTTTCTTTATAAATCTATGTGTATGTGAATAAATTCTTTATGCCTCCATTTATGCATGATCCTCCTTTTATTCTTTCTCCTTTATTCTATTTTTGTTCTTCTATTTTTTCTCATGTTGTTTTATTTATAGGTTGAAATCCCATGTTTATGTTAACTAATAGTTAAATAATTATGTGTCCTTTGAAATATATTTCTCATTTCAATTATTGTTGTGCATTTATGTCATGCATGTTTTAAGTATTAATGTAGGTCGTAAAATTTAGTCTTTCAATTTTTGTATGCATGACTCTAATTTTAGCATGGAAATTCATGTGCCCTTAAGACTCACTCCATTAGTATATATACTAATCCACATGTTTTCCATTTTGGCTATGTGGATGGGAGGGTTCAACAATTTTGAAGTCTTTATAAGTGAGTTCAAATGAACTTTGGTCATGATTCATGTAATCTCAAAGTGATAGAAAGTATTAGGCTTTATAACATTGGGACTAAATAGTCCCAAATACACCATGAAAAAGGGTGTTTTAAATATATAAAAGTAATTGCATTCACTTATGAGGTCAACACAACATAGGTATTTTCCAAGCCTTGAATTAACATTTACTCGATCACAAGTTGTTAAGTTAGCTTGGTGAGTTGTATGCAATGAAAAATGATTTGGTTGAGAGTGCAATGTAATGTGAGTAGGGGTTTCATGCAAAGTGGTTGCGATGGTTTACAAAGTAATGTAGTTGATTTGTTCACCGGTGAGCTCGGTGAGCTCCAACCCCTTTAAATCCTACGATAGTTTAATCCCACATGCGCAAAGATATGGATACAAATATATATATATATATATATATATATATATATATATATAAACACTCCCATGTAAAGTAGAAGTCATGGATCATATTCCATTACACCCTAGGCCATGTATGAGCTGATAGATCATAGAAAATAGGGATTCCTTGATGTATCATCCTAGATAAAGAGGAAAATAATGAGGATAGGGTAGATAAATAAGGTGTAGGATATATAAGGTGATATTCAAGAAAAATATAACATAGATACACAAGGCCACTTATGACCAATAAACCAAATATCCCGCACAATGAAACACCTTTTTTAAAACTCACAATAACATATTTTTCCTTATTATTGTAATTAATTCATCAGTATATGAACAAATAAAGTAATTCAAATCATATGACAATGTAAATATGACAACAAGCATGTCATCTTCTAAAAGTGACAATACACCGCTCAATAAGTGCTTAAACATGACATTGCGCTCATCACCACAACAAGAACATGTAAGCCCCTTCGTCATTACAATGCAAATAAATGAACATGTTACCTCACTCGATGTGACACCAATAATAAACTACACTAAAAATGAAAAATAAAGACTATCACTTACAATTTACACCATGTACCATATAGATGGAAAAATCTCTATTCGTACTCATTTCTTGCATCTTTCCACCTCTCCCCCATGATAGCCTTTCTTGAGTTAGAAAAAACCTATACACACAAACAAGAGTACCCATTGCACTATCCAATTCACATAATCAAATCAATTGAAATGAAATATAAGCAACATATATAAATAGTAACTAAGAAAATGAAAAAAAAATCCTTAATATCACCTATTGTTAATAAGCCAAATAATGATAAATATTTCACTTCCAAAACATGTCATAATGATAACCAAAAAAATAAAATTACTATATAGGGTTGTATCAATGTGGCAACAACCACCTAGTTTTCTGAAAGTCTCCAAAACAATAAATGTATGAATACAAGATATGACATCCTTTCCCACTAAGAGAAAACATCACCTCGATGATTATTACTAATAGAAAAATTAAAATAAAATATTGAAATAAATGCGGGTATGGTATATGGACTTTATCAAAGTCTTCCCATGTAACATTATCCTATGAATATTGGTCCCACTAGACCTTGTACAAAGATACTTCCTAGTTTGGTAAATGAAGCTTGCGAAACCTCAAGCATTCATAGGGGCTCAACCATAAGCACTCTTGGATATTCCACCTATAGATATTTCCAATCAATAACATGAGATATATAAAAGTGACAATTTTTCAATAAAGATACATGAAACACATTGTGTAATGAAGATAGAGAGGTAATTCAAGTCTATATGACATTAGATTCACCACTTTGAGAACATCAAATGGTCCTATGCAATGAGATGTTAGTTTGGAAGACTTTCAAATTTGATAGAGCTATTATTTGGTTTCATCATCAGAATAAAATTATCACATACTAAAAAATCTATATGAATATTATTCTTATCTACATAGCTCTTATCTCTATCTACAACCTCCAACAAACACTTCTTAATTAGTTTCAACTTTTCTTCCATGTCCTTAAACATATCAGGGGCCTATAAAAACTCTACCTTTTGTTTGATCACAACTAATAGGTGTGTGAAAGTTTCTCCAAAAAATGCCTCAAAGGGAGCCATTCCCAATGTAAAATTATGTGAGTTTTTTTAATAAAACTTAACTATTAGTAATTACTCCTCTAATTTATACTATTGATCTATACAATACATCCTAAACATGTCTTCTAGAATTTTGCTCACCATTTTTTTAACCATATTTTTTAGGTGATAAGCAAAGTGATAAAATTAAACTTCATGCCCAAATAAATGTGCAAGGTTTACCAAAACCTCGATGCCATCCATGTGCCTTGACTTGAAATAATCATCTTAGGAACTTTGTGTAAATGAAAGCCCTCCTGGAAAAATATCTTCATCAAAACCAATGAATCTTCCTTCAAATTCCTTAGAATGAAGTGGGCTACTTTAGTGATTATTACAACAACCACCAATATAACATACAATTTGTTCTTGGACATCTTAAGCCCTCAAAAATCCATACTAATAACCTACCCTTCCATTCAAGAGGTTCATATGGGTATAAAAACACTACTACATGAATGTGTTTATATTTAACTCACCGATACTACAAACATTTAGAAACAAAGATTTCAACATCTTTTTTAATACCGGATAGAAATACAATTGTTTGAGGTCATCCAACATCTTTGTCACGAGATAGGTAACATGAATACGAAACATTGTGTTCTTCCTCCGATGTCGAGGTCCTTAATCCATCAAGCTTAGGCACATATACTCTATCATAGAAGTCCATTTCTATCAAACCGGTAAACCTCTTATATATAATCTTTGTTATTAGTCTCCAATGTAGATTTGAACTTGTTATGATTAGTATATGAATATAGATTATTCAAAATATGTTGTTGAAAAGTGGTCCTCACCGAGGCTATGTATGTTATATGTTGTCTTCAACTAAGTATTGGTAGATAATTGTGTGCACCCTTCTGATTTAGGCATCTATTCAAGTGTTTAAAGGTATCTGCAACAACAATGGGAGTATCTCTAAGGTGTGGGACCTTAACCCTTGAGATAAACCTCCATAATAAGGTTGGATCCTTTCCTTAAAATCTCCATATTAACCACTACTCTAAACTAACTAAAAGAAACTCTATAAAGTTAAGGGGAAAGAGTGTTGAAATTTGAAAAGAATGGTGATACACCAAAGTATGAAGGGATCACTCTCCCTGAGATCAAGGAAAAATGGATGAACACAATGACAAAGGGGCAAATATGAGCCACAATTCACACTCGAATTTTATCACCTTTAATCCTTTGTATAAATGACACAATGGACTAGAATTATGCAGATATAATTCATACACATCATAAAATAACAATAGAGAAAGGTAAGATGCAATAATACAAGCCAAATGATAGATAATAATCACAATCAACTAGATATTATTTCTTAAGAAACACACAATCTCTCACATTCATTGAGAAGGTAGTGAATGCATTACACAATTCAACATAAGGGTCTACACAAACTCAGAACACTCAGAAACCGATTGGGAAGAGTTTCTTTGCATTCAAGAGAGGATAGTTTGGATTATGAAAATCATTACATTTATAGAGAAGGTAGGAGAAGGTATATGAAGATGTCATGGGAGATGCTTAACCTCTTTAACCTTTCCAAACCGCCTTAGAACCGGCCCACAAGGTAATCTCTTGGTCTCATGATGATCCACACCCATGGTGTTCCTTGTCTAGACAAAATTATTTAGATATTTTATATGTGGACGACCTCAACTTATATCAATGAATTTCCATAAAGTCGGGAGATAAATAAAGTGTGAGTTTCTAAATGTCCATTTCTAGTCTTAATCATGCATTAGACCACTAATAATAGCTCATTTCTTATTGCACAAACCATTCAAACCATTCTCTTCATTTTTTTTTTTTTAGGGAAGAAGGAGAATATACCATCCTGGAAGCATCATGAGGCAAAAGGAATCAAATAAAAGCATTTGTAACTAATTTGGGCATCGATTGATTGAGAGAATGAATAAAAAGACCCAAATTATGTCATTAAAATATCTCAATTGTCTCCACCATTCCCCTTAAATGTGATTTTTGAGTGAAACCTTTGAAAATATTCCAATGAGACAAGTCGCATGTCAAATGGAGCTCTGGATCAAAATATATGAGCAAAAACCCAGTCTCATGTTTGAGTCACAACCCAAATCCAAAAATACCTTTGGGCACTAAATTAAATTATATGATCACAAAAACTTATCATGACTTAAAACCACCTCCAAAGTGTATCTCTCTTCAATACCTTTCCAATGGTACCATTTTTTCTCAATTTCATGGTCGCCATCAAAAGTTTTTGTTTATCAGCTTGTGTGGGTAGATAAGGTTTGTGTTACAAGTTTACAGTGCACGTCGGTGATCCAAGATTGAATATCAAGAAATCAATATGAGGTTACAACAAAACACTAGTGACACAATAAAAATTAGATAATGACCTTTTATAATGTAGCATGCACCTACATGAGGTCTTTGGTGCCCAGCACCCTCACCCTAGCCTAGGCTCCCATGTCTAGCTCCATTTGCGAGACTCGAAATGATATCGAGCATTTCCAACACTCTACCCGACCTATTCATTTGTTGCTCTAGTTCATATCTACTTTGAGATAAGCGTAAATCAGATAAGTGCTCTATCTCTCCCTTTTTCTTACACGGTTGCATCTTTAGAGTGCTTAACATTTGTATTATGTTGTATTTTATCATAGTAGCGACTAAAAATAGATTTAATATTTTAGATTTTTTATTAGTTTAAAAGACGGGTTCTACAAAAATGAATACATTTCTAAATCACTAGGTTGATAGACAAGAAAATGCAAAGGCTAACCTTAAAGCATAAAATATAATCAAAAATAGTTTCATGTTCATCTTGATACAAAGAAGGAAAATGCTCATATATAGCTCTAGGGCCTCTAATACAACTAAAGTAAGATAAGAATGTATCCTTGATCTCTAAAATGGGCTTAAAGAGACACTAGGGAGATTAGTGAATCGTGAGAGAGAATTTCCAATGAGGTTCTTAGAAAAAACCTTAAGCAACATCCTATTAGTGTCATAAGGAGCCATGGTTGCTATATATTCTGGAGATGTAAGTAAGGATCCGTAGTGCCATCAAATAATTGGAATGAAGGCATGATAAAATATCTAGGAAATGGTATTTGAAATATTCTATGCGGAATATGATTTCCAATAATGACATTATAATCAACACTAGCATAATAGGCCTTGTTTTCTAAAGTTAAAGTGTGAATCTTGTGTTGGAGCTCACCTACAACATGCATAAGGAAAGCACCTATTGAGGAGGTATATCATGAGTACTTAGGGGTTACTTGAAGGTTGTATTTTACCATGAAAAGTGGACACAAGAACACTAGCGGGCCTAGGAACATGATTGGGCAATGACTTGGTGGAAGATGGCCTAGGCTTGGCCTTGTGAGTAAAATGGAAGGGAGTATCAACAATAGGAAATGAATTTGTACTAGGAGAGGCATCAACTATTGGCATGTGTGTGTAGTGCTCCCCACAAGTTTCATGAAATGGACTAACTTCCTCTCGTAGATCCTAACTCGACAAAACAGGTTGTAGCAGAGATTAATACCTATGGGTTTTGGTCTAACGACAATCATGGTCCAAAATCAACATGTGTGCTAGGTGTAATTAATGAAATATCAACATTCTTATCTTTGTTATCAAAATTATTAGGTACATTTACATCTACAAGTGGAAGAGAAGAATTACTAATAAGAACATCACATTCACTCAAGGAGAAGGAGAAACATAATGTGCATCATTCACAACATGATCCATATCATAATATTTACATTTAGGAGAAATGGAGGAAACATCATTATTTTTACATTCAAATGGAATAATAGAATTATATTGATTATTAAAGATAATCAAGCTCATTACTTTTGTATTCAAGAGTGGAGTAGAAACACACTCATTATTAGAGCATACATTAGAATAAGAAACATAATGTATATCCTTATCATGAATGTATGTAGAATGCATCATTTATTCTTCAAAATGTTAGGAATACCATCAATCAATGTATAAATGGAAGTAATTTCATTGGTATGGGCACTAGAAACACTAATAACATCACTAAAGTCTAGATCATCTAAAGCATTGGGCTCATGGTCAATACTCCAACCTGCAAATCCATATTGAGGGTCTTAATGAGTGATAAGAGGGGTGTGCGGAAGTGGGGATGATGATTGACAAGTAGGGTCTAAAACAACATCAAAAATACATCCTCTCTAAGGAAATGTGAAAATTAAGTGACATGTTTGGCATCTACATAGGTGGTATGGACCTTATTGAAGGGATAATAGCCATTATGCCTCTGCAAAGCCTAAAAACAAGCCATGATCACACATAAGCTAAAAATAGACACAAACCAAATACTTCGCACCCTTAGAGAACACTACGCTTTAAAATCAGCAGGTCTAACTTATGGAAACCTTGGGAATATCATAGGTTAACTTAAGGATTTGATCAAAGAGGGTTCACCAAAATGTATCTACCCTAATTGAAATTAATCAATATTCAAGTCGATAAGATATAAATTGAAACAAAAATACAAATGTGCAATGATATTATAGATCGGATGCTCATTCATATAATCATATCAATCACTTTAAGGATAAGATACAAACAATCAAAGGTATTATGCTTTGGTAGAAGGAAAAAATTATTTGATTCGAGATGATTTTCAAATTGTGTCATTGATAATTATGAGATAGAAACAAAGTTTGAAAACTAGATGAAACTTTTACCGCAACTCTATAATTTCTAGATCAAGATCATACAATATGGTTAGGATTGTATAACACAAAATGACCCTGTTGTATGGTTTTATACTTGCATAAAGTTGGGATCTACAAATTTTAGTGTCACTCTATGTTGTTCTTTGTCACCTTTTGGGATATTTAATGTCACACCAAACCCTAGATTTTAAACATGTATCTGTAAAATAATCCCAAATACCTTGCAACATACTCAAACACACATTATATGGAAAAAAATACAAATGCTTGAGTTAGAATAACCTCGACAGTCACCCTGTATGTGAATCATTGAGTGTTGCACTACATTTTAGACTTAATGTAGTTCTTCTAGTGCTTTGTGCCATTGTGCATACAACTAACCCTTTCCCCATTGTTGCCCTTGTGTTTCTACAACAATAGTGGGCTAAAATACTTCATACCATTCAAAACCTTGTATGTTGATGAAATAAAATAGGATTATGCCCTCTTATGTTGTGTATGCAATATGTAACAATACTTCTTGCTTCTCCAAATCAATATTGTGGTAGATAGATAAATGTTTGCTTATGAACAATGCTTGAGCTAGACTTATATATATATATATATATATAAGTTTCTTACTTTGAGATTAATACCTTAGTGGTGGGAAAGGCTGACCCAAAAGATCTAAAATGAAAGATAAAAGAGGGATAAATGGGCCTATGAAGACAAATCAATTGAATATTAAAGAGGGTTAAGACTATACAATGATGGTTACGATTGCGTGTATGATCCTCGACCCCACCGCACGCTTTTGACCTAGGGTAGAACAACATCAAATAAAGCAACGAGGGATCCAAATATCTTTGTATGAATGATATAAATTCAGTCAAGTAGGAAAAATGCAATAAATAAGTCCAATCAATAGATAAAAGGCAAAACCAATAAGGGAATGATGCCACTAAGACCTATCTCTTTGTTCAAAACTCAAACACATATAACCATAACAAAAGTGTGATGCAATAGTGTTTTTCACAAATTTTAATGTCTAGAGTGAACATGAATATATCATTTACTATTCCATTTAGTAGCTTCATTTATCAACATGATCATAATTCATCCATGATGTTAACTTATAATATATGATATAATTTCCACTTCATGATAAGTGTTTACAAAGTAAATGATTTACATCGATTCCATATTCCATGTGATACAAAAATATATAGTTTCACATCTCAAGAGTCACACTACAATTTATAAGTATTTGCATTCGCATAGTTCTAATTAAAATTGGTTACACTATTTTAATATACAATGTTTACAATTACTTTGTCTCAATATATAATACAATATGTATCATGAAATACCATACATCACATATATGTTGGGACAAAATTGTCACCTTGTTTTCATGATAAATGTTTGGCATGAAAAATTTAAAATTTTGGTCATGACAACCAAGCCCACCACTTGAAATCCCCTTTCCCGGTCATTATGAACCCTTCCTCCAGCCAACCTATCAACTCATACATCCCCTTTGAGTCTGTTTCATCCTCATTCTGGATAAGAGGAATGCATTAACATGGATTTCAAGTGTGTTTCATGTGTAGGGAGGTAGATCCAAGTGAATTTCATGAAGCTACTGAGCTTTGAGGTGGAAAAGTGCTCTCGGAAGCACTAAAATGGATATTTTTAGCCATATTGCAACAAGAAAACATCCTCCGGAAGATATCTACAAGGGTTCAACTCATTTGGAGGTTTTGTAGGGGAGAAATGAAGAGATCCATAAAAATTTCAAGGAAATATGTGGAGACATGTGGCGTTAGGATCCATCTGAGCAAGATCGGGTCACTATGGGTGCATGAAATGTAAGCTTCAACAGAGAAAGTGATCTTGTTCTGAAGGTTCCACGAGTTATGAGAGGAATTATGAGATAAATATATAGTCACCAGAAATCTCTCGAGTCCTCTATAAGGTAAATGCATTAGTTTTAATCCTAGGACTCATTACTCTCTGTGGTAGTTTGGGTCACTATTGTTGCTTCTTTGTGCCAAAAAGGTGACTAGGCATAAAAATTAAAATACAAGTAGAATCAAGTCCTGAAAATGGTGGGTATATATTTAGTGGGTGTTTTGGAGTCAAAATTATATAAGGTTTGACCATGGAGCTCAAATTTTTGATTTTGAGGTGGAAAAGACATTCCCATATTCTAATTTCACGTTGACATATTAAGTGAGTGGAACATTATTGACCTCATTATCCCTTGTACCTTTTCCCTTGTCCCTTAGTGCAAGGAGATTATGGGGACAAAAATTTCACCCCCTTGTGGAATAATATTTTTCATCACTTAAGTGACAACCCGGTTGTTAGAACAACTTGTAAACTTGTTTTAGACTAATTTGGCCCCTCCTCATGACAAAGGCTACCCTTGGGGCATTTCTCAAACTCAGATTTCCCTTGTCCCTTGGTGCAAGGGGATATTTGGGACATAAAAGTATGCCCCCTTCATCTAGCTACCCTTGTCACATGAATAACTTCATCTCAACTCTTAAGAGCCTGTTTTTAGCCCTTGCATATATCTCCTTGCTCCCACATGGTGACACTTGTCACAATATCATGCAAAGCACATTTTAGTGTTATCATTGTCCCCTCACCTCAAATTTACCCTATTTTCATGGGTTTAACTTGACCTCTAACCCCCGACCGACCCGAGTTAATTCATGCTAAGTTAATGGTGAGTTAAAGTGTTACAAATCAAGAAAGGGTTAAAAATCCAACATTTAGCCATTTTTAATATTTTAATGTGATGTTTTTCCCTCAAAAACACCAAATACATGTTTTTATGCTACTGAAATTTTCCATAAACCTCCATGCTTAAAAATGAAGATTTTCTCATAACTCAAAAAAGCCCACATTAGAATCTTGTGAAATTTTAACAACACCTTCCTTACAAAATGCATTTCTTTTGGTACCAATCTTACCTCCATTGATGGTCTAGATAATTTTTAATGGCCAGAACAAAAATGCAGCCATAAAATTTTCCTTTTAGATCTATAAAAATTTGGCTATTAAAAACCCCTAAAATTTGGAGCAAAGCATCCTGGAGTGAAAACGAAACTTTTGAGACTACTCCCATCTCATTTCGACATCTAGAAGACCACTTACTAAAAATAGTAAGTTTTACCAAGTTCTCACATACTAAAAATAGTAAGTTTTGAAAATGAGTCACTTTCTAAGTCACCATCACCCCTTTCATGTCAAGACCACTCAAAAGTGCCAATTTGAGAAACTTTCTAAAAATAGACATCCAAGGTGGGACTTGCTAAAAATAGTAAGTGTTGGGATTTTGGTCAAATTGTTCATATCCATCCATCTCCCATCCATTTCACTAACTTTCATCACCATGAAGATCAAATACTCATGTTTAGAGACAATTTTCACATCAATTGTGACTATCCTAATGTAGGCGATAATGATGTGACAAACATGGATATGGAGGACCTAAAAACAAGGATGTTGAGAGAACCTCGTGAAGTTGTGGAGGAAAATATATTCTCAAGTGGGATATTTAGAGTTGGTAAAATCCATTGTCCATTCAAAGCACAGAGCTTGTCCTAGCTTGTGCCCAACATTATGACCTAGATTCGAGGACAATTCAGGCAGATGATAATTCACTGCTTTGGTAGTTCTCACTCCAAAGGGTATCTCTCAATGCCTACAAATTCCCACTAGTAACAATATGGTGATCATCACTCGGGAATTTTTCTTTCAAGAATGCTAAGAACAAATTCATATTTATAAGGTTTGTTTGTTTGATCATGGTTCAAAAAAGCGAAGGAACTATTTCATGATATCCTCTCTCTATATAATTTTTCCCTCACCACCGTTTCCAAGGTGAAGATGAAAAAGGTTGAGATTGAGAAAGAAAGAGCCCATTGGGATAGTGTTTTTCCATTGATTTATAAAATGATTTGTCTCGATTATCATTGCTTGGTGAACAAGAATGTGTTCACGTCTATCGTTGATAATTCATCTCCTTTGTCAGATAGTTACACACAATGAATACTATGTATGAAATGATGAACAATACAATTTTAGAACTCGAGTCTTGTGAGAAGCATGCATTTGACATCTTGGAAGAAATCAATAAAAGCATGTAGAAGATTGAATCCCCTTCACTCAATAAAAATAAATCCTTGGAGGGACTCCTAATGTAACACCCATGTTATGATTCATCTTAATTAAGGGAATTAATTTATTTATTTTAACAAATACCTTAAGTTCCTTTTATGCTATAATGATTATCATTAATACTTAGCTCACTGCTAAATATTCCAGCAATGTTTAATATTCTAGAATCCATCTTGACAACTTACACTAACCATGTGCAACTATAAGGGTCCTTTAGATCTTCCCAATCTCCCTTAATCACTCTACACGAGTGTGTATACATTGTATAAATGGTTAAACCTTTTGATAGGTTAAGAGAACTTGTGCATCCCCTTAGTGCTAGCCAATAAAGTATTCAAGTACTTCCCTCCGACTCAAGACACCGTTGATTAGAAGAAATGGTGAAAAAATAATGCAATCAATAATTTTCATTACTATGGCCATATTTATTCAACATTGCGTTAGTAAGCCGCCTTTCGAGACTGCATATAATCCTATGAAACTTGTCTTCCCTTCACTACACAACCATCTCAATATAGTTATCAAGATTCATTTCCATTGATTAAGAAATTAAGTTTTAGTTTAAAGCAACAAAAACCATGACTCACCCTTCTAGAAAGGAATCCTATCAATACCACCTTAGGATCCCTATGGGAAATATAGTGACCACGTAATGAATTTTGTCATTACGTCCTCACTACCCTTCCCATAGCCATCCTAAGCTGGTATGGGTAGGATACCGTCGATAGGATGATAAGACATAGTGACTACGCTTTGTTTACATTTTACAGCTTATCCATTTTAGTTAAGTAGGTAAGTTTGTCTCATGATAGGTTATCTAGTATTAAAACACAACATTACTTTATCCGATAGTAAGTCATAATAACTCATTGTGTTACTATCCTCAATAAGTATTTTTCCTTGTATTGTCATAACACATTGGTTGTTATTTAATAAAGGATAAATTAACCTAGACATGTGTCTAATTGATACAACCATATCCCAATTAGTTTTGGCCTTAGTCCCTTTACCTAATTTTATACATTTAGTACGAATAATTTACTTATTCACAATGGTCATCATCGATACTAAATAGATCAATTTATGATTGAAATGTAACGTGAGTAAAATTAATCACGCCTTGCATGTAGTTATTATTTTTAATAATTACTGGAACAACATGTATACTTATGTGTCATCATGACGCGAATTTGTGTACTTGTTATATATTTAAGTACAATGCCACCACAACATTGACTTCATGCAACTATTTTACCAAAATGTATTATTCACATTAATGACATAATTATCATCCTTAATGAAACTATAAATGCAAACTTGATAACCTTATTGAATCATTGACTTATATTTAATCACTGTTGTATTAAAATCAACACTTAATCACTTTTAATTTTAACAAGGATCAATAGTGGATTAACACCAAATCGATGTATAGTTTATTCATCTCTTACCATTTTCATAATAACATAATTGCATATTCAAAAGGAAGCAATATGACGGATATAATTTCACTTAAATAATCATGATATTTTTTTATAAGAGGTAAAAAGGGTTAAGGGGACCCTACCCCATACATAGTATGAAAGATACAAGAAAAGGGCCAAGGGAGTATCCATTGAAGCCCCACCAAAACCAAAAACAACTACAAACCCATGATCAAGAAAACAAACCTAAAAGTCCAAAGTAAAATAACTAACATCAAGAGCCATGAGAAACTAACAACAAGACCAAAATAGGAAAACCAGACAACCAGATAGGCATAGAACCAGTCATTCTTTAATCAGGTCTCCCACAATGTGCATGCACCCATTCCATTCCTTGACCAAACTGGTAATAGTAGATTTCCAAACACGGTAATCTGGTTCAGCTATCTCCACTTTAGGCCCAGAACCATCCTTTTCTTTATTCTTCACTTTCCATGGAGTGAATCATCTTAGCCAGTAGTTTAAGATGGTGAATGGTGCTCTTGACATTGAAGATTTGTATGTCCCTGATCTGTAAAATAATCTCCTTCATTTTTAGCATATCATTCTCCATGGCCAAACATCTCTCATTTACGTTCTTAAGTTGTTCACTAAGAACAATAGACATGATTTTCTCAACTTTTCCCGAAGTTCCCTCAAATCAATGGACACCATGCTAATCTTATGTCTATTGATATCTGTATCCAACCTGCAATTTTCAAACTCTCTCGAAAGACATTAGATTTGACAATCATATCTTGAGCTTTGAACAAATTCTTCTGAGAAATTTTGAGAGCATGCAGACTCTCAATAGCTTCTTCCATATTTTGGGATCTTTTTCCCTAAAGTTCTTCTGACCTTTCCCAGCCTCCATCTCCTCACTACTATTGAACTGGTTCGCTTTATCTTCCTTTTGTTCCCCAGAATCAGAGATAACTTCAAAATTCTCTTGAGGTTCCAAAGCCACACTCTCCCTCCTCTTCTTCTTGACACTTTCTTTGGCCAGATTAGAGGGGTCAAAAGCATTTTTTTGTTGGCCCACTCATCTAGGGTCAAGTCTGGGATACATCCCACCTTGGTATTTGTTTCATTAGTGTTTAGGAGGTCTTCTTGATCAAAAGTTGAGTAGTTGGCATTGATTGGGCTAGGCACATAGGATTCAATATGATAATCAATAATAGGTTCAGATTTGATTGTGGCCTTCGCCCCATACCTTGTCCTAAAGAGCATATGTGACCAATCAGCAAACAGGTAGCCTCCAATTTTGGCAGTGAAGTCTCTGGATAGACACAAAGCAAAATGTGGTGGTAAGTCTATGATTGACACGTTTTACAAAACAATCACATTAGGGAAAGTGTGTAGAGTGAGACTTAGATCCTTGATAATTCCCACAGTGGTTACTATTGTCCCATCTAATTGGACTACTCCTCTAGAGATGACCTCATATTGAGACCCAACTAATCAGCTATTTGTTTGGGCATCACAGAACTACGGCCCCAATCAATCATACAATTATGCACTAATTTGTCTCCAATAATTAGTGAGACATAGAAGGGAGGAGGTCTCAGGTTTTTACCTTGTTGTTCTCCATGGTTCCTCCTAGGCTGAACTACATTGGTAAGCACTCTTTCTTGCTAGTTAGGGGGTTGATTTAAACTTGACCAATTTTGCATGGCGGTCTGCAACAGATCCCTCTACCTTGGAATGGCCAGTGACTCCCATAGTGAAATGTTCACACTTGTCCTTTTCATCTACTCAATAATATTGAATGTCCTTTTCTACCCCTTCCTAGACACATTTCTTTCTTGCACATGGGTTGTTACAACCGGTGCTTGAATGGGTTAGAGAGGTGGCTTGGATTGGTTCTGTATGTTTGGAGTTGCACTTGGAACACCAGGACCTTGTGGAGTGATGGAAGATTGAGGCTCACCTCAATTCGGTGGTGGCGCCCTCTCCAATACTTCTCTTTTTGGATCGTGTATTGGCAATTACACTTTGAGAAGGGAATTGATTCATCCCACAGAAGTCTTCAGCCTGCCAGTTAACAAGCATAGTCTCGTTTGGGGGGCCACCTTATTGAGCTCCTTGTTGTTGATCTTCCTCTTGGCCAGGTTCTTATGGCACCATACTGGTTTGCACCATCAAGGCCTGATTTAGAGCACCATTAAAGCACATTGATTGGTTGTGTGGCTGACTGCATAGAAAACACCAATCATATCCTTGTGCCATATTGTTTTGTGTAGGAACAAATGCCCTTGATGTTGAAGTTATGTTTGGATCATAAGCCCGAAAGGTCTAAGCACTTAGGGGTTGTCCTTGGTTCCTCTGGTTTGCTTATGCAGGAGGTGGTGGCCTATTCTCTGCGATCTTCGGGGCTGGATTGATATTGAGCCTAGGGCTGGTATGACCTAGAACTCTAAGCTTGTTGTCTTTTGATGGTCACTAGCTCATTCCCAAAGTTCTGAAGTTGCTTCATCACCACTTCCTAAACTCTTTAAAGGTATTAGATGATGAAGTGGAAGCTTCAGCTGAGATTTGACTCCTGGGGTGGGTATAGGAGCTAATGTAGGCGCTTGGCTAGTATCTGGGATTCCTAACTTAGGGTACAGAGGCATGGATGGCCTAGGAGTGATTTTTCTAGGTTGAATTAAACAATTCTCAGCCCCTATGGAGAGGCTATAGGCTACAGGTAATGTAGTGCCCCCCATTGACTAAATCATCGAGAAATATCGAATTTAAATCCCTAAGAAAGTATAAGAAGGAACCTTAATTATGGGCTTTACTTATTGTTGGAGTCCTATCCCAGTCCATCGGAATTTGAGGTTGAAGTCTCACACGCTCATTCGGGCTCTCTTGATTGTTGTTAGTTGCTCCAACAAAGACAATTTATCACCTTTTTCCCCAAACTGATTGTGAAGGGCCATGCACAGTTGGTTCCAGTTTTGGATAGAGCCTACTTCAAGACTCCTAAACCATTGTGAAGCTTTCCCTTTGAATGAAGAGGTAAGCAACTTGACTACAATGTCCATCTCATGGATCTTATGGATTATATAGACATTTGTAATATCTTGGACATGGTCACTAGGAGAAGTTTGATTTTCCCCAGTGAAATGTGGGATGCTCTTTAATGTTGTAATCGAACTGGGTTTTGTGCATTCAAGGCAAGTGGACTACTGCTAGTGAATTTGACATATGGATTTGGTTGTGCCATTCTGATTGGCCTAAGAATTCTTACAAAGGCCTTGCAGGTGGAGTTGTTGACAAGGTTCTACTTGGTGGAGATGGAGACCTCTGAATTCTTCTTCCTCTCCTTTCTCTTCTGGGGATAGATGCAAGTATTCAAATATACCTTCTTTCCTTGCTCTAGACCGGGTTTTTCTCATGAATCTCCCAAGCTTGGGCTGCTAAACCAAGAGATTTGTTTCTTTTAGAGTCACCAGATGTACAATTTTAAAGATTCTTAAAAGCCAGAATCACAACAAGTGTACATCAATCCCTACTGTAATAAGATGGAGACTTCTTAGTCCCACCAGGTATGCCAAAATTGTTAATGCGAAATCACAGCACCCCCAAATGAGTTCTACAGGTCTGATTTTCTAAGGCAGAGTCATTTGGTGTGATTGCGTAACATTGAACTTTCCCCAAGGTGTGGGACCTTACAAAATGGGAAAGCTCAACCAGTTGAAGGTTGGTTCCTTATTCCTATATTTATGTACATATGTAGAAACTTGCAGAGGATTTGTTCTTAATCCTAATCTAAACTTTACCAAGGAGATAGGGATAGAAGGAATACAAAAATTAAAACAAAGCTAAACTACGAGGTGATGCACCAAAGGAATGATGAACACTTATTTTGCTAATAGACACAAACCAACAAAATGCATACAATAAACAAGCACAGATAGCCAGATATATAATGGGAGACCAGATGAAAGCAAAAGAGACAAGAGAGGATCTAAAATCGATCACAGATGTGTTTTATTGCTCTGTAGATTGATACAGTCCATTACAAAGTAGCTAAGAGGTAGAAATGTAATGCAATTTTGATAGAAGGCATGAACCCCACATATCCCTTTGCTAGAAGGAGGAGGGATCCTGCAAAACAAAGAATGTCCAACCCTTTACAATGAATCATGCCCCCATATTTATAGATTCAACCTGAAATAAGAAAAGAGAGAGAAGCGGGAAAATCAGGTTGAAGTTTAACCACCGTTGTTAATGCCTCTGATGAAATATCTCCCCAAATCCATCTTTACTACATCAATCCTTGGTTCGGCGCCTTGAAGGAAGAGGAAATGGCGAAACAGATCAAATCTGATCTGGTTGTTGAGGCAAGAAGATCCCGCATTGAAAGCCCGAAGAATTTTCTCCATTTTCTTCACCTAACCTCCTCAAAATTAAAGTTTTAGACCTCCATGGCATGGGTGAGGCTGAGATCTTTCCAATGGCATCATATTTGCAATATTTCAAGCCCTGAATCGAAAGATATGCCCCTTCAAAGTTTGTGTCGGGTACATATAAGAGGGCAGGAAAACAACTTGAAAATGGGTCCCCTTTTGATATGGGACACGTGGCAGCCAGATTGGAACAAAAATCGGGCCTACGAGTCCACAATTTATCTTTTGCCCCTTTCTTTCATTCCCACTTTGGCTTTGACTCGGGCCCAGATGCTGACTTTTTCCTTGGGCGGAGTTGTGGGCCATTTTGCAACTTTTACCCCTTTTGAGATAACAAGGGGCAAAGAATCAAACTTTTACCCGATAGTCCACTTTCCCCTAGGACACACGGCAGTCTGGCACTCATTTAGAAACCTTTTCTCTATTCACCCCTTGAAACAACGCCATACTGACACTTGGCATTCTCTGCTTACACCTTTATACTTAGCCAATTTTGAGGCCCTTTTCTATCCACCTTTTGACTCTGTTTTCTTTATGTAGGATCGTGGTTGATCCAATATTTGGCACGGGGTGAAATATGGATAACAATAGTTAAAGAGAAATTCTCTACCCAAACATGGCCTTCATTCCAAGTTTTAGCCACAACTTCACTTAGCTTTTCATCGAACCCATTAAAAAAATTGATTTTTTTATAAGGCCAGCCTTTTCTAACAACTCCTCTTCCTCCTTAGACATCGACGTGATCATGTTTGGTTTAGTTCGCACTAAGTCTCCTCCAATTTTACTCTTGTATCTCTTCTTCCTGCAATGGATAAGAAAAACCTATCTATTATGGTAGCTACATTTACCACACTTGTTCAAATGATTCAAATAAATGAGGAGATTCTCCTTTTCAGTCTAATCCTTGGGATGATTGGAAATAATGTTTGGCACGAGTCTAGGGATCATAATATCTAGATGCGTCACCCAGGAGGCATTTTCACCTTTATCCATCATTATTAATAAGATATGCTATTGGGGACATATTCCTCTTCAAGAATGTGTATGAATTTAGCTTCCAAATTGGTTAGTTCCTCAACCACATTTAAATCTATAGCATCCACCCCCTTGTTTGCAAATAAATCTGCTAGTCTATTTCCTTCACGGTAGATGTGTTGGAAAGATATTTCATTAAAAGAGGACATTTTATTTTTGGTGTTTTTAATGAAGTCTTCAATAGATATAGAAGCGGTATTTTTTCCTTTCATACACAAGATTATATTTAGAGAGTCACCTTCCACAATTAGGTACTTGAAACCTCTCTCTTCCACCAGCTTAACTCCCCAAAACATCGTCGTTGCCTCTGCAACATGATTAGATTGAATGCCCAAATTAAAGAAGTATGCAAGGAGAAACATACCTTTAGCATCTTGAAAATTCCCCTCCTTTAGCCTTACTAGGTTTTCTTTAGCAAGATACCATCGAAATTGAGTTTGATAAAACCTTCTCTAGGAGAAGTCCATCTTACCCCTTCTCTAGGATTACTCTTCTTGGGGTGGGGGTCATAGATTAAGTTCCATTTCTTTATGATATGTTGTTCTCTATCCATAACTTCCACTTCTTTGTTCTTTAGGATAGAGAAATTATTTCTAACATCCTGTAAACATTTGTTAAAAATCAACTTGTTGGGAAGTTTCTTACCATTGAAGATCCTCATGTTCCTCTCTTTCCATATTTCCCACCACAAATGTCCAAGGCTCATTATCCACATATTTTTCAGACCTTGACTTATGAATGCAGACATTTCCATTGATTCCAGGCAGATTGGACCTCCTTAGGACTAACCCAGTTAATCGAGAACATACCTAGAATAGAAGAGAGAATTTGAAAATAAAAGAGCATTCCAAGAACAAATGGTTTACCGTTTCCAAATTCTCTTCACATAGAGCACATCTATTTACCATATGAAACCTCTTTTGGTGAGGTTTTCAATTGTAAGAATCTTGTTTATCACCGTAAGCCAACTAAAAACATTGACCTTGGGGATGATATTCTTGTTCCATATCTTTCCAGCTAAAATATCTTCCTCACTAGTCTCCTCCTCAAAGAATAAAGCATAAGTTGATTTGACTGAGAAAATACCATTTTGTTCTTTATGCCACACAATTCTATCTTGTTCCTTGTTGTTATAAGACACATAGTTTTTTAAGAATTCATTGAGAGTAATCTGTGTTTTCTAAATTCCTGCCTGTCCAATTCTATGTACTTCCAAGTTTGAAAGCTCCCTAATTATCCATATAATTATTTATTTTTTCCCCATATTTATCTTCTAACAACTTAGAAATTTGGGGGAATTTGTCTTCAAGTGTAAAGTTACCAGCCCATTTATCTGTCTAGAAGCAAATTTCATTGCCTTTACCTATTTTCCATTTGACTACCCTTTGCCACAATTTCCTTCACCTAATTAATAGCTTTCCATATACTTGACCCATTGAAGGATGCTTGTTTGAATATCCACCATTCATCATTTGCATTTGTCCAATATTTTTCCTTAAAATTATAGTCCACACCCCATCTTCTTTAGTTAGCCTCCATCCAATTTTAGCTAGAAGGGATTTGTTCATTTTAGTCCAATCTCTAAGACCAAGTCCCCCTATCTTCTTAGGTTTACAGACCCTATTCCAAGCCACCAACAGAATTCTTTCTTTACTTTCGATTCCACTCCATAAGAAACATTTTTGAATCTTTTCCAGTTTTCCACTATTTTCCCAAGGAGTTGATAGGGGACATTACATACACTAGGAGGCTTTGGAGAGAACTTTTAAGTAAAGTAATTTTCCCAGCCTGAGATAGCAAGTTTGCTTTCCATCCCGCAATTTTTTTTCAAATCTTTCAATAAGAAAATTCCATTCTCCACTAAGAGGTATTTTATCCCCAAGAGGTATGCCCAAATAAATGGTTGGAAAGGACTTATGGTCACATTCCAGAATTTCAGCTATCTTCTTACATCAACTTTCCAAAGTGTTAAGGAAAAAAATAGAGCTTTTCTATAATTCACCAGTTGTCCTAAAACCTCCATGTAATCATCTAAGAGTTTTTTAAACTTCTTAGCTTCCGGAATAGACACTTCTCCCACCAAAATAGTATCATCGACAAAATGTTGATGTGACACATTTTCCATACCCCTCGCTGGAGATATCCCTTTGATGGAGCCATTACTAGTTTCCACATTGAGTCTTCTGCTAAGGGATTTTTCCATGATTATGAAAAGAAAAGGGAGAGTGGATCTCCTTGCCTTAAACCTTGTGAGCTGGGAAAGAAGCCACATGGGGTCCCATTTATAAGAATGGAGAACCAAGCATTTGAAATACAAGCCTTAACTAAACTCCGAAAGGAGACATCAAAACCAAACTTGTTAAGGATTTTATCAAGAAAACTCCATGAAACCCTGTCATAAGCCTTGGCCATATCCAATTTGAGAATCATATCGCCTTTTACTAAGTTTAGCTAAATGGATCGTCTCTTTGATAGTAATGATCCCATCTTGAATTTGACGTCCCAAAACAAAACCTCCTTGTTTTGATATGATAGAAGGAAGGATCAATTGTAAACGTAGAGCAAGGATTTTCGTGCAAATTTTGTAAGTAGTGTTACAAAGACTTATAGGTCTAAAGTCTTTAAATTCCATAGCATTTCGAACAAGAGCAAGAAAGGTGCAATTCATATCCTTAAGCATTTTTTTCTGGCTGAAAAATTCTCTCACAGCTTTGTAAACATCCTTTTTGATAATATCCCAAAAATGTTGAAAGAAAAGGCTTGAAAACCATCCAAGCCAGGAGCCTTATCCAGACTGAGATGTTTGACAGTAAATTCTACCTCCTCCATTGATGGGATCACTGAGAGAAGCATATTATCTTCTTCGAAACCATAGAAGGAATGCAATTTACAAATTTTTTCCCCTTGGCCAAGTTAGGAACACTATGATTAGTAAGTAAGTTTTTAAAGAAAGATATAGCCTCTTCATTTATTTCATCCTTCTCTTCCAAGATATTCCCTTCACCTTTCTTGATTTTATTAATTCGATTGAAACTTCTACGCTTGAGGGTAGATAGATGGAAGAACTTGGATTTTTATCCCCTTCCTTGAGCCAAGTGATTCGAGATTTTTGTCTCTAGAAGGTTTCTTCCTTCACTAAAATGTTGTGGTATTCTGAAAGAAGAATTCTTTCCTTTTCATAGTCTTCCAAATCAGCTTCATATTCCATCCTTTCATTTTGCCTTTGGAAGTTTTGTAGGTTAGATTTGATTTCCACTTTCTTCTGGAATATATTCCCAAAACTTTTCTTATTCCAATCTTTAAGATTCATTTTGACATTCTATATTTTTTTGGTTAATCTATACATTGTTGTTCCCTGAACCTTAAACTTCCACCATTCATTGATAAGATCTTTAAGTTCCTCACTATGGAGCCACATTTTCTCAAAACGAAAGGGAGTTCTCCTTCTTGAAGGGTTCTTAATCATCAAAAGAATTGGGTTATGATCAGACCCTATCCTTGGTATAAAAAAAGGAATACATTATTCTTTAAAATACAACATTATGTTTACCTATATATCATGTAAATTGTTATAAAACATATTTTTTTGTTCGTGGTGAACTAATGGAAATAGGTATATCTACATGTCATAATAGCATAATTTTACTTAGCAAGTACAATAATACATTTAATTGTTTTTGTGTATTGATTTCCTCATCAAACTTTGACCAATATGAACATAATTAATCATCTAAATAGATAGAATATCTTAATATATCTTTATTTATTTCCAATCATGTATCTTTTGTAAAACAAAGTTATGCACTTTCTCATTTTGCACAATAAGATGTAAAATCAGCAAGGTATTTATTTAATAAATAATAGGGATTATTCCTATGTTTTTCCAAAATAATAACAACAAATGATCAAAATAGAATATTAGGCTAAATGCCTCTATTCAACTTGCGAAGTTGAAACTTTCACATTTACAATTAATTACAATAATCAATAATATATAAAAAAAAAAGCATGATGAAACCATGCGTAATCCAATCAATCAATTCACAAATTTATTCCATCCTTCATGTTGTAAGAGAGATAAAAATTGTATACATGGTCAATTCAACGAATTTCATGAATTATCCACTCTATTCATGTTGCTTCAATTTGAAATAAAAGAAGATGATACGGTTTCCTTAAATGATAACATATAATCTTCTTACATTCATCAATTAAACTATATCTTAATGAATCGAAAGATAATATTATATAACAAAGCTATCTATACCAGTTGCAAACAAACCATGCTTCCAACAAAGGCTAACAACATTCAAACTTGTTTTAAGGATAACTTATAATGTAACTAAACCAGTTCAAAAGTTTATATCAGCAACTATCAAACTTCTAAAACTACTTATCATTAGTTATTAAATCAAGATCAATCAATACTTTAATTTCAAAATCATCAATAAGAATAATACCAACAGAGTAACCATTTTAAAGTTCAACCTTCATGATAAGGTCATCTTGAACTTCATAATACAATTATTAAGTATGTGTATCATTAATCAAATGAAGTGACAATACTTCATATAACTATGTTTCCATTCAAAATAGAAGTCCAATTATAACCATTATAATAAACTTAATCGATTAGATAATAGTAAAACTATTTCCAAACAAATGACAATGATCAAATCTCAATCATAACTATGACAAGTGTAATACTAACTATCGAGTTTCCCTAGGCTCAACAAATAATATAGAATTAATAAGTTTAATTATTTCTTCTCTCTATTTTATCACAATTAACCATGTTCAACAATTATTTGCACAATCCATAATCCATCTAAGGAAATAGAATGAGCTTTCCTAGTTTATTTAAGATCTTATAAACAAATCTGAATTAAAAGAACAATATTTCTTTTACTAGTATTTGTCACACTTTTATCATCAACTCTTGAAGTTTGGTTTATAATCAACACGAGTATTAATAATCCAAAAATAATTACATCCGACACATAACAAAACATAAAGAATCAATTCTTTTCTAATGAAACAATCAAGTCCCTTTTTTAAATATAAAATCTACAATTATTTTTGTTTTTTATTGATAAAGCGGGTTGAAGGGACCTGTTCCCTATTCATAAAGCAGAGGCCAGATCCTCTGGATAACAACATGCTTTTAAAGCCAAAGGTAAACAACAACTACATCTGAACAACGACTTACAAAAGTATAAGAAAAACCAAAACAACCTAAACAAAAAAAATTACTTCCCACCTTGCGATGGAAAATAATCCTCAATGTTGCCCATTCTACCCTTTTTGTTTTTTCACTTTTTTACTTCGAACCACTTGCCTTGGTCAGTCGAGATAACCAACGCAAGTTCACTAGGAATTTCCAAGCAATCATTTTATCAGACACAAAATCCCATTCTGATTCCGAACTTTCCGAAGTATGTCCTCTTTTTGTTCCACCTGCAACTAGGTGATTTTCCTGAATTCCCATCTCAGAGTCCTCCTTCCCTATGTCTACTTTATTCACGGGGTTTGGATTATTCAGAGCATCCTTAAAATTCGAAGCAGATACCAAATCTGGGTTAACAGAGCCCCAACCACTAGAAGAGGTCGATCCATTCTTTTTTGTAGATTTCTGGTTTTTGTTGAAGGGACAAGAGGCTTGTAGATGACCCATATTTCTGCATAATCTACACCGGAATGCAATATTCTCATAGTCTAAGATCTGATAGTGCTAAAAATTACCAAATTTAAGATTGATCTGATCAATCCTTTGCTCAAATCGAGTTCAACGCACATACGGGAAAAAGAACACAAACCTAAATGTGTTCTATCCAAGTCTTCTTTGATAAACTTTCCCAAACCGTTACCAATATCCTCCAGGGCATACCATAGATGCAAGGGGAGATTAGGGATCCTAACCCAAACAGGTGTTTTGGCAACCAAATATGTGTTCGGATCGAAATATGGAAACCATGGAGTTATAAATAAACCCACATGTCCCTAGAACCACATACCATTTGTTAAACATCGTTGATAGTCTTCAGCTTCTCTAAAATGGACAACAAAAATCCCTTAGAACAGAGGGATATTTCACACTTATTGGTCCAAGTATCGAATACCCACTGGTACAGAGCGGAGGAGGAAGGCCAAAACCTGTTAAACCTACCGATCACTGCATCCCTTGATAAATTTTTGAAATATTCCTCCACCTCAGGGTTCTCGATGGTTACAGAGGGAATATCCTCAGCCAAATCGACCAGGTAGGCCAGATTACTTGTTTTTTGAGGATCAGTTGTTGTTGTTTTTGAGTATATCTTTGAAAGAGGTAGTCTTTCGGGAAATATCCGGACCATGATGGCCTGTAGCATCGCCGCCGCTGCTTCTGATTACAATATTTTTTCCCACCTATCCCCAACAAAGTCCTAGCGAATTTTAAAACCCTGGGATTAGGGCACTTTGTTCCTCCCCCTTCTTACCTTGTCCACCATTATTGTGCTCACCATCACCTTTCCAGAGATCCACCCAGCCTAGGCTGTGTTCTTTCCCTCCCCCTGCCATAGCCTCGTGAGCCCTCACTACCTCCGCCTTCGGCCTTTCCCTTGCTCCCCGCATTTGCATTATTTCCCTCCATTCTCCCGACCTCACAAAAATTATCTCAAATCGATTTAATTAGTCACCTTGTGGATAGTAATCTTAGTAATCTTAAACATTTCATTTGAGATGCAATAAATGTCATCGCATAGGAAACTTCACCAGAAGATGTCCTAACAAAGAGACATCTCAAGAAAATTTGATGGGTAAAAATGATATGCTAGGTGGAGTCCCAGAAAAGACACATGAAATAAGGAAAGATAATGAGCTCAGGAGCCCTATAGAGGGTACTGGAAACAAAATTAGGAACCAGTGCACATGGAAGGGATTTCTTTAAATCAACTAGAGTTGAGGTATAAGAAAGGAAAAAGGGGTTTTAGACTCCAATAAAGAAACCTCTGATCTGTAGGAAACTCTGGTGACCTAAAACTCCAACACTAGGGTCGATGGTGGTACCCCTAACCACAAAAGAAGATATAGAAACACATGCACCAGTAAAGGTGGTTATGGAGGTTGACGAATAGACTGGCACTGTTAAAGTTAATCTTATTTCTATGGATCTAGACAACAATATGAAAGATCATACCAGACTTATGGATCGAGGGAACAAGTGTAGATCTGATTTAGTAAAAAAAGGGACAAGAGAGATCAATTTGATCCTCTATTTATCATTGAGGAAGATTTGGATGAGGATAAAGAAAATAAGGAAACAGATCTACCAATGAGGGAAAATTTTATGATGAGAATCCTCTAGTAAGTAACAAAACAACAACTACACAGCCTCCTAAGGTTTAGGATCAGGGAGAAAAAGAGGAGGGAGAAGTTACACCACTCAGGATAAACACACTCTTGGATGGAGATTCTGATTTGACCAATGGCTTTATAGAGGTTAGCTCTAGGAAGAAGAAAAGAATGAAGGGCTTTGAGAAGATCCTGGATACACTTTATAATGATAGGAAAAAAAAATTGATAACTGGGGAGCTTCAACATCTAGAACAACTAGATCATCTACTAGAAGGCTAGTAGATTTTGGAAGTAGTTCTAAAAGAGGAAGACCTTCAAAGAAGGAGCTTAGAACAAAGAGAACAGAGGAAGATATTGCAGATGGAACTCAAAGCCAATTGAGCCATCAGGAAAAATCATCCCCCATATCATTTAGATGAAGATCATATCCTGGAATATAAGAGGACTGAATGGGAACTCTAAACAAAGAATACTCAAAGAGTTAAGAGTCTCAAGTAGACCTAGTATTTTTCTCTTCTTACAGAAACCAAATGGATGAATTTGTTGATTTCGTTGTTGATTTAAATCTCATGGATGTGGATCTTCATGGTAATCAGTTTACTTGGTCAAATAGAAGACTGGTAGTGACATGATTCAGGTCAGACTAGATAGAGCTCTTATCTCTGCCAATTGGATTTTACACCAGGACTTTCACCTAACCTCTCTTCCTAGAATTGGATCAGACCATAATCCGATTGTTTTAAATCTTTTCAATTGGGCCAAACCCACAAGGAGCTCTTTCAAATTCGAGAAGATGTGGATGGAGCATGATGACATATTTGATAAGATTAAAGATTGGTGGAAATGGGATGGAGGAGGAACTGCTCAATATAGACTCCTTCAAAATTAAAAATGTCAAGAAACAGTGAAAATTTGGAATAAAGAAGTTTTTGGTAATATCTTTATGAAAAAAAGGAGCTAAAGCAAAAACTCCAAGATCTGGAAAATAAAATTACTGCTAAGGGAAAGTCCTTGGAGGATCAATCAGCTGAGAAAAATATTCTTTCAGAGCTACATATGGTTTGTAGCAGAGAAGAATCCTTCGGAGACTCAAATCTAGAGCGATCTGGCTGAAAGAGGGAGACAGAAACACAAAATTCTTTCATATGACCACTATGAAACATAGAGCCTGCAATAGGATTTTAGAAGTTTCAAAAGGTAATGGATACTTATCATCAAAGATCCTAAGGCCATAAAGGAGGAAGCTCTCAGATTTTATGAAAACTTACTTAAAGAGAAGAGTGTTATAAATGATGAGGTTGCTTCTTTTTTACTAGAGGCTATCCCGAATGATAGAATTGATGAGCAAAGATTCAAAAACCTTTCCAAAATTGTAACTATTGAGGAGTTACAAAAGTTGTTTTTACTCTTGAAGGGGATAAAGCTCTAGGACCTGATGGTTTTTCTGCTAATTTCTTTCAGAAATATTGGGAAATATGTTCAGATGATCTGCTTAGGGCAGTGAATGAGTTCTACATAAATGGGGATTTATTGAAAGAGCTAAATAACACCCACATTGTGCTTGCTCCAAAAAATGGGATGCTAAAGATTTTAAGGACTTCCGTCCCATTAGTCTAGTTAATGTTATTTATATAATTTTTACTAAGATTATTGCTACTAGACTCCAGACTATTCTCAATGATTTAATTTCAAAGCAACAAAGTGGGTTCATAAAAGGAAGGATAATTCAAGATGGGGTGATCATGGTGCATGAGGTCATTCATTCTATGGATAATAATAAAAAAGCAAGCATGGTCATGAAACTAGATATGAATAAAGCTTTTGACAAAGTCTCTTGGTATTTTCTTGATAATGTTTTGGCTAAATTTGGCTTCCATAATAAATTTAGAAGAATTATTAAGGCATGTATCTCTACCGCTAGATTCTCTGTGGTGGTGAATGGTGAGCCGTGGGTTTCTTTGCTAGCAGTAGGGGTTTAAGACATGGGGACCCTATATCCCCTCTGCTTTTCATTCTTATGGTGGATAGTCTCAAAGCAGATCCATTGCCAAAGCAGTTAAAGAAGGACTTCTTAAAGGAACTAAGCCTACTTCTGCACACCACACAACTTCACACCAACAATTTGTGGATGACACAATTCTTCTATTGATGGCCTCTATCCTTGAAGCTAAGGCTATTAAGTCTATTTTGAAACTATATGAGGCTACTTCTGGGAAAGAGATAAACTTTGATAAGAGTTCCATGTTCTTTTTCAACACTCCTATGGACAGACAAAAAGAATTGCTAAAATCATGGGATGTAAAATCAATTCCTTACCCACTACTTATCTAGGTCTCCCTCTTGGTACAAAAAAAGTTTCTATCAAAGTATGGAATGATCTACTGGAAAGATTTCAAAATAAAATGGCGGGCTGGAAAGGGGCCATTCTTTCCAGTGCTGGAAAATGTTTGTTAATTAAAATCACTCTTCAAAATCTTCCTATATATATTATGTCTCTTTATAATATTCCCTCTATCTTTAGGGACAAAATTGAAAGGATCCAGAAGCACTTCTTATGGTAGGGAATGGAGGAAAAATTCAGATACCATTTGGTGGCTTGGGATCAAGTTTGTACTCCTAAAATGAATTGGTGGGCTTGGCATAAAGGATATTAGAAAAATGAATGTGGCCTTAATTGCTAAAATGGGTTGGAGAATGCTCTCGGAGGAACAACCTTGGATTGATTTAATTAAGGCTAAGTATCTTGATCAAAAAACAACTATTTCTTTCCTTTATGATGGACAACTCCCTCATGGTTCCATTTTCTAGAATAACTTGATTCAAGTCAGAAATTTCATCAAACAAGGTTGTAAATGGAAAGTGGGAAATGGCAGGGATATTAATTTTTGGTGTGATAATTGGTCTAATTTCAACCTAAATGATAGATTTGGTGTAGTCAAAGACATTCTAGAGAAAAATTATGGAACTAAAGTCAAAGATTACATTGAAATGGAGGATAATAGGAAGAGATGGAAACAACTTACGGTGGAAAGGACTGATCTAAATCCCATAATCTCCTCCCTACATGAACAGTTGGACATCATACCCCTGAATCAAATTGAAGCTAAGGATGAACTTGTCTGGAATAACTCAAGTGATGGAGAATACACTATCAAATCTGGTTATAATTCTTATTTTGAAAACACTCATAGTGATTTCAAATGGAGCAGGATTTGGATGACTAAATTAACCCCTAAAATTAATTTTTTTCTTTTGGCTTGTTCTCAGAGGTAGAATACTCACAAATGACAACCTGATTAAGAGAGGTTTTATAATGCCAAACATGTGTTACCTATGCAAAAAAGAGGTTGAGGACATCAAACATCTCTTAGTTCATTGTGAGTATGCTTCAATGATCTAGAGTTATGCTTTCTCAAAGTTCAATGTTTATTGGACAATGCCAAAGGATTTTCTCCAACTTTGGATCCAGTGGGATCCTCCTTTTAAGCATTGTGTTGTTAGAAGACTTTGAAACAATTGCTATGCCTCATATTATCTGGAGGATCTGGAAAGATAGAAATGACATTATATTTAGAAACAATAGACAACATTGCACGAACAAAACTTTGTTAAGATTGTTAATGCTATAAAAGATAATATAGAGAGATTCAAACCTCCCAAGAATAAGAAGTATCCTAAAGATGAAGAATTTATTCTTTCCAACTGGAAGATTGGTGTTGCAAATGTGCAAAAACATAGAACTCCAAACATTGATAGGTCATCAATTCATTGGATCCCTCCCCAACTTCATGGTACAAACTTAACTTTGATGGAGCCTCTAAGGGCAACCCAGGGGCAGCTTGGTGGAGGTGTAATTCGGATCATAAAGGCTTTAGTTAGTTGTTTCTTATCTTTGGTAGAATGGGTAATCAGACTAATCACTATGCGTGAAGCCTTAGCAGGCTCTTTGGGGATAAGGCTTGCTTGCCAAGAACATAACATCCTTGTAAACATCATTATGGAAGGGGACTCCTTAAATATTATCAATCACCTTAATCGATTTATCCCCCTAGTTGGACCATTAAAGATTTCATTGAGGAATCCATTAGTATCTATCACACTTTCAAAGATATCAAAATTGGTCATACTTATAGGGAGGGTAACAAGGTGGTGGATATCTTGGAAAATTATGGCGCTAACAACAATCTCACCTTTTGGGATAATGAGAAATACACCCCCAAGGAGGTGCAAAATGGTATTAATAAGGATAAATATGGACACTCACACATTATGTAGGATCTATAATGAGATTGTGTGGGCTTTAAAGTACAAGACAGATCACACAAGTGAGAGTAGTAATTCAAATTACGGCCATAAAATTTTGCATGATTCTAGAATCTTGGGGTTGGATTTTAAAAACTGGTTTATTCATATAAAAACAATGCTTCTAAGGGTGGTTTCAAGTAGGAAAGTGCAGAAATTGCAAAAGGAAAAAGATGGGGGTGCTCCGTGCCAATTGGAACCTAGCTGTGATCCCACCTGGAAGGACAATGGGGAGCTTTGGAATCTTCTTAAAAAGGGGGGTGTTTCCAACTTCATCAAAAAAATCCAAGGGCATGACCAAAACATTTCAGTGCATTTTTCCATGGATTGGAAGGACAGGAAGGTAAAATATGGGGGTCATCATGTGCTAATGAATGAGGAGTTGATTGTTGAGGCGACTGGGCTCGATTTGGATGGCTTCGGTTTTTAGCAAAAGGGTCGACAAAATTATAGAAGAAATTTTCTAAAGAAGGGGAGGATCTCATCTTTGTTGTGGTAGGCATCAAGGTAAGCTCCATTCGAAACCCTACGATGAGATTACTAAAATTATGGTTTGATTCATCTCCTCTTGAAGGGCACTTTTTCATTGTTCCTACCAAGCACTTGGTCTTTCTCAACCATTTTAGGAGACAATTTTAGTTTGTTTCCCACATTACCTCTTGAATTCACTTGAACACTCCATTCTTGATTTCCAGAAGCACACCAGGGCCATCCCCCTCCACTAGGGGCTCATCTTCCTCCTACATAAACTCTACCTCTCCAAATTCCCCACCATTCCTATCTCCCCAGTGACCCGCCCTCTCCCATTCTAACTGCTCCTTCGAATAACCCGGCCACCTCTTCCAAGGCCAAAGCTATCAAAACTAAGAACCCCAAACTTAGTAAAGTGGCCTCTCCTCCCTCTTCCCGTGTTCTCAGGAGCAACAAAGAAATGGAAGTTGTTCAAAATCTTTTACACATTAGCAATGTTGGTTAGGATAATGCCTCACAGGATGAGAGGGATAATACTCTTCTCGACCGGACTTATTGGAAAAGGAGGTTGTGAATATTAAGGAGTTGCATCAATTAACCAAGCAGAAGGGGAAGAGAAAATTGAATGATGATGTAGATATTGAAATTGATCAGACTGAGGATATTTACAGAAATTTGAACTCGTTGGACAATAGATTAGGGAGGGCCAAAGACGACATGATCATAATATGGCCATTTTCAACACCATTAGTGAGTTCTGGAGCAACAATTCAAGCATTTCAATGTTGAGTGGGATCCTGAAGCCATTTGGGGGACTGAAAAGGAAAGAAATCAGGTTATTTCAAAGTTGAACGTGAATGATCCAACACACACTACCACTCTGGCACTTTTCACTTCTTTGCACACTATAAAATCTAGGATTGATAGGGCCTCCAAGAAATAACTCCCCTGGTCTGGCTGGTTCCATTTTAGTTGCTCTGTTTCGAGACATAATGTTGTTTTTGGTCAGCTAATTGCAGTTTTTCCTTGTTTTGCTTTTTCCTAGTAGCTACTGTTTGGGTTACTGTTGGAATTTATATATTATCCAGATTCTGATCCTCTTTTGATGTTTTTTCATGTTTGATCTGGTTGTTGAGCCTTTCTTGTAACTGGGTATAGTCCCTCCAAAACTATTTTCCATTAATTAAAAAAATCTTAAAATCTACAATTGTACTACTAAGTATGGATATCCTTTTACAAAAATTGACTCAAAATAATCATTCACTTAATAAATGACAATGTAGAGCAGAACAACAATACATCTCTTCTCTATGTGAGCCAACTAAAGTAACATAATATCCTAGGCAAGCTCGAATGAGTTATATCCATCTAACTACCGATCTCATAAGGGATTTGAAACAACGATTTTCTCTTTCCTTAACACAAAAAGGAAACCACCTAATTATGCCCATCGACACAAGAAACTCTTGTTAAATATATACTAAAGAAGTCTCCATGTATTAACCCAGATCTCTAAAAGAATATTCAAATGAAACTAACTAAATAATTATGTTTTACTGAGAAAAGGAAGAGAGTGAACTCTCTCTCACGAGTCACCCATTACTATAACATTTTCTCATTCATATATATATCGATACCCAACTCGAGTATACATCTAAAAAAATCTAACTAGAATAAAACTTAGGATTGGGTAAGGTATTGACCTGTATCCAACCAATAGTATTCAAAGTGCAAATGACTCAACCATAACATCTTATTGTCATAATAAAATCTGTCATGATCGGAATAACAATTTATTCACAAACAAAGCTAGTTATTTTTGACCCCAAAAGAACCCATGACCAAGTAGATCACAATAATTATTTACTAGAAATGGTTGCAAAACAAAACAATCCATGCATATTGCAAACAAATTACAACCCGATTTAAAATCAACCAATATACCATATTTTTTCCAATACCCATTTACTACTCCATTTCATGCTACATTTTTTTAACCAAATCGATTATTAAAACTTACAAGTTTTATCAAAAGTAATAACTAGATAAGGAAACCTTATAATATCTCCTTGTATTGAATTACAACAACAAGAATAGAGTTAAAAATTCATGCTTGTAATCGGGTAGATGTTTCCTTTAAATTTCCTTACAAAATCAAAATCCCAAAGCATTTAAACAACAATCTAGTTTCCAATTTGTTCCTCAAAATCAAAATTCCCATACAATGCAAAATTGGATTTTAATTTAGTTCCATAATTTTTGTATGCAAAATCAATATCCGATTTTCCTCTATTTCCAAACAACAAAGCAAAAATAGCCATTACCACAAAAATGTGAATGAGGGGAAGTTGCATGAATTTTGGCTTGTTTTGCAAGGTTCCTCTATCCAAGAAAGTCATGCAAACTTCTATAAATGCCATTAAATTATGTCAGCTCTCATTTTTTTCCCACTTAACTCTCAATATCCACACATGCCAATTCACATTTTCACCATACCAAGTTTGGTCTATGACCAATTCCAAATTTAATTAATCATTACTATTTATAAAATTCCCATGCGAACTTATATGGTGGCCAATAATATAAACAAACAACTATTACCTCATTTTCATGGTGGTCGATGATTGACCTTTATGTTATCTAATTCAAACATTTACAATGCTAATAAAGCATGGTCAATGACCATTTAATTAATCCATATAAAAACATCAACTTTTCCAAGATGACTATGGTTGATGACCATACAAAATAAACAATGCAATCTTAACTTTCCAATTCCTAAAATAAATGGTAGAGATCATGGCTTCCATTAACCATACTAATTTAAATGCAACCATGGTCGATGACCACTTTTATAACTTTTAACTAAGCAAAGCCTATATGGTCTATGATTGTTATACACAAGTTACTCAATAAATGATTAACATTGCATTATGGCTTAAGGCCAATACTTAGGCAATTTTTAGTTACTCTTTGATGCTCGTGACCACTTTGACTCATGTTTTTATTATTGTCAACAAGGTGGTCAAAACAATTAAAATTTACCACGTCGATAGTCCAAGACTATCAACAACAAAACTTAAAATTTAAGTTCCTTATGGTCAATGACCGAGTTTGCAATCCCAAGGAGGAGTCATGAACATTAAAACTATAAACATTATATTATTATTACCTCATGGATTGGTTGGTGACCAAATCAACACTTTTTATAATAACGACAAGTAATTAAAACAATTACTTTGAAATATTTTCCAAATGTCGACAATGCTTGAAACTAGTATTGAAGTCAACTATAATCATCAACATGTAATAATGATAACTTAAAAGTGGTGTTTCAACAAATCAACTTCGCACAACCATACAACTAAGAATATAGTTATTTAAACAAACAATCGTACAATGAAAAATAGTTGCTCACATATACTTATATGCGTATACATGCATTTATGTATGTATATGTATGTGATTCCGCATATACATATATGTAAATATTTGTATATATAATAATATAAGTATAATTATAAAACCAACTTTTACTACCATTTATGTTGTCAATTATCAATCATAGTGACCAAAAACAAGAAGTCACGGGTGTGACACCTAAATTCCTTCCAAGAATTGGTCCAAAAAGAGACAAGAGATCCTTTCTCCTTCAATGAGGATACATTGGAATCCCTCGCAGATATTAGAGGCTCCATCTCTAATACCGTGGGAGATCATAAAGTATGGTTCACACAATGTAAATCCCTTGGTGATATTCCTAATACTTGGATCAGTGCTTTGGAGTATGTTTGTGTCCCACAAGAAAAGGAAGTTACAATTGCAACAACTTAGTTTAACAAAGAGGTCAAGGGAAAGGATTTCATCCCTGGAGCATTTCCACATAGTCCATCGAGAGAAATCTCTTTATCATCATAAGATTCTTCATCTTCGATTGATCACTCCTCTCTTCTTCTCTCTCTTTTCCTTCTCTCTCTACATTCTAATTATTTGTTGGGAATGTACTTTTTGGATACTTTGTCTTATTCATTTAAGTGACCTTTAATTTTGCATTGTAAAAGTTATTTTTCATAAATAAGAAAAGACTTTTTTTATTCCCACAGAATACGAAAGGTCATAAGTGGTAGGAATATGAAAAGTCGCTTGGGAGAGATGAAGATACAATTTGTAAGGCTATATATTGGGACAAATTCTCCATTCTAAAGGGTTAGCTTTTGTTCTCCTACTACTACAAAGAAAGATATTTTCTTCTATCTCCTTGTCTATGTTCTTCTACTTCCTACTTTCCAACTATGCAAGCTTTGTAATCTTAGACAACCAAGAAAGAACTTTGTGTCTTTGATTTGTTAATCTTGTTGTTTCTTACATAGTTATTTCTCTTCCTATTGAATATGGACCTACTTTGGTTAATGTTTGTGAAATTTTCAAGTGCCTACTCACAACCTTAACCATCTTCCTATTTTCCTATCTCCCCTTTACTTATTTTCAAGAAAATTCCTCCTTGTATTCCATAACACAATTCACCACATTTTTAGCAGAGTACTCTGTGTGATCCTCGGACTAATGACCACCCATAAAAAAATTCTTTCATGCATTTAATAAATGGGATCCTCTCCATTCACAAGAGGGGGACCTAGTCCCGGAGCATTCTTTGAAAACTACTAATTTGTCATCCAACAAGTTATTTCACCAACACACCTTTTTGTCGGCTATCTTTCTTGATGCAAAACTATGCCATGAGAGAAAGAGTATCATCGAGAGCACTTTACTTCCAACCATGAGTCTTATAGATCCCTACGCACCTCCCACAAAATGATAGTGCCCCTACCATTCACGAGAAGAAATATGCGAGTAATAAATAAGGTAAGAGAGAATACCATGTGTAGGGAAATCACCCAAAAATTAGTAGACCTATGAATAGGGTACAAAGATAATATCCTAGAAATAATAGTAGTAATTACTATGATTTTCTCCAAAAGACTTAAAGACACACTAGACACACATTCCCAATTAAATCTAACAACATATTAGGGCATGAAATAATCCTACCCAACAAATCAAGAGGGTAGACCTTAATTTTATCCACAATCAACCCCTAACCCTAAACAATTGTCATATGTGAAAAATGCATCAGGTAACCTAAACTATCCATACATATCACTCCCTAGTCCATATACATATCCTTCAAAACATCCCCTTTTCCCATAAGAACTTATCAATAGGACATATCTATCTCCAAAATCAAGTGACTCAAAAAAACTAGAACTAGGACTCAAACAATAATAACCTTCTTGAATGTCCCATACCAATTGTTGGCATTATTATTACAAGGACCTTGCTCCTAACTTGTTATCCCTAAAATATTACAAGACAACCCACAAATAGGAATAAAAAAATTGTAACCCTCCCATACCATCTACGAATGTTGTTATTACAAAAATCCTAAACATGGGTTGTTAACACAATTTAAGGATCTATAAATTCATGTAATAGGTTTAATACATGGTTTAAGTTTTACATGTTTCCAAATTTGATAATACTTCTAAAAATTTTAAATCGTCATATAAAGCATAATTTCATTTGGTGTCCTCGTAATGATTTTATACAATTTTAAAACATACAATTTCCACCTACAAAGTGTGTACTTAGGTTTTCAACATCCTTATTTATCCGTCATGATCCCTATAATGAGATTCTTATAGTATAATTGTTATTACATCATTCATGGTTTTTGTAAACACCTAAAATTTGATGTGCTAATTTAAATGTAAAGTTCACAAATTACACTAATTCTCGCCTTCAATTATTAATCTACAACCCTTTATTTATTAACTATTTTCCTCCCCTCATATACTAATTAATGTCAATTCATTAATTAAATCATCTTTGCTTATTAATTAATAATACATTATTAATTGATCAACTTTCCTCTCCATCATTTTATTGATGACCCTTCATTTAATTAAATCCTTCTCTAAATCTCATCAAATTCCTTTAAATTCCCACCAAATAAACTTCTATAAGCTAACCTCTGGTAGATTAATCAATCTTTAATTGATTAATTAAGCCCCATTTATTCCCATATAATTCCTGAAGTATTAATTCCATTTAATTACTCATAATCCTATTTAACTAAGCCTAATCCTCCATCTCCATTATCCCACATTCACCAAGAGTTGCACTTTTCCCAAAAAGGAAAGCTATAAAAGAAACCCTTTACCCCCTTTCGAAAACATACCTAATTCTCATGCTAAAATTTTCTACTTGTGGAAAGATCACAATAAAAGTGAGAAGAAACCCCTTTTGTTGAAGAACAAAGAGGAGATCCAAAGACAAATCAAGTAAATTTGAATGTACCTCTTGCTTCATCAAATACCCTACCTTAAAGAAATCTTATCATTATTGCTTGTATCTTTGCATTTGGTTCAACAAGGAAATCCAAAATCTGATACAAATCTCAAACATCCATGGGAGAGGTTTAAGGTGTTGGTGTAGGATTTTTCCCACCATGTGGTTTTACCTACATGGTCTCATTAGTTTGCTTGAGTTAATACTAGGTCATTAGGGGAATGTACCTTAAGTCATTTCCTAATTGTGAGTTGAGGTAATTACCTTTTTGGGTGGCCTAATTCCTCATTATATAATGTACCTTCCTATGCACGTTTTGGGTGATAAGAAAATGAATGAATAAGCTAATGACTTGTTTGTTGAAGGAATAATTATTCCTTTGAGGTTTTTGGATTTCACTACTACACACAGGTTTTACTCTATGCATTCAATCCTATCTAGTCCCAATCCTCGAGTGTAGCCCACCCTAACATGGTATTAGAGTCATTATGATAGCCGAATGCCATAGCCTATGTTCTGAGATCTAACATTCTATCCCATTTGGTAGTTTTTTCATTGATTTCAATTTTCAAGGGTTTGGTGGGTTTCTAGAAAAATTGTACAAATATATTCGTTTGGAGTCTCAAAATGAAAAATGGAAATTAAGCCCTTGGTTTTTCCAACCCAAGGGGGGATTAAATTTTCTATCATAACATTTGGGCAAAATTTAGTAAAAAAAATGTAAAGTGGATATTGTTTTTCATGAGCAAGAAACTCCACTTCCATAACTTTCAAACAACAACTCATTTTCAAGCATCATTTTTGAGCTCTACACATTTCTAACATTATCATGCCTTATAAAATTTAACCTTTGTAGTTTCAAGGGGTTGCATATTGTAATATTTGAGCACACATAATTTAGCACATATCCACTTACTATGAATAGATCATTCTCAAGTTTTGCTTCTTATGACATTCGGCTACCACAAGTGGAAATTCAAAATACAAATCCTCTTGAGGATTAAACTCTTACAATGGATCACCATGGGTACATAAATAAAATTGACACTAGATCTAGATGTTGAGAAGGTGAAGTGGTACAAAAAAATGATGAATCCTATGGTCTATTATGCCTATCAATGTCTCTTGACTTGCTCTTTCATATTGAATATGTAACTACTCCTAATGAAGCATGGACCATATTAGAAGGAATCTCTGGAAAATGAGAGGTCATGAGTTGGAAAATGAGTTCATCAATTGAAGCACAAATAAATTTGACATGATACATGATTTCTTCATCAAATTTACATCACTAAGGTTATAGTTGAAAATGTGTAGCATAGACAAAACAACTGATTAATTAGTTCTTTCTATCCTTGCCAAATTGGGTTTCAACTATTTTGTCTTCATTTATACCTTCCACACCACCAGGAGTGCTATTAGAGCTATATGGACCATGTCATCCTTGGATAATTTTGTTGTTAACTTAACTTATGTGAGCAAGATAAACTTATTTGAATGGGTATAATGAAATCCTCTAAATCATGTGCTCTATTTATTGGACATGAGAAATAGAAGGCTTCAGACAAAGAGAAGAAACAAAATAACAAATATCGCGAGAACAAAAGGATAAAAAATCCCACCTAAAAAAACTCCAAAAATTCCTCTTCGATTGTTAATTCAAAGAGGATCAAATGTGGGTATTTCACATGCAAGCATGATGAAAGCAAATGTTTGAAGAAGCAAATTGACCACCTCATGATTATTTTTGAAAATAACAACATAAGTGTCCCTAAGTCTATCAAATTGTCTTCATCAACCCATGAATCCTCTAAGGAAAATGAAAATGGAAAAGGGAAAGAGAAAGAATTAAGAAAGGAGAAAACAAAGGGGATATCCCTAGTTACAATTGTACCACTAACTCCTACATGGGTTATTTATTCTAGTGCATCATATCATATGACCTCTTCACATGTGGAGTTCACTTCCTTGAAGCCATGTGACATGTCCACTACACAATTGGTGACAACACTTCTACAAAGGTTTTGGGAGAGGACATGTTGAAGTGAGTGGATGAACATTCAATAATGTTCTAAGTATTCCCTCACTATCAACTAATCTCTTATCAATCTACTAGATTACTCACCTTGGTCAGGGCATGCGAGTTGAGTTCACTCCAGATTCAATGTATGTTAGAGAGTTGCATAGTGACACTATCATTGCAGTGGGTGTATTTAATCATTAGACTCAACTATATTCCTTCTCTCACTTTGTCCCTCCTTTAGAATCTTCATCGATTCACTTGTACTTGATGGAATTTCAAATCCTAAGCACATTTTTGATGATGAGGACTCCTCTTTTAGCATAGATGATTACGATAGTGATACCTCCCACCTCCACCATTTCCTTGTCACCTTCCAAATTTTGAGGAGTTATTTTTGATTCATTTACATCTAGTTGAATGCAAACATTTTAGGGAGTAGACACCCGATCCACGACTCATCAAAAATAAGTAATCTAGTAAACATTTGTAGGGCCTTCCAAATTCCTTATTTATTCACACCGCTTTTAATACACCATCCCCTCATGGAACAATTGGCTCTTCTACTATGCATGAGGAACACACTTCCTTGTATAGAACCACACCTTGGTTATAGATCCATTAACCACTTAGCATATTCATTAACTTTCTATGGTGATCCAATCTTCACTACATCTACTTCTAATCCAAAATCATTCCAGGAGGCTCCTTTATAGGATACAAGGTGGCTAAAAATTGTTGTAGCTTTGGGGGGCTTTATAGTTCCACATTATCTTTTTATTTCTCTTTTTTGGGGAGTTTTTTCCGATTGATTTTCTCATTTTCTCAACTTTATGAGAGATTTGCATTGTACATGGGTATCTCATCGTGCCTTAATACCAAGACCCATCTTTTCTACTCACCTAATCTACTCTTAAGAAGGGGTGTTGGTGTAGACTTTTCTCCACTATGTGATTTTACCTACATGATATGATTATCTTTCCTAGGTTAATAATAAGTCATTAGGGGAATGCACTTAAGTCATTTTATAATTGTGAGTTGATTTAATTACCTTTCTGGGTGACCGAATTCCACTATATAATGTACCTTCCTATGTACATTTTAGCTAATAAGAAAATGAATGAATGAGTTAATGAGTTGATGAACAATTTCTTGTTTTTTGAACGCAAGCTTCTTCCTTTGAGATTTTGGATTTCACTAATACACACATGTTTTTGCTTTGTGCATTCGATCCTATCTAGTCTTAATCCTTGATTATGGCCCACCTCCGACAGAGGTTCATTTTCTTAAATTCTTTATATTTTTATTTTCTTTTCCTTATAAATGTCTCATCTTTGATGTACTTAACATTCTTAAACTGTTCAATCTAGAATGAACTTTGTAGGTGTAAATTCCATTCATGTTATATATTAAACTAAATTTTTCTAGAAATCTAGCATTCATATGACATGCCTAAATGGAATACCCCTTTGTCTCACATGCATTTTTCTTTAATTTTCATGTATATTATGCATTTTTTTAAATATCATGTTTTTGGTAACCTTTTCACGTGCCTCGGAAGCATTGAGTTGGTCTTGTAGGTATTAAAAAGGCTAAGTAATATCAAAATTTAGGATTGAAAGAAAAAAATAAACTTTTGAACTTCTACCTTAGTTTTGTGTTACCTTCATATTCAAAACCTCGCTCCATGTTTTTAGTAGACTTAGACTTTGGTAAATAGCAGCTTCATGACTCCCATGAAAACATTGTTTGGACTAGTTTTGTATTGTTTTAGAATTTTAGTGGCCCTAAACTCTGTGGTGGCCTCGATATACTCATTGCATCCTCACGTAGATCAACGACCTTGATGTTCCTTATAGAAGCTTCACACTATTCAACAACCTTGTTGCACCTCATGAGAGCCTTGCCTCGATAAACTTGCTATAGGATTTTGTCACTTTATTTACTATCTTTTGCCTTTATTAAAGATATGCAAGTTCTGTTTACATTTTGTTAAGTTTTTATGTTGTCATTTTCCATTATGTTTTGTTATTTTGGTTGGCATTGTGTTTATTGGTGTTTTTGTGCCTTGTAGGTACATTTCTAATTACATTCGGTGGGATATCAACACTTCATGGTGGAACAAAGAAAATATTCAGAAAAGTGGACATAGGTAATTCATTTTAGCAACCTTCAAAGTGGCCTTGTTGCATTTTGCAATGACCTTGCATGTTTTAATAGCCTTGGCCATGGTAAACAATGGCCTTGCACTATGTCTCAATGGCCTCGTGACAGAGAAATTGAGTTTTCTCTTGTCTTGACTTTCACCACTTTGATTTTGCATTGAGTTATTTGTTGTTGTTCCAAACTACTAAAAATTTACACGTGGGTTCCTTATTGGTTGTTAAAGACAATAAATCAAACAAACAAACCAAACTCACATGTTCTTGCTTTGAATTACTTTATTTGCATTTTGGTTTGTCACGTCTATTTAATTTAGAAATCGTGCATCATTCATTCACTATTTTTCTTAACATATTGGATTTTCTTGGTTTAATCACATAATTTACTTTTCATATTTTTCTTCAAATTGATCAATATTATTGTAAGTAGAGATTTAGAAGAACATGACATGATGTGTAAGATGTCTACGAGAAATGAAATCATGTTATAGGCATATGTGCAACATAATAGGGGAGTATGAAGCATTTATGAAGCCTTATGAGAGAATAATATAATGTGTTTAAGCTTTGTTGGTGTAAGCAAGTCATTACTATGGGATATGAGCCACATTACCAATGTTAAATGCCAAATTACAAAATTTGAGTGTCTACACCTATTAACATAATCATAACAATTGTCTATAATAAGAAAGTCATATTTTTGCAAGGACTATTTCATATGAGGCCAAAGCTTTGATTTTACTATTGGAACAACCCTTATATTAATATTGATAAAAGAGAGTTACATTAGTAGGGGCGACTGAAAAACTCACTATCCCACAAAATTCCACGTAGACAACAACCAAAATTCCCAAAGGGAAAGCAGAGAGCACAATTACATCAAACCGAAAAACTAGACACACACACCACCACTCCGGGAGGAGGAGGAGGAGGGTCATCTCGGGAGGGATAAACTCCATTGTTTGGCTCGGACGATGGAGGATCCACTTGCCCAACCATCTTGGTTGAGCATTTGAATCTACTAAGAAACAATAATGCCCAAACATGGGGGTGAAGAACCAACCATAGTCTACATTACGGGTGGCGGAGAACCCCACCATAAAGAACTAGCAATGCCTTCCCTCGGAGGAGGGCTCCATCTCGGCCTAGAGGAGGACGGAGTTGAAGGGCGGCCCTGAGGGGAGGTAGAGCGATGGTTGCGAGTGGCTTCGCGATGTGTCCTATAGGTGGCGTGTGGCTAGGCGAAGATGGCTGAGGTGGCGGTGACAATTGATCCAAGGGGAGAATTATCACCAAAAAACAACACCCTCTAATTTTTCATGTGTGAATGGATGAGAAATCGATGTTTTTGGGTAACATGGAATTGTCTCTCGAGTTGTGGGACTTGGTACTTGAGACAAATATCCAAAGAAGGATGGTTCCTCTACCTATTCCTAATGCTAAAACTACTCTTAGGAAATGAAATGCAACTATTTAACTCTACTCTAAAATTTCAAGGGACCAGGGAGAGAAAAATGCATGAAAATGGAAACAAGATAAGCTAAGGAGAGGTGATAACACCAAGAAAAGGGGTGAGATACTCTAATGAGGGAAAAGGGAGAAGGGAAATGGAAGGAGAGGCTGAGACAAAGGTCACACGGACCCAGAATTGATTCACCATATATTTTCCATGAAACACAACAAGATGAACTTGCAAGTGAGAAATACATGCACAAAATACAACAACAAGAATGGAGAGGCAAGGAAATGCAACAAAATATAAGTCAGGGTTGAGAAACACCACAAAACATAGATTTTATTGCTTTTAAAGTATGCATAGACCATTACATGTGAAGAAGAAGGCACAAGAACACATTGTCAAGCCCAAATGAAGGTTTACAACTCACAACTTCTCAGAAACAATTTTGACAGAGTTTCTTTACATTTTAGAACATCCCCCACAAATGAGAGATTTTTACAATATATAGAAGATGAGAGAGAGAGAGAGAGAATAGAGGGAAAATCAAATTTCCCTTTTCAACCACCAACAAGGTGCATTAAATCTCTAAAAACAATCATGGGAACCCTGCCAAATCCATTTCCCCATGATACCTTTCTTGTGGAAGAAGAAATGGGCACCATACCTCATTAAATATGGTGGTTGAACAACCTGGAACTGCATTCTTTAATGTTGGAGATGATTCTTCTTTTTCACCCACCTACCCTCACCTAATACAATATTTTCAAATTCCATGGTGTAGAGGATTAAAAGACCTTCCAATGGTATAAAGTTTGTCAAATTTGGAGTTGCGGAGCAAAATTTATGCCCATGTGGATACCAGGGGTCAAGGAGGAACATGGGTTCCAAACGTTTTCTCACAAGTACACATTTAATCAATTTTTTCTCTTGTGGTGTGGATGGATCGGAGAATTGGAGAAGTGGAAAAAATAGGGAAGTGTTCCACTTGTGTCATTATTATCCACTTTATCATGCAATGATTTGGGTTTGTGTGTTGGGTGGATATTTAGCCTTAGGGTGGAATTTAGGCGCTTTTCTACCCCAATCGTCGGTGCCCACATCCTCCAGTGCCCCTATATTCAAAAATTCTTGCACACCGCATTCACCATTTCCCCTTTGTTCATCAACCCAAATCTAATTATGGGGAACTCTCATCCCCATGGAACTAGTTCCACCCATCCTTGTTCCACTCACATTCAGTTCATCCGACGCCTTCTTCGCTCACAACACTTTAGCCGACTCCCAAAACTCCTTCACTTTGCAACCTAAAAATGAATGCGGGAACTTAGAGCCCAAAATAAGTAATTCCAAAATTTCCTCTTCGATCCGCATTCCCGTAATACACTAAACTTAGCCAAATTTCTTTGATTTACGGCCAATTTGGGAAATCGGGGAACAAAGGGAACTTAGGAACTGCTTATCTAGACCCCGAAACCCGTAATACACTGGAAAAGTGTAATTTTCTCAATTATTTCCATTTTTTCTTGGTTTTTTGGCCAAGTATGGAGTTAATGAGTTATGCGAAAGGGGAGAAAAGTGCCTTAGAACAAATGCAAGCACCCCAAAACATGGAAATTACTTGTTTTCTCCAGTTTCTTCGTCGAGTCCCATCAATTTTCCCAAGTCTAGATTTCTCATGTTAGCCAATTTACAAAGGTGTAAATTGGATAACGAGGACCCGACTAAGTGTGCAAGCAACTCCTATAAATGAGCAAACTCCAGGGAAACCTTTTCAGCTTGGGCTGAATCTATATTCGCACAGTAGAAAATATAACCACTTTTTCATTAGTGGAAAAGAAAGTAACAGATTGATCATTTTGGAATAACAAAGCATTTTGAGCTTTCCAAATATGAAAAAGAATACAAGCTCTAAACAATTTCCATAGAGTATCAATATAATGTGGCCATGGATGAAATCACCAAACAAAACCACCGCCATTAAAAAAATCCGGATGGTGGGTTTGGAAAAAATAATGAATCCAAGTCCAAATAGTTTGAGCATGGGGATAAGACCAAAATAAATGCTTAAAAGATTCAGGTCTGGAACAGAAGGGGCATTTAGGATTGGGGATGCCAATGTGACTAAGTTGTTCTTTGACTAACAGACCCTGATATATAAGGCACTAAAGAAAATTATTAAATTTAGGCTCAAGAAGAGGATTCCAAGCACGAGATAGCTAATGAAGCTTGATGGAATGCACTTAATGTAGGCTCCAATGGGTATTGAGTTTGGAAATGAAAGGTGAGATTGGGATCAAAAGCTGATAAGTGGTTTCAATGTTGTATGGAGGAAGGAAATTTCCTGATTTCATTGCCAATCATGCCACCACACATCCAAAGGTTTTAGACCCAATTTGTGGAGCATAACATTGGGCATTAATTCCTAAATTTTGTAGATAGATGGGAGGTTTGAATTGGAAAGATGAAATTTTTCTTAATCTCGGGACAAGGAATCTAGTATTTACGGGAAAAAAATCTTGGATGGTATGAATTCCTTTACGAGAGAGCCGGAGAGATTTGATGCCCGAGTTTCCGCAAGTGGAAGATTATCATCAGTGATGATGGGAGACCACCAAAGATTCTGAGAATTGAAAGAGAGCCTAGTGTGAAAGCCATCGCCAATCTAGCGTAACAAAGGTTTCACCATCTCAAAGGCTTTCCAAATGCTTTTGGCAACAAAGGTTTGTGATACCAATCGGGACCTTAGTGATAATCAGGGTGTGTAAACCAATATTGCTCCAACATTTTTTTCCATATAGAGCACCTAAAGTAATGCGATGTCGAAGGAGAATTTTCCAGGTTTGTTTAACAAAGAAACACACATAACCCATTTAGAACATAAGGCCACGCTTTGTTGATGAACATCAATTATTCCCATGCACCTTGATCACGAGGGAGACAAAAAACTTCCTGTGCCACCCTACGAAAACCAATCAACCAAAATTTTACACCAAAGGTAGTCTCACAACAACTTGTCCATTTGTAAAACAAAGCATGAGAAGGGAACCAATACACATAGTAATAGACATGGGTGATTAAGAATCTTGGTACACACTTGGAATTTTCCAACAAGAGAGAATGGATTAGAAGACCACCGAGAAACCTTCTACTCAACTCTATTAAGAACATATTGCTATAAAGTGGCGAGTCATATCAAATACAAAAGGAATGCCTAAGAATTTGAACTGTTTGCCTCTTCCAATCCACTTCCAGGGGTAGGTCTTCAACCAGTTTGGTATAGGTGAGTAACTTTGCCGATAGCCCAACATTTTAGCCATCTGAATACTAGAACCACAAACAAGGTAGAACTTATCAAAACAATCGAAGACCATAACCACATTTTGTTTGGATTATGCAATAGTAAGAAATGAATCATCAACAAAATGACCATTAATGAGTTCATCACATGATCAGGAAGGAAAATCCCTTGAATGTGACCTTGATCTACTTGATGAGGAAGGAAAATCCCCCAATGCGACCTTGATCTACCCGATGAGAAATTAGGTATCTTAAAGCATCCACAACTAAAACAAATAAGGCTGGTGCAAGAGGACATCCTTGTCTGATAGAGCTGTAAGAGGTCGATTCCAGCAGATTGATGACCATTGATGGTTAGGTGAGCCAAAGCATTAGAAAACAAAGTTTTGACAGCAGAGATGGAAAATTTGCTAAAACCAAGGGCTTTGAGCATAGCCAAAATAAATGGCCATTTGATGCGGTCATAAGATTTTTCAAAATCAATTTTGAGAAAGAGAGGTCGTTACTGAAGAAACTCGGCCCATTCCATACCTTCCCAAACTACAATAAGATTATCCAGAATGTACCATCCTTTGACAAAACCGGTTTGCTCGGGGGCAAATAATTTTAGGTAAAATATTAGCTATACGAAGAGCCAAAGTCTTAGCAAAAGGAATCCCTTGATTGATGAAACTCCCAAGAGAATTGGATTGGAGAGCTTCTTTATAGACACGAAGCAAATTAGGTCCCATAAAAGACTAGGTGGATTTGTAAAATTCACATGGGAAGCCATCGAGCCCCGAGTCTTGTCATCAGATAAGCACAACAAGCCTACATGGAGTTCATCCAAAGAAAGAGGAACATTACAATGATCCTATTATTTGGGAGAGAGCTTACTTGGCACCACCTTGATACATCATTGTAAGGCATAATAGCTCACTCATTAGTAGCCTCTTGAGCTTGAAATAAAAGATGATAATGCTCAACAAAGGCACTAAATATCTCTGGCACTTAGTGAGTCATTGATGTAAAATTGGATGGCTTTGATCCATTGGCATGCATGTTTGGCTCAGAGGGATTTAAAGAAGTATTTTGAGGCTTTGTCTCCCACCTTGAGCCAATGTAATCTCGACCGGATTTGCACACCACGGGCCGAAATGAGATTCGATGAGCTTGAGCTTGTGCTAGATTTCAACAACTTTGTATCGGAGAGGGATGTCTAAGGGATTGGACTCGAGAACTACGAGATCCGTCTAAATTCCTTATGCGAGCTAAGTCATCTCGCTTATGAACTCGAGCCACCTTGCTTTGCCGAAATTGTTGAGGAAACAGGTTATGCGCTGAATCACCGCTTCTCACCAAGAGATCCATTGGTAGCAAAAGGCGGACGTGGAGCCAAGTCCCATACTTTGGAAAGAAGAGGACCACCCCTGGATGACTCAACAATGATACATTAAGAAGGAATTTATTAGAGGGGACTTTATAAGGGGCCCCGTGCTAAACAACCTTAAATGTGATCGGGTGATGATCTTGATAAAGCACATCTAACCATACCTTGACATCGGAAGATCCTTGCGCATCAAAATAAAAAAAAATCTATTGTGAAAGAAGTGCATTATAAAGTATTTTAAAACCCCATCATGACCTTCTCGAAGATTGGTCCAAGTATGTCAAGCTTGGGCTTTAAATTCTCTGTCAACGTCTAAGCAAAGGGTTGGAAAGTCCCCAACAAATTTTAAAGAAATATCAAGCCACATGGTCACTGACACTCCAACACATGGGAAGGGCGCCACATTTATCATCCAGATTCTCTATCATATTAAAATCACCACAAACTAGCCAATAAGCTAATGGTAAGTTATCACCTAACCATTTCTATAAAGTCGTTCTTTCCGAGCCATCATTATGAGCATAAACATTAAGAATACCAAAATAAAGGTCATTAATATTCATAATCACCCACACAATCCGATTTGAAGGATCTTGGCCCGAGGAGGTGATTAATGCCAAGAATTTCTCAAGTCTCTATGGAAATGCTCGCACCACCTTTTCCATGAATGTGTTGAGTATTAAAATGTGAAAAGATGAGGGCAATACAAGTTAGAGTATTTTGTAGTAAAAAACCATAAATCTTAATTTCCTACAAATAAATAATATCAAGGTTGGCGATACGCTAAAAAGGTAATTAAACAACGTATTTTCGAGAGGGCTCTGTAAGACCTCGTACATTCCATGACATGAAATTCATGAAAATTCAGACATATCAAACTCCCCTTGCCCATCTGGTATTCCATCCTCCGAGCCGAGAATGAAAAAGTTATTGGCAAGTGGGATCTGGTCTGAATCAAAAGCTCAACTTGAATGGAGTGGTGTTTGGCCCCATTTTCCCCTCACACGCTATGGGACACCTCCTGGGGTGGACTGCGAGAGCATCACAGAGGAAGAGAAGTTGAAGTAAGATTCCCAGATATTCGCTCTGCTCAACTGCGATGGTTTGGAAGGAATGGAAACCGAAGAGCGAGGTGGCTCCAAACCTCGACTCATTCTTGGACAAAGGGGGGAGGGAGAGGAGGTAGGCGGAACCACATGGGCGGGTTTCACACAGAGCCCTTCTTATTCCCCACCGTCGTCCAAACCATTAGTCGGTGTGTCGATTTGGGCTTGGAAACCGTGGGTTGCGCACCCATTGGCTTGGGCGAGCTAGTAGAGGAAAATCACGAATGCGATGGTCTCTGGGACCGATTGCGAAAACATGTGTTGGGAAGGTTGACATAAACCACCTTTTGAGCGATACGTGGGGCCCCAACTTGATTATCCGGTGGTCCTACAGGTCTTTCGTAACGTCAACTTCAACACAAACACACTTATTATGAATGAGCATAAAAGAACTGGTCTTGTTTATGGCAAATCACCCTGCTAATGGGTTTGACAATTTCTTCAAGGAAAGACCAGAGATGAACAGGAAGACCAGGAAGTTCAATCCAAACTGGAATTTGCAATGAAACTTGGCTGGTGGGGCTAAAGTTAGGTTTCCACGGTGATAGTACTAATAGGGTGTTCCCTAAGTACCAGAAAACCATTTTAAGGAGGAGGACTTGAAGCTGAGAAGGCTCACGAAAGGAAAAAAATAAAACCCTTTGGTGAGGTTACAAATACTTGAAACCAGGATACCGCTCCCAATGGTTTTTTATCCTATTATGAAGGTAGGCTTCTGAGGGAATACGACCACAAAAATACGTAATAAGGAAATTATTACTATACCACTTAACCACATGATCTAAGCATTCTGCAGAAATAACAACATCCGGGGAGGATTTAGAATCCATACATCGTCGTAGAATTTCATAAAAACTTTCGCGTGCGCTTAGAGCCATGTTCACCACCATTCTGCGAATGGAAGGAGAGTTGGCCATTTATAAGTGACTCACCGCCTTAGCGGCGAGAAAATAGTCGGGTTTCACTATAATGGGACCACCGGGATAACCCTAAAAAACGTAAGGAGACAAAGTTCTTGCAACAATGTATGACAAGTGAATGCATAAACAAAGCCTAAGCAGAGCCGAAGAGTGTGTGTATCACATTTGACATGAATAAAAAACATTGATTTTGAAGTTGGTTTTTATTATACGTTTATAGATCCTTCCTATTTTCCCCTTTTTAAACTTGAAGTGCCACTAACCCATAAATCACACCCATACAACACCATTGGGGTGACACATAACCTAAATAAGACCCAAATAATCTTCCAATCTTATCGCTTTACATTCCTAGATTCATTTTATAATGTATATAGAGTTTTTGTACTACCTTGTATTCCTTTTGTTTACAATTAGCCCAACCGAGGAAAATTTAAACCAAGATAGTATAAAGATACCACTTCAAAAGGGTCTTTTTTTGAGATGGAAGTTGAAATACTTGTTTTATTAGAGAGAAGATCAATATCTTCATCTTATCGATATTAACCTACATTCCTACTTCTTTACAAAAACATATATAATATATTTGATTTTGATGACATAAATATATATTCTTATGTCTTTGCAAAATAATTCTAGACCTCATAAATGATCTCTTCAATATTGAGTGGATTATGCAATTAAAATTAATGCTAATCTGGATATTTGACTAAGAAGACCTCACTCAAATATGAACATTATTACGCCGAGAAGCATTCATATAATGACAACCTAGTAGAATAATCACATGGGGGACTCACTTTATTGTCCCATGATAATTCATCCTTAAATTTGATGTCCATTTAACTATTAATTATTATTTAGCTATTTTTTTTTTCCGAGAAGTAATCAAAAAATCGTAATAACTTGACCATAAAATAATGTTTGGATTTTTTCAAATTTTCTTAAATATATATTTTTCCAAACCAATACAATAATGTAATTAAATTAATACCATTTACTACAAATCAATAAAAATATAATGAAATTACTAATCAATATGACATACAAAAATATAATATATAAAATATATATTTTTAAATTAATATTTATCCATATATTTTATATAAATATATTTATTATATTATCTTTAATTTTAATTTTCGAATATATTGAAACTATACCACCTAAGAAGATCTTCGTGTCGAAGTGCCTTCGTAAGTAGGTGACAAATTCAATAGGGCGCCTATGATTGGCATCTCGATGTATTTTAAATAGCTTTATTTAAGATATCTATCATAGTTTCCTAGTAAACAACGTAACTTCAAACCTTAGTCATATATAGAGTCCATGACACATACCGCGAACCAAGGGTTAAATTTGACGGCCGTTTAGACATTTTTCGTGATTTTAGCCGTAAAAAACTTGCAAATATTTGAAAAAACCGTCACATGCAACTTGCAAATTTTAAGGATGACCGTCATTTTTTATATAGATTTATACATAAATTATACAAATATATGCTTAAAATAGTTAAATATATATAAAATAATATTATATATATTTTATTAACATTATAAAAATAACACTATTTTACATTTTTGAAGGGCAAAATTTAAAATTTACCGTCACTAAAAAATTGTTTGACAGGCATAGGTGGCCGTCAAATTTAACCCCTGCTGCGAACACAAAATTTTTTCTCCCCAATCCGGATCCATCAAGTTTGGAGCTTCAGTAGGTATGCTTCAAAAATCGTTGCAATCCATTACACTAAATCGGCAAGAAGACTAAGTCTACTCTTGCTCTGAGAAATTAAATATAGATGCAGCACGCGTGGATCAAAATTCTGACCAAATGAAGTAATCACTGGCCTTGTGGTGGAAGTCTGTGGATATATACACATATATAAATTTATTTTTGTCTGTGTAAATTGGACGCGTTCCAGAAGATTTTAGCCAGAGGTATTTCATCTCCTGAATTTGCTCAAACAATTACAATATTAACATTCAAGGCTTTTGGAAATAACTGTGTACAAACTTTTTTATCAACCCTTGAATATTATTTTTGTGGACTGTGTAAAGATCAAATCTCGAATTACAGATTTATCAAATAATATTAGAATGCGATTGCAATCATTATATTTCTGCGGTCAAGTCCGGCACGAGGCTAATTGGCAAAATTATTGAACTGTTTCGTCTTAAAAAAATTGATAGAAAATTTTAGGAAATGTATACGCCCTATAATGGCGTTAAACAAACGAATAAAAAGGCTTCCATGTTCAGGTACATATAGACTATAACGTTTAGGTGCGTACAAACTACATAGATTGAAAATATATTACCATAGAAACGTCTAAAAAAAGACCAAAAATGAGATTGACCTTAACATCTACATCTGTCAGATCAATTTTGCAAACTTTAATTTCCAATTGTTTTAGGTTTTTTTGTGATGTACAATTTTATGGTTCGGTAATGGCGAGATTTTAAACTTTTCCACGTTAGGGAAGTTGTCATCTGATCGTCTAGATCAACTCCAGAAACAACCTTCCAATCTTCTCCAATACCTACAGCAGGTGCCTCGCTGACGGATACTGTCTTCTATTTTCTGTATTCTGTTTCTCAACTGGATCACAATCCAACTCGATTTTCCCCGAACCTGCAACTTTCAACTAAAGGTCTGCTCTGTTTCTTCCTACGTTGCTGTTGAGACCCTGAAAGAGTGCTAGAAGACTGGGAACCTGTTTAGTGTGCAAAACAAACTCAGATTGCCCCTCATCAGCATGTCCTACATTTGCAATCACAATCTTGTACTGGAGGGCAGTCAATCAAGCAGCTCCTAACAGTAGAGACAGGAGGATCAGATGGAAATTTTATTGATGGTCCCCATCTCCTACCCTCTATTTTATCCTCATCATCATGATCTCGCTGCTTCTCTATGAATAAAGGCCTTAGCATCATGTTCACTAGAATGAACATGAGGAAATACTGCTGGAGCTCTAGGAGAAAACAGTTGAAAGCCGGAATCATGTGCGGAAGGCAAAGAACTGAGAACATCATTAAATGAACTTGCCATGGGAGGCCATGCAAGTTGCAGTTGCAGCTTAACTGGAGGCTGCAGATGAGCTTTTATTACCGCTATTAGCTTGGGATGGTTCTCTCTTTGTTGGAAATGTTGTCATTGATGTCAACAGAGAATGCACAACGATCAAAAGAAAAATAACAGTGATTAGATTGATGTGTTACAATGATCAGATTTAATAACAGTGAATGTAATAATTGTATACCAAAATGTGCAGCATTTATTCATGAAGGGACAACATTTATTTAATGGGCCAGCCAACCTCCATTAAGATTAAATGATTTGTTTTTATGTGGTCGACCTCCCTTGAAGAAGGCCAACCCTATTGGGTGAAGAGTCATGACCATTCGAAAGGGCATTTTTGGCTATAAAAGGAAGATTTGTTGGATGGAGGAAGGGCAAATTTTGAGCAAATATCATTCGGAAGAAGAGCAGAATTTTATAAGTGTGAAATAAGAGTTATATCTTGAGAAGAAAAACAGATTTGTGAAGAGGAAATAAAAGTCTCCATCATTCGTTGAAACAACAACACTACGAAGGTGGTATTGTCATCGGTTTGGAGGTTGGTGCCTCATAAAACGAAGAGATTGGTGTCTCTTGCTGAGTTGGTGCTCGGTAGAAAAGATTGGTGTTTGAATTGCTAAGTTGGTGCTTGGCATTGGGGATTGGTGTCTCCAGTAGGTTGGTGCCTACACGAATTGTAAAAGAGTTTTATATATATATATATAACAACTATTTTGTCGTGGTTTTTTTCTTGAAAGGGTTTCCACATAAATATTGTGTTTATCTTGTGTTGCATAATTTTTAAATCTTGTGAGATTGCTACTGTTCTAACTATTAAAGTTTTGACTTATTAAAGTTTATCTTATATATATATATATATATATAAGCAACTATTTTGTCGTGGTTTTTCTTGAAAGGGTTTCACGTAAATATTGTGTTCATCTTGTGTTGCATAATTTTTTAAATCTTGTGAGATTGCTATTGTTCTAACTATTAAAGTTTTGAATTATTAAAAGTTTATCTTATATTGATTTACCCCCCTCTCAAGGTATAAGCATGTGTTTAACAATTGGTATCAGAGCTGGTTCCTTTAGGAACAATCTAATCGACAGAAGGTAAATCTCGGAAACACACATGGCTAGTAATCAAGTACCTTTCCACAAACAAACCTTTGTTATTCGACAGACAAATTATGCTTTCTAGAGCATACAAATGAAAACCTATTCAATGGCTCTAGGGTTTGATATTTGGCAATCTGTAGTAACGGGATATATAACTCCACAGACTCCACCGACGGATCAAGCCGGAAAGAGGGCCAGTGAAAACAACGCCAAAGCCTTGAACGAAATATTATGTGGCCTGTCTGAATTTGAATTTGTCAAAGTTATGCATTGTGACATGGCAAAGGAGACAAGGGACAAACTGCATGATATCTATGAGGGAGACACCAAAGTAAAGTAGGCTAAGCTCCAAACCCATAGAAGGCAGTTTGAGAGTCTAAAAATGAAAGAAGAAGAGAATGTTGTAGCCTATCTTCTTTGTGTGGATGAAATTGTGAATACCATCAGAGGGCTTGGTGAAAAGATAGAAGAACCAATAATAGTACAAAAGGTGCTAAGGTCTCTCCCCTTAAGATTTGATCCTAAGGTTTCCGCAATTGAGGAAATAAAAGATCTAAACACACTAAAGATGGATGAGTTGCATGGAATCCTCACAACATATGAAATGAGGACATGAAACAGAAAAGCCATCAAAGCGAGAAGCTGCCTTCAAAGCTTCAAAAAGGGTCAAAAATGCAAAACTTGAGTCAAGTGATGAATCGAAGAAGAAGAAGCTCTTTTTGTGAGAAATTTGGAAAAGGGATCTGGACAAGTATAAAGGTAAGCTTCCTTTCAAATGTTTCAATTGTGGTGAGATAGGGCATTTTGTTGCTAAGTGTCCTCATGTAAAAGATGATAGTAGTGATGAAGAAGAACATGCTAAGGTAGGAAAGAGAACATCCATACAAAAAAAATTATAAGCCGACAAATATGAAAAGAAGAAAAGCTCTGATAGGCATAAGAAAAGCCTCTACAACAAGAAGGAGAGTAACTCGGAAGAAGAGAGTGATACGAAAGAAACACTTTTTATGGCAATAGAAACAAATAATGATGAAGAATAAATGTTTCTAGAAGAGGAAGAAAATTTTGAGGACGAAGGAGAAGTGGATCTGGAAGAAGAACTTGTTTGTGCCTTGGGTGAAATAAATAGACTTAAGAAAAAGAACTTGAAGCAAAAATTACAGCTTCATAAATATGAAGAAGAAGGTGGAAATTCGCAATCGAATATATCTCAAAGCTTCGAAGAGTCTGAAAAGATTATTATTAGTTTGAAAACTCAATTAGAAGAGGCTAAAAGAATCGAGGGGGTAGTAAGAGATCAACTGAAATCAAAAGAAGTAAATTGTGCTAAGCTTGAATTTGAAATTGTTGATTTAAGAAAGGAATTGAAGAAGTCTAGTGATAAGCTAAAAAATAGCTTAAAATTTGAAAAGAGCACCGAGGTCTTGGATAACATTCTTAATAGCCAAAGGTCACCATGCATCAAGACGGGTCTTGGCTATGAAGAAAAACAAGAGGTTACTAAGAAGGATTTGAATTCAAAAATTGTTGAACCTCCGAAGAAAGAAGATAAGACTCCTCATAAGAACAATATTCCTCAAAAGGATAACAAAGATGAGAACAAGTGGCATAAGGTTCCCGCAAGAAACTTCAGAAGATCCTTCTATCCAAGGCAGCCTTACATGATCAGGTATCAAAACTCCTTTTATGGCTATTGTTTCTCGTGCAACAATTTTGGTCATAAGGCAATAGATTGTAAGGTTCATGCAAGGAATAATGGTTGGAATATAAAGTGTGTAATGTCCCTCTTTTCGGATAGTTGTTGTTGAAAGACCTTTGGCCCATTTAGTCTACCCGACGGCCAAAGGAGGCGATTAATGGTGACTTAAGTCATAAAATTATTATAAAGTGCTGATTTAAAAATAATTATTATAAAGCACTTATAATAATGTTATTATGACTTAATAAAATGTCTTTTAAATGGCCAAAGTGATTTTATTTCACTCTAGGCCAAAAGTGCGACTTGACATGGGGGCCAAATTAAACATTAGGAAAGTAATAAAATATTATTTAATGTTTATTTGCCCAAGGAGAAAAGTGCGACTGGGTATGGGCATGCTTTTAGGGTATTTTGGCACTCTTTTCTCATTGGAAGATTGAAAGGCGGTTTTGTAATATTTTTCCTATAAAAAAAATGAGAGGCGGCTTGGGCGAGGTTACCATGTAATCATTTTATCACTTCTGAATCTGATCTTAAGCCAGGTGCTTTTGTATTAAAGTATTCTAAGGACGAAAACCCTTAGTATATTGCCTCTAGAGGACGAAAACCCTCTTAGAGATTAGGAGGAATTTCTACATAGGATTTTCCATAGAGCTTACAAAGAATTTCAGTATTTTCCAGCGGTAGTTGAGGAGTTTTTGCAATAAAGAGTTGAAGACCAGTGTTGCAGCAGTGCTGTACTGACTTTCTCTAATGGAGCGACCCATCTTTGGCTGTCATGTTATGTTTTGAAGTCATTCCAAGGTCTGATCTTTGCTGCTATCTGTTGTATTAATTTTTACAGCTCAAGAGAAGGTACTTTCAATATTTTGGATGGATTTATATTACTGTTTCAGCCTCTTTAAATCTGCAGCATTCTGAGTATCTTTCTAAGTCGATTTATGCCCATAAAATCTGGTTTCATCCTTAATGGTTTGCTAAAATCATAAGATCGGTTTAATCTAGCAAATATGTTTATTGGTCACTGATTTTCAAAGATTTATCCAACACCATGAGTCGCCATTGCTAGAAATCATCTGAAGGAGTTATATTTATTGTTGCACAGTCTTCAAATCAGTTTGGGTTCAGTTTTAAGCTAGATTCTATTCAAAACCCTAGTCGCACTTCTTCACATAAATTCAGATCTACATTAGTATGATTGCCCTAATAGTCATAAATCAGCCTTGAGTGTTTTTCATTGATCTAAATTGTTGGAAAACAAGAGATCCAATTTGGGGATCTTTCAAAGTGCTTATGGTTATTCTAGTAGAAATCATAACTCATTTGTTGCACTATCGGATTACAATGAATACGATATTGTTTGTTATAAGTGCAACAAAGTTGGTCATATAACACGATGTTGTAGAAGTGTTTCTGTAGAGAATCCAAAGCAAACCAGGAAAGTGGAGACCTTGGCCAAACAGAAAACAAAATCTACAAAAGCTTGGAAGAAGAAACAAAAGGAAGAGAAAGAGAAAGCTATGCTTGTTCAAACTAATTTTCATGTGCAAAATGAAGAGCAACATTGGTACATTGATAGTGGATGCTCGAGCCATATGACAGGAGATAAGAGCAAGTTCCATTCCTTGAAGAAAGTAAGCGGAGGAACAATAAAATTTGGAGACAATGCTACAACAAGGATAACAGGAAATGTAATCTCAGTCTCAATGATGGAAAGAAAAAAATTGAGAATGTGTTGTACGTTGAAGGGCTGAAGCATAACCTCCTAAGTGTTAGTCAAATGTGTGATCAAGGACACATCCTCACTTTCCATCCTCAAGGTTGTGAAGTAAGGAAAGTTGATTCAGGAAGATTAGTTGTAGATGCAAACAGAACCATGAATAACTTGTATGTGCTCAGTGAAGTTAAGAAAGAAAGATGCTATATGACACAATCAAATGAGAGTTGGTTATGGCACAAAAGTACGTGCCATATGAATTTTGATAATTTGGTGAAAATTAGAAATAAGTAGTGTGTGAGAGACATGCCAAAAATCACGAAGCCTTCAAACACCATTTGCAAGCAATGTCAACATGGAAAACAAACTAGAGGCAAATTCAAATCAAAGGAATATTCAACAATGAAGCCTTTGGAATTGATTCATACAGACTTGTGTGGGCCCACAAGAACTCAAAGTTTAAAAGGTGAGAGTTACTTTATGTTGTTAATTGATGACTATTCTAGAATGACATGGGTTGCTCTTCTAAAGGATAAATTTGAGGCATTTGAGAACTTTAAATTTTTTAAAGCATTAGTAGAAAATGAAACTAGGTTGAAAATTAAGTGCTTGAGATCAGATAGAGGAGGAGAATTTCTTTCAGACCAATTTGGAGAATTTTGTGAGGAACATGGAATAAGAAGACAACTCACAGTTGCACGAACTCCGCAACAAAATGGAGTTACTGAAAGAAAGAACCAAACAATTTAGGAGATGGCAAGGACTATGTTGAATGAGTCCAAATTGTCAGATAGGTATTGGGGAGAAGCAATTAAGACGGCAATTTACATCCTTAATAGAGGACAAATCAGAGTAAACAATACCAAAACACCTTACAAACTATGGAAGGGTAGACCAGCTATCGTTAAATACTTTAGGGTGTTCGGAAGCAAATGTTATATAAAAGAAATGATGAAGATTTGGGAAAGTTTGACTCTAGTTTTGATGAAGGTGTTTTTCTTGGATATTCCTCAAGGAATAAAGCTTACTGATGCTATAATAAAATAACTCAAAAGATTGTGGAAAGTGCCGATGTAAGAGTGGATGAGTTTAGAAAACATAAGGTGATTACACAAAAGTGATCACTCAGAAGAATTAGACAAAAATGAAGTCGAAGAAGAAATTGAAGAAGAGAATGGGAGAGATACTTTGAGGCACCATCGAGATTTGTTCAGAAGAATCATGGAGAAAATTTGATTCTCGGTGATAAAGATGCTAGGATGCAAACTCGACGGAGGATAGTAAGTGCATTTGAGCGAGTCAATTTCTCTTTGTTTAAAAAAATAGAGCCTAAAAATGTTGTAGAAGCTAGTAAAGATGAACATTGGGTCAACACCATGGAGGAAGAATTGAATCAAATAGAAAAGAATGAAACTTGGGAACTTGTTCCAAGACCAAAGGACAAAAATGTGATTGGCATCAAATGGGTCTTTAGAAATAACCTAAATGAAGATGAGGATGTAACCAGAAACAAGGAAAGGTTAGTATGCAAAGGGTATGCTCAAGTAGAAGGTATTGATTTTGAAGAAACCCTTGCTCATGTTGCTCGATTAGAATGTTTTTGGCTTATGCTAGTTGTAAGAATTTTAAGGTTTTTCAAATTCATGTCAAATCTGCGTTTCTAAATGGAAAATTAGAGGAAGAAGTTTACATTGAGCAGCCGGAAGGTTTTCTATTGTTAGAAAACAAGGATTTTGTGTGCAAATTGAAGAAGGCACTATATGGGCTAAAACAAGCCCCCGAGCATGGTACTCAAGACTTGACACATATCTTCTTCAACAAGGGTTCAAAAGAGGAGTAGCAGATAGTAATCTCTACATTAAGACAAAAGGTAATCATCAATTGATTGTTTGTGTATGTAGATGATATTATTTTTGGAGGAGATGATAGAAAAATGTACCAAGAGTTTGCTAAAGATATGCAAAATGAGTTTGAGATGTCAATGCTAGGAGAATTGTCATTTTTCCTTAGTTTACAAATTTCTCAATCTAAAAGGGAATATTTATCTCTCAAACTATGTAAAGGAGATGTTAAAGAAGTTTGAAATGGAAGATTGCAAACCGATCAACACACCTATGGTTACAGGATGCAAGTTGAGTAAGGATGATGAGTCTCTTGAATCAAATCAAACTCTATACAGGTCAATGATTGGCAACTTATTGTACACAACAACTTTTAGGCTAGATATCATGCAAGCAGTTGGTTTAGTTGCACGTTTCCAAGCAGCCCCAAAAGAAACACATGTACAAGTGGTTAAGAGAATATTCAGATATCTAAAAGGCACTTTAGATTATGCTTTGAGGCACTCAAGAGGTGCAAATTTCACCTTAACAACACATACAGATGCAAATTGGGTAGGTGACATGGATGATAGGAAAAGCACAAATAGAGGAACATTTTTCCTTGGTGGAAATTTAGTGTCTTGGTTGAGCAAAAAACAACCTTTTGTTTCCTTGTCCATAGCGGAGGCAGAGTACATAGCAGCAGTATCGTGTTGCACACAGGTTTTATGGATGAAGCAAACTCTACAATATATTAATTAAGGTAGAAAATGATGATGCCATTTCTATATTTTGTTATAATACTAGTGCAATTAACATTTTGAAGAATCCAATTATGCACTCTAGAACTAAGCATATTCCGATCAAATATCATTACTTGAGAGAGCAAGTAGCTGAAAAGAATGTTAAGTTGGAATACGTTGCCACAGAGGAGCAGATAGCGGACATTTTCACAAAGCCCCTCTCAAAAGGGACTTTTGAGTACCTCAGACACAAGTTGGTTGTGATACCCTTCTCATTGAGTCACTAAAGTCTCAAGGAGAAGCATCGGTTTAGGGGGAGCACCGTGGACAACCCTTTGCCATTGATGTCAAAGGGGGAGAGTAAAAGAAAGGGGAGTAGTACAACAAGAGGAATAAGTATAGAAAGGGAGAGTATTCTATTTTGAAGATGATTATTTCTTTGTAGGGTTTCCATCAACAACAAAGGGGGAGATTGTTGGAAATGTTGTCATTGATGTCAAAGGAGTCATTGATGTCAACGGAGAATGCGCAACAATCAAAAGAAAAATAATAGTGATTAGATTGATGTGTTACAATGATCAAATTTAATAATAGTGAATGTAATAATTGTATACCAAAATGTGCAACATTTATTCATGAAGGGACAACATTTATTTAATGGGCCAGCCGACCTCCATTAAGATTAAATGATTTGTTTTTATGTGGTCAACCTCCCTTGAAGAAGGCTAACCCTATTGGGTGAAGAGTCTTTGTGTGAAGAGTCGTGACTATTCAAAAGGGCATTTTTGGGCTATAAAAGGAAGATTTGTTGGATGGAGGAAGGGCAGATTTTGAGCGAATATCATTTGGAAGAACATAATTTTATAAGTGTGAAATAAGAGTTATATCTTGAGAAGACTAGCAGATTTGTGGAGAGGAAATAAAAGTCTCCATCATTCATTTAAACAACAACACTACGAAGGTGGTATCGTCATTGGTTTGGAGGTTGGTGCCTCATAAAACAAAGAGATTGGTGTCTCTTGCTGAGTTGGTGCTCGACAAAAAAGATTGGTGTTTGAATTGCTAAGTTGGTGCTTGGCATTGGGGATCGGTGTCTCCAGTAGGTTGGTGCCTACACGAATTGTAAAAGAGTTATATATATATATATATATATATATATAAGCAAATATTTTGCTGTGGTTTTTTCCCGAAAGGGTTTCCACGTAAATATTGTGTTCCTCTTGTGTTGCATAATTTTTAGATCTTGTGAGATTGCTGCTGTTCTAACTATTAAAGTTTTGAATTATTAAAAGTTTATCTTATACTGATTCACCCCTATATATAAGCAAACATTTTGCTGTGGTTTTTTCCCGAAAGGGTTTTTACGTAAATATTGTATTCCTCTTGTGTTGCATAATTTTTAGATCTTGTGAGATTGCTGCTGTTCTAACTATTAAAGTTTTGAATAATTGAAAGTTTATCTTATACTGATTCACCCCGCCCCCTCCTCCCCCAGTTTAAGTGTGTGTTTAATAACACTCTTAACATTGTTTTGCATCGAGTTGGGAAGATTTGGAGGCATACTCTGTTGAACTTGGTAAGACCCTTGCCTAGAACAATTGTACTCCTCATTCTCATTATGGTGGTCTATGTCCATTTTCTCTGAAATTAATGGGAAACTGTTATGAACCAAAATGCTCTGATATCACTGTTATGATCCGAAAAGCTTTAATACCACTGTTATGATCCAAAAGCTTTGATACCAATGTTCTGAACTAGATGTGGAACTGATAAAATACGAAAAACATCCACAGCCAAAAGATTGAAAAATTTAAAATGGAAATCTTGCATTGGTTATTTTAAATGTGGTATTTTAAAATCTTTGGAATTAACCCACCTAACCTGAAACAAATTGGATCAGAACTTTAGTGTATTCTGCACAACGTTTTCAGCCAGTATATGAAGCAGGAAAACCTTCCTGAGAAGGTATGGGTTCCAACTCAGGTCCAATCCCAGAGGAGTATGGATGCTGCTCTTGGCCACAACAATCCTCTAAGGTCGTGCTTAATATTTTCCAGCCAAAAGAACCCCTCCTTGGATTATGTTGCTTTCAAAGCAATTGAAGTTCTGGATACTGAAGAATTTCCATATCCTTTTAACTACTTGTGGAACTTATACTCCCTTGGTGAACAATGCCTCCTGGATCAAATGGCCAAAGGCAAGAATAAAACAGTCTTCATAAACACATTATGATAGGAACATATCTTGCATAGATCTGTGAGAGCCTCCAATTATTCCCCATCCATGTCCTTGATCACATTGATGAGAAGAACAGTTTTTCCAACTTTTAACTCCAAAGTGGAATGTACTTTATTATTACCCACTCTAATGAAGGATCCTAATGCTTCAACAATTGCACCTACATGGAATACATGCTTAATCTGTTACAATCTAAAAACAAAATTAATTGTCCTTTCTTCTGTAGTTTGAAGGCCACTTTCGTCTATAATTTGAAGGCCACTTTCATCTATAGTTTGAAGGCCACCACTCAGGCATGTAATCAGTGGCTCCAAGAAGTAAGGTGCTTCAACAAATACTGTCCATGGAGGGTAATTGATAGCTTTCATTGCATACTTCTTTATACCGCAAGGCAAGTGTTTTAAGTGCCTTTGTTCTAGTATTAGCTCTCAAATTTGTGGTAGAAAGAAAACAGACCAGATAAACAGCAGTTCCACAATGGTGAATTGTCATTATGAATACATGACCAACCAGACCATGACATACTAATCTATCTGGCACATCTGTCCCATGTTGCTTTCCACTGATTGCCCCTACCCCCAGCACTCTAGTCAATGGTGGAATAACATTCTCCGCAGAAGCTTATTAAACAATCTGTCCATCTCTACATCGCGCATGCTTGGAGACTTTGTGAGTTTAATGGCATGATAGCATTCTTAGCAAGAACTGCAAGCAGATGTTGACTGAAACAATTGAGTGAACTTTCAGCTACATTTTTATTGTCAATCCCATGTTTGTAAGGGCTATCATTATGGTCGCTAACAACTTCATTCTTTTTCGCAGTGTTTGTTGTAGAACATTCATGTTCCAAGAGCGACCTCGATAGATTTTCTTTATAAAGGTCTGTACATTCCAAAAAGAAAGCTCTTCAAGAGATTCTTTATTATACATTTTCCATAAGCCCTGATATTGATCAATGAGAACTATTAGGTTCTTTACTTCTTTGAAAAAATATCTCATTGCTGGTGTTCACCTATAAGGCCAGATAAGTTCTTCAATACCATTGTTATGGACCAAAATCTCTGATTCCAATGTTATGATCCAAAAGCTCTGATATGCTTATTCAACAATCTGTCCATCTGGACAAAGAGTAGCCAAAGCAGTTACTCTCATCTCTACATCACACATGCATGGAAACTTGGTGAGATTAGTTTATGGCATGATTGCATGCTTAGGAAGAACTGCAAGAGGATGTTGACTGAAACAATTGAGTAAAATTCTAACTACACTTTTATTATCAACCCCATGTTTGAAAGCTCTTCAAGAGATTCTTTATTATAAGTTTTCCTTTAGCCTGGATATTGATTAATAAGGGTCAATAGGTTCTTTACTTCTTTGAAAAAATCTGTCATTGCTGGTGTCCACCCATGACGCCAGAGAAGTGCTTTGATATCATTGCTATGAACCAAAATCTCCGACTCCAATGTTATGATCCAAAAGCTTTGATATGATTGTTATGTTCCTGAATTTGGAAACTGATAATAAATGGAAAAATCTACAGCATAAATTGAAAAGTCAGAAACAGAAATCTGAAATCTGTTTTTTATTTTATTTCATTTGAAGACTGATTTTTTTAATAGTGTATAAAATTCTATTTATTTGATTATGCCCAAGGCTTGGGCTTAAATAAAAACAAAATCAGCAGTTTCCAGCAGTTTCAACCATATAGAAATCAAAAGTCTAAACCACAGTCATAACCTATAATGACTTTAGAAGGTCTCAACCTAGACCATCACACAACATGAAGTAATGCTAAGTGACGATAAAGATCATGACAATTATCATGGCGATCAGCAGCAAGAGTAGGCCTCATGTCAGCATCATCAGGAAGATTTTCAGGACCAACAGCTACAGAAGGGGGAGGTCTCCTGCCAGCACCCCTGTTTCCATACTTCTTGTCAACCTGCTCTTGCTTCTCAGCTCTGTCTATCTCCATTTCGTTATTGACAAACTAGAAGCATGGATAGGCGGATTAGGGGTTGGCAGGGCACACATAGCTATCTATGTGCTTAACTCCTATATGCAAGTGATCTTATTTTGACTGCAACAACAGCCCAAAGTTTAAGAGATCTTTTGAAAGCCATAGAGCTGTTTTGCAAAGAGGGTTGGGATAATAGTCAACCTCAGCAAAGCTAAGATTTTGATTATCTCATGCTGAAAGGAAAACAAGCATATAAGGTTAATATTTAAGGGGAACCCACTTGAGATAGTGTTGGCTAGATTTTTGCATAGCATCAAACCTAGGCAGTCATGAGATAAATCTCCCTCATTTAACTGGTGAGGCTCCCGTGTCAGATTTGTCAATAAAAATGTGTTATTATCTATTAGGGGTTTTACTTTAACCACTTAGTTCATGAACCATAACTAAGAAGTTCTGCAGCAAGTAAGCAGCTGTTCAAGAAAGGAAGTATTTTATAGAAGAAGGAAGTAAAGGAAATACAGAGAAGAAATGGGGAAGATGTGCATCCCAAATAGTAGATAGCAGAGCTAATTGCATGCACATAGAAGAAACTTAATAGATGTGAACACACAGAATTATAAAACAAAGGCAGCTCTAGATCTAGATTTAAAATAACACAAAGTTTATTAAGAGATCTAAGATTAAAAGCAAGAAACACAGTACACCGTGACACAAAGTTCTCCAGAAACCTGCTCCTTTGTATTCCTTTGCTCCAAGTTGCTCTCAGGGGTTCAGCACAAAGTCTAGAACACAAGATTGCTGTTTACAAATTCTGATCGATCATTAACCCGGAGGTTCTTCTCCTACTTATAGAATGTAGGAGGGAAAGTACAAATGGAAAACTCAAACTGAACTGAAACATAAACAAGTAAAGATGACATTTGACAATCATCCTCAACTAACTTCTCCTTAAGTGACACATGTATCACTTAACTAATAGAATGGTTCCACATGACTTTAAGTAATGGTTGCAAAACCAATAACTTAGAAGTTTTACAATTTCATCCGGGAACATAGAAAATAGAAGAAGAAAGAATAGAAGAAGTCATGCCAGCTGTAATGTTTGTCTTTTTCTTGTTCTGATATCGGATATACTTGTCGAACATGTAATTCAGCATCCTTCCATCTGTTTTAGCCACTGCTTCTTTCTCTGTCCTGAACTACAGCAACCCTTCATTCAACACTTTGATGCATGCTTCCACATCTTCCAAACTTGGCCCAAACCTCGCAATGTCTACCTGCAGCGCCACCAGTCTACTGATAGAATTCATCGTGAAAGGCTTGGTAGCTTTATCAATTCTCTTTTGTATCATCAAAAGAGATCCTTCCAGGGAATTAGGCTCCTTAGTTGAGACGATCCGCACGTATGAAGTGACATTCCCGTCCACTATCTCCTCGAAAGAAAGAAATGATGGCACTTTCTGCAAATCGATGTCCTACTCTCAAGTGCTGCATCCTCTTCAAAAAACTCTGATTTCCAAACGGAAAGATACTGCGAAACTCTAAATTGCTTCCCCTTCTCAACCGATCCATCCTGATAACTGCTCCGCAATCAATACATCTCCCAGCTTGTTTGATCTCGGCCAAAATACTTAGGTTACTCTCTACAATTGAATTCATGCCTTCTATGTTTGCCATCGATTTGCTTTAGTTGATTTTGCATCATTCATAACCTTTAGGCGGTGACACTTCCCAAGTTATGCAGGAAGCTTGATTTAATAATCAAATCCTTCCATTCACAATAGCCTTTACTTGATTGCTTGTGTCCTCCATTTCTGCATAAGATGATCACTCACCCTCTCGAAATGGGTTGAATGGAAGGTTTAGCAACCTTGGCTATGATCTCACATAATTGAGATACCCGCTCGCACTCTTCTTTCTCCGCCTTTTCACCGTCTCGAGCCTAAGGAATAAAACATCCATCAATGTCTGCGTGTCCTGCTTGATCCTTCGGTGGTGGCTTGAAGTGATCGGAGTACTTTCTTTAGTTCTTGTCACATCCTCTGCCGTGAGCTCCTCCTCTATCTTTCCTTCTCCGGAATTGATATCTCAAAACTTTTCTCCCGAATCTTGAATGATCAACCTAGAAGTTGCCTTGCAACTTTAGGCCTTCTGTCTCTTACGCGCCCGGATTCAAGTAGGCGTAAGTCGTGCTCCTCTAAGTTCATCTCCATTCTCGCTTCTGGAACCACTTGCGAAGCCAACCATTCCGAGAAGTTACTTCTTGAGAATGAGAAGTCGCTGAAGTCGTTGAGTGTACTACCATCTTCCGCTTTGCATCCTCTCCGTCAGAAAGCGCCACAGTGTTATGGCTGCCATCTTCAATCATCCAAGGACAAAGCCCTTTTGAATTCCGCCATCGCAAACCTGTAGCTTCAACGTATCCTCCTGGAGCGAGAGTTGAACGAAGTGGTTGAGGGAGAAGATGAATGTTGTTGGATTCGGTGGAGGCATGGAAGCGTCTGCCGCCGCCGCGTGCGATAGTTGGTGAAGTCTTGATCTTTGGAGAAACCGGAGTTAAAGTCATGGTCGTAGAAGTGATCCTCTCCTTGATTGAGATCTTCTATGTACTTTCAACTTCTCGACTTTCCTGTTGCTTTCTCCTCCGTGCTTTCGCTTGAGGGAATCTCCTGCTGTTTGAAGTTGTGTCAGTGACTTGATTCATCAATGCTTCATCAAGGCAATATCCCTTCGTTAGAACTAGTTTGAAGTATTCACCAACACAGACTCCCGACCTTTCTTCAATTGTGTGTTACTGACCTCCTACGTTATTCTGCGGTATGGCTTTATTTCCTCCCATTTGATGGTAAGTGTCAAGTACCACATTCCCATCATCTTTAAGATCCGCAGGTATCCGCGCTAGTCCAAAGTCGAACACTTACTTTGCTTTGATAGCTGCGAAATCTCTCTTTCTAACCTCATACTCACTTTTGCACTTCATCCGAGAAATCTTCTAATGAAGGCACATGTGTGTACTCCTGGGAGATTGTCTTCCTGGCTACTCCAAATGGATCGAAGTTCAGCCGTGTGTAGGGAAGAACTCTTGCTCATACTCGGATAACATTTGCGCCTCCATTTCCCGAGTTCTATGAATGCTAATGCAGTTGTAATATCCCACAGTGATTTAGAAGAAGCCCGTAGACTTGTGCCGCTTTGACTGAAGGTCGTGTAACTCCACAAGTTGCTTGCTGAGCTCCATGGTGATCAATCTATCATTCGGATACTGCGCATCTTTATTGGTTGTCTAGAAAAGCCCGTGACCCTGAGGTATGTGAAATTTGCAAATTGAATGAATAGATCGCCAATCTTGACACACTTCT